>CM077831.1:17579723-18179723 GCA_039720395.1 Liquidambar formosana | reverse complement strand
CTCTTCCCAGAAAACCCTGGATCTGCTTCTCAGTGCTAGGCGGCTCCATCTCCACAATAGCTTTTATCTTCCCTGGGTCCACTTCGATACCTCTCTGAGTGATCATAAACCCCAATAACTTGCCTGCAGTGACACCAAAAGCGCACTTCTGTGGGTTGAGACGGAGATTGTACTTTTTTGCTCGCTCTAGGAATTTCTCTAGTGCCTTGAAATGCCCTTCTCTATCCACGGACTTCACGATCATATCATCGACATAAACCTCGACTTCCTTATGGATCATATCATGCAATAGGGTCGTAGCTGCTCTTTGGTAAGTAGCCCCAGCGTTTCTTAAGCCAAAAGGCATTACCTTGTAACAGTACGTTCCCCATTGCGTGATAAAGGCTGTTTTCTCCATGTCTTGAGGCGCCATCTTTATCTGGTTATACCCGGAGAATCCGTCCATGAAGGAGAGGAGTGCATGTCCCACCGTGCTATCTACCAACACGTCGATATGGAGTAAAGGAAAGTCATCCTTAGGGCTCGCGGCGTTGAGATCTCGGAAATCGACACACATCCTTACTTTCCCATCTTTTTTAGGCACAGGCACTATATTCGACAGCCACTCGGGGTACTCCACAACTTGGAGGAAACCCGCGTCTAGTTGTTTAGTTACCTCTTCTTTTACTTTTAGAGCCCATTCTGGTTTTAATCTTCTGAGTTTCTGCTTTACCGGCTTCTTTAGGGAATTGGTGGGGATATAGTGTTGCACAATATCGGGGTCAATGCCAGGCATGTCTTCATAAGACCATGCAAAAGCCATAATGTTGGCTTTCAAGAGGGAGATCATCTTTTCTTTTTCAACGGGGGAGAGGGTTTTCCCAATTTTAACTATTCTTGGCAATTCATTCGTCCCTAAGTTGATTGATTCCAATTCATCCATATTAGGTTCGGTGACGCCCCTTTTCCTTTGCTCAACGAGCTTCGGGGGGACATCGTTCCTAGGATCTATATCCATGCCATAAATATCCATAGAGGAGAGAAAAGAGACACTGCATATATAGAGAAAGAAAGCACACTTTATTGACTAGGAATAATGGGAATGACACACGAAAGAAAGAAGGAAAACAAACAAATCTGTATCAATACTATGACTCCACAAAGTGAGTAAAGTAGATACATCTTATTGAATTAGGGAAATATTACTAAACTAAGACACCTACAAGCTGCTATCAGGTAGGCCAAGGTCTTCTTCTTCATGGATCTCCGCAATGACACCACATTCAAGGTACCAATTCAGGAATGGCACGGTAGCATGGCTAATGGATGAACCCTGGAGTTCTTCAATGGTCGAGTCTTCCACGGTGAGGATCATGTCTTGGAACATTTCAGTCATAGCCCCCGCATCAAGGTTCTCTACCCAGTCTTCCTCTTTCAAGCTTCCATATAGATCTTGGATAGAGTGGTACCAACTTGTCAAACTTTGAGGATTCGGCCCTTCTGTGAAGTATCTATCACCAAAACTTTTATCTGCCACGGCTGGGTCGGAACTTGGATAAAAAGTATATGGGATGTACTGCTTTATAGAAGAGTAATGGCGTGATGATTCATTCAGCTCTTTCTCAATGCATTGGACATAATCAAACCCAGATAGCGGTATCGCTGCTGATTCAGGTTGTATCTCACATATAGGCACACCTGCGAGTTTCAATTCATAGTCCCCTTGAAGTGTTACTATGGCTTCTTCATAAGGAAACTTCACCTTTTGATGGAGTAAAGATGGCACAGCCCCAGCAGGATGGATCCAAGGTCGGCCCAACAGCAAGTTGAAACATGACGGCACATCCAACACTTGGAATTCCACCCTAAATTCAGTGGGTCCCATGATAAGAGGCAAAGTAACTACCCCTATTACTTCTCGGCGGGTGTTGTCATAAGCTCTTACGGTCTGCCCAGATGGCGTGAAATCAGTGGGTCCCAAACCCAAAACAGTGGCAGTTCGGAGAGGACATACATTCAGTGCGGACCCATTGTCGATAAGAACGGTGGGAACCCTCTTCCCCATAGTGTCAACGGTCACATAGAGAGCTTGAGAATGGCTCGGCCCGCTTTTAGGTAGGTCCACATCGGTGAACACGATGGTTGAGTTCTTGGGAGTTGGATTCACCAAATGTACCAATCCCTCGGGGGATGTGTCAACAGGCACTTGTATCTGATTCAACAGTTTCAACACGGTCTGTCTGTGCTTATGCGAGGCCATGAGCAAGCCCCAAATAGTAATGTTGGCATTGGTCTTCTTCAGCTGCCTAAGCACTTCATCCTCTTCTTCTTGCAAGCTAGGACGCCTCTGCCCTTCCAAATCTTCCAACGGATTTTCAGATTCTAGGTGGGGAGGCTTGAAATGGCGACCCCCTCTGGTTATATGGTCCAACTCATCATCGCTAGCCCATATGTCATGGACTTCCTCGGAGTCATTCATTAAGTCATCCCATTCTATCATGTCAATGCTCTCCATCTCTGTCGGCAAGTCATCCCAACCTGAAGGGACTATTGGCTCATCTGATATCAGACTTGGGCTTGAGTATAGCACATAGTAATCGAATTTCCCCGACGCTTCACCCAATAGGCCAACCTGAGGATCCCCTGCTTCATATCTTTCTTTCAGCTCTTGTTGGATAGATTTCTTTGGCAACAACAAAACTTTTTGGTCAATGAGGTCTTGAATGATCTTCTTTAGTATAGAACAAGCCTCGGTGTCATGGCCGGGTGCACGATGGTATTGGCAATATTGGTGAGGGGTTGATGGTCTTGGCTTTGGTGGAAGTGGCATGATAAGGCTGTTATTGCGGCAAATGGTGAAGAGACGGGTTAAGGTCATGGGGAGCGGAGTGTATTGTCTTATAGGATGGCGAGGGCGAGAGGATTCAACCCCAATGGCATTTATGGTGTTAGGTGGGGGTGTGTTGTTGTGTGATGGGAGAGGATTACGGGTGACATTTGGACGGGTTGGTGGTGAAATGACTTGCTTGTCAATGAGGTCTTGGACTTGGTGGCGAAGGCGAATACAGCGATTGGTGGCATGGCCTTTGGATTGGTGGTACTTGCAGTACTCATTCTCATTGTAGCTCTTGGGTAAGGGATTTGGTGGAGGTCTTGGGTCGAGTGGCTTCAATAGGTCACGACTTATGAGCTTTTCAAGGACTCTTTCGAGTGGCATGAATAGGTCAGTGAATTGGCGAGGTGGGTTGACATCATTGAGAGAAAAGGGTTGGATTGGTTGAGTTATGGTGTTGACCTCGGCATTGTTCTTCCCAGTAAAGTTTGTCTTGCGACTCCTCACTTCCTCAGTCTTGATTGTCCCATCATTGATAGCATCTTCAACCTGCGTGCCAGCCCCAATGAGAGCTTTGAAATTTGGGAAATAGTGGGCAAATAGGTGCTTGTGATACACGGGCAGCAGGTTCTTAACCACTAACTGAATTTGGTCCTCTTCATTCGGCCTATCCGTCATTCTCGACGCCTTTTGTCTCCACCTTGTAATGTAAGCGGAGAAAGTTTCATGAGCCCCTTGCTTGGTAGTTTCTAGGTCCCTTCGAGTAACGTCCACTTCTGTGTTATACTTGTAGTGCTCTGAAAACTCATTGCATATGTCTTCCCAAGTCCGGGTTCTATTCTCATCCAAGGATAAGAACCATTTCAAAGCGGAAGTGGCCAAGGTTTCATGGAACATTTGAGCTAAAAGCTCGTCAGTAGCCCCTCGAGGGTGCATAGCTCGCACGTACATCTTCAAATGAGTCTTAGGGCAACCCGTCCCATCGAACTTTTCTAACTCCGGCATCTTGAATTGTAGTGGAATACGAGCCGTTGGAAACAGGGATAGAGTCCGCACATCGACCATATCATCAGCCCTGCGAATCCCTTTTATGGTTCTCTCCAAAGCTTCTACCTTGCTAGCTAACACGGAATCACTGCTAGTACCTTTCCCCTTGGCTTCCCCTTCTAGGTTGGTGACCTCAGGTTTCGAGCTACTTTCCCCCCTTGTCTTGGTGTTCTCATTGGATTGAGGTCCCTCTTCAGTGCCAGCCCCATGAGGTATACCCGAGGAATGGGCCTTAGAGCCATTTTGTTCAAGATCCGCCATCTTCTGTTTGTTCTCTTGAGCCATTTTCAATGCGGTATCGGATGTCTCGGCGGTATGGTCAAGCTTGGCCATGATGGCTTTCAGGCAAGCCTCAAGGTCAAAGTGCCCCTCACTAGTTCTTTCGTCGGCCATGTCTGTCTGATGGGTAGACTCAACACTCACTAGACGCCCTTGTGGATTGCGGATCCAAGCCAGCACGTCTTAGGATAGAAAAGTTTTAACCTTTAGCCTAAGGACTTGTCCTAAACCTCCATATTTTCCTTAATGAACTCGGTCTCTACACCATGTTCAATTAATTCATTCCTTTTATCCAATTACCTTTACAGGGATCATGGATTAAGGGTATGTTTTAAAGAATAGGGCATAGAGTCCTTCAACTAGGTTTAATTAATCCCCTAGGACTAGCACATCACAAACATAGCTTTACATCCTATTTCCTTAATTTATTCCTCCTAACCCATGGCCTTAACGAAGGCTAGGGTTTAAAGGTCTATGTTAAGGGCATAAGATATAAAGCCTCACACCACAAACACGGCATAGCATCATTACAAACAATTGTGGGTGCATAAAGGTGAGACCGTAGTGTCCTACAAGTCTGTCTATATGGACTAATGATAAGGGTAGGCTAGGGTCCTTCACTTGCTTGAGCAATCCTTATACCTAACCACATGTGGCATCAGGAACGCCGCGTGGGTCCAGCAGTACGTGATTAACTCATTTAATATACCCAAGGGTACTAGGCAAGAGAGGTTGATAGCTTTCGCCCCAACACATGGAATCAGGAAAACCAAGGTTGAGACTAGGCCGATTGTTGGCAAGGATACATCGAGGGACATCGATCCTAGCATGCAAGAGTTTGCGCACACAATGCAATAAATGAAAGCACACAATCAAGCGGATGCAATGTGATTGATTTTAATTAA
This sequence comes from Liquidambar formosana, assembly GCA_039720395.1. Lineage (NCBI taxonomy): Eukaryota > Viridiplantae > Streptophyta > Magnoliopsida > Saxifragales > Altingiaceae > Liquidambar > Liquidambar formosana. The sequence continues at coordinate 18,174,680 of CM077831.1, read as the reverse complement.
ACATAAGAAATTAACTTAGCCCAATTAAACTTTACAGAGTCTAGCCCACAACATCCCCAGTGGAGTCGCCAAACTGTGAACCCCGGAAATTGGGCCCACAAGGGATTGAAAGAAAATGGGTTTGAAAAAGAAAAAGGAAAGGAGTCGCCACCTTATTTTTTAAAGGAAACAAGGAAAACCCTAAAAATAGTTTGTTTTAGGAAAACAATTTGAATGACTCCATAAAAAAGGAAAGGCAAAAACCAATCTTTTGAAAACCAAAGAAATCGGGGATTCGGAGGCTAAGTTATGACATGGGAAGGTTCTAGGCAAAGCCTATAGGCACCCATGTCACCCTTTCGGTCTCTCAGTTCATTTGGGCTAAATCAAGATCTTTCCATACAAAAATCAGCAAGTATATCATCACAAGAATTGCATGCATATCATATATTTCATTCATCCATCCATGCATAATAAGCACATAAAAACAGAAAAAGAAAAAGAAGAAAACAAAACAAAAATAAACCTAGGATGCTTGGATCCTAGAACGGACTTGAGCCTCACGAAGAGCGCCTACGTACCATGCAACGAAATACATGGATCAAAGTCCACGTAGTTCGATTAGAACTAAGGTTAAATCCTAATACAAACCTATGGTAAAAACCCTAGGTTTCCTTATTTGATCAAAAGAGAATTGATAGAAAGTTTGATTTTAGGAAAGAAATCCACAAAATGGAAACCTTAATAAAAACCAGAATTTTGTTTATGAAGGAAACCTCTAATTAAACCATAGGATCATATTAAAAATTAACCCTAAATAGGGAGAAGAGAAGGGATAAGGAAGAAAGGTGAATTGGGGCACCTTCACACCCACTTACCTGAGCGCGATTACTCCAAACATTAGCTATTTCAGACATAAGCAGCCCTATTTGCCATAGGACAAATACCACACCTATTTGCACCCTTACAAGTGCTCAAAACCATGCGAAAACACTAACATGCAAATTTGGACAGAATAGTATTATGACCTAAAATCATCCACTAAGCATGCCAATAGCAAAAACAGCGAACAATAATAAGTCCTAACATATTCCTAGAACCATATCATGCATAAAAACCCTAAAACATACTAACATGCATGCAAAACTATCATGTTTACTCCATATGAAAAACATATACAGCAAACACGAAGAAAAACCAATAAAAAAGTCTACTTTATCATGCTATATGAAAACAAACACAAAACAATGACTCTAAAACCCTAAACTCACAAATATGCTTAAAAACCCACAAGACATACTTTAATCATGCTAAAACCAAACTAAATAGAAATTAAATCATGCATATTAACTAACTAAAGCAATATAACATGATGAAAATCTTAACTCTAATATGCAATGACACTAATCCTAGCACAAGGACAAATAGGAGCACAAGAATCATAACTATGCATTAAAAACCTAAAGGACAGCCCTAAAGCATGCTAAACAGTAGATAAAAAATAGATATTCCATGTATATTAACTAGCTAGAGTGTTAATACATGATAAAAAAGTTACCTTTAACATGCAATAAGCCTAACCCATATGAAAACCTAGTTTAAGCTTGAATAGAGAAGGAGAATACCTTAGGAAGGGCCTTCCTTTGTGTTTGTAATTGTTCGTGGCTCCTCAGGTCTTTAGAGTGAATCAAACCAACACGAATCCTCCTCTTTGTCAAAGTGGTATCACAGCAAAGAGATCAAAACTCACTCAACTTTGAAAAGAAAATAGAAAACAAAAAGAGAACAAGAGAAAAGAAAAGTGATTTTCGTCACTTTGCAGCAGCAGCAACTTCAATCGCGTTTTTGGATATAAAAACGTTGGATTTGGACAAAGCTTGTGAAATACAAAGTTGTAGAGAATTGAATTATCTTTCTAACAAGACCAACTTCATCAAATTCTGACTTCGGATGAAAAAGTTATGATTAAAATACGACTGCTGGTTTTCAGAAAATCTGCTGCTGAATTATGACGAATTTCACTCCCTCCAAACCCTCTTCTCCTCTCCCTTGTTTAAAGACATTAAGAGAGTATTTATAGCTGAAATCTGGAGTTTCCCTTTCCTTCCTGGACTAGGTTTCTTTGGAGAATAATCAAAAGGTATTTTATAATGATAAAAGACTTCTAATCTGAATAGGAAAAGGAAATTGTCTTTTATAAAAATTAGGAGACTGACCGCTAACACGCATGCACATGTATCGTATGTGCATACACACACTCATTACATACGTACACGTGTTAGTGTCATGATAAAAATGGCTAATTTAATAAAATAATTTTCTTTTCATTTTAACCAAAAATCTCATGCTGTGATTCGCACTAATTCTTCAAGGATAATCCGTAAATAACCACACTAAACTCATCATCAGGGCCACGGGACTTAATACCTCATATGCATCCATATGAACTCCAATTGACAATTTGGAGATCATTCCAAGGTCAAATGAAAAGTTTGGGACTTAAAAGACGATTATGCCCCTCAAGTCACAAAAGCTCTTATTATCCCTCAAGATCAACTCCAATTTGAACCAAAATTCATATCCATTGTCCTTGTGACTCTAGAAAACTAATGCAAGTGACTAGACTCAAAAACAAAACAAAAACATGCATGAAATGATGAGCCCTAGTAAGGTGGTGCAAAAATGGGGTGTGACAGATAGTGTTTTAATTGGATGAATGAAATTTGAGTTTAAAAGAAAAGTTCTTAACTACTTAAATTAAAATACATTCTTTCCCAAAAAATAAATAAATAAAATAAAATACATTACATTAAGATACCTTCCAAAAAATCCAAAAAATTGAAAACATTCCTCCAAAAAAAAGAAAAAACATATAACTAGAAAAAAAATACATAACATTAAATTTGAACAACGTTTTAAACAGTTTGATTACCGAACTGGGTCCACAATTGTTCCATGAGATCTAATCTCAATGCTGCATTTGTCCCCTAATTACGAATACTGTTAAGGCGAGAGGAGATGTGTGCCACCAAAATTGCAGGGTTTCAAGCATAATCCGGAATGGAGATAGTCTCATCTGGCGATGGTTTCCATATTTCGACATCGGTGCCACGCTCATCTTCAATGATCATGTTATGTAGTATAACGCATGTTTTCATTATATTACAAAGGTCCTCTTTTTTCCAATAACATGCCGATCCTTGCGTTATACCCCACTTGATCTGCAATATACCAAATGCTCGTTCGACATCCTTCTGTAGACACCCCATTTTGTACCACCTAATTAATTTGAAGTCGCATATTTTGGAAACCCAATAATGAGGTTTATTGTATGTTTTGAGATAATGACAAAGCAATTCCCGACGAGTCGTCAAGATTACAACAGGAAAATACTGCCTTTTTACACCTTTTGCGTACGCACTAATGTGTGGTGCGTACGCACCATGTTTACATGCGTACGCACCATTTACCTTTTTCAAGAATCTCTAGATCTGTCTCCCACTAAACATGAAAGCATAGGGGAGATTTTGGGGAATGGGGAGATTCCCACGGGTGTTCCCAACATGGGTAGGGGATGGGCCAATCAGGGGATGATTTTCAAAACCTAATTGAACCCTATTTATCCTCTACTGATGGGACAGGAGGAGAGACGGCTTTTTGAGGGGAGAACTTCTTTTTTGGGAGGAGGACGGTTTCTTTTGGCTAAGGGGGGCTTCCTTTCTTGGAATAGATCTGAGAGAGGCTGAAGAGAGAAACCAAATACCCACCAAAACACCAGAAAATTAGAAGAGAGAAAGGAGTGTTGAATGTTGTAATCCGAAGCTGCGAGAAGGGAATTACTGCGTTGATATTGGAAGCATTCAAACCTGAGGGGTACGTATCATAGATACACATATATGTATGCACTGTGAATTTATACTGCATATTTGTTTCCGTGAGTTATTGTTTAATATAATGATGCCATGTTACACTGTTAAGGTCGGGAAAATCATTGGTAATGTTAGATTTGAAGGAAAATAGCTGTGACATGAATTCTTGAATTGATGGGTTTCCGAGTTATAAACTTAAGACTTTGACCTGAAAAATAATCATGATTCTGCAAGTTTTTGGATGAACGATTTATGCGCGCTTGTAGTGCTCTGGAAGAGCTTCAATTTGGTTTTTGAATCATTAAATTTGGTTAAGAAATGAGTAAGATAAGTTAGGGAGAAGTTAGCACGGGACAAAGCTCAATATTGTATTTTTCAGCTTCAACCCATTCTGAGGTTGAAGGTGAAGTGGACAGTGATCCAGTGTGGGCGCACCCACCCACAGATACCGTATTCCCTAGCATTTGAAGACCCTAGGTTGACCTGATTGACCCCAAATTTGACGGGTGGATTCGTCTTGTTGAGACCTATCATGTGGGACCTTTGGTTGACCATTTTGATCATAGTCTGACCAACTTTGACCGTTCATCATTTGAGCTAAGTAGGTACGTACGCACCACTTCTCTAGGCAGATAATTATTTTGTTTATTGTTATTCATTGGTTTAATGTTAGGGTAATTAGTTTTAATATTATATACATAGGTTTAATGTGAGTACGTATGGGTGTTACATTGTTTATTGTAGTTTATTCTAGTTTTGATTAATATAGATTAGATTATATCATTATAATATTAGTTAGGTTATTTTATTAGAAGTATGGTTAGAATATTTAATGTTAATGTTAGCATTCTTGGTATATTTTAATGATTGCATCTTTTGTTTAATATATTAGTGTCATACCCCATTTTTGCACCACCTTACTAGGGCTCATCATTTCATGCACGTTTTTGTTTTGTTTTTGAGTCTAGTCACTTGCATTAGTTTTCTAAAGTCACAAGGACAATGGGTATGAATTTTGGTTCAATTCGGAGTTCATCTTGAGGGATAATAAGAGCTTTTGTGACTTGAGGGGCATAATTGTCTTTTAAGTCCCAAACTTTTCATTTGACTTTGAAATGATCTCCAAATTATCAATTGGAGTTCATATGGATGCATAAGAGGTATTTCTAAGTTCAATTTGATGAATCAATGGCTCGGGATTAAAATGACTCGATGTAATTCAAGTTGGTTAATTGACCCTTCTTTGGGTTAGCTCTAATTGACTCACAATTACCAATCAAATCTTTTCAAATTGACTTTCATTAGTCATCATTTTACCCCCAAAAGTGTTTTATGAAGTTCAATTTTGATATGGAAAGCATTTGGTTTGCCCCTATGTGCATGCCTATGCTTAGCAAAGGTAGAGCATAGCGGTTAACCGCCTTGTTCAAACCTAACCATGCCCCCATGGTTAGTGGTTTTCACCCTAAAATGTTCAAAAACATATTCCTCATCGAAACATGGTCGTTTTGGCTTTTGTTTCATCAAAATCGGAGTTCATTTGGCCCCTGAAACACTTCTAGAAGGATTAGGAGTCAAAAGAAGGCAAAAATCCGGAGTGGGCTCGGGTGACCACCCAGCCTCGGGCGGCTAGCCGCCTGGGCCCAAGTGGCTAGCCGCCCAGGCCCTAGTGGTCACCCGAGACCACTTTCCTATTTGCACCATGATTCCTTACTAAAGCGGACTCTTGCCTATTTTGACGTATTTGGGCTCTTTTGGACGAGTTTCCTTCTAATTTTTGGTAACTTCTGAGTTACTTAAGCCCCAAGGGGGTCTCTAATAGCCCTTGGATTAATTATTAGGGTTTTAATCCCAGCCATTGGTCTGTCCTAATTGAAGTCTATAAATACCCCCCTATGCTTCAGCACAAGGGAGCCACTTTATACCTAAAAACCTAAGTGTTTGAGAGAGAATAAAATAGAGAGACTTGAAGGAGAGCTGGAGTTCTTGCTGTAGCCTTGGAGAATATTGATTGAAGACATCCACAAAGGCAAGAGGGAGTTCATACAGCAGCAAGGAAGGCTCTTCCTAAGGTATTCCTCTTTTCTGTTCAAGCTTAAACAGAGGTATCATGTAGGATGGCTCTATTGCATGTAATGCTTATGATTTCTACCATGAATTGAGGTTTCTATTAGTTAATACATGTGATATTGATGATGTTCATGATGAGTTTTGCATGCCTTAGAGTTAGTTCATAGGTTCCAATGCATAGTGGTGATTTTTGTGCTTCTGTTGTCCTTGTCCTAGGATAGTGATATTGCATGTTAGAGTTAGGTTTCTTGTCATGTTTTATTGCTTTAGTTAGTTAATATGCATGATTTAGGTTCTGTTTAGTTTTATTTTAGCATGTTTAGAGTTTGTCTTGTATGTTTTTAAGCATATTTGTGAATTTAGGGTTTTAGAGTCCTTGTTTTATGTTAGTTTTTATACAGCATGTTAAAATAGGTCTTTTTATTGTTTTTTCTTCATAGTTGCTGTATATGTTTTGCATATGGGGTAAATATGATATTTTTGCATGCATGTTAGTTGATTTCTAGGGTTTTATGCATGATATGGTTCTAGGATTATGTTAGGGCTTATGAAAGTTTGCTGTTTTTGCTGTTGGCATGTTTAGTGGATGATTTTAGGCCATAATACTATTCTGTCCAGATTTTCATGTTAGTGTTTTTGCATGGTTTTGAGCACTTGTAAGGGTGAAAATAGGTGTGGTAATTGTCCTATGGCAAATAGGGCTGCCAATGCTTGAAATGGCTAATGCTTGGAGCTATTGCACTCAGGTAAGTGGGTGTGAAGGTGCCCCAATTCACCTCCCTTCCTAACTCTCTCTCTTCTCCCTCCTAGGGTTAATTTTTAATACAAATCAATGGTTTTGATCAAGGGTTTCCTTAACCAATAAAATTCTGGTTTTTATTAAAGTTTCCATTTTGTGGAATTTTCCTAAAATCAAACTTTGTTTATTCAACTCTTTTGATCAAATAAGGAAACCTAGGGTTTTTACCATAGGTTTGTATTAAGTCTTAACCCTATTTCTATTCGAACTACGTGGACTTTGATCCATGTATTTCGTTGTATGGTACGTAGGCGCTCTTCGTGAGGCTCAAGTCCGTTCTAGGATCCAAGTATCTTAGATTTCTTCCTTTCCTTCTTTTCTTCTTTTTATTTTCCGTTTTATTTGTTTGTTATGCATGGATGGATGAATGAAATATATGATATGCATGCAATTCTTGTGATGATATACTTGCTGATTTTTGTATGGAAAAGATCTTGATTTAGCCCAAATGAACTGAGATACCAAAAGGGTGACATGGGTGCCTATAACCTTTGCCTAGAACCTTCCCATGTCATAACTTAGCCTCCGAATCCCCGTTTTCTTTGGTTTCCAAAAGATTGGTTTTTGCCTTTCCTTTTTTATGGAGTCATTCAAATTGTTTTCTTTAAAACAAAAATGGTTTTTAGGGTTTTCCTTGTTTTCTTTAAAAAATAAGGTGGCGACTCCTTTTTCTCTTTCAACCAATCTACTTTCTTTCCAAATCCCTTGTGGGCCCAATTTCCGGGGTTCACAATTAGTATATGCTGATTGCTATTTTGTAGATTAATTTAATGTTAGTGGTGCTATTATTTTATTTGTAAAATGCATGTTAGTGGAGATTGTAGAGAAATTGTCATGCTGATGCGTACGCACTACTACATGGTACGTACGTACCCAATGTCCTAACAGAAAAAGTCATCTGCTTTAAATGGTCATTTCGAATCCGTATGGTGCGTCCACACCACCACATTAAATGAGACCAAAAACACAGTTCCCAAAGCCAAATTAGGTGGCGACTCCCGCTTGCGCTCACACCTTCCTAATAGTTTCTTGTTTTTTAGCAAACAACTTCTCTTTCCCCGTTGTTGGGTGTGCTATGGTTTGCATCAGAGTTGCCCACCGAGGGTAGATACCATCAAATAGATAATACCCCAATGTATGTTGATGCCCATTCACCACGTAATTAACGGGAGGCATTCTATCATGGATGATAGTGTCGAATAGTGGGGAATGATCTAAGACATTCAAATCATTATGTGAACCTGGCATACCAAAGAAAGTATGCCAGATCCATAGATCCTTCAATGCAACTGCCTCCAATATAAGGGTAGGTTTATGATGATGGCCTTTATGTGTCCCATGCCACGTGGTAGGACAATTTTTCCATTCCCAATGCATACAATCTAAAGAGGCGAGCATACCTGGGAATCTCTTTCCTCCCTTTCTTGAAGTAGACGTGCAATATCTTGTTCGTTTGGTGAGCGTAGGTATTGACCCTCATACAACATAATCATAGCATCATAAAAGTGCTTTAAGCTCTCAATCGCAGTGGTCTCGCCCATCTTTAGATACTCATCACAATGATCTATTGAGAATCCGTATGCAAGTATACGTACTGCATGTATAGAAGAGTACCCCAATCGACCACAACAATCTTTCTTTTGAATGAAGTACTCATTATAAGCTTCAACATCCTTTAAAATGCGAAGAAATAGCTCTCGTCTCTTGCGATATTGTCAGTGAAAGTAGTCAGCTGGATAAGTATAATTTTCAGTAAAGTAATCTTTCCAAATCTGTTAATGGCTTCCCTCTTGATCACGCTTTAGATGTCGTCTCGTAATCGGTTGTGATAGCAATGTTAGCATTTTTGGGGGAAGCAAATTTGTCATCTGTTGCACTCGTTTTTTATAATTATGGAAAACTGTTTCTTAATTTCCATTAGATGAGTTGTCGTCACTCGAAGAACTCGAAGATATAGAAGAACTAGGCTCAATGATAGGAATAAATCGCGACGATGAAGCCATTAATTTACTGTAGAAGAAATTTCAAATGATTATAGATCAAAGAGATGCAAATAATAATTTCAATGAAAATGAATTAGTGGATTATATAGATTTATAAAATAGAGCCGTTGGGTTAAATAGTAAAAGTAATTTAATTGCAATAAAGGTAATTATTTTACAATGACTAGCTGTTGGATTAATATAGCCGTTTGGTGGTTTTTTGCAACCATATGGAAAGTTGGATGACACAGATGCTTTTTCTAGTTGTTGAAGTAGCAAACAACTCCATTGGAGCACACAAAATGTAAACAAGTTGATCTCTTTTAGTCAAAAGTTAAGCCTTCACCTGTTGCTATATCATTGGATTATTTAATTTAACATGTCAGGAAATTAAGAGCTCCATTGTGGATGCTCCTAGTGTTTTCCTTTATGGACACATGTTTGCAGATTTCGATATCCATCATTACAAATTATATTTTTTAAATGACTTATATCCTTACTATCAAGCCTATCATTGAACACTATTAAATTAAGTAAAGAATATATACACACTATTGGACATAAAGTGTGTTACTTTTATAATTCTGTCAAAACAGTAAACATATAAATCACAAACAAAACGAAATAAATTCTAGAAAATAACAAACTTACAATACCTAGAAGATGATTAAAACAAAACGGATTGATCAAAGATAGTGTTTGACGCTATGTCCTTAAGACAAATTTTGCCCCTCACTTGGTGCTTTGAGTCTCTCAGGCGTCTGTCTCCCAAGATACAATGATCTACACACACGGAAGAAACACTGCAATCTATTAGGGGTGCAACTCGGTACGGGACGGTCCGGGACAGGGGTATATCCGTCCCGTCCCGAAGTAATTCGGGACTTGAAAATCAATACCGGAACCGAACCGAATTTAATATTGTCCCGTCCCGTCCCGTCTCGAAAAATAGCAGGACGGAATGGTTCGGTTCTCGGTATTTATCTGTTTGTTTTCCCTGAATTAAAAATTAAAAATAACTACTTCCAATTAAAAATTGTCAACTTGATTAGCCACAAAATGAGCTACATATACCTGCTCTTCCACAAAATAGGCTACATAAAATCATAAATACATAATCATTAATTATAATTCATTCATTCATTCATATCGGTTTTTTTGTTTTTAAGCAAAAGTAAAAAATTCAAAATGTCAAAATGGGTTTTATTGATTTTTTGTTTTGTTAAGTTACAATGAAACGGTGTTTGAAAGGGCTGAAAGGCGAAAATATTCCGAAATATTAGTAATATATAATTATATATTATATATTATATATTATATATATAAAAATATATATATAATATTATATTTAATCGGTACTCGGTCCGGGAATTCGGTTCGGGAATTCGGTACGGGATGGTACTGAACACCCCTAAACCGAGTCCCGTCCCGAAAAAATTCGGTTTTTAAAATTTGTCCCAAATCCTGTCTCGAACACTGTTTGTCCCGTCCCGTCCCGGACCTAATTGCTCGGAACGGTCCGATCCTCGGAATTCCTCGAACCAAGTTGCACCCCTACAATTAGGAGTGTTAATGGTTCGGTTTGGTTCGGTTTTAAGGAAGATTTCAAACCAAACCATTATACTTCGGTTTTGTTCCTCCCAAACCATACTATTAAAAAAACCAAACCAAACCAAACCATTATATTTCGGTTTGGTTCGGTTCAGTTTCGGTTTTAACCTATCAAGTAAAAACAAATAATTGAAAATGAAAAAAATGACATGCCAAACTCCAAATAAAAACATTTTTAATAAAAGCATTACATTAGCAACTAAAAAAAATAAACATTGTATCAAAATAGAAACATATTGACATATATCAATATGTCAATATCACACACAACATTAATAACTAGTTTAATACATGCCAATCTAAAAAGGGGAAAACAATAAGAAACTTAAAATCAATAAAACAAGCCCATTACCTATTTTACCCTTATTAGAATTGGGAATTTACAAACTTTAAGTTTATATATATATATTATATATTTTTCGGTTTTTTCGGTTTGGTTTGGTTTTTTAAAACTGAAAACCAAAACCAAACAAATTGAGTTTGGTTTTCTAAAATTAAAACCATAACCAAACCTAATGACAAAAAAACCAAACCAAACTGCCCAGTTCGGTTTGGTTCTCGATTTTAACCAAAACCATTAACACCCCTACCTACAATCTATGCATCTGGCGAATCACTGTGTTTATACTCTTTCTATTGACGACTAAAAAATGATGTGAAAATCTAATCTGTTGATTAGTCTTTAAAAGTGTGAGAAATACAATTTATATAGAACTCTAAGCGACTCTCCAAAATAGTCAAGAGGCACATTGATTAGGTGTGTCTTATGGTCATGACTGTTTTGGGTTGACAGATAGATACAACTTAATGGTAATTAATTTGAATTAGCAAAATTAAATTTTGTTTAAAAAATAACACAAATGAGTCAGTCTTACTTGACCCAACCCAATCCGACCTGGTGCGGGCAAGCGAGTGCGTGTGTTTTTTGGGTACGGTTCAAGTCCAACATTGGCTAGGTCCTCCACCTTCACAAAACTTGGGTGCCATTATTACCATTCTTCAACCAACTATTCAAGAGTGACTTTAGTGAACAATTTCTCATTCATTTTGACCAATTAAATATTCGAATTAAATCTCTACATTGAGATTACCAAATTCCAATATGGACCCATCTCTAATAACACATGGGATCCACATTAATAATGACTAATATCTCTAACACGCACAATATCATTGAACAATATTTTATGATTTCGATGGTTTCACCAATTCACCCATTTCACATCGATTCGTTTTGATAACTGTTTCTTTTTTTTTTTTTTTTTGAATCTTTTCCAACAAAAGAAATAAACTTTATATCTTGATGAGAGATATTATTCGCACTCCCAAAAGAGGTCTCTTATATATATATATATATATTTTTTTTTTTTCTCATTTTCACACTCACACAATAAGGGCCTAGTTTTGTTGTTCAATTCGAAATTAAACAATTTTAAAATATTTACATAAGTTTTGAGGCATAATCCATCATCTTGAATTAACAAATTGAAAAAAATTATGATCATCATCACAAATAAGAGTGGAAATTTAAAACAACATCAACTATAATAATAACTTCAATATTTTAAAAATATTTTAATTCAATGTGATTAATTTATGACTTCGATCCTATGTAAAATGTCTTGAATTGTTTAATTTCAAATTAAATGTCCAAATAAGCCCTAATAGTATTTCCTTAATTTGTATGTTGCGGTGGTGCTATTTCTATCGTAGAGTAATACTAATCACAATCATAATAGTTTGATCAAATTGTTGCACTGTGATTGATGTGGATGGTTTGTCACTTTATTATTAGGGCGTGTTATATTCGTAGTTAAAGTCCAAGGCCACGATTGCGATTGTGATTAGCACTTCTGTCCAATCCCTCCCGTTAGTCTTAGACCGCCGCTTCATAAGAATGGGATAAAAGACTAAACCATCTGTCTAGAAGACGTGTTTTAGAGGGTAGGAAAAAAAAAACCTATTTCAGCGGGTGGACCGGAGTTTTCCATTGTGACTGCCTTGACAAAGATGAACAAATGGTTGGTGAGAAAGTTGACACACCTATGGTCCACGTCCATTTGTGGGGGAGTTAGGACTTAGGAGGGTGCGTCTACACCTCTATGGTCCACGTCCATTTGTGGACCAGTCACTATCATTTCTTATGGAGTCACGCTTTGGCTTTCTCATTGGTGTCTTTTTTCTAACCCGGTACAAGGGATTTGTGGGAGAATGAAAAGCGGAGGAGAAAAAAATGGAGGGAAAGGGATGGGGGTATGTTTGGTTGGAAGGAGAGGGAGAAAGAAGGAAAGGAGAGACGGGGTAGAGAATTCCTAAAGTTACTTTTTTCTCATCCTCCAATTTTGGGAGAAAGATGGAGGGAAATAAGGGGTTGTTGTTAAAATGATCATGTTGCCCTTATATTTTTACAACTTCCTTTACATGTGAAGGTAAAAAAGTAATATCATATTTTTTAATATCCATCTATCCATCAATTCATCCTACCAAGCATAAAAGAAGAAAAAGAAAAAAAAAGAAGTTATAATTCCATTCATCCTGCCAAACACACAGAAAGAAAAGAGGATTTCTTTTTTTAAGGGATCCATCTTTCTTACCTTTCTTTTCTCTCACTTTTCCATCCTTTATCAAAGATAGCATAAAAGTCTTACGTATAAAATTGGGTGCCGCTATTCGCACTCCCTTTCGTCTTTCAATTGTTTAAAATGACACTTATACCCATAACGCTAAAACAACTATAGACTCAACGACACCCATTTGACAGTCCAGCCGGTGACAACAGCATGACGACAGGAATGCCGGAGAAATAAGATTCTGATGCAGCGGAAATTACGCGGTCGAGACTAGCTCACCAAATTAATCAACAAGCTTCCACCAATCTGTTGATTGTCGCAAGAACAATGCCAGATAGTAGGCAACCACAATCAATATTCTCTCACGAACACGAAAGTAGGAAAATAAAGGAGAACTCTCTCTCTCTCAATATTATTAATCAAATAATCAACTTAACACCCTTTGCCATAAGGCTTACATCCCTTTATATAGAAAACTAATAAGAAAAATCTAGTTCTATTAGAACAAGACAACCTAGTTCTACTAGAACAAGACAACCTAGTTTTAGTAGAACAAGACAACCTAATTCTACTAGAAGAAGAAAATATCAAACTACCTAGGAAACAAATTAAATTAAAAAGCAATAATTAAATAATAATAATAAAGACTCCTAAAATATCTAAATAAATTAGAATCCCGATTTAGCAGCAAGACGTCCAACAGCTTATGGTGCGTATGCCGATGCAATCTGCATCAAATTCCGACTACTCTCGCCGGTAAAAATGTTGCTTCTAACCCTTCAAACTGCTAACTCTCTGCAATGATTATTAGTATGATTTCTTCTGTGAGATTATCGAAGGGGTCGATGATGGGTGGCTGAAGGGCGGTTCTTCTTCGATCCACATTCTTTTCTTTGCCCATGGGTATCTATATATGTATATATCTCATACCATAAAAGAGAAGGTTTTCTCAATAATGGATTTTCACTATGTTTTGTGTTTCTCTGTTATGGGTATATGCAGAGAGAGTATCGACCAAAGAGAGGCAAAGCAAAAAAATAAAAAATAAAAAAAAATAAGAGAGAGAGAGAGAGAGAGAGAGAGAGCAAAGCTGCGGGGATCTCTGACGCCCACATACCCATCACCCACAAACCCTTTCACCAGCAGCCGAGGAGCATCACCCATCAATGGAACTGCGCTCCCCCCTCCCCCCAACACCCAAAAAAAAATAATAATAAAATAAAATGAGGGTTTTCTCTTTTCCGGCGAAGTCGCCGGTAACTTAAAGGGAACCTTTTTTTATTTTGAAAATCCCCATCCACCGTCCCTGTGGTATCACCGGCTAGACTGTCAATTAACTCGTTAAATGGGTGTTTTTTTTTTTTTTTTCTTTTTTTTGCTCAATGTTAAGTGGGTGTGTTGTTAGAGCGCTTCCAATGGTGAGCTATATGGTGTGCTATTTCTATATTATAGCATTTAGCACAAGTTGAAATACTCCAATGTTGAGTTAAATGCATGTGCTAAATACAGTAATAGCTCACCCTTGTGCTATATTTGGTACAAGGGTGAGCTATTGTTATATTTGCCATGTCAACTTTCTCTTCCTTTCTCAGCAACCAAACACACCACTTCCTTCATTTCTCAACAACCAACGTAGCAGCAAATATGAAAAATAAAATATTTTTCTTCTTCCATTTCTAAAATTTTCTCAGTAATCAAACAGCCATAAAAATACAATATTTTCAAACATAATATTGAAATTTTATAATAATAAAAATAAAAATCAAAAATCAAAAAACATACTTTCTGTTTAGCCGATTCGTCCCACTTCAAGCAACCTCGCTTTCAAAAAACATACCCTTCTTAATCTACCGTTGAACTGAATCACAGATTCGGATTCGTCTCTTACTTTTAAGCATCTCAATTTCCCCAACCAGTAATCTTTCCTCACTTTCCGCACGCCCCTTTTTGCATACCCTTTCTCAACTAAGGCTTTGCACACAGTCCAAAAAATAGCACACCATACATTTGCACCATTAGAACACCTTATGCTAAATTATAACATTTGGTACTGTAGCATGTGATAAAATAGGATCGAATAGCTCATAATTTTTAGCTCACATGACTGGAGACGTTGTTAGTTGTTCGACTTGTTTCAATCCTTATGGGTGTAAGTGTCATTTTAAACAATTAGAGAGTGGTAGGGAGTGCGAGAGGTTACCGAATAGCACCACCACCCACAAAATTCTATCGTAATATGTCATAATATGTCATGTTATGATGTCATATATCTCATCATGTGTGAATCAGAGTTTAAAGTCTTTCGGATTTAATAATAGAGGGCGGTTAGTGTCATCCTAAGACCTACTTTGTAATTTTGTATTCCTTACTTATTTAAAAAAAATTTAAGATTTTGTGAGAAATATGAAAGATTCTAATGAAAAGTGGTTACAATGGATGTCCGAAAGCATCATTTTGAATAATTTTGTATAAAAAAAGTTTTTTTTAAAATTTATCATTTAAGTGGATTTATTAGTTATTTACAATTTTTGTTCATGAAAAAATGTAACCAGCTAGATACAACAAATAGTTGAAAAGTTTATTTAAACGAGAGATTTTGAAAAAACGTTTTTCTGCAAAGTTGTTTAAGATGATGTTTTCTAGTGGAGAGTAAAACTAGTTTTCATGAAAACCTACAATATTTTTCATAAAACTTTGAAAAGTTTTAATAAGTGGGAGATAAAGAGCTAAGTCTTGAGGTGACAATAGAGGCCCCTTAAATAATATAATACCAAAATCCTTTAACAACTTTCCAGTGTGTAATTGACTCGCGTTAATTTGGAATCAATGTAATAAATTTAGTGATATTGTACATACATGCCTTGACTAGATTGCATGCCCAAAATAACTGGGGAAAAAAATAACAGAAGAGAAAGAAGAAGCGCTCATGGCAAAGGGATTGAGCAAAAATTTTATGTGGGTATCACCTATTCATATATAATTTCTGAGCTATTTCTTTCATAAGTAAACTGTGATTGAGCAAAGAGGATTGCTCATTCCGAAACTAGAGATAGACTGGTTTAGGCTAGTAAAATTTTTAAAGGAAAATTATACTTTCATTCCTCAACTTTTATTCAAAAATATTAATTTTACGCCCTCTTATTTCGTTTTCAAACACTTTGGATCTCTCATGTTTGGAAAAATGGTGCTTTACATCTTTTTGTCAGTAATTTGGTTTTCTGACAAAAAATAGTTGCCCGTGACCGCTCATAGCATTTTTGGGACCCTAGTAGTGGGAACAATTTTATTGTTTCACCAACATATGATAAAAGTATATTTGTAACAAAAACTGTTATTTTCATTAACTGGCGTAAGAGTTAAAATACATTTTTCAAACATGAGGGAGCCAAAGTGTTTGAAATAAATAAAAGGGGTGTAAAATGTTTTTGAGTGAAAGTTGAGGGGATGAAACTCTAATTTTCCCAATTTCAAATCAATAAAATTCCTAGAAAATTAATATAAAAATTGAAGAAGTTTATCTACAAAAGATAGAAAAAATCGAGAAAAATATTTTCATCAACCTATCCAAGTCGTACCTATTAATGGTAAACCATGTTTTATGAATGTTCATTGAACAAAGCAAGCACACCTAAGAAAATCGAGACCGAAACCCAGTGATTACATAACATCAATTAGAGCTCAGCCATGGGTTTCATCATTATTTCCTTCACCTTATTCATTGTATTGTCCTCTTTTTCTTATTTTTATAAAGTCCAAAGCCAATAGCACATGATTTGAGGTTGCCTAGGCTACTAATTAATTAACCTAGTTGGTATATTGGGTTCCTTATGATACTTGAAGTTGTCTCTTTAAATTTTTTTTTAAATAAAACAAAATGAATAAATACATTAACTTTTAGCACATGAGATGCAAAGCCGGCTCAACAGGGTAGCAATTGAGGCGGTTGCCTTACACTCAACTTGTAAGGGCTTAACCACTTATTAAAAAGCCCCTGTACAAAAGGTCCCATTCAAAAATGCTTCATTTAAATTTAACGTTAGGTCACAATTTGTATTGAGTCACTCTAAAAGAGATAGTAATAGAAGTTTTTTTTTTTTAATCTACACCTCATTATCGCTCCCATGAGTTAGTGCAGACATAGCACTACTTCATATGAGGAATTTGAGTGGCAAGTGAATTAAAAAGGAAATTTCAAAACGTATGTACAATTCCATTAGGCTATCATGTTATCGCCATCAGAACCTAAACCAAGGACGAAGCCACATGGAGGCTAGAGTGGGCAAGCACTACACCTGACCAAATTTATTTTATAAATTTTATATCCTTAACTTTGTTAAATTTGAAATTTGCCCATGTTTATTTTTTTTTAAAACCACTTTATTTTTCTTTTATAGCCCTCTCTTTTTATTAATTTTCCTTCCTATAAACTCTTTTATTTTTCTTTCATACCCCTCTTTTTGTGAAACTAGAAATTCACCTCATCTCACCTAAGTTGCGGGCTCCGTTCCTATCCCAAACGCCACAAGCATTCGCTTTAAATATTGTGGCCTACCCAAGGAAGTTAACTGCTTTTTATTATTTTTTATTTTGGTTTGAGTGGGAACTATGGACCTCATTGCCTATCACTTTTGAAACTTTGGCGCTGCTTTCGTAAAGACTCGGACATCATTGCTCGACTCTTTCCTTTTTTTTTCTCCTGATCAACGGAAAAAGGGAGATATTATTGCTTCAACTCTTTACACATGTACTGGTTGCTTGGTCAGCGTGGTTTTTCAATGTGTTTTTTTTTTTTTTTTTTTTTTGAAAGATTGAGAGATAAACTGATTACTTTGAGAGTTTGATTGTTTTCATTTTCTACCAATCCACATTGAATGTTAATTTGATTTCCAATGCGAAAAGTCATGAGCGCAACACGACCGCAACATGCAATGCGCGCGGTATCTGTCCACTAAAGCTAGGACTAGTCCTATAAGTACCTTGCAGGGTTGCAAGCATATAGATTGTGGGAGACAATTAAAGAAGAAAGATGGAGATAATGGATTTCCTCATATTTCCACTTTCAATTTTCCTAGTGTGGAGATGCATTCGTGTCTTCACATCCCGTCCAATCCACTCAAAATCCAGCACAACCAAACTCCCGCCGGGGCCTCGCCCTTTGCCAATCATCGGCAACTTCTTTGAACTTGGCAACAAACCTCACCAATCACTAGCCGACATCTCCAAAACTTACGGCCCTTTAGTGACTCTCAAGCTTGGGAGCACTACTGTCATAATTGTATCCTCTCCGCACACTGCGGGAGAAGTCTTACATAAAAATGACCACGTCATGTCCAACCGACCAACACTGGACGCTGCACGAGCACTTGACCACCACGAGTTCTCGGTGGTTTGGTTGCCTGCAGCTGCCCATTGGCGAAACCTGCGCAAAGTTTGCACTTTGCAGATGTTAACCGTGCAACGCCTCAATGCCAGCCAAGCTCTTCGTCAGAAAAAGGTGCAGGAACTTGTAGACCATGTCCATGAGAGGTGCAGTAGCGGTCTAGCTGTTGACATTGGTCGAGCCGCCTTCACGACGGCCCTTAATTTGATATCAAACACCTTTTTCTCGATCGATTTGGCTCACTATCGTTCGAATTCGTCTCAAGATTTCAAGGAGCTTGTGTGGAATGTAATGGAAGAAACTGGGAGGCCTAATATTGCAGACTATTTGCCAGCCCTTAGATTTATTGACCCACAAGGCATACGGCGGCGGAATGCGGTTTATCTTAAGAAATTGTTCGATATTTTTGATGGGATCATCAATCAGCGGTCGCAACTAAGAGCTTCCTCTGTAACTTCTTCTGGGACCAATGATGTACTAGATGCCCTCCTCAGGCTCACCAAGGAAAATGATCATGAGTTCAGTTACAATGATATGAAACATTTGCTTCTGGTGAGTACCATTTCTCAGTATCTGCTTCTCTATTAGTAGAAACTCGTTTTCAGTTCAATGCTCTGCAACTTATCTAATTACTGTGAATCTCATCAAGCAGGAGCATCAAATAGATGGAATATGTTTGCGAAGTGCTGTACCTACAGCCCAACTCATTTGTCCAAATTTACTTGTCTAATTGAAGTGGTTTTCGGCCCAACCAATTAAAATTCTCTTTAAAAAATAGTTGTTCATAATGGTAGCTTGTTACATTAGTTGACAAATAGATTTAGACAAAAAATAATAATTATAATAATAATAAGCCGGGCTTCTAGGCAATTTTCAATCAGTTAATTTCTCTATCATTCTATTTGAAATACTCTCTGTTCCTAAATAAGTAGTCTACTTTCCTTTTTGGGATATTTGAAAATTATTGTCACATTTCAAAAGTCATTGGTTCTTTCTTATTCATTTCCTAAAATACCCTTAAAAAAGTATTCTCTCTTTTTCTAATGTTTTGCACACTTGAAGGTAAAATTGGAATTTCAAAATATATGCATTGATGTGAAAGCATATAATAGGGTTTTCTTAAAAAGCATGTTTTTTCAAAATGGACAGTCAATTTAAAATGGACGGAGTAACTTTGAATGGTCATTTTAATCAACTCCAATAATTTTCATTTTTTGAGCCTAACCTTCACATCTAGTGATAAGTGGGCTGCAATATCATTGATATAATACTAGAATAAAGGAAGCAAATTGTTTAATTTTGTCCCTCACACTTCTTTGTATCAGGACCTATTCATCGCAGGGACGGACACAACCTCAAGCCCATTGGAATGGGCAATGGCAGAGTTACTACACAACCCCACAACAATGGCAAAAGCACGAACTGAGCTTCAAGAAGTCATTGGCAAGGACAGGCCAGTCGAAGAATCAGACATCGCAAAGCTCCCTTACTTACAAGCAATAGTAAAAGAGACTCTTCGGTTGCACCCACCAGCCCCACTCCTATCTCGCCACAAAGCTGGAATCGACGTGGAAATTGGCGGCTTCACAGTGCCAAAGGATGCGCAATTGGTAATCAATGTTTGGGCTATAGGCCGAGATCCCAACATATGGTCAAACCAGAATTCATTTGTGCCCGAAAGATTTTTAGAGAGCAAGATTGATTTCAAAGGACGAGATTTCGAGCTCATTCCCTTTGGTTCTGGAAGAAGGATCTGTCCTGGATTGCCGTTGGCTTATCGGATGGTGCACCTCATGCTGGCCTCTCTTCTCCACTCCTTCGATTGGAAGCTTGAAAATGGGATGAAGGCAGAAGATATGGACATGAGTGAAAAGTTTGGTCTTACATTGCAGAAGGCCATGCCACTTCGGGCTATTCCTGTGGCAGTGCAACGACCATTACCCATGTAGTTTAGAATCTTCCGTAACTTATAAGCTAAAACAGACAAACAAAACAAAAAACTATAGGTATATTAAGTAAAGAACATGTTTGTTAAAAAGCCCACACAAGATCATTTTGGAAGTTTTTTTTATAGGTGTTTGCTGTCTTTGTTGGGGTCTTTCGGTGTTTCTTATAGGGTTCTTTAGGCATTTTTTATGTTTTTCTCATTGCATCTGAGTGCTCTGTGTTTTCTCATTGTGGGGGCTGCTCTTGGTTTGGGGTGGTTTGTTGGGTGTTATCTACTCGGGGTATTTTTGGTGCTGTTTTTGTTGGGTTTGGGTGTTCTTTATTGGGTGTTTTTTATGCTTATTCTAATATAATTCTGGTTTGCCCATCAAAAAAAAAAAAAAAAAGGGTCTTTCTGGTGGGGCAGCTGCTATTGGAGGGGTGTTAAGGGATGTTTGTGAGCTGGCGTTTTTTCCTTACTTGATTCTAGTTGTTCTGATCTTTTTCTGGGTGGGAGGTCTGCTTGGGGTGGTTTCCTTTTAGTGTCTTGCTAAATTTGGATACTTTCCCCTGGGCTTAGCTTGGTGTTGTATTTGGGTGGTGGTTCTTGTTTGAGATTGTAATAGTTTGTGTTTTGATTAATAAAATTAATTTTCTTTTGCTGATCTAAAAAAAAAAAAAAAAAAACTATTATTAGTGTTCTAGGGCTAGTGTAAGGTTTGTGTTTGTGTGAAGGTAATGAAGTCTTTAATATAAAAGTCTCTCTCTCCACACTCCATAGTGTGAATGCTCCCAACAATTGTATCTTGGTATCCATTCTCTTTTGCCTGTGTACACACATGAAGTCTTGGATCGTTTTAAGCAGGGGCAAGCTTACATCAGAATGAGCCTCCTTTACTATGTAATGCTGCCGCATTATGGGAAAATGAGCAATTTGGACCAACAGAAACAGATCGACGACCAGATTTATTGATTTATTGATTTATTGATTTATATTGGGTAGAAACAAACACCACCTAATACAAGATCGTTCTAACTAAATCTTCCAAAGAACAACCAAAATATCTATAGGACAATCTGCTTCCTAATTAAATCAGATTATGTTTAATCCAGATCAGCTGCTCTATTGCATCCTAACTAATTTTCATATTTATACTATTGTTCAAAATAATCGGAAAAAAATCATTCAGAATCGGATATTGTACGTATATTCTAACGACATCTCTCTAAATTCCAAAGCCTAGCTTCTTCTTTTTTTTCAAAAAAAAAAAAAAAAAAAAAAAAGGCAAATTGATGTAGTACAAAGAATCCGAGCAAAGTTATTTTTTATTATTAATTTTGAAATTTTCCTTTTTATTTAGTTTAGGGTTTTATTTACTTGTTTTTGGTAGTTTATATAAGGTTTAATTAGGCAAAATTGAGTCCTTATAGGTTACTACATTAGTTGGGGTCAATTTTAAAAGGTTTCCAAGTGTTTTTTTGGGTGGGGGGGTGTTATGAAGGAGTAGTGATACATAGGACTACTATTAGAGGACCAAAACATAAGACCACTGACTTAGCTGAGTCTGATTGATCAGTGGTATTAACACCGTTAATAGTTTAAAAAGAACTTAATATAGAAAGCTCTCAATTCCCGGTTCAAATAAATGCTCTCAAAATTTAGATAAACGGGATTATAGGGGGTTTCCTCAAAATTGCTGTGATCTTCTTCTTCCTTTTAGCAATTCCCAAAAGGAATCATCGACCAATGATTCGAGATACCTCCCGCATTCGAGTTCGGCAAAATATTCAGATAATTAACCATAACATATCATACAAAATCACAAATTAATCAATGCAAAATATTCAGATAATTAACCATGACACATCATACAAAATATGCATTAAGATAATACAACAACTCAACCATTATCATGACAAATCAGATAAATTGGGAGTTTTATCATATAACAATGGGGAGTTCCCCCCCCCCCCCCCCCCCCCCCCCCACCCCCAAAAAAAAAAAAAAAAAAAAAAAAAAAAAAAAAGAAGAAGATAGGTATGTTTTTAAAATCATGAATATTCAGATAATTTGTGAACCTTTTTTTTTTTAAGATAACATTGGGAATTCCCTCTCCCCTGCATTATCTTCCCTTTATTAGTGCTATAAATATTCAGATAAATTGAGATTTTTTTTTTCATATAACAGTGTGATGTTTCTAAGACAATACTGAATGAGTTTTATCATATAACAAATGGGGAGTTCCCTACCCCACCACCACAAAAAAAAAAAAAAAAAAAAAAAAAAAAAAAAAAAAAGAAAAGACAGGTACGTTTTTAGAACCATGAATATTCAAATAATTTGTGATTTTTTTTTTAAGATAACAGTAGGAATTCTCTCTCCCCCTGCATTGTTTTCCCCTTATTAGTTCCATAAATATTCAGATAAATTGGGATTTTTTTTTTTTCAGATAACAGTGTGATGTTTTTAAGATAATATTGAATACAATATGACACTAAATATGACAAATCAGATAAATTGGGAGTTTTATCATATAACAATGAGGAGTCCCCCCCCCCCCCCCCCCCGGCAAAAAAAAAAAAAAAAAAAGCCAGGCTATCTTGAATATGGATCCAAAAATGTAAACACAATCAACTGAAATGAACTAACCTTTACAATCGCCAACAAGATAAATTGAATATAGATCAAAAAACATAAACATTACAATCGCTGTGATTCTAATGTTAGAAAACTTCAAAAAATTGAATACGAAGCCAAAACGTAAAGCAATATCTCTTTGAGTCGGACAATATCACTGGAATACGGTGACATCCTCATACCAGTTACGCTTAAAATTGCGATGGATGTGATCCCTAAAAAATGGGGCATAAAAATGGTAAAATCGTGTTAAGAATAAACCAATCGTTTAAGAACCGTATGTTAGAAAATATGTGATTTTCTTTAAAACTTTAAAACTTTGGACCACATACATGTGCACACCTACATAGCCCACCTCGACCCGGACTGACCAGCCGTATCGTAATGTGACGCATGACATGGCGCACGCGTGACTTAATGGGCTATTTATATGAGTTTATTTAATTTGACTGTTGGACCTTAATTTCTATGATTTATGGGTGCCTGTTACTAGCCATTGGACTTTTATTTCATGTTATTTATTGGGATGTTATAAGAACTATTATGAAACTTATTTTGGGCCTTTATTGGCCTAAAACAATTTCAGCATTTTACTATTATAAATAGTGGGCTTCTCTCTACATGGATGATGATGACATTCATATTATCTACTCAATCCCTTTTCTACTATATTCTCTAAGAGCTGTATAAAGTTATTTTATATATTGGTTTTACGGGTAACTGATCGTGGATGGGTTCACCATACTCTTCATGTGGACGTACCCATAGAAGAGGGAGCTGCGAGCTTTGGGATTGTATCTTGGAGGTTCTATCATCCGTCAGCACCTATACGTAGGGGAGGTGATAGTTCCTTTAGGACAGCATGATCTCACGTGCGTTCCCACAGGCCAGCTCTTCTTACTCATTTTATTTTATTTTAATTCAATATTTCTTGTGTTGATTTTTGTTAATTTAAATTATGATTATTAAGAGATTTATTCATGTTCAATTCCATTGTATTTGTGATTTCTCAATTTGTGTTATAAGTTGTATTGATGTTTAATTTTAATAAATATTCTGTGACGAATTTCACAAAATCCACAATTATCCCCAACAATTTAAAGGAACTATGGCTTTCTAATTCTAGTGGATTTTGTTTTATATGGATTTAGATAGATTAATAAATTGTTGTGTGATCTATCATTGTATCTTATTGAGAATATGTTCGTGATCATTGAATGGATTGAATATAAATAAATAATAATTGGTGATTGGATTTGAGTCATTCCTAGGGTCACTGCTAAAATTTCTAGATCCCTGTAACTCCTGTGTCAATATAGGTGTGGGTACTATTTACTTGAAATTGATACGTGTATTCTTTTATATGTGATTTGATGATGTTCCTTATAATCTGGAAAAGGGTCATTATGTCTCTACATATTTCTTGATATATTTGTTCTTTTACCTGTGATCATATTAAATAATTCTTAACCTTATTTTCCGTGTATCTGCTAGTTTGTTTGGTGTTATAATAATTATTTTAAAAAAAAATCTTAAATAATTAGTTTATATTACATTTGATACATATAATATTGTGGTATTGTAGGTTGTTATTATTTTGATTCTGTGTTATATTCTTCAGTTCGAGTAGTGGTGACATATAGATGGCAATGTTATTTAGTTGTCTACGCTATCATGAATCACACACAGTTTTATAATAAAAAATTAAAGTATAATTTTCCAGTAGTCATGATTTTTCTGATTACACTCATATACGTGTAATATTTTTATTGATATAACATTAATACATTCCCATGGTCATATTTTCTACACCAGCTTTCCTTTGTGTTTTTTCTAAGTACTCAGGCTCATTCTTAAATAAATTTTAAAAGATATATATATAGATATATATATATAGATAAGAGCAATCTTTTCACTTGAAGACTTGAATGTTGTTGAGCAAATTTTAGTTATTTGGTATGAGCAATTTTTCAGTGTGAGTGTTATATATGTTAGAAAGTCTTTCTGGTAGCTTTATTTATACAACTGCAGCATAACCGTTTGGCTATAACAGATGCATATATTTTATTACTGATTTTTCTATAGCCGTTTTAGTTTGGCATTCAAATTGGTCTTTCATTACCTGTTTGAGCATTGTTGCAAAAACCGTTTTCCTATTTAATTGTTGATTGTTTTATTTTATTTTATTGCTTGGCTGTTACGGCATTAAACTTACCGTTTTAATATCATATATTTAAGTAGAATTATTATAAAGACTACATCATAATTGTCGTCTTCAACACTAATAGAATTTTATTTTGGGGAAATTAGCAATTACCCCTATTAGGAAACTGCTTTTAACCAAAACCCCACCATAAGAGTTTTTAACTCCATAATCCCTTTTCTAGAAGATTCTTTTACCATAAGGAAATTTTTTTTTTTTTTTTTTGAATTCCAACAGAGTACCCTCCCCATGATTTATGCTCTCCCCACGATCTACCTTTCCTTCCCATCATTATCTCTATTTTTTTTTTTTCCCTTTTTCGGTTTTCATCTGCAACGTTTCTCCTCTCCCATCTCCTTCTCCTTCTCCTTCCCCTTCCTCAGGTATACCTTCTCCCTCCCGTTAAGCTCCTTTTGTTTTTTGAGGAACATGCAAGAGTTTCTCCGACGGCAACGCTCGCGTGGCTTTAGAAGAAGAAGAAGAAGAAGAAGAATGGGATCCGATGCACTGGTATGGATGTAGATACCCCATTTTGTCCCCATATTTTTATCAGTTCCCGATGATGAGGTCCATAAAGTTTGCTACCAATCCTGAGTCCTTTTCTGATGAGTTGAGTGAGTGTATTGATTAGTACGTACAAATGGTTAAGTTGCACGCGCATACACTAGATCATAACCTTGGAAGGTAACTTTAATTCTTGGAAACAAAGGATGGGAGTACGCATGACAGGGACATGCGTATGCATAGCCCTACTATGCGTACACATGGTGTGGCTATGCGTATGCATGGCCATGTGGATACAGGCCAATCTTGATTCTAAGTGATGCGTACGCACTATGTGGTCATGCATACGCGCTATTTAATCACGCGTATGCGTGGAAATCTTGATTTTCCTTATTTTTTGAACTGATATCCCCCGAATTGTGGGAGGGGGGATCGCAGCCTACCTTTTGGGAATAAGAGGAGCGGCACTAAATGGCTAGAGAGGCTTCTAAGGTTCCAAAGGAAGGTTAACCTAATCCTTCCCTATATATAGCTAAGTATAGGGTTTGGAAATGAGGATGGAGCTTGGGGTTTTTGGAGGCTAGACAAACGAGAGAAAAAGATAGAAAACTAAGAGAAAGAGAAAAAGAACCAAGAAGGATTGGCAGTGGACTTGAGGGAACGGCGACCCAACCACAATCTCATTATTGGTAAAATCTCATTCATTATTATTTAATTAATCTATCATTTGCATGCGTAGGAATGATTTAGCTCTTACTTGCATGTCTGCTATAACCCATGTTTGTGTTTAGTATTCGGCTGATGCATGATGTTGCAGGGAAGAACCACAGTTTGAATTGATGATTTTGGTGCGTACGCACATGAATATGTGCGTATGATTTATTGTGCGTGCGTGTGTTTGATGCATTACAGCCTAACCTGTATGTTGCAGGAAATACATGCACTTACGCACGTACACATGCACGTGCGTTTTTTCTCAACCCGCATACGCCCAAAAAATAGATCTGACATTTGTTTCGCAGGGAAATAAATGGGATATGCGTACGCACATTATTACACACCTGCGCTTTGGCTTTTATTGCGTACGCGCGTTTGTTGCAGGGACGAAAAGTGACACGCGTACGCATAACTCGTACCACGTGCATGCATAGGGCCCCATGCGTACGCACGGCTTGGTGTGCGTACGCATGGTTCTTGATCACTTTTTACTTTCCCTTCATTCTTACTTTTTTATCACTTCTTAATTCTATCTCTTTATACTACTTTTGCCAAGATAGGAATAGTTGTTTATTGTTTATTGTTTTCTTTTATTATATTTCTTTATTGTTTATTTATATTTCTTTATTATTTTTTTTATTATTTCTTTTTGTTTACTTTATTTAATTTAGTATTTGTTGCATGATAACTGCCACAATGTGTGTATTTAATCATTTGCATGAATAGAGGTAATCTTAATTAAGTCGGATAATTAAATATGATTAATAGACATAAAGTGGGGCTGGTCTACGGATCGGGCGCCATTGGGTGCCTAACACCTTCCCAATGGCGTACCCTAGCTCCGAACCTATTTTACTAATGGCGAGTTAGACCCTTGCTGTAACGACCCGACATTGGGACCGTTAGTTAAGTA
The DNA here is from genome assembly GCA_039720395.1 of Liquidambar formosana. Lineage (NCBI taxonomy): Eukaryota > Viridiplantae > Streptophyta > Magnoliopsida > Saxifragales > Altingiaceae > Liquidambar > Liquidambar formosana. The sequence continues at coordinate 18,147,519 of CM077831.1, read as the reverse complement.
GTAAGAAAACAACTTTTAAAGCCAAATTTGGTGGATGTTTAATAGAAATAATTCTTTTGAAAATATTTTTAAAAAATTCGGCATGGTCCCGTCTGTAAATAGGACATACCAAGTTATCGACTAGATATAAAACCTGTAGAAAACACATTTAAAAACATATCCAGCCATCCACACAATATTCCAACATAAAGAAATATTCAGGCTATATCGTAGTCACATGGGTCTCATTCAGATATGCATCCACTACTCAATTAATTATTACAGGCCATGAAATTAAAATTAATACATGCCTAGGCTCTAAGCCTATCTCAAATACTCTCTACATGAATGCAAGCATGTCGATGCGCTCCCAAAACCCAGGTCAACTTAGCTTCGAAAATATGACCTGCAAGAAAGCTGTGGGGGTATGAGCTACACGCTCAGTAGGAAAACATTTCTCAAAATAACCCCAAGGTTTTAAAAACCATAATTTACATACATTTCCAAGAACCCTGCAAAACCATTTATTCGTTTGCAATATAAAATTTACAATAAATAAAACTGATACATGTATAATGAATTAAACTGCGGAAGTTTAGATCATTTAATACCAACACCCCTTTTTATTTTTAAAAAGGTAAGAAATAACTCAAGTTATTTATTATTCATTATCATTCTTTCCAATTACCGTATCACGACCTTATAAGCCAATAACCATTACCCGCTATATCCGGCAATCCATAACATCAGTCTTTCAAACTGATAAATCCTCCCCAGGTCATGCGGGGCCCTCGCGCGCGGAAAATAAGGGGAAACACTATGGATCCTACCTGGTCCAGAAAGTAACCCCATCATGAGGAAACACTATGATCCTATTTGGACCAGAAAGTAACCTCGTATTCGGGCACATAGCCCAGAACTAAAGGATAGAAAAACACGGCAAGACGTCCCATTCCTTTGGGACCGCAGTAATCCTGTCTCCAGTAGCCCTCATCACCATATCTTCATTACTTTAATTTTCATTCATTAATTTCGTAATTCTCACATAATCCTGAAAATTATATGTAAATTTTCCAAAAACCACATAATAGGTTTGTTCTTAGAAAACCATTTGAAATAACTCCATAATTCCCATATAAACCGGAAAATTTTATATATATAAATTTTCCAAGAAAACCATATAACAGGTGGGTTCATAAAATCACAATAAATAACCCCCATAAATCATTTTCCAATGAATGATTTCAAAAACAACATTTTTATAACAAAAATGATGTGAATCAAACCCTAGGTTTCCCACAATTTGTAAAACCTAGCAAATATATACCCCATGCATAATATTTATGCAAAAACTACCAAATACATGTAAAACTACATGATTTATGCCCAAACCCCCATGCAACAAGGGTTTAAAATGAGAAAATATCCCCTACCTCATGAATGAGTGATGCAAATGCCAAACCATCCCTATACGCACGTAGATCGGGCCTAACTATGATGAATTCGAGCTTGCCGGCGTCGGATCGGAGGCGCCATGCTCCGGCGAGCTACCCACGACCTTCCCGTCACTCTCCCTCTCTCATTCTTTCTCTCTTTTGGCTGGAAGAACGGAGAGAAATTCGTGGGTTAAGGGTTTATATAGAAAAGGAAGGCAAAAGGGTCATTTTAACCCTTTATTGAAACTGTCCGCCGACAATTTCAGACGGCTGAAAAATATTTTCAGCCGGCTGAAATGCCCAACACAAAATAACCCTTCTCTGGAATTTTCAGTCGGCTGACATGAACTTTCAGCCGGCTGAAAATTGACTTTCAGACGGCTGAAACATGTTTCAGCCGTTTGAAATGCACAGACAGCCCAAAAATAAACAGTCAGTCAGCAACTCTTCATCAGCACAGACATCAGCCTTTTACTTTAAGTTATTTAATGAAAATAAGCAAATAACCCCCCATTTGAATCCAAATAAAATATCAGAAAAATCAAATTCCTAATATATCAAAATCACATTTCCAAGTTTTAGTACAAAATCCGTCTCCCGACAGATCTTCCTAAAACAAACATGTGAGGAACCCAATCCAAACATGCTAATAAAATCCCATAAAATCACAGAAGTCTCATAATATTATAAACTTCTATTACCGCCAAAAATTATCTTTAAAAAACGAAGATTTACGAAAATTCATTTTTCTCCCACACTTAGCCAAATTTCAGCAGCTTAACCCGAAACTGCAAATAAGGCCCAACACTCACTTAGAATACTCAATTCATCAAAATAAGCATCAAAACACATATAATAGCATATTGTCATACAAAAGGATTACCCTTACATTAGGTTATCCAACAAATCAAGGGATTAACTACGCTAATCATATATTAAGCCATATTAATCCCTATTAAGAAAACAGGGTCCTCACACTTGCAAGGGGTCAGTTTGGTTCCCGGGTTTTCCTGGGTGGCGACTCCTCTCCATGCTAGTCCTTTGAGGCTAGTGCGTATTCTCGAGCCATGCGTGTTTGCAGGACGGGGCGCTCACAATAGAGGTGTAGAAAAAGAAGAAGAATGGGAGGCATTCGCTGGTATGGAGTTTCTTTAACCACCGTCCCACCATAGATGTCTTCTTCTTCTTCTTCTTCTTCTTCTTCTTCTTCTTCTCCAAACTCCAGATCTGCTCATTGTTTTTTTTTTTTTTTTTGGTTTGGGAGAGCTTATTAACCTTTTTTATTATTCCAACAGTATGATGATACTATTGCACACTATATTCATAATAGTGCAAATGTAGTTATGTTTTTTTTTTTAATATAAAACAGTATGTTTTTACTCTACAACTAACATATTTGAGCAATATGTATACTTTGGAATTCATATTTTTTGTTTCAAAAAGTATGATGATAATGTCACCAATTGTTGGAATTTATATTTCAACAGTATGTTGATACTGTTGAATACTATTTTTGTAACAGTTCGATTGTAGTTGTTTTCTTTTAATATAAAACAATATGATGTTACTGTGCAACTAAAATTTTGTTTTGGTATGTATCTATCAACATTTTTTGTTCTACCAAGAGTATAATGATACTATGTTGTTTTTGTGCTGTTTAGAAGGTGTACATATGCTGGGATTTTCTTTCCATAAAGTCACTGAAAAAAATGGGATTCAAATCCCTGATTTTCAGGTAAAATGGGGTTCAAATCCCTAATTTTCAAGTAGCAATATTAAAGTGGCACGGTGGTAAATAACAAGCAAGTTTAAAATCAAGGGCTTTTTAGTTCGTACGAGGTTAAAATGGGTTTTTACAAAACTAATTCTTATTTAGGGTCTATTATAAAATGACTCTTATACATAGGGGCTATGACCAAAATTCCCTTTTATTTTCTATCAATAATTATTTCTTTAAATACTATAAGGTTATTTGTGCTGTAGAGATGTAAATACATGTGTAAAAGATAATCTTTTGAATTAGTAAATCAAGCATGGAAGTCAGTCACTTTGTCAGCAAAAAATATATATATATAAGATAGTTTTTGAATGGTTGGAGTTGAGTGTATTGCAATTGTTTGCTCAATGGGTTTATAATTATTTGAGGGACTTGAGCTCCCAATCGAATCCAATAATTGTTAAAAGGTAGATCTACTCAAGTGTTGAAAGCAGCGGTTTTGGGATCTTTATTTTTTTGCATAACGTCCAGTACCAAGTAGAGAATGGTTACTATTGGTTAATTTATTTCCCATCCATTCTTTTAAGCTAAGGAGTGAACAGCTTATTAGATGGTGTTCAGATTATTTTTTGGATAGTTTAAATAAGAAAAAAGATTTGTTGTTTTGAAAAATAAAATTTTGGAACATTATTTTAGTCAAATATCTTGTCTTAGACTATTTATTTGAAAAAAAAAATGATTAGATTTGAGTCCTTGTGTTAATAGTAGTACTGAAATGTTTTAGATTCATAACACCTTGTGTTTGTGAGTTGTGACAATGAACGGGTATCAATAAAATTTTATTTGTTTGAGATAGTTCAGCAGCTATTACACATCAATATGGGATGCCTATTTAAAAGTATATTCACATCATATTGTTTATACATGAAATTTAAGTATTGGAATCATGTCCATTCTTCGAGAAGCTTGATTTATAGTGGTATGTTTTTATCCAAGTATTGGCCTAGAGGTTGGGCTATTCACACAACCACCTGATTGCTGGGATTTGGATCCTCTAACTAGGAACCTTTCCCCATTGGGCCCTTGGCATTTCAAGGTGAGCTAACATCAACTTACCTCCTAAGAATAGGAGCATTGTTGTTTCATAAAATTTGCAATTTCATAGGGAAGATATTGGAATATCCCCAGACTTACTTTATTTTGTGTGATTTCCTTGATTGCCTATTATTGGAAGTTCCATTTGCTATATGTACGTACAGTACATGATATTTAGTCTATTCATGATATTTGGTTTACATGTATATTCCTATTTTTAATTGGTTTGAAATCCATCGTAATATGAAATTTTAATAAATAGCTGATTTTGATGAGATATTGGATAACCACAAGTTTGTAACGATATAATTAAAACTATTAGATTGTCTCAAATAGTATTACGTATGAGGTTTGTATTCCAAGTGTATATATACATGTGTTACGATATATGGATTGATCTCGTATATATTATAATGTGACAAGTTTTTTATTTTTATTTTTTATTTATTTTTAAATTTAATTAAAGGAAAAAAAAAAATTAGATATAAAATTTAGGGTGCTAGATTTATCTAAGAGAAACCTTTTGAGGTTGTTATTTAAAAATAAAAATTTCAATTTGAAGTTTTCAATCTACTATATGAATTAAATAAAATACTTTATGCATGCAATTATAATCTTGGTCTAAAATTTTAATTTTCTTGTCTAATATTCGAAATTTGTATGATGTGAGACAAATATGCATTAAACAAGTTATTTTGATTGGATTATCTAATTGTGAACTAGGAATTTTCTTATAAAATTGTTCATCTAATCGTTTATTTAAAGAAATTATCCAGTGAGTATGGTTTATTTTTTGTGAACTCAAAATTAAATATTGTGAGATATATGAGATATTCTATTTTCTTAAATATGAGATATTTATTTTCAAGTGAAATTCTGTATGGCATATTATAGAATTTTTTGAATGTGGGGATTTATTATCAAGTATTGATTTTTATAGCATATTACATTTTATGTGAGGATTTTTTTTTTTTTTTTTTTTGTGACATAATAAAGGTTATATATATTTGGAGATGACATGATACTGTGATTATTATCTTGAGATTTTTACTAAAGTACATAGCAATCATGAATGATCCTCTTGAGAAATCGTATGATATTTACCGTATTCTATTTATTTAGAATTTGTAATGCAATCATGAATATAAAACATGTATTGTTCATGAGATGATTATCAGAAGTTATAAACATTCAATTAATGTTTATTTGTGAACTCATTAAGAGGAAAAATATTCATAACTGTGGGGTTCACTATATTGGTTGGCATCTTTATATCATTTGAAGTTTAGCTAATGTCTATGTGAAGCATTATGTAATGTAGGAAATGATAATGCCAATATGAGATGCAGAATATGGTGTGAAATGTGTCTGATCAACCAACTAGAGACTTATGCAGAAATGCAATTATTTTATCCATCGAGGGGGATGGGGCTTTAGCCCTCAGGGAGTCACCAACGGAAGTAACCCAACTTTTGTGATTGGAGATCCCATGAAGGAGGTTCAATGGATAGAAACAATCCACAGAGTATGACTCATAAAAAGCACTTTTACTAGGAGAGAGTCTCCTCCCTATCCCTATGATGAGAGTGCTATTGATGTGACAGTAAAGAAGAGTTTTACTCTGAATAAGCTCGAGGTAGAAACACTCCTGCAGGGTATAGTTACAGTACCCTTGGAAGACTTACCTATGTGAGAACCGCCGTAAGGCCGCGGTTATGGGTTCGGGTTGACCCTAGAAACTCTCATGAAAATCAAGATACAGTGCATGGCCATAAATTGTGCTAACCTGCCTAGAACCACGTCCCATATCAATACTATGTGTGTGACTTGTTAAAGTTTGGTTCAAGGGGTCAAGTTCAAGCTTTGCCACTATGACTCCTTAAATGGAAACGGTTAACACTAAGTGAGGTTCAAGTCCAGAAGACACCTACACCCATTGCATAGTATATAGTTGCCCTATATATATTTTGTTTATATATTTTTATATATTTAATTTGTTTAATTATTTATTTGTCGAAGTTTTAAATCTTGTGGGGGATTGTTAGAAAATATGTGATTTTCTTTAAAGCTTTAAAACTTCGGACCACATACATGTGCGCACCTACATAGCCCACCTCGACCCGGACCGGCCGACCGTATCGTGATGTGGCGCATGACGTGGCGCACGCATGACTTAATGGGCTATTTATATGAGTTTATTTAATTTGACCGTTAGACCTTAATTTCTATGATTTATGAGTGCCCATTACTAGCCGTTGGACTTTTATTTCATGTTATTTATTGGGCTGTTATAAGAACTATTATGACACTTATTTTCGGCTTTTATTGGCTTAAAACAATTTCAGCATTTTACTATTACTAGTTGATGCACACATGCGTTGCACGTGAATTTTTTTTAGTTAAATTATTTTTTTCAATAATGATAATAATTTTTTAAATTTAATAATTTTATCGTGCCTTTGCATAAGATGAAAGCACTTTGATCACTCAATCCTTTACTTCTTTTGATATGATTACTATTTTTTTTTTTTCATTATCTTTCCCAAATCATAGTGCTTAAAATTATCTTTGAAACTTCATTATACATAGGTTCTTTGAAGGTTTTGTGAAACTTTCAATGCTGAAACAAAAGGCTCTCTCTTTCACTCTTTGTCTCTTTCTCCAATCAAAACATATTTACGTCATAGTTAAAAGATTTAATAGCAAATTATCAGTACATTAGTCTTACAAAAATCAAAACTAAGACTTGCGCGGCTTTGCAAATCCTACGGGCATATCTTCTTTTTTTATTTTTTTTTATTTTATTATTATTATTATTATTATTATTATTATTATTATTATTTTTTATGATATACTACAATCTACACCCTTCCCGTAGATTCATGCCACAGAAGCTAACTCAAGTTCCTAATAAGACTTACACTACCACCTTTAAAAAACTCTAGTATTTATGGGATTGGGAGGTTCTCATTTTATTTATGAGTACAATAGTCTTTGATATATATGTATTGGAAAAACATAGGAGAAAACAGATACTCCACGTGGGATCGAAACCAAGACTTACACAAATCCAGAACTTCTATTGGTCTTTGATTAAAATAATAATATTCCTAATATGTGCATGTTTAGGATTTTTTTTTTTTTTTCTTTTAAAAATCTGGTATTTTTGGGATCAGGATGTTCTCATTTTGTTATGAGTAAATTAGTTTTTGATGATTTTTTTATTTGGGAAACGATAGGAGAACACACATAGCTTACGTAGGGTCTGAAACCAAAGACTTCTGCAAACCTTAAAGTAACAGATTAATAAACTCAAGGACCATTGATTTTTCATTAAAAAATAATACTCCTTCCGTCCCGTAAAGATAGGCTACGTTTGACAAAGCACGGAGTTTAAGAAAATGTAATCATTTTATTGACTTGTCATTAATTAAGTTCCATCTTTCCAAAAATACCTTTATCTTTTTTGTATTGGTTTTGTGTTTAAAGTAAATATTGAAATAACGAAGGGCATAAGAAACTTAAAAAAAATATGATTTGATTTTTTAAAGTGGCCAAATATTTTGGGACAAAAAAAGTTAAAAATTTGGCATACCTTATTGGGATAGAGGGAGTACTCATTTTTCTGTATTGCTTTGGTAAGTTGGCATCATGACTTTACTCCATGATGTTAAATTTTTCTGATAGTTGCTACCTAGTTGAATCTAGATGGCTGTGATGAGAAGATGACTTTTTGGTAATCGCCTCCTTATATAATGCCAAATTAAGTTTGTTTGTCAACTTATTAAATATTAACTGTCAACATGGTACAAATTAACTGCCAATATCTTCTTTTTAGTACTACATTTGGAAGTGATAACTAAAACGTCATTTAGCTGGTTCTCTTTCCTGCCCCGCCCCTCATGTCCCACATCCATTTTTTCCGAGCAACTTTTTCTCACACAAAAATTCAGAACTATTTTCTCTCTCTCTCTCTCTCTCTCTCTCTCTTCCCCACGTTATCACGGATCCAGATTAGATCAGGTGATCCTAGCTTTGTTATCACTTACCCCCCTCTCTCTCTCTACGTCATCTCCATTTGCTACAATAATCCACATTTGGGTAAACCCATTGTCTCTGTCTCTCTCGCACACACCCTTATCAGGCAGTGTGTCTCTTTCTCTAGCTAGTTTCTCACTCATTCTCTATCTCTCTTTCCTTTTTTTTCTTTTACCTCATTCTCTATGTATTTGTTTTGATTGCAAATTTGCAATCCGTTCTTTCTAACTTTCTCTCATCTCTATTTCTTTATCAGTCTCTCACCCATTTTTTTTTTCTCTCTCTCTCTCTCCCTCTCACCATCATCTAGCCAATAATCGCATGTTTGGGTCTATGCTTTCGATGATTGTCAATTGGTTTCCTTAATGGTCTGCCTATATGGTTTGGATCCTCGTCGATTGCTTTCCTTGATGGTCTTTAGGTTGACAATTGCAAGATCTATGGGTCTTGATCGCCACCGATCAATGTTGCACCAATAAATATCATCAATCTATGCGTTTTTATCTAAGTTATGTCCTGTACATTTTTCTCAAATTACCATTATTTAAAATAAAATAAAAAAACTATGATTTTATATATATATATATATATATATATATATATATATATATATATATATATATATATATATATATATATATATATATATATATATTTTTTTTTTTTTTTTTTTTTTTTTTTTTTTTTTTTTTGCCTTTGTCGATGCGTGGTGGATCATTGCTTGTGATTTTATTTTTTTGGGCTTGTACATTTTTTTTTAATTTTTTTAAATGATTTTGAACTTTGGGGGGGGGGGGGGGGGGGGGGGGGAGGTTGTGATCTAAGTTTTTTTTTTTTCTTTTTGTTCTTTTTGGTTTTGTTTTGTTTAGTTTGGTATTTTGGGTTTGCAGGTAGATATTGCAAAGTTTCATGAACCTCACGATTTGATACGGACTTTTTTTGGTGGTTAATTAAACCTTCCCTTTTTATTTTCTTTTTTTCTTGTGCATTCGTTAATGGTTTTTTTTTTGGGGGGGGGGTTTGTTTTGTTTTTGTTCAAGCCTGTTTCTTTTTTAATTTTCCTTCAATTGAATCATCTTTGATTCTCTTCTTTTTCTTGGTAATTTGACTTGATTATTTACAAAAATCAGAGATTATATATGAGTTCTCAACAAAATATGAAAATTATGCAACAACAGCAATTTAAAAGTTCAATAATACAATTCAAGTTTTTTCTGATATGCAAATCCTTAGAAAATAATCAAAGATTATATGTGCTATTCAAAACTTTACTTATGCAATTCAAGGGTTTTTTTTTTTTTTTTTGGCCTCTTAAAGGGTTTTCATTTGTTTTTGTTTAAGCATGCGTCTTTTTATTTTCATTCAACTGATTCATCTTTGATTCTCTTCTTTTTCTTGCTAATTTTGCAATTCAAATAGAGATTTAAAAGCCTAATCATGCAATGCAGGCAGAGATTTAAATGTTTATGCAGGCAGAGATTTAAATGTTTAAACATAATTTGTATATATGAGTCAAGTTTATTGAAAACTACATACCAGACAAAGCACCAGAAGAAACGAAACGCAATGAAGGCACATAGAAGACGCAGAAGAAGGTGAAGAGAGAGAATTTACGTTGTACCGTGTCAAGTCTAACATTGTCACGATACCTCTAAGCAAGTGTCTGCGCTTCTTAGTTCATAGCATTAATATATGCCATGACTGAAATGAATCTATTCCATCAACCATCACAAAAACTTCAATAAGAAGTTAAGAGAGGGATATCGAGGTAATATAGGCTTCGAAACCCCCCTTAAAAAATAAAACTAACAAAAAAAATCATATTTCCTTTCATGTATTGCATTTAGAGATATTAAAAGCAGGTAAATCAGCAACCCAACTCCTTATTTACCATACAAGAGGAGAACGAAACTAAAAGGTAAAAACCATGACATTAAACTTTTGTCTTCATATCAGTAATAAATAGTATAAGGGTGTAAGACTCATGTAAATCCATATAAACAAAAATAACGTAAAAAGAAAGTTCCAAACCAATAATAGATCAACCTAAAGTATAAAATCCCCTTGATCATGCTGTGTTTTTTTAAGTACTTTTGTCCATAAGAGTGACATATTTGTACATCATTGATCATCACAATCGAGAAATGTTTCTATGCACAACTGATATAATATGTAGACAATCAAATAAAAACTATAGAGCATCAAAATCAAGGCTAGCTTAAACAACAAGAGACAATAAATTCATTTAAGAATGGTGGATTATATTATTGTCTGCTTGTAATTCATCGCATCAACAAAAACAAAGCAAACAAAAAATCTCTTTTCAACAATGATTTCATATCCTCTGTGAGTCACAATAAATTCTATTAAGAATGGTACTTCATAGTCGATTGGTAATTCATCGAAGCAAAAAGGAAAAAAAAAATCTAAGCAGACAATAAATTAATTTTCAATAGTGATTTCATATCTAACACGACTGTCTTTCTTGGTTCTTGTTGCACGGATAACACGTTCCCATGACTCTACTATTATAATAATGCCATAAGTGACATGAATATATCCGAACAACCATCATAAAACACAATAATAAAGAAACCCTAGGAAGTATATATATATATATAGCGAGAGAGAGAGAGAGAGAGAGAGAGAGAGAGAGAAAGAGAAAGAGAGAGAGAATTCACATTTTGTGGTGAGACCTAGTAAGATAATTTGGTAAATTATTGGGCCGATCTGAGGTGGAAGCATTTTGAATTAGTACTTTGAGTTTGACTCTTTTCATCCTATTGAAGAACTGAACAATGTCTTTTCGAGTGTGCTCCATACAAACATAAATCTGAGGAAGGAAGAGAAAGGGAAACCCTAGAACACAGATTCTGGACGATGATCACAAAAAGGCGTTAGGGTTTGACATTGTTAGGGTCTTATGAATTATAGTTTCCATTTCTTTAAAATTCCTATTTGGGTTTGGTTTTATTTAATTATTATACAAATTATAGTTTCCTTAGAATTCTTATTAAGGTATGTATTTTATATTGCTATATTTCTTATATATGCAAAAGGGTAGTTGTGTATTTAAAAATTAAAATAAGGGTATATTAGTCAATCAAAAGTTTTTCTCACATTCATCTTTTTATAGGTAGTATAGATAAATAGTGGGCTTCTCTCTACATGGATGATGATGACATTCATATTATCTACTCAATCCCTTTTCCACTATATCATCTAAGAGCTGTATAAAGTTTTTTTATATATTGGTGTTACAGGTAACTGATCGTGGACGGGTTCACCATACTTTTCATGTGAATGTACCCATAGAAGAGGGAGTTGCGAGCTTTAGGGTTGTATCTTGGAGGTTCTATCATCCGTCAGCACCTGTACGTAGGGGGGCGATAGTTCCTTTAGGACAGCGTGATCTCATGTGCCTTCCCACAGGCCAGCTCTTCTGACTCATTTTATTTTATTTTAATTCAATATTTCTTGTATTGATTTTTGTTAATTTAAATTATGATTATTAAGAGATTTATTCGTATTCAATTCCATTGTATTTGTGATTTCTCGATTTGTATTATAGGTTGTATTCATATTTAATTTTAATAAATATTCTGTGACGAATTTCACAAAATCCACAATTATCCCCAACACCGTCATCCCTTAAAAATAGGAATCTAATAAAGGAAAAACAATTTGAATTGAATTCAAGAATCACGAATGAGAAATGGTGTTAGTCGTCCCACCGTTACTTGTCCCCCTCAATTGGTCCCCCTTATCATTTTCCTTTATGAAGCCTTTAATAAGGCCAAAAAGTCAAAAAAAAAAAAAAAAAAAGGGATTCGTTAGTTTTGGTAATTTTTGGCAATTTCTTATTTTGTTATTTAATTTCTTGTTTTGCAAGAACTAAGTTTTCTATAAATTAAGTTGTAGGCCTCTTGGCCAAATCATTGAACTTTTGATTAATAAGAATTTCTTTATTGAGTTTTTATTCTTTTGCTCATGGATTTGAGTGTGTTACTCTATTGCTCGTGGATTCAAGTATTTTCTAAGAAAAAGGTGGTGCCCTTTTTCTTTCATACGCTTTCTACAACATCACAAACAAACACACACACCCACCGCACAAGCACTTATGCGGAGTTCAAATTAAGATTTCCGCAAACCCCGCACCCCTATTGGGATGGGACATGCCCATAAACGCCATTGACAATTTCAAAGACTATCAATAACAATTTTTTCATCACTTTCTATATAAATATTCCCAATATATTTTCTCTTAGCTAAGCAAGAGACCATGTCGAGAGCAACTTTCCATTTTAGGGATGATATTATTATCTAACCACATCGAGTGTATAATAACAGGCCGGTCAACCACAATTATCTCTAATTATTGATTCCATCACTCCTGTTTTACATTTAATTGATCCATCAAAATAATTATCATAAAAAGAATCCAATAAATAAATTTTGCATTTTTCTTTTTGTTCATATTTTCCTTATTCATTTGATATACAACAGAATCATTGCTGTAATGAACCTCTAATACTGGGAAATTATTGGACTCCTTTAGACCATCTTTGTTCAATTGGAATGGAATGGATAAGAATTAAATCTGATTTCACACTTGAAGTAGGGAGGAATGAAAACAGACTTAAAATGGCTATCCAAACAAGCTGTTTGATTTCATTCCCATTTAAATTATCTCATCCAAACACGCTATTTAAAATGAATTGGAATGTGATTTCATTCCAACTAAACAAACATGGCCTTAGAGTTGAACCCAAGATTCTAAAGATGTAGTTGGAGAAATTAACTTCTAGTCTTGGCCGGGTACCAGCACTGAAAGTTCGTCACATTCAGCGGCAGCGAGCAGCTAGGTTCAAATTCTATTAATAGTTTCACTTTGAATGGGGTCGGCCACGGTCGCCGATGAAAATTTGCATGGCCAAGATGGTGTAACGGAATGACCTTTTACTTGGAAAAATATCCCATTTTTTGAAATATTTTAATGAGTCATGACATAGAGTGCGACCTTCTTTGGTTTTGCGAAATTGATAAATTCATTTGGTCATGGTCATGGTCATGGTCATGGTCATGGCTTCTTTAATTTCCTTGTAAGAGCACTATATTTTCTCAGTTGAAAAATGAGGTATATATCCCCCACTTTCGAGGTAAATGCATGACAATCGTAAAGCATGCCTTTCAGGTTTTGAAAACGAAGGCATTCGATGATTTAGTCATGGAGAATAATTGCCTTTTGATTTTGAAGACTTATTTGAAAATGTCCCTCCCCCACCACCCACCCCGACCCTAGTTACCTAACCTTGTTTTTGGTTTCTTCTAAACAAAAAGTTGCTGAATTGATCAAAATCGAGAATGGACTAAAAAAAATAAAAATAATAATGGATGAAAAAAGAGAGTTGAACATTTCTTCTTGGTTTAGTTTTGATGGCAACGCGGACATTCTAAGCCCTTTTGCTGAGAAAGCCTTTTGAAAGATTGTAAATTGATCTAAGAAAAAGTATTCAAAGTTTAAGAAATAAATCATTTTGAGTGACTTTGGCAGCAGAAGGTTCTTCTTGAGCCTTTTGAACCATATTGTGTGCATTAATTTTTACTGGCGAATGAGGTAAACTCAAATCTATACCGGAGCACTACATCGATGAGCTAAGCCCGCAGAACGGCTACTTCTTTGCAAGGGATTTGGATATGGTCGTGGAAATTTGATGTTCATTGGCACGGCCGGCCTCCTGGAACTGGGCTCGCTTAGGCCAGTTCCTCGTATGACAGTCGGTTGGGCTCACGTAGTCCTAGCTCTTGGGTGAGTTGGACTACATGGATTGGGTTGAAATCCGAATCTGGACACACGTCTTACTTTGATTAGCATTCGATTTTTGCGCATTACACATGTCTTGGGGAATGTCTTGAAAAGAAAGAAAGTTTAATCAGTATTTGGTGACAAGTTTAATGAAAAAGTTAACAAGCCTAGTGGTGAGAGAAGGTAGGGAAAAAGGTAGGAGTAAGATAAGTTAGGGGTTCGAACCCCTCCCAATGTACCCAAAGAAAAAAAGGTTTACTTCATGCTAAACACTCAAAACTACCGATTGCTAACAGCCAAATTAATTAATCATTGATCTTACTCAACTAAAAACTAGCACTGCAAATCAAACAAGGGAGAATGATTAAATGGTGGGTCAAAATAAAAGTAATTTCAAATATAGGGCAAATCCTTCTTTATTTCATTCAAAAGGGTAGTAATGGACTTTAATCGCCAAAAGAGGGGATTTGCCATCAACCATTTTATAATACCCATTCTACCCTTTTTACTTTTCACTTTTTTTTCCCTATCCCATTTAAACGCCCTTCTCACATTAAAGTACTAAACCTACCCCTTCTCTCTTAATTTAATAGTCTCAAAACATAATTCAAAAAGACTAATCATATTTTTTTTCAACTAAAATAATAATCATCTACACATTTAGACTTTAAAAGATTTTTGTTTTTTATTTTTTCCAATGGTTGGATGACATCTTTGCAAATGGTAGTTTCCAATTTCCTACATGTAACTAAGTGGTTCTACCATGACAGGGTCCATAAATGTTGAGTTTAGGAAATCATTTCATTGAAAAGTGGCTGAATGACATCCTTGCAAAAGATAGTTTCCAATTTCCAATCCCCTACACATAATACACTTCCAAGTGGTTCTACCGAAACAGGGCCCATAAGTGTTGAGTTTAGTAAATCATTCCATTGAAATGTTAAAATTTTATTTGATGGTGTTATGGAGCATTATAATAAGCTTAAAATTATTTTATTTTATTTTGAAGCTAAAACTGAATGTCTAAATGTTTGACACAATTAATAGTCTAGAGATTGATAACAAGAAGAACATGAATCTTTTGAATAAAACAATAATTAATATAAATGGGTCTAAATCATAGACGATGAAAATCAAGGAGTGGTAGTGTTTCTTTTTTTCTTTTTTTTGCTAATTTTTTTTAATAAAATTCTTCATCCAACTATGATACACAAAGTGTAAATGAGCAGTTTTTGTAACCATATTTGGTCCCCTTCATGTAGTATTGGCAACCCTGTTCATATAGTGTTGACAGCCATTCTTACTTACTTTATTTTTAGAGAAAGACAACTGTGTATGGGTAGGTGAATTAAATTTAGATTATACTTTTCTATAAGCAATAGCCAATTAAAATTTTAAATTTAAAAATTCTTTGTCGGTCGTGTTTAATTGGACTTAAGGCTGAAAGTGTTTTTTAAAAGAGACTTAAGGATTCACAAGTTTTCCAATTTGGACTCGAGCCCAAACGCCACCAAAAAAAAAAAAGCTAAAATAATCTAATGAACATTTGACCATTAATCCCTTCTTTCTTGAATTAAAATTCATCATTGTTACTTTGAATGAAATCAGAGAGTTTTAGCCTCTCTTTTTTTTTTCTTTTTTTTTTTTAGGATTACTTTTATTTTGATCTATTGTATTGTAATTTTCCCATTAAACAATTGAGTGTCCCTAGGGTACTAGTGTATGTCCTAGAGGGGGTGAATAGGACCTACTATTATAAATCTTTATCAATTTAAATGATCAAACCCTCTAGCTGGTGTGTTACTTAATACAAAAGCGGAATTAATCAATATACATGTTAATTATATTTAATTAATCACTTAAATTTCTTAGATAAATTTAGCACCACGATTAATTAAACGAATCTCAAATTCTCAATTATTTTGCTTGAATTTTTTTTATTAACGATTAGATGTATCCCATATTGCTAGAATATATATTACAATTTGTGTTCCATTGATTGGAAGCTTGAAAATGGGATGAAGGCAGAAGATATGGACATGAGTGAAAAGTTTGGTCTCACAATGCAGAAGGCCATGCCACTTCGGGCTATTCCTGTGGGAGTGCAACGACCATTACCCATATAGCTAGTTTAGGATCTTCCTTAACTATTATTAGTTGTCGGGCTAGTGAAAGTTTTGTGTTTGTGGGAAGGTAATGAATTAAGTCCGTATTACAAATATCGCTCTCTCTCTCTCTCTCTCTCTCTCTCTCCACTGTGTGAATGATCCCAACAAGTGTATCTTCGCATCCTTCTCTTTTGCCTGTGTACAGACATGAAGACTTGGATCGTTTTAAACTGGGGCAAGCTTACATCAGAAATAATGAGCCTCCTTTATATATTGTGCTGCCGCATTATGGAAAAATGGGCAATTTGGACCAACAGAAACAGATCGACGACCAGCTTTATTTGTTTATTTATATTGGCCGGGTAGAAACAAATACCATCTAATACAAGACGGTTTTAACTAAATCTTCCCAAAGAAGGACCAAATTATCTATAGGAAATTTTGCATCCCAAATCAAATTATGTTTAATCCAGATCAGTTGCTTTATTGGGCACACACAAACTCTTGAAGTAAATAGAGATATGTACACCTTGAGGGTCGTACAAAGCTCATACATGATACACACATCCGCAAGAGATTTTCAAAATAGAAAACTTATTTTGTAACCCAACTTATACTTATTTCTTACACTTGCTTGTTTGTGTGCTTACACAGTGTATGGGGAAGGATCCTTTATATAACACTTATAGATACATCATCATAAATTCATACATGAAAAAACTTAATAACTAGTACATGAACACACTAATGACCAATACATGTACTCACCAAATACATAATTAACCACCATGTCTACTAAAATACTTATCCATGTACCTAGCTAATTACAAATTACCATCTCAACATTAACAACATCTCTGTAAATTTCAAAGACTTTTTTTTTTTTTTTTTTCTCACCAAATGATTGGAGAACACATGCGTGTAGGCAAAGTTAAAACCAAGACCTCCACAGACCCCGCAACCCCTATTGGGATGGGACATGCCCCTGAGGGCCATTGGCAATTTCAAAGACTATCAATAACAATTTTTGCATCACTTTCTATATAAATATTCCCAATATCTTTTCTGTTAGCTAAGCAAGAGACCATTTCAGAGAGCAAGTTTCCATATTAGGGACCGTAATATCATCATCTAACCACATCGAGTGTATGATAATTGGACAGCCACAATTATCTCTAATTATTGATTCCACCGCTCCTGTTTTACATTTAATTGATCCATCAAAATAATTATCCTACAAAGAATCCATAAATAAATTTTGCATTTTTCTTTGTGTTCATGTTTTCCTTATTCAATCGATATACAACAAAATCATTGCTATAATGAACCTCTAATACGGTGCACTTACTGGACACCTTTAAGACATCTTTGTTTAGTTGGAATGAAATGGAATGGATGGAAATGGAGTCTGATTCTATACTTAAAGTAGGCTAGCTAGAATGGAAACGGACTTAAAGTAATTATCCAAACATGCTATTTGATTCCATTCTCATTTAAATTACCTCATCCAAACACGCTATTTGAAATGAATTGGAATGTGATTCCATTCCATTCCAGCTAAACAAACAGTGGCCTTAGAGTTGAAACCAAGATTCTAAAGATGGAGTTGGAGAAACTTCTAGTGTTGGCCAAGTACCTGCCACTGAAAGTTCATCACATTCAATGGCAGCAGCTAAGTCAAATTCTATTAACAGTTTATCACTTTGAATAAGATCGTCCACGGCTGCGAATGAAAATTTGCATGCCAAGATGGTGTAACGGAATGACCTTATACTTGGAAAATATCCTCTTTTTTGAAATATTTCCATGAGCCATGACATGGGGTCCAACCTTCTTTGGTTTTGCAAAATTGATAAATTCATTTGGTCATGGTCATGGTTTTGGCTTCTTTAATTTCCTTGTAAGAGCATTATACTTTCTCAGTTGAAAAATGAGGTATCCCCCACTTTCGAGGTGAATGCTTGACAATCATAAAGCATGCCTTTCAGTCTTGGAAAATGAAGGCATTCGATTATTAGTCATGGAGAATAGAATAGCCCTTTGATTTTGAAGACTTAATTACTTGAAAATGTCCCTCCCCCACCCACCCCCAACCCTAGTTACCTAACCTTGTTTTGGGTTTCTTTTAAACAAAAAGTTGTTCGATTGATCAAAATCAAGAATGGATTTAAAATAATAAACAAATAAATAAGGTATTAAAAAAGGGAGAAAGGCTATTGCTACCACATAAAGTGCTTTAAACCTTCCACTAAACATTTTTTAAGATTTTATGAAAAATATGAAAGGTTTTTACGAAAAACTAGTCGCACTATCTACTAGAATACATCATTCTGAACAATTTTGTATGACAAAATTTTTCAAAATCTATTATTTAAGTGAACTTTTTGGTGATTTACAATTTTTGTTTCAGTTTTTATAAAATGTTTCATGAAAAATTATCAAAAACACTACTTAAACGATAGATTTTGGAAAACTTTCTTTTACAAAGTTGTTCAGAATGATGTTTTCTAATAGATGACATGAATATTTTTCGTACAAATATTTTATATTTTTCATAAAACCTTAAGAAGTGTAAACTTAGTGAGAAACTTAAAATACTTTATGTGATAACAGGAGCCTGACTCTAAAAGGAGAGTTGAACAAGGCTTTTTGGTCTTTGATGGCAATGTGGACATTCTAAGCCCTTTAGCTGAGAAAGCCTTTTGAAATAGGGAACGGCTATTGCAAACCCCCAATTCCCTAAGTTACCCCCACCTAATATCCCCACCTCCAAAATTTCCATACCCACCCCTCTCAAAGACCTCAATACCCCTCATTTTCACCCACCCCTCTTACCCACCCTATACCGCATAGCAGTGACGACCGGCGAGAAAAAGAAGAAAAGACTGTGACCGGCGAGGAAGGGCTACGGTGACGACGCCAGATCTGTGTGTTCCTCCATTTTTTCCGACAACTCTTCTCCCTTCTTCTCCTTTTTTTTTTCTTTTTTTTTTTTTTTTTTATTCCCCTGCTAGTCAGATCTGTCATATCTGTGTTCCTCCATTTTTTCTAGCGACCTTCTCTCTTCTTCTCCTCTTCTTTATTTCTCTCTCTTTTTTTTTTTTCCCCTCTACTAGTCAGATCTATGTATTCCTCCATTTTTTCTAGCGACGGGGAGGGAAGGCTGCTGATGAGAGAGGGGTGCGAGAGAGGGGTTTTGGGAAGGAAAAAAAAAATGTAAACGAGGGAAGAGGAGGAAGGAAGAAGAGGGGTGGGTGCTCGCTGTCGACGAGAGAGGGGTGCAAAAAAGGGGTTCTGGGAAGGAAAGAAAAAGGAAAAAAAAGGGAAGAAGAGAAGAAGAGGGAAGAGGAGGAAGGAAGAAGAGGGGTGGGTGCTCGCTGTCGACGAGAGAGGGGTGCAAAAAAGGGGTTCTGGGAAGGAAAGAAAAAGGAAAAAAAAGGGAAGAAGAGAAGAAGAGGGAAGAGGAGGAAGGAAGAAGAGGGGTGTAGTGCTCGCCGTCACCGATGGGGGTGGGATGCCGGAGAGAGTTGTCAGTGAGGAGGGGTGCGGGAGAAGGGATGGGTGAGGATACTTAAGCCCTTTTTGGTAATTTTGCATAATAATTTTTTTAATTAAAAAAATGGGGGGCAACTTCGGGGATGAGGGGGTTGCAATAGCCGTTCCCTTTGAAATATTGTAAATTGACGAAGGCTTTCAAGTGGCTTTGGTACTAAAAGTCCACTTGATCTAAGAAAAAGTTCTCAAAGTTTTAATAAATAAATCATTTTGAGTGACTTTGGTAGCAGAAGGTTCTTCTTAAGCCTTCTGAACCATACTGTGTGCATTAAATTTTACCTGCAATCCTCATACCTGGCATGGTGCCTATGGTGCCTGCCAAAGAGCTTTCTACGGTCCAAGTTAGTTAGGAAAAAGGATAGAAGTATGGTTGAAATATTGTACATATATCATAGAGGATTAGCTAAGATCTTTGATAATAGGATTCACCAGCTAGAGTTGAATCAATTAGTTGACATTTGATCGAACTTCTACCTTTCCTTCTTAGGCAATTATGATGTGATGATCATCTTCCAATTGTAAGCTTGGTTGGGTTTGACTAATCTTTCTTTTAGGATCTTCATCCTCAAGAAAAACTTATATGTACTTGTGATATAAATAATGTGGTGTCACAAACCAATGGGAATAGAATAAGATGAGATTGTCATAATATATTTTTATCCCACAATCCCACTCTATTTTACTCACGTTGCCCTTGACACCATGTAGCGGTATCGAAAGACTCACTCCCTCCCTGATTGCAAGGGGTTTGGATATGTTAGTTGAGATTTGATGTTCGGGCCAATTCTAGACCTGGGCCCGCTTGGGCCGGTTCCTCATCTGACAGTCAGGTTGGGCTCACGCAGTCCTCTAGGGTGAGTCAAACATTCCACACCCCACCGACAGTGGCCTGGGTTGAATGATACCCCATCTTGAATTTCTTTCTTTCCTCCTTCCCTTCTCTCCCCAGCCCACTGTCAATTATGCAAATTATGTGATGGAAAATTTGTGAATTTTGTAAACTATTTATTTTATTAAACACAGTGAACATAAATAAAATTAATAAATTAAAATGAATTCATGAGAATGTGGTGGAAGAAAAAACTGGATAAATAAAATAGTAGTAAAAAATGGAATTATACTTCTCATGTAGAGGCAATATAAGGGTAAATTACTGAAATAGGTTTGGGCTAAGAAAGGCCCAAATAAATATTTATATACAACCCAATCATAAGATGGACTGAATATTTTTCTCTATTTTTTGGCATCAAGATAAACAACCCCAATAGATGAGTTTTCAAATCCTCTTCTTCGGATTATTGGCTGCCTTTGTGGGGGGGGGGGGGGGGGGGGGGGGGGTTCAATTGCATTTTCCATGATAAATTCAATGACAACATCAACCGATTGGGTTAGAGTCTGAAGGGATTTTGGAGTCCTCATCTGTATCTTGTAATTCTTTTTCATAATATATTTAGGGTCCGTTCCCCCCCCCCCCCCTCTCTCTCTCTTAAAATACTTGTGTTTGGGTTCTACATAAAATTTATGTGTTGATAAATGACTGCTTGTTTATGTAAAGTAGGGCTGGTAATTCTAACCCAAACCCAGGAACCTGTCCAAACCCAACTAAGTTAAATGGGTCTTGGTAAACATGTTTAATTAAAGGAACGGCTATTGCAACCCCCCATTTTTATCACCCCACCTCTTTCTTTTTGGTTTTTAAGATTTCATGAAAAATATAAAAGGTTTTTACAAAAACTGGTCTCTTCGTCCACTAGAAAATATCATTTTGAACAACTTTGCAGAAGAAAGTTTTTTCAAAATCTATCGTTTAGGTAGGCTTTTTGGCAAAAAATGAAATAAAAGCTATAAATGGCTAAAAACGTATATTTAAGCGATTAATTTAGGAAAAACTTTCTTCTACAAATTTGTTTAAAATGATATTTTCTAGTAGAAATCATGGTCGGTTTTCATAAAAGACACTACTTGCTCCACCCCAGGGTGGAGGAGTTCCTTCCCACCTCCATTCATTTTTACCACGTGTCATAAACATTTTAGAAAAATATGAATTTTAAAAAACAAAAAAATTAATTAATTAATATGGATATATGGACACATATTCATGTTAACATAAACATGTGACATTTAAATATGGATTGATAAAAATGTGTTCACAATTATGTAAACATAGGAATGCATACACACAATCAAATCTCCTTGTTTATTTGGGCAAGTGACGAAATATGAGTGGGAAGCGGGAAGGAGCTCCTCCACCCAAGGGTGGACGCAAGTATTATCCTTTCATAAAAACCTTTTATATTTTGCATAAAACCTTTAAAACCTAAAGGATGGGTGGTGGGGTGATAAAAATGAGAAGTTGCAATAGCCGTTCCCTTAATTAAATGGGTTTTTATTGGGTCACCCAAAACAAACCTGGTTATAAATGGGTGGTTTTGGGTTGACAACTAGATCCATTGGGTGATAACTAAACCCAATTAAAAAAAAAAAAAAAATTCAATCCCAAGTGATTTATTCTTATACTATAAATAAGAGTTTTGCTTATCTCATCAATGGGTGACTTGGCTTCTTCACAAACATTCCCTCCAAAATCCTCTTCTCTCATTCACTTTGGGCCCACTTCGATGACATCAGCAGGTCCTATTCTCCTATCTCCCTCTCCCTCTCCCTCTCCCCTCCTTCAATATCTTATCCGTCCTTCCCTCTCCCATCAGCCATCACCAAACCCACTTCTCCTCTTATTTTATTTTATTTTTTCCTTTTGCTTCCACCATTTCAGTACATACCTTTTCTCCTCTCCCCCTCTTCCCCTCTCCCCTCTCTTATCCGTCCTTCCCTCCCATCACCCATCAGCAAACCCACCTCTCCTCTTTTTTTCTTTTTTTTTTCCTTCCATTCCCATACAGTCCTCTTCTCCTCTTCCCTCCTTCCCTCTCTTCTCCGTCCTTCCCTCCCATCAGCCATCTAGAGCAAAACCTATTTCAAATTTCAAAATTTGGAATGAATTACTCACTTCTAAGTGCTATAATTCAACAGGATTTTCTTAAAATATCCATATTTTTTGACACATGAGTTGCCCTCAAATTTTTATTTTATTTTTATTTTTGGCAAACATGGTGTAACTTTTACTTTGTTTCAAGTCTCAACTAACATCCAGAATATACCAAACTAATGATGGTCCAAAGAGAGGTGAGAATTTCAACATGTAATATTTGTCCCAAAGTTTGCTATTTTTGCACATCGCATGGGTCTATTTTAAGATCAACACTGATGGTTTGTTTGGCAAACCTGAAAACCTCACCACCTAAGTTTAGTCATTTTTTATTTTACATTGTTTGTTAAATTTCCATTTTCTAGATAATACTGTTTAGGTGTTTAGTTAGACCCAAAATGAATAATAGCATTTTTGGTGCTTTTATAAGTAGTTTGAATGAAGTTACTGATTAGTTTCCGTGCATCACGCGAGTCCATTCTAGTATTCGTTATTTAAGGGTCGGAGTGTTTTCTAGGGTCCCGTCTCCACTCTCTCCGTCTCTTCAATGGCAGCCAGCCGTCTCCTCTCCCTGCTCCCATGGTTCTTTTTTCATGCATAGGTACAAACGCTCTCTCTTTACTAGTAATGGTGTAATAGTTGTAAAAGACTCCCATTCCTCTGTATTTAGACGACAAAATCGGTTCAAAGGGTACAACTATTTGAAAGAGAAAAGCCTTTGTCAGATGGAAAGCCGCTCAGTACTGGATTTGAGCTTGAATGGGCTTTATTTTTTTTGTATTTCTTTTGTTTCTTTTGTGTGGATATTTTACTAGAGTAAAGCTATGTAGGTCTACTGCATAAATGAAGGCTTCTATCTTATTTTTTGGTTTTTTTTTATAGATTTTATATATATATATATTTATTCCCACTTTCCTCCGCTGTTGGATTCATTTTACCATGGGATATGGGGAGTCAAACTCAAAAGGGTGTGCTTCTTGTTTTGAAGTGTATTTATTTATTTTTTTTTTTTATTTTTGTAGGAGATCTAATAAAACCGCGTGGTTATTGAAACTTGAAAGCAGCAGGACTGATCCCAATTTAAAAATAAATAATTGACAAAAGATTAAACATGGATCCAGGTTATGACCCAGATAAAATGGATTGGGGTCAACCCGAAATTGGTATATGCTTTTTAGCAAATTTTAATTTTATTCTTTTTATGTTTCGAGACTAACTTTTTTAGAGATATATGGAAATGAATTGTTGTAGTGTAAAGCAACTAATAAATAAATAAATATTGACGGGGAGAAAGCAAAATGGCCCGTTTTAACATGAATCCGGGTCATGACCCAGTTTGGCATGGTTTTGGATCAATCAGGTCTGCATTCGCATGATAGTGATATTTGCTATAATTGGGTCATAAATGGGTGGGTTGGGTTTGTTTGGCATTATTGGGTCGGGTTGGGTGCTTGTTAAATGGGTTTGACTCATAAATGGGTTGGGTTGGGTTTGGGTAAGATTTTGGTCCAACCCGTAGATCCACCCACACCCGCCCATTTGCCAGGTCTGTACATCAACATTGTTTATGTAAAGGTATAATTTATATATGATAAAAAATTTCCTTGACAATGTGTTAAGTCATAGAAATCTAACTTAATAATTCAACTCACAAGACCGAGAATGATCAATTAAGTTCGAGCTTCGCAAGAAAAACGGAACAAGTTAAATGTGTACAAGATTGATTTCTGAATTCAGCAAAAATAAATAAATAAATACATAAATAAAGAGTGAAGAATAATATGTACAACATTGATTAGAAGAGGTTTGAAGTGATTTAGTTGAAATCTACATAAAATGGAACGACCAGTCTCCAAGTGGGTACCAAAAAAAAGGAAAAAAATAAAAAAAAGTCATTACACTAAGTGGGGTTAAAATTCATTTTGTATTCAAATTTAGTGGCATTGAAGGGTGAACTAACGAAAGAGAAGTAAACGTCAATAAATTGAAACTAACCTCAGGGAATGCCGAGTCATTTTTTAAATATTAAAAGAGATTAGTGTAATTTTATCAAATCTCAAGGAAGGTTAGTGAAATCTTTCCTTCTATTCCAAACACTTTCCATATTAGTATAGATTTGATGGATTAAGTGAGCCTTCTAATTGATCCCTTCTTGGTGCTTAATTAAACAGAGAAAAGTTGTGATGCGGCTAATGAATTGGAGGGTTATTGTTTCGATAGGTGTCTGCTTGGTGAACTGACTGGAGGGCGGCCAGACAGATAAACGAAGAGGCCATGTGTTACAAGGAAAATAACTTTAAAAATCCAAAAAAAATGTAAATTAACCAAGTCACCAAGAGGACATATGTAAGACTAATTTATTCAACATCAAATAATGTTAGTAAACTCAATTAATACACTTTTCCTAACTCCAATTATGCAGATACCTCCAACCTCCTAGAGCCATTGGACCAGAATTTGATCCTCTCTAATGGTTATGTGGGGAGCGGTTATTGTTATCTCAAAAATTGCTTTGTACATCTCACTTGTCTTAAATTTCTGATGGTTTTATAATAAATTATAAAAGGTTTTCATGAAATTTAATTACAATGTCCACTAAAAAAATATCATTTTAAACTATTTTATAGAAAAAAAAATTTTCTAAAACCTATTATTTATATGGATTTTTTTACCATTTACCATCTTTGTTCTATAAAAATAAAATCGATGTAAATGACTAAAAAGACTATTTAACAATAGATTTATGTTTATTGTGACTATAGCCACTCCCTAGTTATATTAGTAACCAATTATTAGGTCTTGGGTCGATCACACTATGAGGAAATCCAACCACATAAGGAAGGAATAAAATTAATTAAAAAAGCGTCTTGATTCGCCGACTCTTGACTAAGCTACATCAGAGAAAGATAAAGCCCAACAAACCATTTAGACTTTACATCAAAATAAAATAAAATAAAGCAAGCTATTTGGAGTTTTGGAGATGCCAAGCATTTTTTATTTAAACCACTACTCTATATTTAATTAAATTTAGAGTGGAGGGTAATGTGGCAGGCTGGCTTCACATACCAGAGATCTAACTCTCTAGCAATAAGAGATCAGTGTTCCATTACCCAAAACTTTTATCATTGCGTTAGATTATGCCCCATATTATAACAAAAATATTATCTACGTTAATTTTTTTCTTACATCAATTATCTCAATTCTCTCATAAAAGGTGTAAGCTCTACACTTTTGTGATGTCACAGCATAGCATTACTATTATCATAATTAGGGTAAATATCAGTGTAGTTGAATTTTTTGCTCTTTCTAGCAAGGGCGAAGCCAAAATGCTACTAGGTAAGGCTAATGCCCCAGAAGAAAATTTCATTAAAAAAAAAAAATTATCAATATTTTGTTCTTTTCTGTAAGAGAGAGAGAGAGAGAGAGAGAGAGAGAGAGAGAGAAGAACCATGGTTAGGCCAAATGTTGTTAGATTTTGATTGATGAGGAAGTTTGACGAGTAGAGGTAGAAATACGAGTCTTCGGCAACGAGGCATTGGTGCATGAAGAGCCATGGTCATGCATGTGGCACAGCAAAACCAACTGATGCTGATAAATACACAAATAGACGAACTTGAGAGAACCCCAAAAGCCCAACCCTAACACAATAGTCCACTCATGTTTGGTATGGGGAATGGGAATGTGACTCTTGGGTTTGACCCATTATTTGGGAATGGGAATATAAGGGAATGTGACCATTCCCATGTTTGGTTTGTGGTAATAGAAAGTGTGATACCTCCAAACATTCCCATTTCAGCGTTTGGTTGGATTAGGAATCTCATACCCCAAAATAGTAAATTCCCACAATACTCTTTTAAGTTTACCAAATTCATGTATCAGATCCACCAAACTATTCACAGTACGTGAAAAAAAAATTATTTCTTCTTAAATTTAGTTGACTATATTAACCTACAGCCGACTAAAGTATTTGGCAGTAGCTAAAATTTTTTTTCTAATGATTATTTAGTTAACTATATGAAGCTACAGCCAACTAAATGTTTTGGCAATATCTAAAATTAAATTTTCACATCAAATTTTAGTCAATTAAAACCCCTTTATAAAAACCCACCCCTCACAAACCAAAATCAAACTCGTCCTACCCATACCCCCTCCCCTCTCGTCAGTACTTGACCCCTCCTACTCCACCCATCTCATCGACACACTTCCACCCAGACTCCTCCCATACCGTTGACACACATCCCATCTTCCTCCTCACCCATCATGTCGTCACATACCAACTCTTCATACCCAAGCAAACAATTTGCAGCAGTAGGTCCGATCAGTGTATGAGCAAACTCCTCTTTCTTTGTCCTGTGCTACTGTCGTACGAGAATAGCTAGGACTTGATTATGGATCGTGGTTTTGAGGAGTTGCAAGAGGACACGGGTGGAATACCCATTTGTTAGTTGTTGACCAGCAGGGGCGCGCTTGGGATTATGAATCTCATTAAACGGATGCCTGGGGATGGATTTCACAAACCCACAGTTGAGGTGGGTTTGATTTTGCCCCATTCAACCAGAATCTCATACCTGTAGGAATGAGGCTTTGCTGAGAATGACAGTGACCCAAACACTAGAAAGTAGAATATGTTCACTTTCCTGGGCATCAAACCCCCCTACTAAACACTACCTAAGTCCCTTCCATAGTACTAGAGACATTGTTAGCAGTAAAGAGCCAAAGAGAAACAACGCCTCCCGAGTCAATCATCGCCAACTCTCAGCCATTTGCCATCGAGCGAATTTCTAGCTTCTCCCATAGTCTCTAGTTTCTACCATGTTGATTCATATGTTAGAACATTTCTCAAATATCCTAACTCAAGTCTTGGCACCTTGCAAATTGCCTTGTATGCTAGTAGCACTTCTCCCTTATATGTGAGGGATTTATGCTGAGGGGAGGTTATAGGTTCGAGTTTTAGAATAGTTAAATAATGTTGTAATAAATTTTTTACCCATGTTATCACCAAAAAAAAAATATCAATAAATAAATAAATTCTTATCACCCTACGAGTGAACCACCGAAAAAATTAAATAAATAAATCAAATCTCTACCTTGCTTTCTATCCTGGGGATAAGCTTTGCAATTCATATGCAAAGCAACAAGCAGCAAAAAGATTTGAGAACATGCATAGTTGAATTTTGATTTTTTCTTTTTTTAAAATTTATAAAAATGCATAAAATACCAAATATGGACCCCACACCATGTGCCCCACAGCAAGATGGAAGGTCCTTACGGACGTGTGAGGATTCAATGCTGAGCTTAAAAAGCTCAACACAATGCCGAGCTCATCTCAGCTGTCCATCTCAATTTTGGACGGTTGAGATTGAAAGATGAAAAATTTACCAAAATACCTCTATTAGAGTAACTTTTTTATTTTTCAATCTTAACTGTCCAAAACCCAAATAAACAGGCTAAGATTAGCTCAACACTGTTCCGAGCTTTCTAAGATCAGCACTCAATCCAAGTCCCCTTCACGGACCTCACCTCCCTTCAACTTTAGGACGTTACCCACCGCCAACTCCTTACCCATTTCTAAGTACATCCCCAAACATGTTAATAACCTAAACCCACCACCATAACTGAAGCCCCAACTTCAGACATCAGATCAACCGCATTTAACGGCCATGGAGACGACGACCAAAGCAAATCTAACGGTCATCATGGCTCTTCTCATCATTGCCACCGCATCACACACCGTTGCAGCATACACGAACCACACCGTCGGTGGCGCCGCCGGCTGGTTCTTCAACTCCACCACCAACACCTCCGCCACCAATTACTCTTCTTGGGCCGCCGCTCAGGACATTCAGTCTCGGAGACTATCTCAGTAAGCTCAATCGTTTTTCTTTTTCTATTGTTACTCTGAGAAAATGTTGGAAAAGGAAAGAAAACGAGGGGACCTGTTTGATGCTGTTTTCGTGGCCTTTTCCTTTCTTCAGTTTCTTAACGACCAAACAAAGTCACATTCCTTCTGTGGAGGGGGAAAATTACTTCAATTTTCTCTTGTGATCTGTAGATTTCATAATTAATTCGAATCGCCGCCGTCCGTTTGGTTGCTGACAAAATGGAGGAAAATGAAGGAAAAACTAGACAAAACCCCTTTTGATCTTGTGTTTGCTGTTGCTCTGATTTTCCAGATACTCCGTATTGTTTTATCTGACTTTCAATTCTCAGCAACCAAACGGGGCATTACTTCGTTTTCAAGTCGCTAATGGTGAAAATCTAAGATTTAAAATCCTAATTTGTTTTCTTCTCTTTCAATTTCTCAGCAACCAAACACTATTACTTTCTCCTCATTTGCAATTTGAGTTTTCGGGGGTAAAAAAAGGGAAGAAAATGAGGGGAAATGAAAATGTCAACTCAGTTTCCTTTTTCACTTTCTCAGCAACCAAACAGATCACCACCTAAAACTTTCTTTTCTCGTGATCTGTAGTTTTCAAGGGGACTACAAATCAAACGGTGATCCAGACCTACAACGACACTACCTACAAGAGCTGCACCATGGACGACATGTCGAACGACACCTTCTCCTATGACGGAGGTAGCAGTGAGTTCGATCAGGCGATGACCGTGGCGGTGCCGTTGACCAGCGAAGGTCCCAATTACTACTTCTCCGACGCCGAGGACGGCGTGCAGTGCGAGCAGGGCATGGCCTTCGAGATCGTGGTGAGTCACGGTCAGGGTTTGCCTCCGAGCCTGAACCAGCCCCCGCCGCCGCCCTACGCAGAGCCGCCGTCAGCGAACACTGCTCAGGCGCCGCCTGTAGCGACTCCCGTCGACCAGCAGAAGCCGAACGGGGCTGTGGTGACGGGTGTTGCTAACATGCGCGTGATGGTTTGTATGCTTCTTTCGATGCTGATGTGAAGGGTGGTCAGTGGGCGTATTGAGTGGTAATTTCTTATGATTTGGAGGGCAGTTTGGGACTTTTGGTTACACATGTTGACCACATTGATATAGGAGTCAAATTTGTGTTACTTGCACCCCACCCCCCACACAAAAAAAAAAAAAAAAAAAAAAAATTGTGTTTGTTTTTTAGGATTTGTTTGTTTACAGGAGTAGGGTGAGCCTTTCCACGGATGGCCATATTCTTGAATGGAGTTGCATTTTTTTTTTTTTTTTTGGGGAACACATTCATCTCATTCCACACACAAAACAATGCTAAAAAGCATCACTACTTTATGTTTGATGTTGATAATATGAATAATAGTAGAAATATCAACAGCCTAGATTGTGGTCCAATAAAACCTTCATGGATGCCTTCTATGGAGTCTTGCTCCTTCCATTTGTGTCGATTGATGGTATTCTCTTACAAGCATTGTTGCATAATGGCAGAAATATTAGCATTCTATGATTGTGAGATTTAGCATACGCATACAGTTTCATTTTATTTTATTTTATTTTGGATTTGGAGGGCAAAGGAAGAAAATCACAAGGAAACTATATAAAACCTCTTTGAACTATAATGCTATGTTTGGATAAGGAATTTTTAGGTGGAATTTACTTTTGAGATGGAATTTATAAAAAAAAATTCCTTATCTAAACATAGTGTAAGTTGATTTTTACAAAACTTCATAAACTTTAAAACTGAACAAATAACCTCATAAACTATTAATTTTTTACATTTTGCTTTTTCCTTTGGTTTTTTCATTAGAAAATCTAAAGAAAATTGACGATTTGAGTTTCATGTGATGCTAGTAAACGGATTGAATGCATAAACTGTTATGAATATTAAAGATTGAGTGGACAATTGAGTGGATGTCCACACCCCCCTCCACTTTGTGATAATGGGAACATCATCATAAGTGGGTTAGGTAATCCCATCATGAGGACCAAATACAAACATAGATAAAAGGGGAAGGGGAGAAAGAAGAGAATGAAGAAGTGAGATGTATTTTTGGAGAGAATGAAGAAATGTATATTTTGGAGAGAATGAAGAAATGTGTATTTGGAGAGAAAGAAGAGAAAGAAGATGAATAGAGAAATTTTATTCTCCTCACAACTTGTTCTAAATTCTCGGTTTTACAACACATTATCAGCACGAATTGCTCAAGGAATTTGGGAGCAATATCATACTACCACCATCTTCTTTCTTAACCAATTTGGTTGTGGTAAGTTGGTAAGTTGGTACGTTCTAAACCAATTTGATTGTGGTAAGTTGGTATGCTTTTAACCAATTTGGTTGTGGATTGGTTTTTACTTTAAATTATATAATGGAAGAATCCATCTTCTCTTCCTGAAGCAAGAGAAGATTTAAAATAAAACTTGAAGTTTTAGAAATAAATAAAAGGAGTGATGATTCATTTTCTCTTCTTGAAGTAAGAGAAAGATTTGAAAACTTGAAGTTTTCTATATGAAAAGTTATTATTTACATGTTATCTTCATAAAGGAAGAAACAAATTTCAATCTCTAAAATTTTCTATAAGAAAAGTTGTTGTTCATATATTCTCTTCTTGAAGTAAGAGAAGATTTAAAATAAAACCGAAGTTTTATAATTAAAAAGGAAAAAGGGTAACAATTCATCTTCTCTTCCTGAAGTAAGAGAAAGATCTAAAAACCAGAAGTTTTCTATAAAAAAAAAAGTTATTATTCATCTGTTCTCTTCCTGAAGCAAGAGACAAATTTCAAAACCTGAAGTTTTAGAAATAATGAATAAAGTCTCAATTTAATTGAATAAAGTGATGGTCAATGATGACCAAATTAAATTGAGTAATATATTTCTCTATTATGTGTTATGCAACTTCTTTAGATGCTTGTAAAATTTTGGTGAAAATTCGTGGGTGCACCTTAACTTTTGCTTTAGTTAGCATAGAAGAACACACAAAAATCTGCTCTTGTTTTACTACGAATTGACTGTCAACGTCACCTCTGTTGTCAGTCAACTTCTCTCAGATTTACTGGTAACTTCACTGTGTCAGCTTAAAGTATGTCATTTTATGATAAAAACCACCAGAAGTGGAATAATGGAATACCAAACCACCAGAAGTGGATTAATGACATATCAAACCATTAGAAGTAGAGCAATGAAATACTAAACCACTAGAAGTGGAATACTAAACCACTAGAAGTAGAGTAATAAAATACCAAACCACTAGAAGTGGATTAATGAGATACTAAACTACTAGAAGTGGAGCAATGAAATATCAAACCACCAGAAGTGGAATGAATATATTTGGTGTGGAAAAATAAAATACCAAACCACTAGAAGTGGATTAATGAAATACCAAACCACTAGAAGTGGAGCAATGAAATATCAAACCACCAGAAGTGGAATGAATATATTTGGTGTGGAAAAATAAAATACCAAACCACTAGAAGTGGATTAATGAAATACCAAACCACTAGAAGTGGAGCAATGAAATATCAAACCACCAGAAGTGGAATGAATATATTTGGTGTGGAAAAATAAAATACCAAACCACTAGAAGTGGAATGACACTGAAGAAATAAGCATCGGTTTATAGAATAAACCTACGAGATAAGTGTTTTAAGTAAATACTTGGTTGAGGTTTTGTGTGTTATACTATGTTGACAGCACGAACCCATTTTACCATTTAATTTATAACTTTAGTTCTAGTTATGATTTTGAGATGAAACGAATTGGATTTTGTCACTGACTTGTTGGGCTAACATCCTACCAATTTTCGTGTCATTGGGTGACCATTTGATATTTTTTGCGTAATTATTTCATGGTACACCTGAATCTGGGATTTCTGCTAGACAGCACTAACTCAATATTGAAAAATATTTTTGAATGGGTTTTGTAAGGTATTTCTCTACCAAATTTTGAGGTTACAAAGTACATTTGATATACTTTTAAGTGATATAAACCCCAAAGCCCATTTCTTTTTGGATTGAACATATAAAAATTCATTTATACACATCACAAATTGTTTTCACTAAAATTTCAGATTTGGTCATTGTACTTGGAGCAGATTACAGATTTTTTTTGCTACTTATTAATAGCATTTTGAGAACTAGAGAGACCAACTGGAGATTGTCTCTGCAGCCCATTAAGAATACTTCCCCTGTTGTAATAAAAAAAAATAAAAAAAATAGGACTTTTCTATAAATATCATGGCTATTCCTCCTCAAAACCCTCATCTCTGCAATGATGAATGGGTTTTTCACTTTCATGCTCCCATGGTACCTAGTTGTCATTCCACTCATCTTCTGGATATTGGACTATTGTGTACATGAGGAGATTCCAATTATGCCAGTGGTCCCATTTCTGGTCTTTCTTGAAATTTTGCCATGTTATTTGTTGCTAGTGTACATTTTGTATTTTCGATAATTATTATTTTTATTTTATTTTGATTCGTCTGTTTAGAAGTTGTGCTAAATATTCCAGTGTGTTATCTATTTATGAATAGTATTTTGTTGTGTTCATTCATTTTGTGTGCTATTTTATCTGTTTGTTCTTTGAGTTTAGCAAATAAAACCATCTTCATTCTAGTAGCAGCAACAAAAAAACAAAAAAAAACAAAAAAAAAAGGAAAAAGTGAGAGCTACTCAATAGTAGCATTTTGGGTAGAACTAGAAGGGTTAGTTGGGGGTTGCCTTTGTGGTCCTTGGGTAGAACTGGAGGGATTAGCTGGAGGTTGCCTCTGTGGGCTGCTCGGAACCCTTTCTTGATCAATGATTTGATCAGTGAGCCTCTCCAGTGCCTCGACCCTTGGTGTGAGTCTGTTAGAATAGGAGTCCACCATTCTTTGTAACTCTCTATTCTCCGCTCTCAAAGCCCTCATCCTTCGATAGGCTCCGTCGAGCAACCCCTGGAGACGAGTGACCTGGTCACTTAGACTTTGCATGTGCACATTTCTGGTGTGCAAACGCCGAGCCATGTTAGCAGTAAATGTTGTGGCTTGAGCGCTGAGAGCCATGGAGTCTCTTATTATGTCCAGGTCGGACCGTCCAACCAGTATTCTCTCATCATGAGGAGTGATGAGTCCCTCCGCTACTGCCGTTGCATTCGCAAGATTGTAAATTACAGAATCCTCAACTGTAAGGGGTTGGTTGTGAACATTTAGGAACCTTGGGTGCCAGACCTCTGGTTGTGTTGCTGGTGTTGTGTTTAAGTCAGGACGGTTTTGTGGGGCAGAGGAGGAAGAGGCCATGAGTTCGTAAGAGAGGATTTAGAAGAAGAGAGTTTTCTCTGAGGGTTGAATGGTTGGGGAAGAGTGTTTAAGCACCTATAATCAAACTCTAGTTTTTAAAGAAAAACCGTCCTCACTCAAGTCAAGAACAGATCGCAAAACCAATGCATTGTTGGGAATCCAATGCTATTAAGGATTAATTAATCCTCTCGAGATCTGCAACCGTCTGCCAATAATGTTGCCTTTTGATAAAATACTGCTACTTTTAATCACATCTCGATACTGTAGTCCCCTCATCATGCTAATTGTGTCGGTTAGCAGATAAGGGTCTTGGGCTAATGGGTTAGGCGTGCCATGGCTTGGACATACCAGGTACTAGGCACTAGTGTGGGTTTGTTTGGATAGGCCCAACAAGTGTTATTAGGCAGAAAGTATACCAGCCTATTGTTCTCACACCAACAAGAATAGGAAACCCAAATGGTTTGAGCCTAGAAAAATATAATGTGAAATAAATGGTAATATCACAGTAAGGTAAGAATTCACACCCCCAAACTAACAAAGTGATGTTTTTACAGCAAAATTTGCAGATTGTCATTTTGATGAAACACAGTTCCTGTCGTCAGGAGGAGGAAATCCACTGATAGAAGAACGACGTGAACTTTCTTGAAATGTACCATCTTTGTCCCATCTTGATCTACGTACTGCTCAATGTGAAACTGAAGTACAGAGGATCACTCATTTTCAGAAGATTGCTAATCAAATGCCTGATGCATTTACAGACGCAGCAAAAATAACTAAGTCTTATATACCGGCTGCAAACACACCAGCAAAGATCAATGTACCAATTGGTAAGTCTACTATTATTGCAGCAAATTAATTATCTACTACACGCCTGAAGCGTGGTAGACCCTTGGGTTCAAAAGATTTAGTTCCCCAGAAGAGGAAAATAAAATGGCAACAAAAAAAAATAGAAAATAGTACTCCGGAAGAGGCTATTGAATAAGAAATAAATATTCTCACAATATCTGATTTAATAACTCCTGAAGAGGAAAATGTCCCTGAAGAGACAGAAAACAATAAAGAGGCATATGTACATGGAAATGAAGAAATTTCCATAAACTATACATGTACAAAAGAATTGTGGGATCGCTCAGAAGTGGTTATTAATGAATCATCTATTGGTACACCAGCAAAGATCAATGTACCAATTGGTAAGTCTACTATTATTGCAGCAAATGAATCATCTACTACACGCCTGAAGCGTGGTAGACCCTTGGGATCAAAAGATTTAGTTCCCCGGAAGAGGAAAATAAAAGGGCAACAAAATATAGAAAATAGTACTCCGGAAGAGGCTATTGAACAAGAAATAAATATTCCCACAAATTCTGATTTAATAACTCCTGAAGAGGAAAATGTCTCTGAAGAGACAGAAAACAATAAAGAGGCATATGTACATGGAAATGAAGAAATTTCCATAAACTATACATGTACAAAAGAATTGTGGGATCGCTCAGAAGTGATTATTAATTTTGTATTTTCTTTCGCAGTAGCTACTGAAATTTCGAAAGATGATGATGATCTCGAACCACGCACTGTAGACGAATGTCACAGTAGACCTGATTGGTTAAAGTGGAAAGAAACAATCCAAGCAGAATTGGATTCGCTAGAAAAACGTAAAGTATTTGGACCTGTAGTCCTAACACCCAATGATGTGAAACCCGTGGGTTACAAATGGGTATTTGTAAGAAAGCGTAATGATAAAAATGAGATCGTCAGATATAAAGCTCGTTTAGTAGCACAAGGTTTCCTGCAGAGACCTAGGATTGATTATGAAGAAACATATTCACCTGTAATGGATGCCATTACATTTCGATATTTAATTAGTCTGTCAGTCTCAGAAGGACTTGACATGCGTCTTATGGACGTAGTTACTGCATATTTATATGGAAAGTTTGATGCAGATATATATATGAAGATCCCTGAAGGATTCAAATTGCCTGAAGCAAATACATCACAACTACGAAATATGTACTCAATTAAACTGAGACGATCCTTGTATGGATTAAAACAATCTGGAAGAATGTGGTATAATCGTCTCAGTGAGTACTTAGTTAAAGAATGATATATTAATAATCCTATATGCCCTTGTGTATTTATAAAGAAATCAGAATCTAGATTCGCCATCATTGCAGTCTATGTTGATGATATAAATTTAATTGGGACTCCTGAAGAGCTCATGAAAGCTGCTGAATATTTGAAAAAAGAATTTGAGATGAAAGATTTAGGGAGAACAAAATATTGTCTCGGCCTGCAGATCGAGCATAAATCAAATGGAATTCTTATCCATCAATCAGCTTATACCGAAAAGGTATTGAAACGTTTTAATATGGATAAAACGCATCCACTAAGTTCTCCCATGGTGGTTCGATCTCTTGATATTAAGAAAGATCCATTTTGCCCCAAAGAAGATAATGAAATGCTACTTGGTCCTGAAGTACCATATCTTAGTGCACTAGGTGCTTTGTTATATTTAGCACAATGCACTAGGCCTGATATAGCATTTTCAGTCAACTTATTAGCAAGATTCAGTTCTGCTCCAACTCAACGACACTGGAATGGTATTAAACATATTTTACGCTACCTTCGTGGAACCACAGATATGGGTTTGTTTTACTCAAATGAATTAGCCCGTGGTCCTTGTTTAGAAGGATATGCAGATTCTGGATACCTTTCTGATCCTCACAAAGCTCGCTCACAAACAGGGTATGTATTTACATGTGGCAATACAGCGATCTCTTGGCGATCTACAAAGCAGACTCTAATTGCTACATCTTCTAATCACTCTGAGATACTTGCACTCCATGAAGCAAGTCGTGAATGTGTATAGTTAAGATCTGTAGCCCATCACATTCGAGACACATGTGGGTTACCTCTGATTAAAAGTATGCCAACAACAATTTATGAAGATAATACTGCATGTATTGCACAAATTCAAGGAGGGTACATCAAAGGTGATAGAACCAAACACATTTCACCAAAGTTCTTCTACACTCATGAACTCCAGCAGAGGCATGAAATTGATGTGAAGCAAATACGTTCCACTGATAATCTTGCGGATTTATTCACCAAGGCCTTACCATCGTCAACATTCAAGAAATTGGTATATGGCATTGGAATGCGTCGGGTTTGCGATCAGTTAAGTTGATACTTATCTTCTTATCAGGGGGAGTATTCATTTTTGGACATATGCACGCTGTACTCTTTTTCCTTCGCCTAGGTTTTGTCCCATTGGGTTTTCCTAGCAAGGTTTTAATGAGGCAGTTTCTTTAGTGCGTCCAACACCACTCTAAGATTTACAAAAATGTTGTACTCTTTTTCCTTCACTAGTTTTTTCCCAC
This sequence comes from Liquidambar formosana, assembly GCA_039720395.1. Taxonomy (NCBI): domain Eukaryota; kingdom Viridiplantae; phylum Streptophyta; class Magnoliopsida; order Saxifragales; family Altingiaceae; genus Liquidambar; species Liquidambar formosana. The sequence goes on along the minus strand of CM077831.1, from coordinate 18,110,272 downwards.
TGGGTTTTTCTAGTAAGGTTTTAACGAGGCACATTATCTTAGTGTGGTGGACATCCAAGGGGGAGTGTTATGAATATTAAAGATTGAGTGGACAATTGAGTGGATGTCCACACCCCCCTCCACTTTGTGATAATGGGAACACCATCATAAGTGGGTTAGGTAATCCCATCATGAGGACCAAATACAAACATAGATAAAAGGGGAAGGGGAGAAAGAAGAGAATGAAGAAGTGAGATGTATTTTTGGAGAGAATGAAGAAATGTATATTTTGGAGAGAATGAAGAAATGTGTATTTGGAGAGAAAGAAGAGAAAGAAGATGAATAGAGAAATTTTATTCTCCTCACAACTTGTTCTAAATTCTCGGTTTTACAACATAAACTAAACTTTTATAATTGGTTTAGGCATTAAACTTGACAAATTTAAAAGGTTATTTGTCCAATTATAAAGTTTAGAAGGATTCAGTAAAAATCAATTTATAATTCAGAAGAATTTCGTGTAATTTACTTAAAACTACAAACAAATAGCACAGTAGAAAGCTAAGGTTGGGGGAAGTTTAAGACTAAAATAATCTAATATATATTTTATTTTATTTTATGTTTAATGTACAGGAAAAGTAAAGAAATTTAGACATGTTATATTAAAAAAAAAAATAGGGAAATTACCAATGCATTTAACTTATTAGGAGTAATTCCCAAGAAGGATGCTTTGATTATCGACTTGTTTTTGTTTGTAATAATTTATAGTAAAGTCAGTAGTCAGTTTGTTATAAGTCAATAGTTAAAGGAATTACTACAAAAGAGTGGGACGCATTGGTAATTTCCCCGGTACAGAGGTGACAGGAGTGATTTTATGCAGTAAGCATGTACTTGTCGGTTGAATATCACATTCATGCACACTACATCAAAATTGGAAAAAAGGATCACGACAGTGTAGATATCATCTTCCGAATTAACCGCAAAAGGTATTTTTCTGTTAAAGTTATGATAGCTACCCACAAAAATAAAATAATAAAGAGGCAAGGCTAAGTCATGCTTATTTATATTTTATATATAGATTTTAGTTTCAATTTTATCATTAGGGATCTTGATATAAGACATACACGAATTTTTAATTTCAAAATTTTTTTTATCAAACTGTTCGAATCCTAGATACCTAATTGTCTCTCTCTTTTTTTTTTTTTAATTAACTATTAGGGGTATCCTAGGTCTTACTCCCACCGAGGTTTCAATCCAGATTATTCTCCTAACGGTTCGTGTGAGATGTCTTATACTCACATAAGTAGCGATCTATGCGAAAAATTGAAACAATAACCTTTGAGGAGCATACCCAGAGTCTGACCATTCAACCAACCCCGCAAGGGCCATACCTAATTGTCTTTTAAGTTTCATTATATTTTTAATTGTCAGATAAAAAAAAAAAAAAAAGAATTAAGATTAAAAGTTCTCACATATATCCTACAGCAAGAGTCCTTAATAAGTTTTGAAAAAAAACTTATTAATCACTTTGGTCAAAACTTTACAAACGAACAAAATAGTCCCCAAACCATCAATTATTAACACTTTGTTCCCTTTATCAACATGTCATTGGTAGAATTAATGACAATTTTGTCATTGTAAAATTTAATTTACTATTTTGCTACTCTCAAAAATTTTAAGTTAGCGATTTGTTCTTAAGCTTTTCCCTCTTTTGCTCGCACTGGCAACACCCATGCACCGCTGCAACTATTCATGTCTTTGAACATCCACCCACAACCTTGTTGCCATCTCCAATGACCTCAAAGTGAACATGTGCAACGCAAGTGAATATTTTTAAATAATATTAATTATAGAAAAAAGGATAAATACATCGAAGATTTCATAATTATTTTTATTTTTTCTATAAAACAGAAAATTCAAAATTCAAAAATATATATTTCTCAATCAAAATTGCCAACAAATAAAAAGACTATAGTTATAGATTCAAAAATCATTAGGTAATAATTATTATATATTACTCAATCCATGAAAATTTCATATATAAGTTATATTAACACGTGCATTGGGGGTTGTACCTATTACATTGATCCAATGTACCTCATAGCAGCACATGCTTACCTAATCATCATCCTATATATATATATATATATATCCAATGTACCTCATAGCAGCACATGCTTACCTAATCATCATCCTATATATATATATATATATATATTTTTTTTTTTCATAAAATAGAATATTCAAACTTGAGCCGGTATCATACCTTATAATTTTAATAAAGATGGATGAATTTAAGTTCAAGTCTTTAAGAATGTTCTCAATTGATTATGATCAAAGATGAGAGGGATGTAGTAGAGAAATATGAAAGAAAGAGGTACAAAGAAGAAAAATGGAGAAAAGAAGGTGCATTGGAGGTTTTATAATAGAAGGATAATATTGTCTTTCATGATTTATTTTTTTATTTTTATTTTTTTTCTTTTTGTAGGGATACTTATAAAAAATCGAAAGTTTAAAATTTACCACGAAACGGTTGGTTAAGATGGTCAGCCCCCCTCCCCCCCCCCCCAAAAAAAAAAAGGTTTAAAGTTTAGAGTTTGTTTCTCTTTAAAAAAAAGAGTAATATAGGAAATCAAAAGTGTTGAATAAGTGAAAGGGAGCCCATGTACACCTACACCACATGGTGTTACGGATCAATAAGAGTCAAGTAAAATGAGATTGTGGATGATACGACATCAATTGTGTTACAGTTATGTATAAGTTTTTCTCATACACTTACAATGCTAGAATTGTTCTAAGATTACGAAAAACTCAAAAGTCAAAACTTGTTTTTTGTAATTTATCCTGTTTCTAACTTTTATATCTTAAAGTGATAGAGCTTTAATCCTGTGGGTATCAAGGGTCATTATTCAATATAGAAAGGTTAAGAGCCCAAGTATTGTAGACTTGTGTGTCTCAAACTCGTTCAAGGGTAGGGTTTAGAGCAATCTGGGAGTAAGGGCATACTTTTGTAATGTGGATGATGTATTTCCCCAATCCATAGCTAGGATTCTTCCGTACCAAAAGAAAATCCCACTCGTAAAGTCGTAAATGAGAAGCAGAATGTCTCTTTTCATCCATTTATATATCTCTCAAACTTCATACAAAACTATTTGAAAAATCTTAAATCTATCTCCAAACTCTACCCTGTGTATTGAGTGTATATCTAATTATGATTGGCATCACCAACACTCTAAAAAATATTGATGTCCTAATCTTTCTTAACTGAAAATTTTCATACTTACCTCGCATCATTTCATTATTATATCATATGAAATTAATCAGGTTTGAGATGTCTCGCACGTCTGGCACATGACTGTCGGATTAGTGTGAGATAATTGCACACATACTTGAATGCCATGAAACACGGACCAAAACTATATAAATACATACAACAAAATACATCATCTGTCCTGCAAAAATTGTATATTTTGAGAAAGCACATTTAAACTTTTTTTACCATATTTTTTCTATTCCAATTCTGTGTTTTTTTTTTTTTTTTTTTTTTTTTTTTTTTTTTTTTTTGTGGTGTATTTCACAAGTGTTTTTAATATATAATTCGTAATATAATAAAGGGTGCTTTAGGAAATTGGATAAAACTTTGGATTGATTTTTCAAAGTTGACAAAACCTGTGGGAGAGGCCAAAAAAGAAGAAGACTATTACTGCAAGAAAGAGGGAATACAACGTTCCCCTCTCCCCCACCAAATGTAAGAAATAATAGAGATATAAAACCAACGTCACCATAATCTTCTACCTGTGGAGAATTCACTAACCTCAGAGGAGCGCAAGTTGGCAAAGAAGTTATGGAACCCACGAAGAATTTGAAAAGAGCAAGAGGGGTTAATGACCAAAAAAGGGCAAAATACTGGGACACGAATAGAAAACCCACCGTTATAGAAGCACCTTTTTTGGGACGTATACAACTATGACTATTATCTGTCTGGTTGGTATAATCCAGAAGAAGAAAAGCTACACTGAGGGCACGGGTTGTATTGGCATGGTTCCGGATTTGGTGATGGTTGAAAAAAAACCACCTTACCTTGCTGGTTTAAGGAGATTGCAACAGGTTTAATAAATCAATAGACGGCTTGAATCAGAAGTCTAAAAGCTCCTGAGGTTATCTCAATTAGAGTGCTTTTTGGTGATTCAATCCATGTTGTTTGCTGATTTTATTGCACGGAAGTATCATGATCTCCTAAACCAGCTTGGTGATGGTTTTTTTTGAAACAAAGATCAAATTTGGTGCTGCTTTCAAAAATACCCTTGATGGTTTAATAAGATTGCTATACCTCGACACAATAAAGTAAATAGATGACTTAGATAAAAAAATCCCCATCTACTAAAATGACCTTATTGTGCTAAGCTGTTGCGATCTTATTAAACCATCATAATGCTGGTCCTGAACTTGTATTGATGCACTCTTTCTATATTGTCAAGTTATTGGACAAATTTTGAGACAATTGGCCTATCTTTAGATGGATATAAAAGAACCTCACATATAATCATTTAATTGTGTTTGATTAAAATTGTACAGTAGTTTTTTTTTTATTAAATAAATTCTTCATCAATTTTGACTAATGTATAGGCACATTTTAATATATTTTTAACAGAATTTATATCAATTTCTCATACTTGATAACCTAATGTTATGAAAATTCTTTGGAAACTGCTCTAAAAATGAGAGGGCTCATAAGAAGAGAGATGAGAGCAGGCCTCATAGTAAAAGGACTCAATTGGAAAACGGACAGACTTGTAATTAAATCCAAAAATTTAATGCTGGAGGTGACGGTGGATGGACACTCCCTGGCCTACCTGACTGGCTGACTTTAATGGTTTCTTCTTTCCTATCTTGTGGAGGGAATGCGAAGAACTCGAAGCTATTGACAGAAAGCGAGATTTTTTAGAGTGAGAAAGGCACATACATTTTAAAGACATATATATATATATATATATATCGACAGACGTTTAGAAAGAGAGAATAATTCCATTTACTGTCTCTCATCTGATCCCAAACCCTCATTTCTTCTTCTCATTCTCCCCCCCCCCCCCTCCTCCAATTCACGGTAATTCTCTCTCTCTCTCTCTCTCTCTCTCTCTCTCTCATATGTGTGTGTATTTTCTTGCTTTTTGATCTTTGTGGAGAGTTTGATTGATGCTGTTCCTTGGTTGATTTGATTTTCTCAGGAAAATTACGTTTGGGATATAGGAAAATGGGTTTGATTTCTGGAATCCTTATGGGGACGATCCTCGGGATCGCATTGATGGCCGGTTGGCGTCACATGATGAGGTATCGAAGCACAAAGCGTGTCGCAAAGGTACGAGAGTTTTTTTTTTTTTTTTTCCTCCATTTTCTATGTGATTTCAGAGTAATCAACTGTTTAATTTGGCTGAATTGTTATCAATTTTCAGTTAATTATAATCTTCGTTGAATTTGTCTTCAGAATTTATGGTAGGAGTGAGAATTATAGTCCCCTCTGTATGTACTATGTACTATATTGATTCAACAAGCCTGACACTCTTTCATTATGATAGGATGGAATTGACTGTGATTTTCTGGCACTGTTCTTGAATTTGAGAAAATCGGAAGTTTAAAGAGGAATAACTGAGCCGTTCTTGACTAGGATAATATAATTATGTAAATATAGGCTAGTTTTGGTCCAAATGCACAACTTCCTTGGAATGAATGAAGAAACACGGATGAAATTTTTCCAAACAGTTCAATCAATCAAACAACTTGCCGCCTCCTGACAATAAATTACTAAGAGCAGTTTATTTAAACTAATACTGGGACATATTAGTCTTAGTGAAGGATAAGGAAATTAAAGAAAGGTGGAAGTAGTCCTTGTAGAAATTATTAATTGAAGTCATACTGGGATCATAGGGTTAGAATATCTCCGCAAGATCAGGGAAACCAGTTTTTTTTGCCCTTTTTATTTTTTATTTCTTCTTGGTAAATTAGGGTCTCGAGGCTAGGGATACTTTGAGAAAAACTGGAAAGGCTCTAGGAGTGTATGGTTTCCCAATTGAGCCTGCTATTATATGGCGTTGATGGCATGTGTTGGTTGAGAAAGTTGTTTAGAGGATTTGAACCTATGTGGTTCGTTCAATAGTGGCCACAAGTTACCATTACGCTAAGATAATTGTGGTAATTTCAAAGAAAATATTTTAGTACATATATTCTATTTTAAAATCAAATTCCGTCCTAGATTTCTTAAATAGAGAATTCTTGCTGGGACACAACAATGGCCCCTAAGGGGAGCGGAGGTGGTAAATCCATTATGACACCAAAACCCCAAACCATAAAAGGACATTCTGTTCGCCAATCAACAAAAGAGTCGTATACCCTTCAGGCAACTTCTCCGGCAATATCCTCTTCTTCAAAACCCATAAAAACTTGGGGTGAGAGAGCAAAGGATGAAGAGAGTCTTCCCCCTCTTCCTATCAAATTTAGTAAAGAGATCACTCCTGAGCTACATGCCATCATGAGTCAACAAAGCTTCCCTTCCATGGTGAAGTCTCAACAGACTTATGCAAAATCTGCAAAGTCAAAACCAATAGTGAGGGTCTCCAACCCCACGCCAATTTCTCAAGCAGAAAAATCAACTTATTTTCATAAAACTCTCAAGGCACCTATTTGGTGATTGAAAGAGAATTTTCAAACCTTGCACCCATTGAGATAGCAAAACAAATGTTTTCAAAATTGATTTAGTATCCAATTTCTGATTTCAGCAAAACACAAAAGGGTGGAGATCCACTCTTTATCTCAGCATTGTGAACCTTGATGTTTAATGTTAAAACATTGATTATGTTTTCGTCTATTAAACTTACTGTGAAGTTGGGAAAACAGTTGAAGTAAACTGGTCCTTCATGAAGCCCAGCTTGTATTCCTCCTAACGTTGTTTTTTCAAAATTGAGCTATCCACAATCTTTAATGCCATGACTAGAGACATATTTAGACCATCTCTTCCAAGAGGTTTGGCTGCAATTTGTACAAGTCCTACATGTAATAGTTTGAACTTGTCATTGATATGCTGTTTGATAGTCTTCTTATTGAAGAGTTGTATTGTTTGAACTTCATCTTTTAGATGAATTGTTTCTTTTTGTGTTTTAATATTGACGTTAGAATTTCTTGGGATGAGAGGGTGGTGTCAGGTCTAGATGTGATTTGCGGTAGTTTTTCAATTTCAATTAAGTTTAAGGGGCCAAGTGGTTGTCAGTGGTGGTTGTCTGGGTTTATGGTCCTAAATGTCCTAGAGTTAGGAGGGAGGTTTTGGAAGAAGTTTATGATCTCTATGGGCTTTGTAATCCAAATTGGGTTCTGGGTGGTGATTTTAATATCATCAGATTTTTAAGTGAGAAACTTAATGGTACCAGGGTTACTAGGAGCATGAAGGATTTTGATTCATTCATTAGAGATTTTCAGTTAAGGGATATTCCTTTAGATAATGCTAGGTTTACTTGGTCTAACTTGCAAGATAATTTGGTTTGTAATAGACTAGATCATTTTCTATTTTCGGGAAATTGGGAGGAGTTATTTCTTAGTGTGAGACAAGTAGCTTTTCCCAGTTATGTCAGATTCTGAGTTGTTTTATTGGGGTCCTTCTCCCTTTAGATTTGAGAATATGTGATTGGATCATCATTTGTTTCGAAAATCTTTTGAGGAATGGTGGAATAATGCTTCTGTTTTTGGTTGGGAGGGATTCAAGTTTATGAGGAAATTGAGGTTGGTTAAGCAGAATATTAAGTCTTGGAATAAAGAAGTGTTTGGTGATTTAAAAGTTTTGAAGAGTTCTACTTCTAAAAGGATTGAGGAAGTGGATCTGTTGGAGGAAGATGGGGTGATTTCTGAGAATAAGAGGTTGGAAAGGAAGGAGTTGTTAGAGAGGTTGGAGGAAATTAGCTTTAGAGAAGAAATTTTGTGGTCCCAGAAAGCCAAAGTTAAGTGGTTGAAGGAAGGTGATAATAATACAAAATTCTTCCATAGAGTGGCCAATGGTAATAGGAAAAAGAAATTGATAAGTAAGCTAGAATTGGAGGATGGTTCTTTGATTGAGGATGAAGGGAGGATTGTTAGTGATATTTTTAATTTTTTCTCTTCCCTTTATTCCTCGGTTGTTGGGGGGGGGGATCGTCTTGTTTTGGAGGGTTTGTTTTGCTCTTCTATCAGTGTGTTTAGTGCTGAGGGTTTGGAGAGACCTTTTGATTTGTAGAAAATTAAGAAAGCTGTGTTTGGTTGTAGTGGGGATAAGACTCCGGGTCCGGACGGTTTTACTTGGCCTTCTTTCAAGATTGTTGGGATATCATTAAGGGTGATCTTTTAAAAGTTTTTGAGGAGTTCTTTGAGAGTGGGGTTGTTAATCTTTTTACTAATGCGTCGTTTATTTGTTTGTTTCCTAAGAAAGGTGATTCTTTGAAGATTAAGGATTTTAGGCCAATTAGTTTGGTTTCTTATTTGTATAAAATTTTGGCTAAGGTTCTTTCTAGAAGATTGAGTGGAGTTTTGGGTAATAGCATCTTGGAGTCTTAGGGAGCCTTTGTGGAGGGTCGTCATATTCTAGATTTGGTCTTGATTGCTAACGAAGCTGTGGAGGAGTATAGGTTGGGAAGAAAGAAGGATTGTTATTTAAAATTGATTTTAAGAAGGCTTATGATCATGTGGAATGGGATTTTTTGGACTTTGTTTTTAGTAAGAAGGGATTTGGTTCTAGATGGAGGAGGTGGATTTTGGGGTGTTTGTCCTCTACCAATTTTTTTGTGATTGTTAATGGGAAGCCGGGTAGCACATTTAGAGCTTCAAGAGATTTGAGGCAAGGTGACCCTTTATCCCCCTTCTTTTTCACTTTGGTGGTTGATGCTTTAGGTAGGATTACAGATAGAGTTGTGGAGTTAGGTCTAATTGAGGGTTTTGAGATTGGTCAGGATAGTGTCACTATTTCTCATTTGTAGTTTGTGGATGATACCTTGTTTTTCTCTTCAGGGGATGAACAATTTTTTTAAAAATTTCAGGCTATTTTGTAGGTTTTTGAGCTTGTATCGTGTCTTAGAGTTAATATGGGTAAAAGTGATTTAGTTGGGATTCATTGTGAGGTTGATAAGATTCAGAGACTAGTGGATCAGCTTGGTTGTTTGGTTGGTGAATGGACTTTGACCTATTTAGGTCTTCCTTTAGGGGGTAATCCTTATTTTGAGTTGTTTTGGAATCCAGTTATTGATAGGGTTAGGAAGAGGTTGGATGGCTGGAATAAAGCTTTAATTTCTAAGAGAGGAGGGGGGGGGGGGGGGGGGGGGGGGGGGGGGGGGGGAGGTTGGTTTTAGTTCAATCAATTCTGTCTAGTATACCCATTTACTATAAAGCTTTAATTTCTAAGAGAGGGGGGGGGGGGGGGAGGTTGGTTTTAGTTCAATCAATTCTGTCTAGTATACCCATTTACTATATGTCTCTTTTCAGAGTTCCAGTTAAGGTGGCTCGTGTATTAGAGAAGTTAATGAGAGATTTTTTGTGGGAAGGTAGTGGTGAAAGTAGGAGGGATCATCTTGTCAAGTGGGATGTTGTGTGTAGGCCAAAGTCTCAAGAGGGGTTAGCTTTGGGTAAGATTTTGGAGAGGAATGTCGCTCTTACTGGGAAGTGTTTATGGAGGTTTCCTTTAGAGAACGACTCTTTATGGCATGCTATTATTAGAAGTAAGTATGGTTTGCAGGGTAATAGATAGGATGCTCAAGCAAGTTCTAGGACTTCGGCTAGATGTCCTTGGAAATTTATTTCTCCGGGGTTGGATGGCTTTTTGGAGCATATTTCTTTATCAGTTGGGAATGGGGAGAGAGTTCGTTTACAGGAAGATCTTTGGAGGGGAGGCGATTCTTTTTCTTCTTTGTTCCCTCGGTTATATAGGCTTGCTTTGTCTCATAATTTCCTTATTTCTTCCTTGATTTCTTTTGATTCTAATGGTATTTGTTGGGACTTCTATTTCTTTCGAAATCTCAATGATAGAGAGTGGAATTTTCAAATTTGTTATCCTTATTGGATGGTTTTTCTCTGAATGCGTCTATTCCAGACAGGAGGTTGTGGATTGCTGATTCTTCAGGAGTGTTTTCTTGTAAGTCATATTTGAGACATTGGCTGCAGATCCTAATATTTCTTCTTTTCATTTTTCGGAGTTGATTTGGAAGTTGAGGGTGCCCCTCAAAGTTCAGGTTTCTATGTCGGACTGTTGTTCTCAAGAGAGTTAATACCAATGATGTGCTTTTTGAAGGAGGAGGCCTTCTTTATATCTTTGCTGGCAATGGTGTTTTTTGTGTACGGATGGGGCGGAGAGTATTGACCATCTTTTTCTTTTTTGCCCTGTGGCTAGATGGTTGTGGCGAAATCTTTTTTCCATTAGTGGTGAGTGTTGGGTGATGCCGAGCTGTGTTGGGAGTTTGCTAGAGATCCACTTTTGGGGTCTTGGCAGAGGCAAGAAGGCTGGGATTATTTGGCGTTGCTGCTACTTTTGCAATATTTTGGGTTATTTGGCTGGAAAGGAATGCAAATTTATTAGAATAAAGAGTCTTCCTTGGATTGTTTATGGGATAGGGTGCATTTTTTGGGTTCATTTTGGGCTCACTCTTCTAAGGAGTTTGGTGATATTCCATTGTTTCTCTTAAAGTCAGATTGGAGGGCGGTTTGTTGTTGATTGTAGTTTGTTATTGTTTTTGATCCTTTGTTTTATTTTACTTTGATTCCTTAGGTGGACGACTTTGTCCTCCTCTTGTACTTCATTCTTATTTATAATAATATCTCTTTTTGTTGCTGATAAAAAATGTATATATATATATATATATATATGTGTATATGTATGTATATTGTTGCTTAGGCTTTTTTCATCATTGTCATATTCCTTTTCTTTACTATTGATTATCTCTTTATCCCTAGAGGGTGCGTTTGGTTCACGGAATTGGAATGTGAGTCTTGGGAATGGGGCATTACTTGGGAATGGGAATACTTGGTATTGTTACCCATTCCCATGTTTGGTTCACAGTAATGGAAAGTAGGATTCCTCTCTTATATTCCCATTCCCACGTTTGGTTGGGTTAGGAACAATGTTACCTGGAGCGTGGTTCGCTCCGGGACATGGTACGGGTACGGGTACGCGGTACGATGCTTTACCCGGTACACAATACTTTGGGGGTAGGCTTAGTTGGTTCGCTATTTCGGGTCGTGGTACGCTATAGAACTCTTATTAGGATCGCTGTGGTACTTTTAGTGGTTATATATATATATTAAAGAACCAACTCTAAAAAAATTAAATATCATATCCATAAAGAAATGAAGCACTATATATATAAATATATAAAATGGAAAATTCCAACTCTTAACATTTTCTAAAAATTTAATTCCATCGAGAGATAAAGTACTAAAAAAAGGCTAGAGTGCTAAACATTTGAAACAATAAAACTTAAACAACCAACATCCTAAAATGAAAATGATTCAAAGTTTGAAACAAAAACTTAACAATTTTTTTAACAACTGATTTCTTTTAATCTGTAGTAATAGCAGTAGCTTTGTTTTTGGTAATAGCAGTAAATTTTTTTCTTCTTGTTAACGACGACTCCTATTTTTTCTTTTAACTCTTATTTAATTGCAGTAACTCTCTAGTGATAGAAAGTAACTCACTAGTAACTTTTTTTAATTTTTTTATTAAGTTGGTTAGAGCTGTATAGCAGTAACTCCTCTTTCTTAAACCTCCCCATATTCTTTCTAGACTCTAGAGCATGCACATGTGCATCATGGATATCAACAAGAAGAACAGTTGTACAACAGTAACTTTTGCAGGAGAAAAAGCAGACCAGAGTCACCAGACCTAGCCTACAAGTCTATAACACCTCTCTCTCTCTCTAACACTATATCTCTAGTATTCTGTAGTCAGCACAACTCTCTCTCTCAACCCCTTTCCTTCTCTCTATTTTCTTTCCATGGCTGTTGTGTTACAAGGAAAAAGTGGGACGCCATTTTTGGAGAACTGGTGCGCGAACGACTCGCGTTCCGGTTCGTGCGACCCAGATCGCGGTACTCTTGGGGGGGCAAGCGAATCTGGTAACTCTGGTACTTAGGAAATTGAATCCCAAATGGTGTAAATTCCCACACTACCCATGATCTCTACCCAATACCCACCTAGCAAATGAATCATCTGCAACCAGTAAACCCATCACCCCTCCCCCCACCCACTGCCGCTTGTCATTCAACCAGCAAACCCCTGCCTCCTTCTTCCTCTTCTTCTTCTTCTTCATTTTTTTTTTTTTTTTTTTCAGAAGACAACCAGTAAACACCCTCCCCCCCATGGTGCCCTCTGCCTTCTTCTTCTTCATCACCTTGAGATGGACTCACAATCTTCCATTGAGTTTATTAATTCGGCCTCAATTTTGCATCACCCAGATGGAATTCTTATAATGATTACAGGGCTTTGATGTCACGGAATTGGGTTTGCCATCTTCATTGAATTGTAAGTTGTTGTTTGCTGATCTGATTGGAGTTTCTACTCCCAGATCTAGTTGAATAAAATACCTTTGCACCAAAAAAAAAGGAAATCCCTGAAGTCCTGAACCCATTGAAGCATATACCCAAAACTCCCTCCCTCTCTCTCTCTCTCTCTATATATATATGTGTGTGTGTGTGTGCGCCGAAGAAGAAGACCCAAACCAAAAAAAAAAAAAAAAGAGTTCATGAAATCAAACGGTGAATCGACGAAGAACACCCACACCAACCTCTTCATCTCCGTCCTCCTCATTTGCACCACCCTCGCCGCCGTCGCCTTTCTCTTCTTCTCCATCACAACCAGCCCCATCCATCTCTACCATCCCAAACCATTCGAACCCTCCCCAACAAATGAAACAATTGAAAAAAAAATTTTAAATACCTCAGATCTGAAACGGCAGGTGGAGGGAAGTCGGCGTCGGAAACGGCAAGTTGAAAGAGGTTGGGGGTGGAGAGCATTTGGTTCAAGAATTCCGGTGATGGGTGTTTGTGGGTTTTGGGTGGATCGTGTTATTTGGAGAGGAGAAGGACATGAGTTGGATTATAAAATTTTGTTACTGAAAACAAAGGGCACGCTTGGTATTATAATTTATACTAAAAGCCATTACCAGGAATCCATTTGCAAACCCACCTCTGAGGTGGGTTTGTGATGCCCCCTTTTTGTGGGAATCCTAGCACACCGGGAATGCAACTTACCTAGGAATGTGGTCGTGCCAAACAGTGGAAAGAATAATCAAACCTCTTTCCTGGGAATGATTCCCACAAACCAAACACTGCCAGATGATATTGTTGATCTCAAAGACATACCTTTAGAGAAAACACTCATTTTGACTTTCAAACCTAACCGCCTACAAGCATACAAGGTTTACGACGTTCTGTCGCCTACTACCTCGTAAGCTATGGACCGCTAAACTAGGCTCTTAAGTCTCTACTTGTGCTCTAAAAAATGGCTCTGATATCATGAACGACCCAAGGGGGATGCTAAGATAAGTAGTAATAAACAAATATGATAAATGAAAAAGGAGTTGAAAAATATTCGAAATATATATATATATAGGATGATGATCGAGTAAGCACGTGTTGATATAACTTAATTTGATAAGAGGTGCAAACTCCCTAAATTTAACGTGCTTACAAATATTGATCTCCTATCTATTTATAGGAGGAATTTTGTCTTCTGAAGACTTCTCAAGAGGCCAGCTGATCCCTATGTGAAGACTATGTGGGCAGAGTAGTTGTTGTCTGTCACGGGTGGTTACTGTTGATATCTTTTAACTACTACAGTGATGAATAGTGACCATTTTTTATTGTAGCACTTTTGCTTTTGTTGCTTTTGTCGGTCACGGGTGATACTTTTCACTGAAAAGAGCCTCAGGTGCGTTGTTGGTGCCGAACACAATATCTGCTTTTGAAGGAGGATTCACCGAAAGTGGGTGATTTGTCCCATCTGAATTGTTGATGATTGATTGGAGAAAGGAGAACTTCTAGATGTTTTAATTTATTGGAATAATTTTTCCATGATGGATATTATCACCTAAAAATCTTATTTTTATTTGGAATAATTCTATCTTGGAAAGGGATAGAACTAAAGCATATATATATATATCGGATGCTGATCAGGTAAGCACGTGTTGATATAACTTATATCAACACCCGCATTGGGAGTTGTACCTTGTGCATCAGTGGGATATAAGGTACATTAGACCAATGCAAGGGGTACAACCCCCAATGCATGTTGCTGATATAACTTATATCAACACGTGCCGATGGGAACATAACTGGAACTAAAGCATTGTTCTTTATAACTTGAAAGAAAACATTAAGATGTTTCCAGTGTTGGTCTATTGATGATGAGAAGACAAGTACATCATCAATATATACTATGGTGAAATTTGTATATTGGGTGAAAATATTGTTCATTATATTATGGAATTTTGATAGTGCATTCTTTTAATCCAAATGGCATTACGTTCCATTCGTAATCGCCAAAGGGGACTGTGAATGCACTTTTGTATCTATTTTCTTCTTATTATTTTGTTTTGAGGGTGCAGTTTTTATGGGCGTAAAACTGAATTGTTCATAGAATGAACCCAATTCTTTTCTACTTTCCATATTTTCCTTTTTCATTTGTTGTTTGAGTTTGAAGTCAGTGCATAATGCAATGCCTTATTGTTGAATTGTGCTAACTATGTTTCCATAGGTAAGATCATCATAAGGTATAGTACCATTATGTTGATCCTTGAGTTTTGTTCTTAGTTTCTCTGCAAATAGATTAGGTAAATTGGAGATAAACTTCTCTTTCCAGAATGGTTGATTACAATCATTTCTCATCATGACTCTGGTGAGAAAGATGTCTTTGTACCATATGAAGTTTATTAGGCAAGGGATACCTAATCCATTCTAAAGCTTCATTAAGAGGCTTATAGTTGATTACTAATCTTGGAACTCCTCTTTCTATTTCAGTTACTTTCTGAACATAGAAGGCTGCACAGCTCCAAGGGGATTTTTTGTTTCTTATTAATTTTTCTCAAGTAGTTCTTTGATTTCTTTTTGCAATGATCTGACAATTCTTGGTTCATTTGGATTGGTCTAGTTTTGTTGGTATTTTGCTTTCTTGAAAATCCTTGTTATAAGGAAGTTTCACTATATGTTTATGTCTGTTCCAAAAATCATTTGGAATATCTGAATAAACTTCCGTTTTTAATTTCATTTTGAATTGTTGGATAGCTTGTTGAAGTTTCCAATTTGTTAATTGTTCTTCAATTTTTTTATGTTCTATTTCCTTTTTTAGGAAGAAAAGATGGTTAGTCTTTGTTTCCATGCGATTAAGCTCAGGAAATATGGACATATTTTTTATCGTATTTTAGTCTTTTGTGTTTTGAAGACTGATGAAATGAAAATTCAATAGGACAAATCACCCTCTTTCAGTGATTCCTCCTTCAAAAGCAGATATCGTGTTCTGCACCAATAATGCACCCAAGGCTCTTTTCGATGAAAAGTATCACCCGTGACCGACGAAAGCAACAAAAGCAAAAGTGCTACAGTAAGATATTTTGGGTTTAGCCATCATCCTCAAAACCTAAACATAATTCACCAATGAAACAAAGAGGAGTTTGTCACAAATGTGGTCGATTTGGTCACTATGAACAAATATCCTATGAAACAAAAATCAATGAATTAGAAATAGACAATAAAATCAAGAAACAATTAATCAACTTCTATTTTCAGATGACTCTGAAATAGAAGTAGAAGAAGAATTTCAAATAGATGAAATTAACACATCTAATAAAGAAACAAAATCCTCAGAAGAATCTGAAGTAGAATAACTTAAGAAGGACTGTAAGTGCATCTATGTGATGACAAAAGAACAAGAAGTTCTTCTAGACCTTATTGATGAACTTCCAAACCCAGAAATACAAAGAACTTATCTCAGAAAAATAAGAGAAAGTTTACAACAAAAACCCAAATCTTCCAAAACCGTTGAATCTTATAATCTCACTGATATTTATGATAGATTCAATGCAAAACAAGAAAATAAAAATGTAACAATACAAGATTTAAGACAAGAAGTAAATCAAATTAAAACAGAACTAAAAGAATTAAAAAGAAGTACAGATTATGACATAACTAATCTAAAAAATAAGATTAGTTTGCTTAATCTAAAACAACAACAAAACAGAGCATCAAGTTCCACATCTGAAAATATAGAAAATTAAGAAGATAAAGAAGAAACCTTCATTAATCTTCTAACAAGAATAACGTACCAAAAATGGCATGTAAGGCTAACAATAGTCATCAACAAAGAATATAAGATTGACACAATAGCCTTAATTGACTCTGGAGCAGATCTCAATTGTATTCAGGAAGGAATCGTTCCTACACAATACTTTGAGAAAACAAAGGAAAGATTAAGTGCTGGAAATGGAGAAAATTTGCAAATCAAATATAAGCTAACAGATGCCCATATTTGCAACAACGGGGTTTGCATTAAAACTCCATTCATTCTTGGAAAAAACATTAACAAAAGTGTAATTTTATAAACTCCATTCCTAAATATTATACAACCAATGCAAATTAGTCGTCAAGGAATAACATACAATATCTAGGATAAAGAATTTATGTATAAGAATAAAGGACATATTTAAAGCTGCGTTAATTGTTATCATCTTGAAATTCTAAGCTGTATTATGAAACGTTAGAGGAGAGTGATTGGGCGAAGAGTGTGACATGAAATGATAGTTGTGAAGAATCATGTTGAATTTATGATTGTGTGATCAATTAGGATAACATGGTATGCTTTTGAAAATTAAGGAGTACCAAGTAGTTATCTTGACATGGTAAAAGACATGAATGATGGAGCTACAAATATCATGAGAAAAATGGAAGGAGAAACTCATTAATTCTCAATGACCTTACGTTAGGGTTTAGCTTTAAGCGATACTTGTTTCTCCTGAATTATGGAGCTTAGTTGTTTTCTTTTCTCCTGAATTATGGATGGACAGGATACATACAAGAAGAGGTCGTGTTTGCATTCTGTTTGCTGATGTTATAGTTTTAATTCATAGAGTCAATATAGTGGTTTAAATTAATGTAGGGGATTGGGCTAAGTTACAATTTTGATGATATGCTTTGTAATCAAGAGGTTTTAAGGCAAGGACAGATAGTAGGTTGTTAAGAATGGTGATTAAGGGATACCAAGGAATGACATGTTTTTTTTTTCTCCTTATTATCTAGGATTATTATCCATAAAGAGGAGGCAATCAAAGTGGATGCTTCCCATAGAATTAAGGAGAATGGATGAAGTGAAAAAACTGCTTTTGGATTGTTATGCGCATAGTTATTAAAGGTGTAAGCTGCACCTAGGTGCCAAGGATTTTTGGGGCCTAGGTGCAAGGCACAAAAAGTAAAAGAAAAAGAAAAAGAAAAAGTGTGGGCCTAAGGGAAGTGAGGCACACATTTTAAAGAAAATAGATTTGATAAAATGCAACTAACAAAAAAAATCAATGTACACAAAATAAAAAATTTGGGAGTATGATTTGAGGAAAAGAAAATAAAACCACCATAAAACAGAGCATTAAAAAGAAGAAGAAGAAGAAGAAGAAGAAGAACAAAGCATAAAAATAAAAAAGATAAAAAATAAAAAAAAGGTCGATTGAGGGCAAGAAGAAGAAAAGCAGAGCAGAAAAAAAAAATAGAAAATAACTGGGCTGAACAAGAGCCATAAGAAGAAGAAGAAGAAGATGGAGCTGAAGGAGAAAGCTAGAAACTTAAAGGAGGTTTGAAGGAGGCTGGAGCTTGCTCTTCGAAGGTGAAGGAACTTTAGGGCTGAATGTTTCTTTTCTTTTCTTTTCTTTTCTTTCAAGGCTGAACTTTAGGGCTGAATGTTCCTTGGGATGCTTGCACACCCGATTAATCCCCTTGGGCACATGCAGTTCCCCTATTCCACATGCACCGTGCAATTACAAGATTATAAGTCCACTGGGGGTGGCCTTGAGGGGGAGTGGTGCCTTGCCTTTTTATTTTTTATTTTATTTTTACAAAAAGAAAAAAAAAAATGTTTGATGACTTTGATCAAATGATCTAATGGTTACAATTTACAAATATCTTATGATATTAAAAAAAAAAAAAAAAAAAAAAAATAGAGAGGAAGCTAGAAGCTAGTGGACTTCTTTCAGGCATGCCTTTTTTGAGCCTTGGGCTTTGATAAAAGTCCCAAAAAAGCAGGCTTTAAGTGCGCCTGATGAGCGCACCTTGCCTAGGCCAAAGTGAAGCCCGGGCACTATGCCTTTCATCCTAGGTGTGCTTTTCACAACTATGGTTTTGCGAGCAACATTTAATAGTCATTTGTGTGTTGGGTATGGGAACATGTTTTGGTGTGTGATTCGTCTATTTTCCAGAAGTTATTCATTTTTCTTCTTTGGTCCTATATAAGTATCCGTACCAATGTCATTCGTGTGGACAGTGGTACTCCACGTGGATTCACAGGGTGTAGGTAACATAGGGTAAGATATTATGAGATGGATATAAGACTGACAATGCTATATGGGGCAGAATGTTGGGAAACTTAGAAAAGCATGCTCATTAAAGTAGAAATGACAACAATTGTGAGGAGTTGGAGGTAGCTTCAATCAGGGACAGGATAAAATTTTAAGATTGCTTGGTCATGTGTAGCGAAGACCAGTAGTAGCTACAGTAAGGAGTGACCTGATCAAGATTGAGGGTGAAGCAACAATAAGGGGAAGATGAAAAGCATGGTCTGAGGTAGTAAGAAAGAACAATCTGATGTGTATCTTAACAGAAAATATGGTTTCTTTAGATTTGCAAGAAGAACCACTTCTACTTTCTAAACTTTCTTTTGATTGTGTTCAAGTTCACAATGTGGACAGAAAAATCGACGTGGAAGAAATGAATTTCGTGATTTTTTATGGTTAATTAAAGAAAACACAAAAGAGCAAGATTAAACAAAGCTAAATCCAAAGAATGTAACTTGGTCGAGGAGAATCAAGTTTATTTTCATGGTGAATCCAAGAAAGTGTTTGTTTTGGAAACTATCCAAACTATTACTTTTATCATTCCAAATAAATTCAATGGTATAGTAAAATGGATGGATTCCATAGCATTGTTTTGTTGCTTCTTCCATCCAAGAAGATGAAGTCGTGTCAATTTCAAGATGTGGCGCTTATTCTTCTGGTATATGTTTGTAGTCCAAGGATTTTGATATTTCATCATTCTTTTGGAGAATGATGCAAAGCATGTTAAGAAAGGGGAGATTAGGGTTTGTTTGAGATATTTTTTACTTTACATTTTATATCGTTTCTATTTTGGTTAGACTAAGATTTTTTATTTCCAATGAGTCTAATTTGTAGTATTTTCTTAGGTCATTAGAAGAATTTAGAAACTTTCTATATTAGTAGAATTAGAGTTCTAGCTGGCTTCTATATCGGTTAGTCTTGTTTTTAGAAGGTTTTTACTTGCCTAGCAAGTTTTCTAGAGTGACAGAATTTACAAATAATGGCTACTGTACAGAAACGAATTCAGACTTTGATTAATGAAATATTGAGTGCTTTAGTTTGGTTGTTGAAGGCATGCTTGCCTAGAATTTCTCTTCAATATTTCCTACTTCTTCTTCTTCTCTTTTCTTCAATTCTCTATAGCATTGTATTTTCTTATTAATTTAATACTAGCCTTTATTTTGCCAATGGCATGATGGCCTAGTGGCATTCTCCTCATTTGTTGAGTGAGCGATCTGGGGTTCAAAGTTATGGAGAAGCATTGATACCCATTTTTTGATATTAGGGGTATGGGTTAATCCTATTGATTGTAAAAATAAAAAAAAAATAAAAAAAAATAAAAAAAACTGTCCTTTATGTTCATTGTTTTTTCAACCTAAAATTTAACTTCGATAACCGTAACCCTATTGACATGTTATAGACTCATAAGCCTTTACCCTAACATCCTACACCCTAAACTGGCTGCTGTCCAGAAATTCCAGTGGGCTAAATTCAACCCACTCACCACCTTTAAACCTTGACCTATTTGAGCCCTAATTCATCTTCAAAGCCTAGTACTTTCTAACCACTCTTCAACAATCACATACAACATTAATCTAGTGCTATACTGCATCAGCTTCTAGCCAACCAAGTTAGCTCATTGGATATTTAATTTATAGGAGATTGATAATTCCATTTTTTCAAATTTTGTGACATTTGTCACATTTCCTACTCATTTCCCACCACTGGCTCTTCCACTACTACCACCTTTACTGAAAAAAAATTCTCTTGTTCTCGTATCTTGTTGCAGCTATCATAATGCTGCATTGTCTTCTATTACAATTCTAATGGTCCCTGGGTGAATACATCATATTGTTAGCAAGTTTTTGGTTTGAGACCCTTTAATGGGCCTAATGGCATATTGACTCCTTATGTCATGTCAATTGATAGTACCTACTAGTGTGAAGCTTGAAAGATCCCCATTTGGGCAGGTGTGAGTTTGCAGGTTGGGTCTTGTTTTGCCAACTCAAATGTTGTTGAGGATAATTGGTGTAGGACATACAAGGAATGAAGCATGTGCTAGTGTGCTCTTCAGGGCAACATAGCCTTGGGTGTTCTTCAATGCTTCAAGCAAGAGCCAGGGATGGCATAAGAATATGTGAAACCTAGCAACAAGTGATTTTGTTTTTATTTTCAAGAGTTACCAATTAGAGATTTTGGAAAAAGTGAGTATTGAGTCCTCGGATTTACAAACCTAATTGCACAATTGAAAGAATAGATGGGTTTTAAATTTTCTTTCCAAGTCAATTTGTTCTCTCTTGTTTGAAGCGTAGGCCCAATGGAATATAAAATTGGGAGGCCTGTAAGAGTGGTAGCAAATCCTGGTCTTTTAAGATTGGAAAAATCTTTTTAATGATATCAGGTTTGGGTAAGACAAATGCTTGCATTAGGATTATTTTCCATATCTGGAATTTACCTAGGCATAGATTTCGGACGTTCCAAACATCATATCTTTCCTAAATAAGTTTGAGCGGTTGGACAGGTCAGCTAAAAAATTTCCACCCCTATTTTAAAATGATGGATATTTGATCTGTTTAATTTTTGTCAGCATGATTACCTTTTGATTTTAAGTGAATAAGATCATTGCAATAATGTACATGATTCTTGTAGTCATCCCCAAGAAGTTGGGCTATGGCATTGTGAATAATAACATTGACCAAATCACAGGATTAAGAAACTATTTGGGTCCTATATGAAGGTTTGATGCTCGATTATGGGGCTTTGTCTGCATAAAAACTCTGTTAATGCGTTAGCTGGTCAGTCCACGAAATGGCAGAGTGAAGTCTAATAAACTGACAGAGTTTTGGATTCTTGCTAGAAAGATTAAGATAACAATGGTAGATGGTGGGGTGAGGCTACTATATTCATAATTTGTAAGATTATGTAGTTGTGGCTTATTACTTAGTGATCAAAGTTTTGGGAATAAGTTGTAGACTTGTCAGGTGGGTGACTAAAGGGTTGTAGTTGTTTTAGGATTTATATAATTTGAAGCGGGAGATTATTGGTTTCTGTTTTGTTTTCTACAATATTGGCTGAATCTTACTACCTTGAAACCTTAGTTTGAACTATTGTTATGACATAGTAATATTTGTTTTTGAGCTTATGCTTTATGATTGTGATTTTAAATCTATCAATATTCTATGGTTATCGTGAGAATTAGTATTTATGTTCCAGTTCCTTGAGTTCTTTGATTTTAACATAGTGATGTAGTTTTTCTCTAGTCAGTGCCATTGTAATGTCTCTTATGCTTATCGAATCATGTGCCTGTTAAATATTATATGCTCAGTGCTTAGTGACTATATATTTGTAGCAGAAGTACTTTATTTATTGTAATGTTAGTATGGGTACCTTTGGCACTGGACATGAAATGGGTGAGAATTAGAATTTATGTTCCAGTTCCTAGAGTTCTTTGGTTTTAACATAGTGATGTAGTTTTTCTGTAGTCAGTGCCATTGTAATGTCTCTTATGCTTATCGAATCATCTGCCTGTTAAATATGCTCATTACTTAGTGACATGTAATGTCTCTAGTTTTTCTCTAGTGAGTGCCATTGTAATCAGTTGGCAAGGGATCCCGCCTCTGGAAGCAGAGGTCTTGGGTTCGACTCTTGCTAAACCCCTTGGGGCTACCTACACAAGGTTTCATAGTTCTCATGGGCCTTGGACTTACCTGGTCCATATGGGTTGTGGACTTGTGGGGTCTTATATGTGCCCAAGGGGCTTCCTCGTTATCAAACTATATATATATATATATATATATATATATATAGTATATGCTCAGCGCTTAGTGACTATATATTTGTAGCAGAAGTACTTTATTTATTGTAATGTTAGTATGGGTACCTTTGGCACTAGACATGAAATGGACCCACATATTAATATGGGTTTTCTTAACGTGTGCCCTAAGGGCACATGTTAAACTGTAATTAATAAACCAATCATTGCATGAAAAATGATGAAAATGCCTAGAAAATTGTGAAAGTGCTTAAAAAATTGTGCAAACACATTTTTCCATGCAATGATTGGCTTATTAATTGCAGCTTATGGGCACACTGTTAAGAAAACTCTATTAATATATATATATATATATATATATATATTTTTTTTTTTTGCCTTACCAATGACAAGTATAATATAGTGTCTGTTGTTCTACTAGTGGATATTTTCGACATTGAACTACATAGATGTTTCAATCTTTAATTGGCGTTATATATTATTATGTTATTGTTCATTATATTTTCTTTCTCCCGCAGGCAGTTGATATAAAACTTCTTGCGTCCCTTAACAGAGATGATTTGAAGAAAATATGCGGCGACAATTTTCCTGAATGGATATCTTTCCCTGTCTTTGAACAGGTTTGTCACCCGTCCTTCCAAAAAAGAGAGAAGTTTTCTCTGTGAGGAAAAGAAAAGAAAACAATTCCAATTATAGTTTTGTTGGCTGATGAAGTTTTTGATGGAATTTTGTTGGTTTTTTCTGCACTATTTAAGGAAATTTATTTTCCTTTGCCACTGCTAATGCTTCGATGCTCAAATCATAATTATTTGAATGGGAAAAGAGTGGTTGTTACAAACTTGTGATCCCTAATTTTGCTTTGCTTTGACAATGATGTTGCACAAACATGGAGTTGGGAGTTGGGACACAGACTAGACATGATATAGATACACCCACACAAAAAAATTAATAATAGAGCATTGACATGGCGTGGACAGAGCAATATATTATCTGTACTTATATTATATAAAAGACAAAATGTCATGTGGCAATCCTTTCAGGCCTTCCCTTTATAATACTAAACTCTCATGCATTCCCCTTTCTCATTCATTGGGGCCTGACCTTCTCAATGACGTGTTTATATTATATTGGTCAATTGAAAATTACTTTCTTTTTATAATGTATCTAATCCAAGTGGCACTGATAAAGGAATATGACCTACCACTTGATTTGAGCACAGATTGTGATTAAATCAAACACTGCTTCACCAAAATCTTTAATGGAGATTAAGTTCCAGTATCATCAATATATTTCTCAACATCAATTAGAAATATGAAGTTGAAGTTGAAGTTTAAAGGCAAGTTTGTTATGTAACAGTTTACAAAAGGGTGCTATCTATGAAATCGTCGTGGTTGAATATCAAGTACAGTTCTTCATTTTATTCATCTACTTATTATGTTTTACTTGGGTTGACTCTTTCAGGTGAAGTGGCTGAACAAACAACTGAGTAAAATGTGGCCATATGTTGCAGATGTAAGCTTCTTTATGCATTTTCTTTATTATGTGAATTTCAATCTAAATACGATGTATGCTGCTGGGTATCTTTTTCTTTTGACACTTTAGCTCTTCAAGTTTGGCTTATTTTCATTTTCCCCACTGTAGCAATAACGCTCAGCCCGCTTTAGTTATTTGTGGTCTATGGAAGGCTTTTTGCCATTAATTTCACTCATCTACCTTGTACAATAGGGAGTAGTGTCATTGCCTAGTACCATCGGGGGCACTTGGTAGCTGGGGAAAAAAAAAATTGGGGGGAGAGGAGGGGAGGAATTACAGATTGGTCCAGCTATGGGCACATAATTACAGTTAGTTGTCATTCTTAGTTAAGTTACTTGTCATTTTCTAGGAAGTTAGTAGCCATTTGTATTAAATGTAATTATTTGCCTGTAGTTGGACCAATCTTGGATTCCCCCAAAAAAACCCTATAAGGGGGCAATGTTAAATCAGGTCTAATTTGAAGAGGGTAAAATGTAATTGTCCCTGTCTTGTAAGATCTGTTTCTTAGATTGTATGTTTCATGTACTATGTGCCCTCTAATAAGTACTCCCTCCGTTCCTATTTGACTGTCCTCTTTGAAAAAACACGCTGTTTTAGGTAACTCTATTAAATGCTTTCAAATCAACGCTTATATTTTAAAATTCCAATTTTGCCCTCTAGTGTACAAAACATGGGAAAGAGAGAAAAGACATTTTTAAGTGTAGTTTAGGAAATCAAACAAAAATAATCATTGACTTTTTGAATGTGACAATAATTTTGGAACATCCCAAAATGGAAAGGAGGCCAATTAAATAGGAACGGAGGGAGTAATATTTACGGTGCAAACATATGCATTATTAGTTATTGAAGAATATTATTCCAAACATCATTCTTGTAGAATTTCTTCCCTCTCTTTTTGTGCATTTTATTACTTATTCCTCTACAAATATAAAATATCTTCTTTATCTTTGTGCATTTAATACTTATTCCTCTACAAATTTATTTCCTATCTTATTGAAATACTTATCAAAAAAAAAAAAATTCTGTGGGTACTTTAAAAAATTTCCCTAAATTGAAATCCTTCTGAGCCTAAAGAAAAAATGAAAAAGGCTCTCAAGGAAATTTAATGTTACAAACAATATTTTGAAATTGACTGAATATTTGAGCAAATTTAAGGTTTTTGATCCCAATTGTTTTGGCCATACCTGAGTGATGGTTGGGAATGATAACCTGCTGTTATCTTGTATATCAGCCAGGAAACAGCATCAGTCTTTTTTTTGTTTTTTGTTTTCCCTCTGTTCTTTTGGGAATCAGACTGAAACCATCTTGAAGACTTGAACTATAGGGGTTAGTTTCTTAATTTTCCATGAACTTAAAAAGCGAACAAATAAACCCCTCAACTTTTAACTTGTGATTCTTTGGCCCCCTCCACTAGCATGCTGTTAGAAATAATGACAGAAAATAATCATGTGACTGGCACGTGATCATTTTAGTCTTTCATATTGACCATTTTTTCCCTTCCTTCTATACTCTCTCTTCGTCTTCCATCTTTTACCTTTTTCTTCTTCAGTGGAGAGCCATGGCTATCACTCCTGCAAGCTTGCTGCTGGTAACGGCACCTCCAAAGTTTCATTGCACCCTCCTTTTTTTTTTTTTTTTTTTCCTGAAAATTTTGTTAGGAATGAAACAAAAAGATCATAACCTGACAGGCCTTTTTTTTTTTTTTTTTTTGGTTTCATTTGAATTTTTTATTCTTCTTCTTGCATTCCATTGTGGGCATATCCAGCAAGCATAAAATTGCAGCAATCGTGGTTGCCCAAACACCCATTCCTCGTATAAGCATTCAATATTGTTGTGCCCAAAACCACACCCCCTTCATAACTTGCCTTGATCGCGAGTCACATTGTCCTTAAACTCCCAACCATTTTCAAATCATTCAAACCGATAATTTCCAAAAGTGAAGTGCAGCTACAAACATTGATTTTTCTGGCCTCCATCCATTCCTAGGCATCACAAAATTTACGATACTCACTTATTTCAACATACTTGGAAATTTGTCATGTCCACCACCACCAAATCAGTTGATCACGAACATGTATGCCAAGGGCATGGCAGTACTGAATGATCCAAATATGATCTTGGGGAGGCACTTGAGGCCGTTGCAGTCCTCGACATTCATGGCACAGACTTGCAGATTCCTTCCTGGCACAATCAGTGGAACATAAGAATTGGATCATTTTCATTATTGATCTTGATGAGTGCATTGAGGTCTTGAGGACCATGGCTGACAGTCCTTGAGATCGATCTGTGTTCGTAGAGTTGGGGTTTAACAAGTTGTCTGGGTTCTGGGTTCCACTAATTTCCATGGATTCTTATCAGCGGAGAAACAGAGGATGCCTAAATAATAGAGAGTCAAAATGAATATATATTTTTGTATGTGTATATTTATGTCTGTATATATATATATATTTATGTATGTATATATATATATATATATTTATATTTATGTATGTATATATATATATATATATATTTATGTATGTATGTATGAATGTGTACAGGTAGAGACTAGAGAGCAAGAAAGAGAGAGAGAGAGAGAGAGAGAGAGAGATGATTTGGGGGTTTTGTACTAAGATGTCAATAGGTGAAATTGCAGTGTGAGCTTGCTATTGCCGGCAGCAGTCATCTCTCTCTCTCAATGGGTCATTTTATGTTTTCCATTGATGGCTTACCCCCTTAAATAGTTCAGGCCTTAGGGGGTTACTTGTTTTTTTGAGTAATTCCCCCCCCCCCCCTTTTTTAAATAAATAAAAAAGAAGAAAATCAGAAAAAGGAAAATGTTGGCAACAAAATCAACTGTATAAGCCATGATTCCAATAATTTTCAGAGGAAACTGAACTGATTTTTTAAAGCATGTTTCTTCTCCCTCTTCTCTGGCAATAGGTGACTGCCTGTGATATCTCTGCTTATTTCTTTTTTCAACCTGTTTCATCACAGCTGGCTGTATCGCCAGTGGCTTCTTCCCCCTTTTCTTAGGGAGAGGAATACATAAAAGGAAATTAATGCAACTCCTGTTGGTCCATACAACAAGTTTTGTACCAATCATAAGTTGGTTGAAGGTGTTTGTTTACAGGCAGCAACAATGGTGATAAAAGAATCTGTTGAACCACTACTGGAAGAATACCGACCACCAGGAATTACTTCATTAAAGTTCAACAAACTTTCTCTTGGACATGTTGCACCTAAAATTGAAGGTACTAATTAATAGATGGTCCCTTATTATATCATTATTTCTTGTCCCTACTAGTTTTAGCAGCATTCATTTCTTAGAATCTGCATGTTCTCTCTTATTTTAATTTATTTTATTTTTATACGTTTTTCATGTTCAGGTGTTGAGAGTGGATACAAGTTTATTTTGATTATAGTACATAGCCATTTGAAGGTGTTTTAAGATGTGTTTCTTATGTGAAATTCACAGCTGTTTGCTTCCTAGGACTGTAGATTATTTACTAATACATGATACTGGGCCATACTTGCAGCTTTATGCATGGTCTCCATATTGACAAAGAGGGAAATCTATCCCTGAAATGCAATGAAAATGATGCAGTAGAATTAGTATTTTTTATAATATTATTTCATTTGATTGTTATTTTGTTTACATACCCAAGTGTATAATAGCCTAGTTAGTTACCTAGTTAGTTAGAGTTAGTTGTAAGACTATTAGGTCCTATGGGCTGTTATAGATAGTTTTAGGTGAATTGATTTCTATTGTCATCAAAATCTCACAAATGCCCTTGGTTGGAAAACTTTGGGCTGACAGGAGTGAACATTAGTTAAACAATAGGTGTTAGTTTTATTAAACTGTGTATTTGATGTTTTCCGCAATTTCTTTTGTTTAATTGGGGAATTTTGTTGTTAAATCTTTGGTAAAGTACTATTTTTCCATATATATATATATATATACAGTTCTGATCAGGTCAGCTTGTGTTGATATAAGTTATATCAATACCATGCATTGGGATTGTACCCCATGCATTGGCCCAATGTACCCCATAACCCACTAATGCACAAGGTACAACCCTCAATGCGGGGTGTTGATATAAATTATATCAACACATGCTTACCTGATCATCATCCAATATATTTATATATGTATGTATGCATGTATCCTGGTCTCAGCTTTATGGTTTAGTTCTTGTCTCATGATTTTGTTGACCCATTCACACAATGCTAATGTACAAGGTCACCCTGCTGCACACATTCTCTATTATGAGTCATTGCATTTTTTTTTTTAATTATAAATTTATGTCTGCATAATTACTTAATCAATGCAGGTATTCGTGTTCAGAGTCTTAAGGAAGGTCAAATCACAATGGACATTGACTTTCGTTGGGGTGGTGATGCAAGCATCATTCTAGGTGTTGAAGCTGCCCTTGTTGCTTCAATACCAATTCAGGTCTGTGTGGCTACTAGTTTGAGTATTACAGTTTCTGAAGTTTCTATTGAGTAGTAACTATGTGTCGATAACATCATCTTATAATGTTGACAGTTGAAGGATCTTCAAGTTTTCACTGTTGTTCGTGTTATCTTCCAACTTGCTGAAGAGATTCCATGTATATCTGCTGTTGTTGTTGCTCTACTTTCAGAGGTACAAGATGCATTTAATAATTGTTATAGAACTTGCCAAATTCATCGGGTATTGACATATTGTTCAGTTGTTTTGCATATATGTCCTTGAAATGGCATACCATTGTTGAAACTGACGTAGTACCTATTTTATTTCTGTCTGAAGTTGGGATTTTGTTCATGTAAGTGGGGGTTTTATGGATCCAGTAGACTACTGCAAATGATCTCTATGCAAAAGAAATAATTTTATGAAGTGCGGGGTTAGTGAGGTTACCAAGGCTCAATAAATGTTTTTATTCACAGTAGTGAGTCTAGTGACAAACTGACAATACTGGACAAGTAGAATTTAAGAGGAGAAATGATGGCTGCCTCATTTTGTATTCATATAGCTCAAGTTCTTGTGGTGTTTCTCTAAATAAATGATTTAGTATTTAATTTCTTGGTGGTTTTCCTAAATTTATTGAAGTAGGTTCTTAAATGAACTCATAAGTGGGTTCATCGGATGACAGGCTGAGGTTCTATAGGTCTAGTCTTTATGCACAATAGCATCTTTGGTGGCTCCTAGTGGCAAGGACACTTGGGAAATTATTGCTGTTCATTTTGTTTTGGTTGTTTATGCTTATTCTTAAATTAATAGTGAAAGATGGAAGCAACAGAGGATAATTAAGTCTTGAACCTGAATTCCCACCCCCTGCCCCTTTTCCAAAACAATAAATGAATGAATAAACAACAAAAATAAATGAGTAGAAGTTTCCCAAATGCAAAGGTTTTATGAAGCATTATATTGTGTTAGAGTTTAATATAAATGGCTTGTTTGAGTATAGAATATGTGAGAAGAGGAAGAAATTTAATTAGTAATGTGGCTGAAATGGATCTGTTGGTTCCCCTTAGCAAGGTACTATTTGAGGATGGAGGATGATTTCAATACTTATAATAATACCACTGGCTTTATGTCATTATTGTCTACACTTATTTTGTACATGTTGTTCCCTGCCTGATATCTATCACATAGCTGGCCCTATAGCCCTATGGCCATTAACTCTTCCCCATAGTTGCATAGTTTGACTCAAATCCGAGACCATAATAGTTAGTATAGATTTGAATATTACCTTTATTCTTGTATATAGATATCAAAGGACTAGTTCTCCATTCATTGAGTACTTGTTTGGTCTTTGTTGTGGTTTTTAAAAGTAAACTAGAAAATCATTGCCTGACCACTTCCAAGCTTAAATGGAAATACCAAATAACCTCCTATATTCATCATTTCCAAAGCTTATTTAAGCTCAGAGAGCTTAGGAATCCAAAATGCTTCTATTCTATAAGCTTGGTAAAGTTTTCAAGTTCTCATCAACTTAAATCTTGTACAGTTTATTAAATAATTTATATAAATAACTTGTCAACATTTTCAATATCTCAAGCGTATTCATTAAAGTTATTTAATACCCTCCTAGGTGCTCTTATCATGATCGAAGACCCCAATTTTCCTTTCCTTTATCTTAGCAATTTTTATGCTTTTTTCTCGCCATCCATTGTACTTAACTTTCAGTGCAAGTCTTTACTCACCTTATTTTTTGTCCTTTTATGTTTTTTTTTTTTTGGGGGTTACATTTGAGGGGATTTGATCTCTAGACCTTTAGACTGTATCCACACTCCTGTTGGGAATTCCCACATCCCACATCCATTAAATATTAAGTTAAACATGTCTTTATATACCTATTCGGGCCCTCCACCTTTAAGCCTAGGCTTTTAGGTTGGAAAATTAACATGGTATCAAAGCATATCATTCCTGGGCCATTTCATTCGTGAGCCCATCATTATTGTCCACGTGATAGGCCCGTTCATGTCTTGTTAAGCTTGCACGTGAGGGGGAGTGTTGGGAAGTCCCTCATCCCACATTGATTAAATATCGAGTTAAACATGTCTTCTTATACCTTTTTGGGCCCTCCACCTATATGCTTAGGCTTTTAGGTTGGAAAATTAACATTGCAACCCCACCCAGGTACCACTAGGCCACAAGGGCTGGTGGTCCTTGCTGCATGCATTGCTTCCCCTTTATCCACCTTATATCTTTTAAAGTTTCCCTTATTCTTTAGTGTATACCAAATTTTTTGATATTCTCTTTTTTGCTTTAACTACTATCTAAACCTCCTCATTTCACCACCAAGTTTTTGTTTTTAATATTAGCCCAAAGGCCCCAAACCCTTAGATTCACCAAGCACCTCGTTTGCTACTATTTTAGTGCAATTGGCCATGTCATTCCTCATTCAATTTTCCTTATTTATCATTTATTTCCAAGTGGCATTAGTTTTTCTCCTTTTAAATTTTAAAACCTATTTCTTGGATGCCTATTTCCCCTTCTCTTTTGTCGCCCATCTTTCAATGAATAGAGTTAATATTGCTAACTTATTTTGTGTGGTCAAGCTTTCTCCTGGTATTTTTTGACTATCCTTACTTGTCACTCAATAAATTCTCCTGATAAGAAATAAGTTTGTCAGACTATTAATAAATCCACTATTAAATGTTATTAATTGATTATCCCTCTTTAAGGAATGTGTTTGCATTACAGGATCATATGATATGGAAAATTATAGGATTGTATCTTTCTGCCTCTGGTCTTTTTCAAAATTCATGACCACTATTAATTTTACTACCCTGCCGTGCATAATATTAAGTATCCTTCAAACTTTTTTGGGTAAATTGCAGATAACCCCCTTGAAGTATAGGGGGGTTAGCATATAACCCCTTTATGTTTTAATTTTATTCATGTGCCCCCTGAGCTCATTTGGGATTTTTTTGAGCTTAACGGTAGTAGTAAATATGATGCAATGCGATGGGGGTTTGGGTTGGGAGAGAGAAAGAAAGAGGGGGTATTTTTGACAATTACCCATGTCATGCGGTAGCACGTAACTATTTTCTGTCAATTTTTGATCGAAGGCGAGTAACGATGGGGCACATTGAGAAAAATTAAAACATACGGGAGGCACATTGGTTAAATTAAAACATAAGGGGACTTATCTGCTGACCCCCCCATACTTCAGGGGGCTTATCTGCAATTTACCCAACTTTTCTTATTACCTTTTAGACTGTATTACTCATTTGATTAATTTGTCCATAGTTTTCTGAAATTTCCGTTTAGTTCATTTCACGGAACTCACTTGGGGTGTTTTGCTCTAATTTTATTGATCGTCTTTGCACTTAACATCAATTTTGTTACTATTATCTTTTCTAGAATTTTTTTAATGACTTAGCATCTACAATTTCCTCCGTTAGGTTTTTAATTGCTTATCCCTATGCTGTATGTTTTTTTTTTTTTTGGTACCAAAGTTTATATCATTTATTTTCATTTTTGTTAGATTTTTTTTTTTCCATGCATCAAGTTTCTTATAAACAATCTATATTAACTCTCCTACCTACTCGGCTACTCCATTGTTTTACTTATCAATGTTCCTGCATTTGAAGTTTCTAGGCAAAACGTACTCCTTTAGACTAGCTTCTTTGCCCACACCTGGCCATTAAAGTATGGAACCCTTCCTACTTCTTGCTGCATCTAAGTGCTGATGTGATGCATTGCTTTAAGGCAATGCTTTGACTAAAGCCATGCTTATTTCTCATTGCACATAGGGGCAATAGAGTGCATGTGTAAAAGGAAAGCCTAGTATGAGATTGCAAATTTTTAGGAGATTTGACTGTATATTTTTCATTGGCCATCTATGTAAGTCGACCCTCCTTTATCCGGGCTTGGGATTGGCTGTACAGTATAGGTTGAACTACTAAAGACATCATTGTCCAAGAAAAATACACATGCAAAGACATCCATAAATGTAAATGTTTTATAAAGCATGTGCACACAAGCACACTCAAGGTTGTGTGATATGTTTCTTTCCACGAATCATAAGATAATCTTGATTCTTGACCTAATAAAGATTTTTCATTTGTAGCCCCATTATTTGTGTAATCTAAAAAGGTTACACAACAATTTTGGAAATGTGAATTATTATTTTAGAGTTGTTTGTCTTCTCTTTTCTTTCTTTCTTTTTTTCTTTATTTTGTTAAAAATACACACACACACACACACACACACACATATATATATATGGGTTAGGATCAGGGGATACAAGTTTTTATGACTTTGTCTATGACTCGTATAGACTTCCCATGTAGGCCATGCATCCCAAAAGTTGAGTTGATCTGAGAGGGTATTGTTTTTTTTTTTTTTTTTTTTTCTTTTGCTTGGCTCCTTTTTCGGGTTACGGAGCTTTTGGTTTTTCTCTTGTATATGTCTCATGTACAAGGGTTCTGGCCCTTTCTTTTATTTCAATACATATTTTTACCTTATCAAAAAAAAAAAACAAAGAAAAAAGTCAAGTTGATCTGAGACTAAATGTGTGGATGAAGCGGTTCTTAATCTCGAAGCAACTTGACTTTTGGCATGCATGGCCTACATGGGAAGGCTAGCTAATCGAACAATGGGTTTTACAAAATACGAGTGATAGATAGAGTTATAAAAACTTGTGTCTAAATTTGTGTCAAAACTTGTGTCCTGCAATCCTAACCCTATTTATATAGATGGAAAAACGCAACATCCATAAACTAACCGATCTATATAAATGCATATAGGAATTGTGAATCACTGAGTTAGTGTACCTATTTAATTTTATCGTTCATATAACATGTCACGAATAATCGAATGTGAAATCCAAAGTTTTTTTCTTTTTAAATCAAGTGATGAGTGGTTGCCCAAGAAGCATGGACACCGGCACACAGTATGGTTACGACATGACACGAACACTCCGACACAGCAAATCATCAAAATCTAAGATCTGACATGGCAGGAACACGACATTAATAAAATGTACTTTTTCGATATATAAGTGTATATAACTAGATAGTATCATGTAGTATCACATCCATCATTCACAATGCATCATTTGTATCGTTTTTAGAGATCCTAATGGAGTAATTCATTGATAAGATAGGACAAAAAGCAAAAGGGAGAAGAATAAAATGAAGAAGGATGGTAAAAGCAAAGTGTCGTGTTGAAGGTGTGTCAGAGGAATTTCATGTCCGATATGAGTCTGACACGGACACGGATCCTCTAGAGAAGTGTCAATGTTTCTTAGGTGGTTACTACATAATAGAATTTGCCCCTTTCTATGATGGAAAATCCTAAATTGTTTTATAACTTGATTAGTGATTACCAAATTGTAAAATTATGTCCTTTTCAATGTAATGTGCCTTTAGTACAAAATTTTTTGCTTAACTGAAGTGAGTGTGACCTCTTTAATTTTTTTGGTCTCATAAGGAGTGACAATTAGAGGAGGAATTCTTCTAAAAGAAAAATTGAATATCATTTAAGCTTCCTTCCCCTCCCCCCCCCCTCTTTTTTTTATAAAGAATAGAGGAAAGAGAAGTACAAAGAGAAGGATGAGGTATCCTTGTAAAAGGAAATGAGAAAGCACCTGTTGGACAAAATGGCAAATAAAAACTAAAAACAAAGGAAAAAGTATGGACCACGAAACCCTCTTATAGGGTAAAAAATGCACTCTAAAAATTTGAAGAGTTGAGGCTCCCTTTTTGCTAGAGAATCTGCCTCCCCATTAGCTGATCTGACCACCCACTCTCCACTCAAAGAGAGCCCACTAAATTCATAATCTCACTAGTGATACAAGCATAACACCAACTCCCTATGCATCATGCTCCCATCTACCCGATAGAAAGTGAGCAATCACCCTCAATCCGAAAGCAATTTGTTTCTTTCTACATTGCTACTGAAATTTTTATTTCAATCTTTATTCTTTGTTAAGTGAGTTTAGGTGTTCAATAGTATACTATTGAAACTTCAAGGATTGAGTTTGTTGGTAGCATTGAGTTTGTTGGTTTTGAATGGGAGTGAGATGATTCTTATTTACTTCATGAGTAGACAGAGCTACCTTATAATTGTTAACACTTCTATTGAATATGGTTGTTTTGGTAATGACTAATTATCATATACATTCACCAGCCGAAGCCTAAAATTGATTATACTTTGAAAGCTGTTGGTGGGAGCCTGACAGCTATTCCCGGAATTTCAGATATGATTGATGTAAGTTTTGTTTATGGTATCAAAGCTTTTACGTTCAATCTTTGGGATAATTTTTTATTGTTACTCAGATTAATTGTGAGCTTCATGTCACATTGGGTAGGATACGGTGAACACAATTGTTACAGATATGCTCCAATGGCCCCACAGGATTGTTGTTCCTATTGGTGGTGTACCTGTAGATACAAGGTAATTTATGATTTTTTGTCCTCAAAGTCTATTATTAGGTTATGCCACTTTATTTTCTTCTGCTTTAGCTTGTGACTTATGATAAAAATTCAAAAAACTTTCATACTGGTTTAGTGACTGTTGAATAATAAAGACCCATTTACTTCTCTTGGCTCCACGTGACTAAGCAGCATATTGACAGATTGGTTCTATTTAGCTAGGTAAAATTTAAAGAGTTTACAGATCTCAACTCAGTGCTAGGTTTCAAATCAACTAAGTCATCTGGTCAGCTTATCGGAATCTGTCTATCTGTGAAAACTAAACAATTATAGCATTACTTATGGCTCTGTATTAGTTAAATACTATATTGTTTTAGTTGGGAAAGTAATTGGATAAATTCAAGTCCAGATCAGAATCACTAAGAGTGGAGAATCAATGGTATACCTACCCGCTTCTTAATCTTTGGTTCCAGTCAATAATTTCAACTTTCCCTAGCCAGGGGATGCAGATGGTCTAAACTGAGTATGATTTAATAGCTGATTGTGTTGATGAGGTGGCTTCATAAGGTGGGGCATAAGCCTGAAGGATGTTTGGTGACTATGCCCCTTCATATTATGTATAGGAGTCTGTAGATTTTGTAGTAAAGAAAAATTGTTTTAAAAGATGAAAAATGGAAGTTGAAAAGAGTAATTTTAAGCATCCAAACAGCCTGAATATCTTTGAACTATAGTGATTACTCAAAGCACCACTTTTGAAATCCAATCTACATATACCAATCTAAATTTTATTTTATTTTATTTTTTGGTATGAATAATATCTAGAACGTATCAATATTAAAACATACATGCATAAGTATATTTAAATAAACTATGTTGTTAAAGAACCCCCACCCCCCCCCCCCCCCCCCCCCCCCCCCCCCCCCCCCCCCCCAAAAAAAAAAAAAAAAAAAAAAAAAAAAGGAAGAAGAAAAAAACACAGAAAAGGACAGCCAGTAGGAAGGCTGCTGCCTGCCTTCACATCATAAAGGTGCTTACTGAGTTACAGTTGGTCTCTAGAGTTAGGGTTGTGACTTGGAACCATTCAACCAGAGAATCGAACCAAATCGAGTGCCTACTTTAAAAATAATAATTTCAGGTCTGGGTTTAAATAAAATAAAAATAAAAAAAAAGAACAAAAAAGAGACCTAAGTATATTTAGTTAGGGTCTGGATTGGGGGCTTAGTTAATCCGAACCAATCTCAGAACCGACCATAAAGAGGAAGGGGCTATTTCTTTGTTGTAGAGAGAAGAGAGTTCATATAATCCCACATTTGATGGGAAAAAATTCGGGCCACCCTCTTGTGGACAAAAGAGGATTTAGGGCTGCATGCTGGCTAACTTTTTCAGTTAGTGAAAAAGGTTCTATGAACCTTTCATTGTTTGTTATATTATTTTGAAGCCAATAACAGTTTTACATTTACTTTATTTGTAGTATTAAAAGAATATCTTGTTGCTATTAAATGTTAATATTTACATATTAAGAACTGAGACCATCCCCATTTTTTCCGGTTTCATTAGGTTCAGTTTCATGGGGGCCTTGGTTCAGTCCTTTTTTTGAAAATTTGCTAAGTGATTCATTCGGTTGGGATCTAAAAGATATGGCTAAACCAAAACGGAATTGCATCTTTATCTAGAATTAAGAAGAGAGGAGTCTGTGATGCCTTTGGTTGGGTCTCTGTTATGAAAGGTGTCCATGTATGTGAAGTTGATGACTCTTTGGCAGTCGGGGGAGGATAAATTCTAGGCATGTCTGGAGCTGTTTTTGACATTGCATTGGTCACTTTTATGAAAAGTTACGTTTTTTGAAAGTATGCCCTTTCATTGCTCTGTGGAGCTTTTGGTAGGGAAGAGACAATGGACTATGTGAAGAAATATGTCTGTATGCATTGTTCTTTTGATGGGACAAACTATGTTTTTTGTTTTCTATGCAAAATTGACAATTATGTCATTTTACTAAATGGTTTGGACAAAATATAAATAAGATGACAGCACTATCATTGAATAGTTCATGCTTGCACAATTGTCCCTAAAAATACAGAATTGAGTTTGAGATGGGTTGATGAATTTTCCATTCTTTATCTTCCTCCTTTCCCCCACCTTAAAATATCAATAATAGTAATGATTGACAGGTGTTTAGTTCAACCTATCTATGCTATTGTACTACCTAATGTTATGTACACATAAGGTTAAGAAGTGGCCATTCTTTGTTGTCTTTCTCATGCATCAGTTAAACATGCACAGAATCTTTTAACGACTTGAGGTTTAGGTAATTTTCAGTTCTTGGATGCTCAGTTTATCATGTAAAAGTATATCTCTTATTCTTAACAGAGTTTAATTTACTTTTTCTCTTTGTTCATTATGCAGTGAATTAGAACTTAAACCGCAGGGGAAGGTTACTGTGACCGTGGTGAAAGCAAATGATTTGAAGAACATGGAAATGATTGGAAAATCTGATCCTTATGTGGTTCTGTATATTCGGCCACTATTCAAAGTTAAAACAAAGGTTGTTGACAACAACCTGAATCCTGTTTGGAATCAACCGTTTGAGCTGATTGCAGAAGACAAGGAGACACAGTCACTTATTCTGGAGGTTTTTATCCATTAATTCTTTTCCCCTTTTTTTTCTTGGACTATATTCTTTTGCTTTTTTTCTGAATGCAGTCACTGTGATAATCTACAGTTTCTGGAAAAGTAGCTTGTTTTTATAATTCCTTCTCTATTAATTTATTCGATCGTTGATTCAAACTTCTGGGAGTTGCTTTTTACCAAAGTACAGAAGTAGTTCTTTATCTGAAAGTTGAACTTTCAATCTATATATATGTATATATGTATGTGTGTGTGTGTGTTTGTGTATATAGTCCTATTATCATGTGGACCTAATATTAACTAATATCAGGTGCACTCCAAAACTCTACCTAGTGATTTGTATATTGTGAATCCAACTGTTGGATTAGATAGCCTTCTCATGTAGGCGTTTCATGCCAAAAATCAAGTTGATTTGAGATTGATTGCTATTCGATCCAAAATGTGCATTTTTTAATCAATAACAATCGCTCATTAATGGACAGTTCGAATGAAACAGCTCTTAATCTTAGATCAACTTGATTTTTGGCATGTATGACTAACATATAAATCAAATTTAATCCAACAGTTGGTTTGGCCAAATACGAATCGCACGTATGAGTTTTGGAGTGCACTTGATGCAATTTTGCATCGGTATATGTATGTATGTATGTATGTATTTTATGAATAGAAATTGTGGAAAATGTTTTAAGAATGGGAAGGCATGTGATAGATCATCAATGTTTCTAAGAGACGAACAAAAACATGATGGACATGCAAGTTCAATCATGGCAACATATAAACTGGAGAT
This sequence comes from Liquidambar formosana, assembly GCA_039720395.1. NCBI lineage: Eukaryota > Viridiplantae > Streptophyta > Magnoliopsida > Saxifragales > Altingiaceae > Liquidambar > Liquidambar formosana. The sequence goes on along the minus strand of CM077831.1, from coordinate 18,072,168 downwards.
ATAATTCACTTCAATCAATGTAATCTCTAGGACTACTGTTATCCTATAAACTGTAATAGCTGGATAGTTGCTGCTGTTTAGAAATATTTTTCATCCCTATTAGCATGTTTGAAATGCTGGTCACATTTATTTAAAGTTCTTTATTTTCATTATCATTGATTTTTTTGAGTCAGTTACAGTACTCTGTTTCCTATATATTTACATTCATATGCGCAATCACAATAGTTGTCATGGGAATTGAAACAGTTGTCCAATAGCACTGGCAGAATGATGTATACACCTTGTTTTTCTGATTTTTCTAGACTAATGCTCATGGCCGCTGCTACTATTATTATTATTTTTTTTCTGGGATTAGGCCAGGACATGTTAGCACTTTTTGAAAACTGCAGGGGAACATAGATTTATAAGGGGCTCTTTTGTTTTTTTTTTTCCTAATTAATTTCAAATAGAGTTCTGCATATGTCTATCTAAAATTGTTGCTAGATGCAAGTAGAAGCGAATTATATCTCCATTTAATAGTCTAAACATTTATTTTTATTTGAAGTTGATACTACCAATTTTTCAAAGTCAATATGTGTAGTGTCCTCTCCCTCTCCTCTCTCTCTCTCTCTCTCTCTCTCTCTCTCTCTCTCTCTCTCTCTTAAAGTGAGCTTTTTTCTCTTTTTTATTACCCAGTTATTGTGATAGACTCATTATCAGTGCAAGTAATGTAAATGACCCTTCAAACAGGTTTTTGATGAAGACATTGGGCAAGACAAGCGGTTGGGCATAGCAAAATTACCTTTGATTGAGCTGGAACCTGAAACTCTTAAAGAGTATGAGTTGAGACTGCTACCCTCTCTCGACATGCTTAAAATTAAAGATAAGAAGGATAGGGGAACTCTTACCATTAAGGTAAACTTCTTGGATTTACTATTATTAAAATAGGCTTTATCTTTTTTAGGAGTTGTTATATTGTGTAAATATTTTTGGCTACCAAAATTTACACAATATAACTCTTCATAAAGATGCTACTTAGGCATGAAATGTTTGATGCTCAATTAGGAAAACCATGATATTAAAATTTTGCTAGCTTGTGGATAAAGTTGGATCTGTTAGGAAGCCCCACGTCCTCCATTGAACAAATATTAAGTTTGACATAGCTTCATATACCTGTTTGGATTTTCCACTTAATATAGCTTAGGTGTTAGGTTGGAAACTTCACATGATATCAGAGCATGTCGTTTCTAGGCCCATTTCGCTTGTGAGCTCATCCTTGTTGCCCATGTGAATACATGACAGGCCCGTCTTGTTAGGCTTGCATGTAAGGAGAAGTGTTGGGAAATCCCACACCCCTCATCAATTAAATATTTAGTTTAAAATGGCTTCATATACCTGTTTGGGCCCTCCACTTAATGGCTTAGGCTTTTAGGTTGGAAACTTAACATAGTACTAGAGCCCGTCATTGTCATTGTTCTTAGGCCATTTTCAATTTGTGAGCCCGTTATTATCATCCATGTGACAAGCCCGTTTCGTATTGTGTTAGGCCTGCACGAGAGGAGGAAGTGTTGGTAAGTCTCACATCCCACATCGTATAATAAAGTTTAATAAGGCTTCATATACCTATTTGGGCTTCATGAGCATGTTGTTATCAACATTGTAAGCACCACATCCTAAACCACGCAGCTCAGGAATACGCTAACTAACCAACGAGGGCTAGCATGGGGAGGAGTCACCACCCAATTTAGCTTTGGGAACTATTGACCCTAGTGGGGTCTAACTCATCATAACCAGAGATGTATCTCGGTTCGAAGTTAAGGGTACATCACTCTGGAAGGTGTAAAGCACCCAGCAATATCCGGTTAAAACTAGCCCTCACACATAATTATTGGCTTTAATTAATTAGATATTCAATTAAGTTCAACCCTGAACATGCAAATAAATAATGACACGCAACAATAATCAAATAATGAATAAAATAAAAAAGGAATTTACAATATGTCAAAAAACAAAAAACATAATATACAAAAGTTAGCCAGATATTAAAGACCAGGAATAAAATCAAAGAAAATAATAACGAACAAACAGTCGATCTAACGAGGAAGGTGCATATGCAACTAGAATGGTTGCATACGCAACTAGTTGGCACATATCACAAAAGTACGACAATCTAGCATTAAACTCATTCCTTAAATCATGCATATTCAATGTGAAATCTTTTGAGAAAGCTGCAATTCTCATTAGAATGAATCTAAAAATTACAAAGAATATAAATACTAGAAACCCTATACAAGAGTAATACCTATAATATCCCTAATATATGAAATATATACAAATATATCCTAACACCTCTCCTCAAACTCATGATGTGACCATAGAAAGCATCGAGAGTTTGCCAAGAAGAAAACGGAAGCGTGTAACAGTGTGCGACTTAGTAAAGAAATCAGCCAAATGCATAATGGAAGTAACAAAAGGTAAGGAGAGAGTGCCCAGCTGAAGATGATGACGCACAAAGTAACAATCAATCTCAATGTGTTTGGTGCATTCATGAAAGATAGAATTATGCGCAATCTGAATAGCACTCTTGTTGTCACAGTACATCAGAGTAGGAGATGGAGATGGAATACCCAATCAACGAGCAACCAATGCAACCAAACGATCTCAGCAATAGTAGTGGCCATAGCCCGATACTTGGCCTCGGCAGAGGAACAAGCAAGAACACTTTGTTTCTTACTCCGTTAAGAAACCAAATAGTCACCTAGAAAGACACAAAAACCAATAGTAGATCGACGATCCATAGCATCACCAACCCAATCAGCATCAGAAAAGGCTCAAAGCTCTAAAGAGGAAGTAGAAAAAACAACACTCTGATGGAGAGAGCTGTGAAGATAACGTAAAATACAAAAATGGGCAGCCCATGAACTAAAGTCGGGAGCAGAAACAAACTGACTAACGACATGCACTGCATAGGCAATATCAGGGCGAGTTATAGTAAGAGACCAGATTACCAACAAGCACTTGATACAAATTAGTATCTGTCAATAAAACACCATCAGTTGATGTAAATGAACATTAAGCTCAATAGAAGTGTCAATAGTCCGAGAATTAGAAAGTGGGGCCCTTTGGATAACATCAGCAGTATACTTGGACTGAGAGAGAAAGATACCCTTGGGGAGACGAAGCAACCTCAATACCAAGAAGTAACAAAGTATACCAAGATCTTTCATCTCAAAGTGATGCTGTAATTGAGTTTTGAGAAGAAAAATTCTAAGTGTGTCATGACTAGAAAGAATCATATCATCAACATAGAGTAAAAGAACTATTTGTCTTGCAAACGTAGAATGAAGAAACAAAGTATAGTCATGAGCATTGAAGGTAAAACCCAAATCACAAACCACGGTAGAGAACTTAGCAAACCAAGCTCGAAGTGCCTGTTTCAAGCCATACAAGGCTTTGCAAAGTTTACAAACTTGACCCGGAGAGTGGGCAAGACTAGGAAGAGGAACTATATAAACTTCTTCAGATAGATCACTATTCAAGAAGGCATTTTTAACATCCATTTGAGAAAGAGGTCACTGTCGAACAGTAGCTACTGTAATTAAGGTGCAAACTGTGGTCATCTTGGCAACAAAAGCAAAGGTTTCTTCATAATCAATACTATATTCCTGTGCATAGCCCTTGGCAACGAAACGAGCTTTGTATCAATTGATAGAACTGTCAGCCTTGGTTTTGATCTTATAGACCCATCTATAGCCAACTACATGCTTGCCTAAAGGTAAGGCAACAAGATCCCATGTGTTGGTTTTATGTAAAGCAGAAAGCTCTTCATTCATAACATGTTGCCAAAGAAGATAAAGAATAGCCTCTTTATAGGAGGTTAGCTCAGAAAGAGAATGAATGGAAGATAAGAAGGAGCAGAAATTAGAAGAATAACATGTATTAGAGAAACCAAAATGATCAAGACACTTATGAATGCGTTAAGGATAGCTAGAAGTAGTAGAATCCACATCACCAGAAGTTGAAGAGGTCTCGGCGGCGGAAGAGGTGGGAGGAGAAAGATCTGCAATTAAAGGAGCTTGGTTCCTGTGAGAATACGTATGAATAATAGGCGGACGACAACCAGATAAAGGAGATATAGAGGGGAGATCAGAGGGAGCTAAACCACTAATATAAGAGTCAGAAGGAACAATAATAGGAAAGGGATCAAGATAAACAAGATCGGATGAAGAAACAACATCGGTAGTAGAGGGAATAAAAAAGAAAGGATTATGCTCAAGAAATACCACATGACGAGAGACATACAATTTGGGGGCAATAGGGTCCTAACAATGATAACCCTTTTGACCATCACCATAACCAAGAAATACACACATCACTGATGAGCTTGGTGCGTGCAACCTTGGGTAATAGAACAAAACAAGTACAGCCAAAAGCATGTAATGCATAAGAATCAGGAGACCTACCATGCAGTCGTGTAAAAGGAGAGAGGCTAGAGGTGACAATAGAAGGAATGCGGTTGATAAGATGCACAACAGTAAGAAGATCCTTCCCCAAAAGGAGTTAGGCATAGATGCAGAAAGTAACAAGGAATGGGCAGTCTCCATGATGTGCCGATGCTTAAACTCAGCAACACCATTTTGTTTAGGAGTATTAGTGTAGGAGGACTGCTGAATTGTGCCATCAGAGGTTAACATGTTAAGAAAATCAGTGTCTCTATATTCCCCACCCAAATCACAACAAAAACATTTAATTACAGCAGAGTATTGAGTTTGAATCATAGCACAAAAGGCAGCAAAAATAGACAAAATTAGAGTGATGCTTTATAAGATAAACCCAACAACACCTACTATAATCATCAATAAAAGAAACATAATACCGAGATCCACCTTTAGTAATCATAGGGGCAGCCCCCACACATCAAAGTGACAAAAGGTGAAAGAGAAACAGTTGTACTTTTATTAAAGGGTAAGGCAATAAATTTTGCAAATTTGCAACCACTGTAATCAGAAATATCATGACTATGCAAATCCCCTAAAACACCAGTAGAAACTAAATACTTCAAACGAGAACCAGAAACATGTCCAAGGCGAGAATGTGACAAACAAAAACTGGATGAGTTAGGATTTAAATGGAAAGACTCAAAAAAGACAAATTTACTGTAGAAGCAGACAAGGCAGGAACAAGCAACACCTCTAGCACATACAATCCTCCCACCTTACGGCCGATCCCAATCAGCTGTCTTGAGTGAGGATCCTGCACAGTACAACCAATGGAAGAGAAGTGAACAATGCAACCAGTATCAGAAATTTGACTAATGGAAATTAGTCAAATGAGAAATACAATAAACATCAGGTAAAGAAAGATAGGATGTCAAAATGAATCCAACACTTGCCAAAGGAATAGATGTGCCATTAGCAGTCATAATAGTAACTGAAGGAGGAAAAGAAAGAACAAATAAATAGAGAAGAATCATTAGTCGTGTGATGTATAGCACCTAAATCAAACACCCATGTAGACCGAGATATACCTAAAGGAGGTGAGGACAAACCTATAGAAGATGTGACAGATAAAGCATTAGGATGAGAAGAACTAAGAAGCTTCTGCAAATGTTCTGCAATAATAGCCAAAGAGAGATCTGGTTTACCATCAGTAGAGAGGGCAATAGCGGCTGTATACTGGCCTGCTGGGCACCACTTTTCTTCCAAGGCTGATACGAATTAGAAATCTACTGAGATGAGCCAGATGGTTGTTGACTCAATAGTTTGGGGTATTGAACCTTTCAGTGACCCTTTTGATGACAGAAGCTACATTCATCTATGGCTATTTTTGGTCTGTGTGCTAGTTTGAGGCTTGGGAGGAACTGCAAACACTGATGGAGTAGGCAATGGAAGCAACCCCTTTTTGGACTTAAAATGAATTTTCTCTGCCAACAACTCATTAACCATTGAATCAACAGAAGGGAGAAGAGTACGATGAAGTATAGTGCCACGAAGTACCTCAAACTCATCCCGAAGGGCCATAAAAAACTAAACAAGTCATTGCTCCTTCCTCTAAGTACAATACACAGTGTTCACACTCAGTTCCTTGGGTTATGTAAGAGCCAATTAATCCCAAAAACTAGTCATAACTGCATAAAATTCCTGAATACTTCAATTCCCTAAGGAGTTTCCCTTATGCCATGTTCCAATTGATACCTCTTTGCAAAATTGGATTGAATATATAACTTGGACAAATAATCCCAAATTTCATTGGCGGTAGAAAACTTAACCAATTGCATTTCAATAGATTGTTCAACTAAATTATTTATCCAAGTAATAATCTTAGTATTGTTCATTTCCCATACTGAAAGTAACTCTTCAAATTTTTCAATCTTGGCATCACTTGGTTTCTTAACAGTTCCAGTCACATAACCCAAATATTCTTGCCCATTAAAAAATTCTTCATAACATAAGCCCAATAGGTGTAGTTATCACCTGTCAATTTGACACTAATTGCCTGAAGAGAGTCTAAATTTCCATTAGCCATGAATAATGTTAATCAAGTGTCCAAATAAGAGAATTAAAGGGCTGATTCCAAGGAGAAAGGCACGACTATTGCAAATCTGCTGCTATTGTCTTGTGATTGATTCCAAAGTGCAAAATGGGAGCTAGGGCTTGCAATAGGCTTACAACAAAGGAGAATCGACAAACAAAGCTGCGAGAGAGACAGAGAGAGAACTTGCGATGGAGAACTTGTAATGGGTGTGCGATGGAAAACTTGCGATGGGTGTGCTGATGCTGAGAGAAGCGATGCGAGTGAAGAGGCTGTGATGAGTGTGCTGATGCTTGCAATTGAGAGAGAAGAAGCTGTGATGGTGCGACTGATGTGTGAAGAGGGCAAGTGCGACTAATGTGCGAAGGAAGCAAGGAGATCGACTGGTGCTGCGATGGTGCGATTGCCTTAGGGGATGCCTGAGATGGTGCAACTGCCTTGGGCGATGCCTAAGATGGTGTGACTGCTGTGGAAGGATCCAGCAAGGGGTTCGACTGGTGCGATTGGTGCTATGATTGCAATTTGGGTGCAATAGGTTATGAGGAGGTCAATCGAGGCTGCGATTGGGTGCAATAATCTTGGACGTGCACACGACTTCAACATGGGTGTTTCAAAGGAGAGAGAAGAAGACAAATAGGTGCTTTACAAAACCCACTGGCTCTGATACCATGAAAACTTTTGAGAAAGCTGCAATTCTCATTAGAATGAATCTGAAAATTACAAAGAATATAAATACTAGAAACCATATACAAGAGTAATACCAATAATACCCCCAATATATGAAATATATATAAATATATCCTAACACAATGAAGGGAAATAAATGAAATAAAATCCAGAGACAAGGTAATTGTTTACTAAATCCATGCGCACTCTCACCATTGATGGGCAAGAATGTGATAGGTACGCGCATGTGATCAAATAACTAACAAATAGTCATCAATAACAAAACTAATTACAAAGCCTAATCAATCCTAAATATGCATGGTATTTAATAATTTATTCATATGAGAACCAAGAACTTATCCATATCCACACATCCATACCCAATTAATAAAGACAATATTCATATTATTACGCTTGCAATCATACTAAAACAAACTCAATGCAGAATCATATTACAGTAACAATGTTAAATGAATCAAAAAGAGAATATCGTTATGTTACCCTCAGGTTTACACGCCTAGAATCCAGTAAAGTGTCCCCTTCGAAAGTCCCAAAATCACTGCTCCAATCATTCTTTAGGTTTTTTGGGTGTGTTTAGGGTAGTGGAGGCTTCTTTGATATTTCGTCCCCTGACCTAGACTGGTAGAGATAAATATATAGGGATCCATTAGATTAGGTGGGAGCAATTTGGGCTTGCTGGTAAAGCATATACCAAAAATAGAGCTTTCCATATCAATGGGTTGGCTTGTGGAAAAAGAAATACCAAATCAATTCTTTCCATTTGGGGTACGTACACAACCCAAATGGTTGCATCCGTAACTGCATGCGTCCATGCATAAAGGATGCGTACACAACAGGTTAACTCAGCAAATGGTTGTGGTCTTCGCTGCGATCTCGTTAGCTCGTCCGGGATCACTTTGCTATTTGTCAAGACAAATAATAAACCTCATCATCGTGACTCAAAAGAGATTTAAAATCAATTAGATGGTACAAAATGGGTGTCTACACATGCAACAGTTATTGTCTTGTTAGGCCTACACGTGAGGGGGGGTGTAGGGAAGTCCCACATCCCACATCGTTTAAATATAAATATTGAATTTTACGTGGCTTTATATAATTGTTTGAGCCCTTCACCTAATAGTTTAAGTTTTTAGGCTGGAAACTTAACATGGTATTAGAACTTGTTATTGTTGTTGTTCTAGAGCCTATTTCATTCATAAGCCCATTGTTATTATTCATGTGATAGGTCCGTTGTTGTCTTGTTAGGCTTGCACGTGAAGAGAAGTGTTGGGAAGTCACACGTCTCATATTGATTAAATATTAAGTTTAATATGGCTTCATATACCTGTTTGGGCAATCCACCTAATAGCTTAAGTTTTTAGGTTGGAAACTTTACATGGTATTGGAGCCTGTTATTGTTGTTGGGACTATTTCGTTCGTGAACCTCCTGTTGTTGTTGTCCACATGACAGGTCTGTTGTTATCTTTTTAGGCCTGCACGCGATGGGGAGTGTTAAGACGTCCTACATAGCACATCATTTAAATATAAAAGTCGATATAGCTTAATATACCTGTTTGGGCCCTCTAGTTTGGGCTCTCTACTTAATAGCTTTGGCTTTTGGGTTGGATACTTAACAGGATCAAAATAATTACATTGTATTTGGATGATAATTTTTGCAAAATTTTTGGTGAAATTATTCGAATGTTCAATAAAACTATTGGGTTGGATACTTAACAGGATCAAAATAATTACATTGTATTTGGATGATAATTTCTGCAAAATTTTTGGTGAACTTATTCGAATGTTCAATAAAACTAGGACAATTGAACAAAAAAAAAAGGGTGGTAAATTTAGAAACTTTAGAAGTTGGGTCTGATGAAAAGTTGGCTGGGAATTTATCAAGTAAAAAAACCATAAGATGGAATTACAGTTATTGACAAGTAGTGAACGAATTGTATCATTGGTAATAAATTGTATTGTGTGTTTATAGAAGTGATTTAATTAAATAGTTGGAAAGAACTATAATATGGAGCTTGGTGTAAGAGCTCTTAAGAAGACAGAGCCTATACTGATCATCGGCTACAGAATATAATGGAGGAAATACTTTAACCTCAGGTATTGAGTTCTAGTTTAGAGATTTAACTAACGCAACAACCCCCCCCCCCCCACCAAAAATAAATAAAAATAAATAAAAAAGCAAGGGGGAAAGAAATCTGTGCGCACATTGCATTTTTTCTTTTAATTCTTTCCCTTAGTTTAAAGTTTAAACTCTTGATGAAATTGGATAACTGCTAGTGTTTTTTCAGCGGAAAAAGAAAAAAGAAATTTTTATTTTATTTTTATTTTTTTATGAAATTGTTATTCTTAAGAAGGTAACTGATTGAATTTCGAAAGTAGCTTACACCATCTTTCATGAGCTTTGTAAGTTGGGATTTAAAATAGGGGGAATTAGAGATTACTCTGGCTACAAGTGAATTATTACAGTTCAGTACAAATGACTACTAACTTAACTAATTGTAATTACTTGCCCATAGCCAGACCAATCTCTATGTATGATTGAAAGTGGGTGGTAAGATCAAATTGAGAATTGTAAGATTTTCGTGCTCAATAGTTAGTAACAAAACATTCCCCTACTAGGTTCCAATCCATCATATAATTATGTTTTCAATTACTTAGATTCCCGATATGGTTTTTTTATTGTATTGGAATGACACTTTATGCTGTGTTAGGAGAATCTGTTTTTTCATTTTGTTCTCTATATACTTTTATCATTTTTTTTATTTTTATTTTTTTGCATTTAGTAGTTACTTTATGTTATTTCACATGATAATGCATTACGGTAGAAATAGAACAGTTAGTGTATGTGCCTGAGTTATAGGCTTTACGAACCTAAGAATTTGATTCGCCATAGCACTTTGCCAATGTCAAAGCCATATGACACTAAGTTAAATCAAGAAAAGTCAAGACAAATGTAATGGTTCATTTTTCCAGTCATATAGATAAATGCATTATTACCAGTTTTCCATTTTTTATTTTTTAGTTTTAGTTTTCTTTTTCTTTATCATTTTACTCTTGTTTTTTCAGTTTTTTTTTTTTTTTTAATTTTTTTTTTTTCAAGAAAAAGGAAATTAAGGTTGAGTTGGAGTTGGCTTTTCAGGTTTTGTACCATGAGTTCAACAAGGAGGAGCAATTGGCAGCTTGGGAAGAAGAGAAGAGGATCCTAGAACAGAGAAAGAAACTGAAGGAAGCAGGAGTTATAGGGAGCACAATGGATGCAATTGATGGAGCAGCATCCTTGGTTGGAACTGGCATTACTGGTGGGGTTGGGCTCGTGGGAAGTGGCATTGCTGGTGGGGTTGGGCTTGTGGGAAGCGGCATTGCTGGTGGAGTCGGAATTGTCGGGAGTGGCATTGGAGCCGTCGGGACTGGCCTCAGCAAAGCAGGGAAGTTCATGGGCAGGAGCATCACTGGCCAATCTAGCACCACCAAAAGGAGTGGTACCGCAACTCCTGTGAATACTGCCCAAGAAAACGGTGGTGCAAAGCCACTGTAATTAATGTTCTTACACGGCCAGTGTCGAAATATGTGTATTTGACCTCGTGGTTTGTACACTTCAATAAGTAGATTCAGGCCACTCACCCTTCTTTTTTTTTTGGGTTCAAATAAATTTAATTTTTTTTTTTTTTTCCCCCTGTAGGATCGATATTCTTTTATGTCACGCTGCTAGTGTGTGGAAATTGATGACATAAAATGTTGATAATTCTCTAATTTAACTTCAGCTTTATCATCTAGAGTCCCAGTGTGTGTATTATGCATGAATGGGGAGGTACTGAAGACTGGAAAAAAAATATATAACTTGTAGGTCGACGTCCATGTCTAGACATGGTTTTGGCTTGGGTCAACCAATTGGAACCCCGTCTCGCCCTCGTTATAGCTGCAGATGCCTTTTGTCAAAGTCATTTAGTCATTGTCATGCTGTGTAAGCCAATCAATATCTCTTTGACTCTGAAAGCTTCGATTCCTTCTTTCTTTTTCTTTTTTTGTTTTTTGTTTGTTTTTTTTTTTTTTTGGGGGGGGGGGGGGGGGGGGGGGGGGGGGGTGTAGCTGTAAGCTTCGATTCATCATCATTCATAGAAAATTAATCGAAGTCTTCCTGTAAACTTCGATTCTTTCTCTTTTTTTTTTTTTTTTTTGTGGGGGTGTAGGCGTGTAGCTGTAAGCTTGGATTCATCATCATTCATTGAAAATTGATGGAAGTCACTGGATGACTCACGTGAACACCCAAGAACACGTGATTTTCTATAATGTGGCGTGCCCTTACTGCTTTTCCTGGGCGTGGATGTGTAACCCCTTATTACAGACGCAGGATGCATGCCTGCTTACTATTCACGTGATCTCGTCCTAGCCGAGCAAGACCTTACCCGTGAATAATCTCATCTTATAACTGAAAAAAATATATAAAAAAAGAAAAAGAAAAGAGGGTCAATGCATGAAGGGGACAACCTGTCATTTGTCATGGCTCCCAAACAAAATTATGCCTTCGGATCTTATTAGGTGCTCAGCTGTGAATGGAGGGTATCGTAAACAACACCGCAGAGGAATAATTTCATGTTCCCATAGTCTATTACTTTATTTTTGGGTTGAGACTTGAGAGTAAGGGTAAGACCCACATGCAGTTGTTTAATCATGTGTGGCACATTTTTTCTGATAAACCCGAGTCTCGAAAATATCAGTTCACGAGTCAGCCCTCCCGACAAGCGTGGCATAGAGACATTTAGAGAGTGGAAAAATATAAATTATATAATAATCATGTGGAGAGAGGAGAGAGGAGAGAGAGAAGTGGGACTCACATGATCTAAGTCTTCGCACTACTCTCGTTGTATCTCTCTAATCTTTTCTTCCTAAGTTGTAAAGGGTACTAGTTCATTCGCTTATCAATAAAAAAAGGTCAAGGCTATCATCGTACAGTTTTAGATATCCTAACGAGGCTCTATAAAAGTCAAAAACTAGCTATCAAATTACTTAGATACCCTTATATATTTATACATTTATCGGTAATTAATACCCTTAGATATTCCTGAGTCTTTTCTTTCCTTTTTCTTTCTTCCTTTTTTTGGTTAACTTTAGATATTCCTCAATCACCAACAGCCACTCAACTCTCAAATCAAAATTTAGGTAGGGATGCCCATGAATATGGAAAAGTGGGTATCCCGTCCGCCCCGATTATATTTGGATGGATCTAAGAAGCAAGTAAATAAAGTAAGGGGAATTACATATAGTTCTAGCTATAGGTAATAAAAATAATTATTAATTTATTAATAAATGACTGCTAACTTAACTAAAACTGACAACAAATTATAATTATTTGCTTGTAATGAGACCTATTTGTAAGTCCCCCAATAGAATAAGAATAAGATTGGGGAGAAAGTAATAATAGCATTTAAATCCCAAAAAAAAATAAAATAAATAACAACATTTAAATACATATACCTAAAATCAAAGTCATATATAAATTTATGGAGTAGTTCTTTACTATCAGGTGCACTTCTTGAGATGCATTCAGGTGCACACTTTTTCACCATTGAATTAGATAAAATGGCCAAGATCAGTTTACTTTAAAAAATCGTGGATCTGATCTGTATATCCAACCCAATTTTGGTCAAATGAATCTCATCCATGGATTTCACCTTCTCTCCCTTCCTTCCTCTCGTCCCTAACCCATGCCTTAGAACCATCACTGAGGAAATGAAGGTCCAACTGTTGAGCTCCATCGCGGGGATAAAAAAGGTTTGTTGGGTAGAGATTGAAGCTTCCTCTTGCCCCACCATTGAGGGTCAACCATGAAGATTGACGACGAAAAACAAAATTTGGGAAAAAAAAAAAACACTTAATATGTACCTAAATCTCGACGATGGATACTACTCGTTCCTTTAAAGCTTGACGGCAACGACAAGTCGTGCTAAAAATCGATGACATTGGGATTGTGTTGCAACTAAAGTTGGACAACACCAGAATCATGTTGCAGTTGAAGCTTAAGGGCTAGACCTGATGCTTGACAGTGACGGGAGGACCTATTGGTCGAGAGTGAGGGTTGGAGATTAGTTTTCAATGAGAAGTGTTGGTCGCGTTAGAGTTTGGTCGAGAGAGGGGGAATAGGTCGAGGGAGTTCGATTTAGGTTACGTCTCTAGTGACATATGTGATTTTTTAAAATAAAACTAATCATTATCCTCTATTTGATCCAATGGTGAAAATAACCGATCTAGGTCACTAACCGATCTGGACGTAGGCTTTGTTTGGGTTAGCTACTACTTTAATTGTTAGGTAGAAATTTTTTTTTTTTTTTTTTTTTTTTTTTTAAACAACGAGATATCCGAACTCTCAAAACCCGATTAATCTCCGCTCTCTACATAAGGCTACTACCACATGAGGTCGTTTAACGTTCAGGTTAATAGTCTAGACAGATAGTTGGTGCAAGAGAAATTAATTGGTATCGAACTTGGTATGTCTGAGTTTACAGCTTACCTTTTTACTGCTAAGCAAATTTTCGTTGGTTAATTGTTAGATAGAATTAGAAGTTATTGAAAGTAGAAGAATATGATTAGTATTTTTATTTCTTGCATTATAACATGGAAGGCATATTCATCATTATCCAAAATTTCATTAAGAAGATTATATGATTCCCACACAGTTTTTCTGCAAAAGCTAAAGGAGCCTCATTTCTATTAAAATCACTTTTATAACTCATAAACACTTATGATCAAATCATCCAAACAGACCTAAAAATGATTTGAGGACACAAAAATGGTTTTGGGCCGCTGAAAAGCTCACCCAAGCATGACCTTAATAACCTATGGGCATAAGGATATTGCATCAGCCAAAAAGTCTTCATAAAAAAATATTGGCAATTTTTCGAAAATGAAAAAAGTTAATATAAAATAGCGTTATCATTACACAAGCAGTACCCCCGAGTAAGAGTCAAACCCCATGCAAGGCAGGGACCTGAGCACATTGGTTTTTGCTAACGTGTGCACTGCGTAAACTGTGAGGAAAAAAAAGAGACGATGAGTCAAAAACATTTTTGAAGAATCAGACGAAATTAGTAAACAAACAAAGGAAAACCCATCATCTACATAGACAGAGAATAAAGTTTCCCCACGCGACATATAAAGCTCTTAAGCGCGTGGGATGCATGGTTTGGTTTCACATCCATCGGGTGGGTCCCATCAAGATCTGAACAGAGGACTTGTCCACGTGAGTATGTGATCAGCCTCAAAATACACGCGAACCGAAAGTCGCGTGGGTTGACATTTCTCAACAACACTGATATAAAAAGAAGAAAAAGGGTGAGGAAACAGTTTAGAGGGAGACGCTGAAGGTCCAATCACAAGATACCATGTCCTCAAAAGGGAATCCAATGACAATCCTGTTCAGTAGATAGATATTTATACTACTATATATGATGCTAATTCTTTTCGCGGTTGGATTATATATATATTATTATATATACTTAAAAATATTAAAATATTCTTACACGTTAATAAAATTAAAAAATAATTTGACAATTCTATCAACTTTAAAAATCCATCACAACTTTTTTATTTTTAATTTTCTCCCGTACACACATATGGTTTAAAAAACTTAAAAACTGACATTGTAATTTTACTAATAGAGTGAAAACTTAAAAAAATGTGTTACACACGCGATGAGCACCGCGTGTGCTCGATTATTAGTTTTATTAAGGGGAATTATAGATTGGTCCAATTACGAAAGATAATTACATATCAAATAAATTAGTACTCATTCCTAGTTAAGTTAGTAGTCATCTACTACAAAATTAGTAATGGTTCTACAGAGTATTTGATATGTATTCCTCCCGTCTCACAAAAATAGACATTCCTTTTTTCTTTCTTTTTTTGCTGTCCCAAAATATTTGTCAAATTCAAAAGTTAAATTATAAATTTTCTTAACTTTCTATTTTTGCTTTTATTATACTAATAATTACTTTAAACACATAACTCGTGCATTGATAGTAAAATAATGATACTTTTAGAAAGAAAAAGTGTGACAAATCAATGCATTAATTGATTTTGTTAATCTTGATGCTTTTTCAAAAAGGCCTATCTTTATGGGATGAAGGGAGTAGTTATTTACCCATAACTGGACACTCTATAACTTCCCTTATTATTAATGTGGTGTTTGCTTTAATTTCTAGAAAAATGTTTTTGAATTTTTTTACTCCCTCCATCCTATAAAGATAGACATTTTTAGCAACTTTTTTTGTTCCAAAATGTTTGTCCATTTTGTAAAGTTAAAACATTATTTTTTTTTGAACTTTTTATACTACTCCTTGTTATTTCAATAATTACTTTTAACACAAAACCCAATAAAAAAATAAGAGAAGGTATTTTTGGAAAGGATGGTACTACCCCTTTATTTGGTTCATGGATTCTACCAAGGAAAAAAAAAATGAAGAGGAAAGAAAATGAAAGGAAAAAATAAAATCATATCAAGCCAAAATTATTCCTAACTCTTTTTCTTCTTCTAATTTTCCATTGCAACCAAATAAAAAAAAGTACAATTCCTCATATTTTATTTTTTTTTTCCTTGTTTTATAAAAATTCACGAACCAAATAGAGCCTAAGGGTCCTGAATTTGAGAATCCTGAAAAGACATAAAAGGTGAGACCCACTATAGGACCCGCCCACTGTGGGGTCTACTCTTGTGTCTGTCCGAGAGTCTCGAAATCGGAATGCCTAACGTTTTCCTTTTGAAAAAAATTAAATCTAGCAAATGACAAGTCAATAAAATAATAGTTTTTTTAAACTATTTATTGTGTCAAACATAACTTATCTTTATGAGACGGAAATAGTAAGTTTTTGGCTACAACCGTAAAAAGGGTGAATATTATGACAAATGAACGTATTGTGAAATTTAGGAAGAATAATGCTATTTATCCCAAGCTTTCTAACTTTCTGTTTCTTTGGTTTGAGTTTAACATAGCCATTGGAGCGGCATTCCCACAAGTAATTTCAATCTGGAAAATGACACGTAACCATTGTATCATTAATGTGTTTTAAAAAATAGTAATAATTTTGTTGACGTAATACTATTATATCACCTACCACATTGAATTTACAAGAATTATTTAGAAAAAAATCCAATGAAAGAGTAGCTCTCCTAGGCCTTTCATAGCTAGCTTCTCGCACTCCATCTTTTTGTTGTTTTTTTAGCAATTAGAAAATGAAATGTTAGGGACCACCCCCCCAAAAAAAAAAAAAAAAATCTACGTTTAGGAGCTGTATACTGGATAAGAAATTAAAAAGTAAGGCAATTGATGAGAAATTGACTAATATTCAATTTTAATAGAGAGAGAGAGAGAGAGAGAGAGAGAGAGAGAGAGCGCAATATCCAGACCAATATCCAATTGAATTCATTTGGTGAGTAAGATTAAAATTTAAAGGGTAGCTACTAGCTACCTGAGCTTCATTTGAAAAGGTTTCTTAGGAGCAGCAAAAAGTATGACACCAACGTACTAACGTAGCATTGGTTGTCACCCGTCGCTAGAGCTAATACCAAATAACAACACACGTGTTTACCAAAAAAAGGTAACACATGTGGACCCGTGTTGGTCCACACGGTCCTTAGAGCAGTCTTTAAAGTTTAAACCATAAAAGCTACGAGACTTATCTCGCCTTATTTTAAGGATATCTTGCAAATCCCATGACACGTCATTTGTCATTTGAGTTTTTTCTCAGAATAATATTGTTTTAATAAGCTATTCCCAAAGTAGACAAATTGTGAAAGTTTTTCCCACAATTGACAATCGAACACACTTCAAATACCATGTGGGGTATGGTGTGTGTGTAACATCTTACAGATAATACCACAAAACTGAAGCCGCATTATTCGCTCCAACAACAATGGCGAAAGTCAAGACTTTAGATGGACGATGGGAGAGAAATTGTCGGTGGTGATGGAATCACTGGCTTTACCAATGGAGATGTTGGCGCTAAAATTTGAATTAAAAGAGGGAACAGCAGAGGAGGGGTAAACTGTCCCTCTCTCCTTCGGACTCGGATTTTCCTTCGTTGTAAATTCATCACATCTTCTAATTTTCCTTGGTTGTGTGTTTATATATATTACTTTTAATAACAAAAATACTTTATGTAATTTTGTATAAAGTGCAATCTAAGATTATTACTTGCGACTTGTATTTAACGAAATCAATTATTAGATTAAATTTGATTTATATGTAGGTTATACATGTTAAAAATCAAGTCTATCTGAAATTAAGAGTTGATTCATCCATAAATATTTATAAATAGTGATTGTTATTAATTAAAAAATGTAGGTTTTGGATCGATTAGTAATTAGTTTTACACAAACTTATTTTTGTCATAAATCACCTATATGAGAAAATTATTTAATCTAACAATTGATTTAGCAAAACATGAGTTGTAAATAAGAGTTTTGAAGTACATTTGATATTAAAAGAACTATATATATATAGCAACTAAATGCGAAATTCATAGTCCTAGAGCAATGCTTTCAACTTTTGAAACTAGTGCACCTAAATTGAAGAAGAAAAAGAAGAAGAAGAAGAAGAAGAAAAAGGAGAAGAGAACTATGACTAACGACTGTGGAAGCCATGGCCATGGCTCTTGATCTCCACCTTACCCAAAAAAAAAAAAAGAAAAAAAAATAAGGGAGAAGTTCATTGGAAAGAAAAAAGCTACTGTTGTGAAACTCAATGTGTATAACAATTGGTGACCGCAAAAGTAAATTGGGGTGAGCGACAACCCTAGATGCAGAACTCCCATTTTCTTTCAATTTTAAATTTTTAGCACAAGATTTGGTGGTGCCCATAACAAAGGAAAACAAAACCAAAAGAAAGGAAAGAAGGAAAAAAAAATGTAAAAGAAAGATAGATGTGAGTGATGACTACCATGATCAAGTTTATGGCTCTCGATCTCAAGAAACAAAAAATAAATAAATAAAATGAAAGATAGAGGAAAGAATTTGTAATAGGATAGTCGGTGTCAAGCTTACTGGAGAAGACAATCGGTGGTGGTGAAGAAAAGGCGCCAATCCCAAATGAGATAAATGCTAAAATGGGTCTTTATAATAACCATAAAACCATTAGTATGGGTAGCATTTTTACAGCATATTTAGTAAGGTGTGGGACCACTGTCCCCACATGGTATCTGATGCGTTTATGATCTTCTATTGTGGGAAAAACTTTCTCAACTCAACTATTTTGGAAATAATTTATTAAAATAAGATTCTTTTGGGAAAAATCTCTTAGGGCTATAACTATCCAAATCCCCAACCATCCCAGGACCACTAGGTCACAAGGTTGGTAATCCTCATAAGCGTCTTTTATTTAAAGTTTTATTATTATCAATTGCTATAATGTTTGAAGGCACATGTTGGTCACGGTTTAATGATCTCTCTTTTTTATTTTAAAATATGTTTGATATTTTTTGTCAACTATAGCCATCGCATGATCGCCTTTTGACATTTTCTATTAATTTATTTCAATGTGACCAATAGAATGGTTTTGATGATGTGGTACATATTTGGGATTATATGCTTGAATTTTTATTTATTTTTTAAATAAGAGAATTTACAATAAATTGAATAATCGTAGCTACTAATATGGAATCGTCATGTTAACATCATGTATGTTTGAAATTTAGTTTTTTTAGTGTTTTTTTATAACACCCTTTTAATTTTATTTTTTTGTTAAAAAATCTAATAAAAAAAGTCATATTTGAATGAGAAAATATATATATATATATATATATATATATATATATATATATATATATATATTAAAACAAATGTCATCCTATCCATAAAAAAAAATTTGTTACATGAATGGAAAAAATTAGATAATTATATACTTATATGGAAAAAGCTAGAATTATAGTTTAAATTAATCTTTTGGACTAATGTAAAGTGTCGCGTCATCTTAAAAGCAGGCTTTTAGAGCGAATGAGAGAGAGTAATGAATAAGAGAAGAGAAGGACTCACCATGTGAGACAAGTTTAGTAGTGTTCCGCGCGATGCGTAAAGTTTAGTTAAAAAAATAAATTAAAAACATACTAATTAAGTTTCTATAAATGAATATAACAAACAACATTATGTTTGAATGAGAAAATTTATAAATAAAATAAAATAATAGTCATCCCGTTTATAAGACAAATATCTGGACAAAAAAAATAAAAAAATAAACAAATAAAAAAATTGTTACACGAGTAGAAAAAGTTAGTAATTACATTTATGAATTTGAGTTGTAGTGGGAGCTGAATAATCGGTAAGGTGTGGGCATTCAATTTTGATGAAACCTAACTTAAATAATTTTTTAAAACCAATATACGTTAAAGGGCCATGCCATTTTAAAAGTGGGATCATTGTTAATGAGAGAGAAAATAATGAATATAAGAGAAGAGAATGAGAGAAGGAAGGTTATCTATACTATTATATAAAGCTTAATATGCTAATGTGGTAGCCCCTTAAGCGAGCTTATTTAATTTTCTTTTCTCATTCATTATCTTCTAAGTTCCAACATTTATTCTAACCTTTTTTATTTTTTATAAATGACATGG
The DNA here is from genome assembly GCA_039720395.1 of Liquidambar formosana. Taxonomy (NCBI): domain Eukaryota; kingdom Viridiplantae; phylum Streptophyta; class Magnoliopsida; order Saxifragales; family Altingiaceae; genus Liquidambar; species Liquidambar formosana. The sequence continues at coordinate 18,052,380 of CM077831.1, read as the reverse complement.
TAATCTAATACTATCCATTTCAAATTTGAATTTTTAAATCAGATTAGGATTTTTTTCAAGTTTGAATTCTCACATTTTGCCTATTGCCTATCTCCCATTACAACTTAAATTCATGTAAATATCTCCCCTCTTGAATGTGCATCATAAATGCACATTTTCCTCCATTCTCTCTTCTTTCCCCCATTTTTTCTCTCCTCTCACAGATCCATAGTCTTATATTCCTTATGGGTAGGATGGCATTTATTTTAGTTTATTTTTTTTACTTTTTTTAATTAACATGATGACGTTCATTACATTTGTTTATAGAAATTGAGTACGGTTTCGAAAGGAAAAAACAAAGTGACATAATCACACAAGTTGCTCAAATTTTTCTTTTTTGTTATTCGTAAAATGAAAGAAGACATAAGTCATAGTATTACACATCAACATAACTAAATAGTACATAGATCGAAATGATAAAGTAGCACATTAAACTAACAAAAATGTCACACTCCCAATACGTAAATGCCATTATTTGTAGATGGCTCCATAAATCGTAAATCTATTTGTACTATTATATAGAGAGCAATATGTGGATGTTCTCTTCTCTATTATTAATTCTCTTCTCTAATCAAAAGTTAACCCACTATTAACCTGATGTGGCCAAATAACATTAGTTAAAATGATCAATTGAAACCAAGACTTAAATCAAATCAAAATCCTAAATTAGATTATCTTACCCTAAACCCTAAACGCTAAACTTACGTTAACCTCTTCATCTCCCATCACCACCAATCATACCGTCGCTTCTATCCAATTTTTTGGCTTCATCATCGAGGTGTGGTTGATTCAGGTAGTGTTTGATTGCTTGGGTTTTATTCTAAATGCTATTTTCATTTTGTTCGTTTCCAAAGACGAGAATAGATCGACAACCAAACACGCCCTTCAGAATCTCTTCAATGACAGCCCGGTCACCCTTACCTTCCCCTCTCTAACAAAATTACAAAACGGCACTATCTGGTATATACATAAGCATACAAAGAAGAAGAAAGAAGACGAAAGGTGAAAGGATAAACAGAGCAACAGAACACACACAGCAGGAGAGATACTCACATTCTTCTTCAACAAGTCCCTATCCAACCATCTACACTCACTCTTCCACCAATGCTTTTCTAACAATCTACCCCCCTTTTTCCCATTTATTTACAACCATGGCCTCTCTTCAACCACCACCATTTCCGGCTGCGGCGCCACCACCAGGACCACCCACCCACCACCACCACCACCCCCACCACTACCCACTTCACTCACGCCTCATCCTACCCCTCCTCGCCTCAACCCTTGCCCTCTCTATCCTCATCTTGATCTTCATTCTCTTCCGTAAACTCTCCCGTAAACGCACCGCCCCCTCCGATCTCAAAACCCCTCACCGCTATTCCTACTCCGTCCTCCGCAGCGCCACCTCACACTTCTCTCCCTCCAACCGTCTGGGCCAAGGTGGCTTCGGATCGGTGTACAAAGGCACTCTCCCGTCCGGCCAAGACGTCGCCGTCAAGGTCATGGACTCGGGTACTCTCCAAGGCGAGCGAGAGTTCAACAACGAACTATCACTCGCCTCCAGGATCGACTCCAACTACGTGGTGCCGATCCTGGGCTTCTCCTCCGACACTAAGCGTCGGAGGATGGTGTTGGTGTACGAGCTTATGCACAATAGGAGCTTACAAGATGCGTTGTTGGATCGCAAGTGTCCAGAGCTGATGGAATGGAAGGCGAGATTTGTTGTTGCCAACGACATTGCAAATGGACTGGCATATCTTCATAGTTCGTGTGATCCGCCGGTGATTCACGGCGATATCAAGCCTAGTAATATTCTGATCAACTGTGAATTTAGGGCCAAAATTGCTGATTTCGGGCTTGCGAGGTTGAAGAGCGATGTGGATCATGTTGAGGTTGTGGTGGAAGGTGGGAGTGATGTGGCGAAGAAGAAGAAGAAGGAAGGGTTTGAGATTGGGGAGGATAATGGATCCATAATTGAAGAGACAGAGAGTGTGGTGACTGGGTTTGAAGAGGGCGGAGTCGGTGGTGGTGTGGATCGGTCGCCGGAGAGTTGCGTAAGGGTTTTGGATTCGGAGGCGTCGCCGGAGGCCGGTTTGGGGGAGGTGTCCCCGTCGGAAGGCTTGGATAAGACGAGTGTGTCGGAGGGGTGTTTCGATAAGCTTAGTGTTGATAGTGGGAAGGATTTGATCGGTGGTGGTCGGAGAATTGGCCGGAAGAAAAGCAGTTCGGGGAGGGATTGGTGGTGGAAACAGGACAATGGTGTGGGTTCTGAGTCTGGAAGAGTGAAGGATTATGTAATGGAGTGGATTGGGACTGAGATAAAGAAGGAGAGACCAAAAAGTGAATGGATTGCGTCTTCCAGCTTGGCGAAGAATGGTGGGTCGAGCGCAAAACAGGAGCAGAAGAAGCATCGGAAGCGATTGGACTGGTGGGCATCGCTGGACGAGGAGAGAATTCGAAAGAAGGATAAGAATCGGAAGCCAAGGGAATGGTGGAAGGAGGAGTTCTGTGAGGAGCTATCGATGAAGAACAAGAAGAAAAGAGGCCTTAAATCGAGTAATGGCAGTAATGGGGGAGAATTGTGGTGGCAGAGGGATGAGGAAGTGGTGGTGGAGAGGAAGAAGAGGAAGAAGAGCAGGAGTAGGGGTAGCATTGATTGGTGGTTGGATGGGCTGAGCGGTGACCTTCGAAATGGGCGAAGGAATAGCCAGGATTGGGCAACTGGAGATATCCCCAAGAGCGGCGGTGTTAGTAGCACTCCCAGTATGAGAGGAACTGTTTGTTACATTGCCCCTGAGTATGGTGGTGGTGGGCAGCTTTCGGAGAAGTGTGATGTGTACAGCTTTGGTGTTCTACTTTTGGTTCTTATTTCAGGCCGGAGACCCCTTCAAGTGATGGCCTCGCCCATGTCGGAATTCGAACGGGCGAATCTCATATCGTGGGCTCGTCAACTTGCCTATAATGGGAAGTTATTGGATCTTGTAGACCAGTCCATACAGTCATTGGATCGGGAAAAGGCATTGCTCTGTATCACAATTGCGCTCCTCTGCCTGCAGAGATCGCCAGCCAAGCGGCCCACGATGAAAGAAATAGTGGGGATGCTTTCGGGCGAGTCTGAGCCACCCCACCTGCCATTTGAATTTTCCCCATCACCACCGTCTAATTTCCCATTTAGGTCGCGGAAGAAGGCCCGGTGAGTTTCATCAGATGTTTGGTAGCGTTTTCTTTTCCTTTTTTTTTTCTTTTCTTTTTTTTGATAAGTATGTTTGGTAACGTTTTCGTTAACAGTAAAGTGTAACGTTGTAGGTCATTTTACTTTCATTTATCATCTTTTGTAAAATTGATGCTGAAAGAGAAAAGGGAAAAATATATCAATTCCATGAATTCAGGCTCCTTTCACTTCCTTCTTTTACATGTGTTATCAATCCTACAAATTTCACTTCATGAACTTTTTGGAGAGCCATGATTCAGGCACCAACCCATTTGGCCTTTGCTTTTAACAAGTTGTTGAATTTTAGGATTCTCAGATGTAATCATAACTGTACATTTATGTGTATATATGTGTATATATTGATCTCACCGTTTAAGTGTTGTGGCCACTTTAGAAGCAAATTTCTTTAGTGCCCTGGGACTTGTATGAGAAGCTTGCTTTTGGTGACTTTAGGACTAATTGGGCCCAATTCTTTTTTTCCTTTTCTGTTGTCTGCTACCTTTTAATATTTGGCTGAGCTTTATGAGTTTTTGCTATAGTAGCATTGATTTCAGTTGTGGGGAGCACATCTTGGACCCAGTTCCTTTTGAAAAATGATTATGTAGTTATATTGTAGATGTTTATGAGCACATGCTTACACATGCTCAGGCACACACGCGCACACAGCACAGAATGGGATAAGTACTGGGCCAACAAAAGAGAAAAAAGAAAAGTCGTTCGATTGGCAGTTCTGCCTGGGTACCACTTGTCAACTTCATTGTAGATCACCAAGCACACATAAGACTTTAGACCTCATGCAAGAAGATTAATTAACATGTAAAAACAAAAAGTTGTTTAGAGAGTTGGTATCGATTTTTAGGGTGGAACCCATGAAAGTAACTAATTTTGATTTCCCAAAATTTGAACTGAGGGTATCTGCTATCTTGTAAATATATAATTCTGTAGTCACATACTACATCTGGTATGTAGTCATATTACGAAGTGATTTCCTTCTCAATGAGATGACGCTGCTGGTATAACCTGATGTACCTTTGCACATTTGCCTTGAATGTATCAGCATTTTTTAGACACTCGTGGATGCTACAATCTTCACTTTCACATACCCTTTATAATGTTGAAGCCCCAACAATCCTTATTGCATATGTGATTGCATTGCTGTATTAGATTCACAGCTAAATGTTCCCAGAGGTCAGTAAAAATATGGAAGACTCTAGTCCCTGCACTGGTTTCTGAAAATTAGAAGCCTGTTGAGAACATTACAACTCATGCAACTGCTGCATTGTGATTCACATCCAGATTCATTGTTGTATAGCAAACTATGATTTTAATAATTTCATATGCTTCTGACTATAATGGTCAGGAAAAGGAAAGATGCTGAAAACAGGAACATAGTTATCCTTGTTAACAACTAGAGAAAGGAAAAGAAACTACAGGTGATTTGATTGAAAATGAATTTTTTATAAATTATTTTGTCGCTACCTGTAAAATATCGTACATGTGTCCAGTCCTTCAATGTGTGTTATTTTGATGCTTTTTTCGCTGTTACTAGATTTAATGTGATTCTTCAAATGGGTGACAGCGCTTGTCGGAGTATAATATTTGAGTATCAAAACCAGTTTAGCATGTTTTTGTGAAATTTTTGTAGAGCATTTCTGTTTGTTTCATCTCTAGGCTGAATAGCTATCAGGACTTACTGTGAATCCTATCTGCTTTTTGAACAAAGGAGTATGAAAAAAGTTCAACTTTTAGGGAATTCCGAGTTATTGTGTGGAAAACGAAAATATATATAGAACTTTGTTGCACAATCATTAGAATCTCAATCACTATTTGCTTCTACTTCATCTATAGGTTTCGTTTTTGTGGTTCTCTTGAGCAATTTGGCTTGCGATTTTGTTAAATTCAGTGTTCCCTTGTGTATTGAAATTAAATTGTTTTTGATATTTAAGTGATGACATGTCTGACTCAATGTATCTGAATTAGATTTGTGTTAATCACTTAATCGAACCGAGTAATTGATATGCATTTGTGCATGTTTTTATCTTATTTAGCTTGACCATTGCTACAAAAGATTTAATGATATTTATAAAAGCTTATAAAACTTGTCTTTGGCAATTTGGGGGAAGAAGTTAGCTAACATGGAGCACATTCCTTGTAACCTTTTGCCAAGCTGTGTTCTAAAGGGATGGTAGAGCATTCCAATAACAAATATAGATTGGAAGTGGTGGTTAGTGGTGAGAAGAAATTTTCTTAGGTTTAAACATTGACCTTGATCCCTGTGTGGTGGCCGCTATGCTGACAAATTAGTGTGTTCTCGTGTTTCTATTTTTGACAGCAGAGCTCAAGTGTCGCTGTCACATTTCTCTGGAGTTAGATGAATATTTGGAATTGTGGCCATCATTTATACGAAACCATTCTTTACCACTATCACTTTGATATCGATCTGAAAAATGATGCATATATGATTGATATGTACATGACTCACTATCAAGTTTTGTAACACCAAGCCCCACTTAGCTGCCATAGAAGTTCCTTCATCCCATTAGTAGGGTTTCCACCATCAAAAAGGTCCTCTCTTGTGCCTAAACATGCCTCAAGGCCCATGGCTAGTGCAGTTCGCCTACTAAGGCTGATACTATCGGGCCAAACCACCGGTCATCTAAGCATTCTTTGTGCTTGAAGGCTTCACTTAACTTGCACAGAAGGCTTAATGTCTCACAGTACAGAACCTTAGTCCACAACCGTTTCCAAGAATATATGCAGATGTAGGTTTTTAGAGCGATAGTTGCTTAGCCAACTCTAGTACCAATGGTCAGCCCCAGTTAGCAACTACACATATCACTGTAGCCGCTGTGAATATTACCCTGAGGCATGCTGCACTAATTTTGTGGCTTTTACAAAGGACACAATCATGATAGGCAGACCAACGATAGTCAAAATAGCTATTTGCCTTGAGAAGGTTATTCTCTAATAACCTATTATGAGGAGGGTGGAATGCTATCCTGAATGTTACATTTGAAAGGCAATCTGGGTTCAAAATTTTTTTAAGGTTTATTGGAATGAACTCTACTGCCATTATTTGGTTTGGTGTTATTAGAATTTAACTGATTGACTTAGATTTGTTTTTAAGGGCTAGGACTTAGAAGTAATACATAAGCAACCGGGTCTTAGATATTCTGTGTTTAAGATTGATAATATGTATGTTGTATAATGGTACAAGGATATATGTTTTGCTCTCTCAAAGTGGCGGACATGGAGGTTCACTCCCTCCCGATGCTCACACATTAGAATATTTTCACTAGGTACCTTTCATATGCATGTTCAATACAGATCGACAGATCATTCATCCAGTAGCCGGGGGTGAAACTGAGAGAAGCATAACTCGAGGTAATTCTCTATAGCATACCAAGAAGTTGCTTTCCAAGAGCCTTTAGGATGAACAATTGTGGTATCCTACTGTACCTTTCTATTGCATGGTTGGTGCTTACTTCTATAACTCTAGGCCTGTGTCTTGTTGTATTTAGTCAAAAAATCACTTCGTTGCCTGAGTATATGATTTTAGCATGTCTCCTTTTTCAGTTTGCAGATAATTCTCAGATTCGACTATACCCAAAAACCCGGCAACCCGGCAATTAGTAATGACGATAACTGAGCTTTATATATAATAATAATAATCATAATAATGATAATAAAAGCTCCAATATATGGTGTCATTGAAGCTTTCCAAGCTCAGTTTCATGAAATATTGGCCTGGTTTAGTCTGCGATGGCACTCTTCTTCACGCTTGGACGGCTTTTGTTGGCCCTCTTGATCCTTTTGTTGCTGAAGGCAAAGCCCTTTGCTTAGGGTTAATTGAAGCGCGTAAGCTAGATTTTGCGATGATTATGCTGGAAGGTGATGCGTCTATGGTATTTAATCATCTTCAAGACTTGTAGTCTAACCCTACATCGGGGCATCCAACCTGTTATATGTGATGTTAAGGTTTTGCTAAACAATACCCCTATGTGGGTGATTTGACATGTTTCTAGGGTAGTTAACAATTGTGCTCATTTTCTTGTCTAGTGGGCTGCTCATTGTATGTGCTTTGATTCTATCCCAATCACCTCTTTGCCTGAGAATGTTATCTCTGTAGATAAGGATGAAGGGATGGAAGTAATAGCTATTCTTCTTAGTTATGAATTGCTCATTAAAAGAAAAAGAAAAAAGGTTGGCATCATTAAGTAAGCACATTGAGAGGAATTTCTATATACATAATGTCATAATGGGCTTTTGGCACTGATGCTACTCCTTGTAGGATTGAGCCATTGAGGTAAACAAACTTCGCGCAGACTCCACTCAATCTTACATGAAAATAATTGCTTTGCGACTGCTCTTAAGTAGATAAATGTTTGCAGTAGACCTTGAACTCCTTTGGATAATATCATAAGCTTAAACGGCTGGAAGGCTCCATTTTTTTCAATGGAAATCTGTCTTCATCGAAAATTTGTGTTTCACTTGGACCGTGTTTGTTTAGCCGGAAATGAAATGGATGAATGAAATCACATTCTAATTAATTCCAAATAGTGTGTTTGGATGAGATAATTTAAATAGGAATGAAATAAAACAACGTGTTTAGACAACCATTTCAAATCCTTTTCTATTCCAGACTACTTCAAGCACAGAATTAAATTTCATTGCCATCCATTCCATTCTAGCTAAACAAACATGACTAGATTAGAAGTGTCTCTGATTTAGCTTTATCTCAAGATTTAACAAGTTTAAGATGTAATTAAACTTTGACAACTTAATGATACACATAAGTAACACGCCTCACAAATGAGAAGCTCACATAAACAACATAGTCAGAACAGGGGCTGAAAGTTCATAAAGTTAACCCACACTCAACCTCTAAAAAGGTTTAGCTCTTGACGGAAATGTGGAACCTTATACACTCCTAAGACCAACCTTGGCTATTTATCCATGTTTAGGCCAAAAAAAAAAAAAAATAAAAAAAAAAAAGGGGAAAAATCTTTGATAAGTTGAGGGGTTTGGGCCATATTGCTCCCCTCCAATCCCTTCCCAGCCAGTTTTCCAGTTTTGCTGCCATGTTGGTGCCATGCCAGCATGAAAATGAAATGGACCTACAACCAAATGGCAACTTATCAGGTAAGATTACTAATAATAAGGTTAGTTCGACCATTTAAGTTATTTGATTTTCTTTAAAATGGCTTTGGATAGGAAGTTATTTGAGGAATCTTTTTGTGTACTTAAAACAGATTTTTGTTCCAAAAAAAAAACAGAAACATATTTGGCAACATGTTCTTCGAAAACTACTAGAAACATTTTCTTATTTTTTTTTTTTTATAACCAAAAATGTGTTTTTGATAACAGTTTTCAGAGTAGAGAACTATTTTTGTTTGATGTAAAAACTCTTCCTCGGCAGTTCACACAGAGTAATGTTAGTGAGGGCGTGTCAAAAAGGTTGAACTTCAAATTTTCAAAATATGGATGGTTTGAAATTAACAAACTAGATTAGGCGATTGTGTATGAATGGCTTGGATGTCTCGAATTGAGAGAACTCTAAATAAATTCATCAGGGAAGGTAGTATATAAATGAACAATGCAATCAATAAAGTGTCTAAAAAAGATTTGAAAATAACTGCATTACATCTATGATGGTACACCGATGAATACAATTGTTAAAAGTTCCATCGAACCAGATTCTTATTACTACTCAAAAGTTAAACAATAACGTTATATTTGGATAAGGAATTTCTAGATGGAATTTGTATTTGAAATGGAATTTGTAAAAATTTTATAAAGAAGGTAAAATTTTATAAAGAAATTCTTTATAAAATTTTAATAAATTCCATCTTAAAGACAAATTTTACGTACAAATTCCTTATCCAAACATAACATAGGAGAATTCCTAATTTAATCTAATCTAATGAGAAGTAAGATTGAGAAGAGAAATTCCCGAGTCCTAAAAGCATAGAAAAGTAAAAGAATCGATGATAAAGTCACTGTTGTGTTGAACGGCCGGGTTGCAAGAGAAAACAAAGTTTCTAAATGGTTTGGTCTTCTTTAATTTACCCAAACTTTAGGGGGTTATCTGTAATTTATCCAAAAAAACTACACATGCAAGACCTACCAAATCTTCCCACAGAACGTCTAAATTAACTAAAGATTACAGTCTCTAAAAGCACGACCCTATTTTTAATTCATACAACTATCCAAAATAATCTTACAATAATCATTCAAAATACTATATATAATTGCATGAGTTACGTTTGTATAAAATATAAATAATATTGTAAAAAAATATATATTTTTAAATTATCTATTTTTCTTGTTGCAATGTTTTTTATTCATTTTTAAAAAAAAAAAAAATCGTTACTCACCATAAGTGTCACAATAATAATAAGAAAATGATTGAGACAGCCCGGCCAATGGAATAATTTCATACTAAAAACTTTAAAGTTTACAACTACTCTTGATCAATACAAGCAATATAAGAAATAACAAAAGGGCTTTCTTAAGAACACTATCCAAAGGAAGCTTAATTTTACTTAGAAAAGCGTAAGAGCCTCTTTGGGAAATGTAATATTTAATGTTTAATTTTTAATTTTTTGGGTAATTAAATTACAAGAAATGCTTTGACGTCTAGCCATCTTTCACATAACTCATAAAGAAAAAATGATGATTTCGAAATTAATACCTAATGTTGTTAACTGGCGACGGAGATTCATACCCACATCTAAATTTAGAAATTGATTACCCGTCAATGAAGATATGCCTTACCAATCTTTACAGCATTTATTACACCCGAAGGGTTGGCCACAAGGCTTGAACTCAAGACTGGCCTCATTATTGGTATTCCAACCATAAGGCCATCTGAGCCACATCTCGTGGTCTCATTGTTAAATTTAACTCATATAAACCTCTCATGTGGGGGTGGGGGGGAGGAGGGTGTTCTCCCAATCTCAAGAAATCAGTGCTGATGATGCTGCATTAATGCCGTAGGAGCTAATTGCACTCTTTAATATATTATTGTCAGCTACCAAATTAAAGTATCTCCAACGGTTTTTATTAAATTCAAAAACAAGAAATTTTAATATCGTGAGCACTGGACATTATTATTATTATTTTATTTAATTCTGTTAGGGGAGTTGTTCTTTAAACCATTGGCAACGACTTTTCAGAGGTATTCATGCGTTAGGTGGGAAGAGGACAGTTGAGATGGCTTTTATCAATTTAATGAAGACCGCAGACTGCCTAAATTAAAGCTTCTCTCAGTTAGACCGACAGAAATCCATGGGTTGGAGGTTGTGGAAGAGGACATGGTCAGAAATAAAATTACTTACAAGACAAAACAGAATGCTGAGGTACATATGCTGGATATAATCTCAGTTTTCTTATTCAAAAATTTAAAAAAAATTCAAAAATAGTAGCTATATGCCTATATAGGATAAAAATTAATAATAATTCACCAAAGTATGAAAGGACTCTAGAGGAAGCAGCGCCCTTGAAGTGCTTGACCCATACGTATACTAGCATACACCTATGCTCACCTCTAGGGGGTGTGTGGCGGTCGGTTTAGAACGGTTAGGAGATAAATCATCAAGTAATCCGTTAAAGACGGTTTATAAAATTTTAAACCCATAACCAAACCGTTGGTCCTAAAAACCGGTGGATTGATTGATTTCTTTCAGCAGTTTTGAACCAACAGTTTAGACGGATTGGATGGGTTGTATCATGCCTTTCGTTACTTTTATGAGGATTGTTAAATGACAAAAAAGTGTGTTTTCATAATCTTTATAAGGATGGTTTGTTGATTTCTTAACAAAAATGTTTAAAAACAAATCATTTCTTTTGATAAAAAGAGATAAATCATCGAACAATTTATAATATCAAATCCCATAAAATAATTATAGATTAAGCAACAGGAAGTTTTTAAAAAAAAACTATAATGACTTAACATGTTTTTTTTGTAGAAAGTGTATATATTATATAGTTTTGATGAAGTAGTGTATAAATATGTAATTAAAGTGGGTTGAGTTGGTTTATTGATGGTTTGATGAAGTTCAACCCACCAACGAAATCAAACTGTTAAATTTATTATTCAAGTCACCCAGACCAATCTGTGTATCCTCTCATACCACTTGGATCAATACGAAATGAAGTAAATTGGTTTGATTTGGCGGATTGGACTGTTTTTTTACACATCACTACTCACCTCATCTGTCCATCACTTACTTCTTTTCTCATCGATCTCTTGCTACTACCTTACCTAACATATTATCATCCTATCCATATGAGGAATCGTCCAGTGAAATCTCGACCGTTGTGACATTGAACCACTGGACCGTTATGACAGAAGTCTGGTCAATCACGCTGCATTTATTAGTCTCTGTCTCTTTCTCTATTGTTTTCTACACCACTTATTGGTCTCTTCCACTGTTCCACAAACAGAAAACTCTTCTCTCTAGCTCCACCATCTCTCTCCACTGGAACCAGCCTCCATGGATCCTTACAAATTCCTCAACATTGTCCCTAACCCGGATGGCTCCCTCACCCGACTCACCCCATTCCCTACCGTACCTCCAACAGAAGATAACTCAACCACCACTGCCGATTCCAACTCACCCCGACCTCTATTTCTCCAAAGACGTTCCTCTCAACCCCACCAACAACACCTTCATTCGAATTTTCCGGCCTCACCCTCTTCCTCCGAACACAAAGCTTCCGCTCATAATAAACTTCCATGGAGGTGGCTTCATCCTCTTCAGTGCTGCATCTCAACCTTTTCAGAAATCATGCGGTGCCATGGCAGCTCACGTCCCAGCTTTAATCCTGTCCGTCGAGTACCGCCTCGCCCCCGAACACCGCCTTCCGGCGGCGTACGACGACGCCAAGGAAGCAATCATGTGGGTTCGGGATCAGGCGTTGGATATCAACGGTGGTGATGCGTGGTTGAGGGAACATGCAGATTTTTCAAACTGTTTCTTGATGGGTAGTAGTGCAGGTGCAAATATAGTGTACCACGCAGGTGTACGTGCACTCGACTACGATCATTCACCGATTAGCATCATCGGGCTGATCATGAATCAGCCGTACTTTGGTGGGGTCCAAAGGACGGAATCGGAGCTTAGATTAATCGACGATCGGATCGTGCCATTACCGGCGAATGATCTGATGTGGGAATTGTCGTTGCCGAAGGATGCAGATCGTGATCACGAGTATTCTAATCCAATGGTTGGTGTTTCCCTTCACGGCAAGATCGGACGGCTACATAGGTGTTTGGTGAGAGGGTATGGTGGGGACCCGCTGATTGACAGGCAGAGGGAGTTTGTGAAGTTATTGGAGTCACGTGGAGTGCACGTGGAGGCCAAGTTTTATGAGGAAGGCTTCCATGGTGTGGAGCTCTTTGATCCGACAAAGGCTCAAGCTTTGTATGAGGACGTCAAGGAATTTGTTAACTCAACCATTTCTGAAAGTAACGTTATTTCTGCAAAATCAACTATGTGACTTCAGCAATATATGCTAAGCTATTTTAAGGAAACCCACGCCCACCCTGAAGAAGGGGGGAAAAAAAACACAAGGGGGGTGGGTATAATATTTTATATTTTGTGTTTTAACTTTTATGCATGTTTGATTGTTCCCCTATGTTGTTTAAATTATTGTGGAATATCTATATCTATATCTATATATATATATATATATATATATATTACCTACTCAATTATCTGAGGTCGGTTTCTTATATCATCGATCATAATCAATTGTGCCAGTTATGTACATTTTTTTACTTAACCATAAGAGATTAGCCTAATAGCAAGTTAGTTTTGATAAAGTGTTTCAGCAAGTTAACATAGTTTGAGTATTCAAAATCCCACGAAATTGTTAATCCCCTTTGTGTCTGCTTGAAGGGCTCAAAGAACTTGGTAGTTGCTCGGTACGTGTAGAATGGGGGATCACATGTGCCTAAGGATAGGGATTTTTTGGAAGACTATCTAGCTAGTAAGGGCGTCCAAAAACATTTCCCTTCTCAATGAAGTGAGTTCATTGCCTTGTAACAACCCCCCCCCTCCCAAACCAAAAAAAGGAGTATTTGACTGACTCCTTAAGAATGGAGTCATCTATAAGTAATTAAAAGTATTTTTTATTGTATTTTAATTGTAGATACAAATGGAGTCCAAGCTAGATAGTTTTTTCTAATTATGGACTAATTGGCAATTTCCCCAATGAATAAACTTGTCTGGTCCTATGTATTGATATAGTTCAGTATTTAAACCTAGCTTGTTCATGATTGGGCTTGGTCAGATGTCGTCTCTCCTTTTGTATCGAGTGGAGATGAAGTTTTAGATCGTTCAAGAATGAAGATTCTTGATCGGAATTAACTTCAAATTGATCAATCTCACACTTCAAGTACGTAGTTGTTTAAGTGATTTAGAATCCTATTAGGTAATCTTGGTTTTTGAAGGTGGAAGCTTAATTTGATTAATTATTTATAAATTATTTTGTCGCTACCTGTAAAATATCGTACATATATATGCATGTGTCCAGTCCTTCAATGTGTGTTATTTTGATGCTTTGTCGCTTTTACAAGATTTAATATGATTCTTCAAATGGGTGACAGCGCTGGTCAAAGTATAATATTTGAGTATCAATACCAGTTTAGCATGGTCTTTGTGAAATTTATGTAGAGCATTTCTGTTTTGTTTCATCTCTAGGCTGAATAGCTATCAGGACTTATTGTGAATCCTATCGGCTTTTTAAATTCAGTGTTCCCTTGTGTATGGAAATTAAATTGTTTTTGATATTTAAGTGATGACATGTGTGACTCAATGTATCTGAATTAGATTTGTGTTAATCACTTAATCTAACCTAGTAATTCATATGCATCTGTGCATGTTTTCATCTTATTTAGCTTGACCATTGCTACAAAAGATTTAATGATATTTCTAAAAGCTTATAATACTTGTCTTTGGTGATTTGGGGGAAGAGGTTAGCTAACATGGAGCACATTCCTTGTTACCTTTTGCCAAACTGTGTTCTAAAGGGATGGTAGGGCATTCCAATAACAAATATAGATTCGAAGTGGTGGTTAGTGGTGAAAAGAAATTTTCTTAGGTTTTAACCACTGACCTTGATCCCTGTGTGGTGGCCACTATGCTGACAAATTAGTGTGTTCTTGTGTTCTCGTGTTTCTATTTTTGACAGTGGAGCTCAAGTGTTGCTGTCACATACTCACATTTCTCTGGAATTAGATAAATTTTTGGAGTTGTGGCCATCATTTATATGAAGCCATTCTTTACCACTATCACTTTGTCATCGATCTGAAAAATGATACATGATTGATATTTACATGACTCACTATAGAGTTTTGTAACACCAAGCCCCACTTAAGCTGCCATAGGAGTTCCTGCATCCCATTAGTAGGGTTTCCACCATCAACAAGGTCCGCTATTAATGTGCCTAAACATTGCCTCCAGGCCCATGGCTAGTGCAGTTCGCCTACTAATTAAGCCTGATACTATCCAGCCAAACCACGGGTCATCTAAGCATTCTTTGTGTTTGAAGGCTCTACTTAACTTAATGTCTCACACTACAGAACCTTAGTCCACAACGTTTCCAAGAATGCAGCTGTAGTTTTTTAGAACGATAGTTGCTTAGCCAACTCTAGTGCCAATGGTCAGCACCAGTTAGCAACTACACATAGCACTGTGCCGCTGTGAATATTACCCTGAGGCATGCTGCACTAATTTTGTGGCTTTTACAAAGGACACAATCATGATAGGCAGACCAACGATAGTCAAAATAGCTATATGCCTTGAGAAGATTATTCTCTAATAGCCTATTATGAGGAGGGTGGAATGCTATCCTGAATGTTACATTTGAAAGGCAATCTGGGTTCAAGAAATTTTTTAGGGTTATTAGAATGAACTCTACTGCCATTATTTGGTTTGGTGTTCTTAGAATTTAACTGATTGACTCGGATTTGTTTTTAATTGAGGGCTAGAGGACTTAGTAGTAATACAATAAACAACCGGGTCTTAGATACTCTGGGTTTAAGATTTGATAATATGAATGTTGTATAATGGAACAAGGATACATGTTTTGCTCTCTTAAAGTGGCTTACATGGAGGTTCACTCCCTCCCGATGCGAACACAGTAGAATATTTTCAGTAGGTACCTTTCATATGCATGTTCAATACAGATCGACAGATCATTCATCCAGTAGCCGGGGGTGAAACTGAGAGAAGCATAACTCGAGGTAATTCTCTATAGCATACCAAGAAGTTGGCTTGCCAAGAGCCTTTAGGATGAACAAGTGTGGTATACTACTGTACCTTTCTATTGCATGGTGGGTGCTTGCTTCTATATAACTCTAGGCCTGTGTCTTGTTGTATTTAGTCAAAAAATCACTTCGTTGCCTGAGTATATGATTTTAGCATGTCTCCTTTTTCAGTTTGCATATAATTCTCAGATTCCACTATACCCAAAAACTCGGCAACCCGGCAATTAGTAATGACGATAACTGAGTTTTATACATAATCATAATAATGATAATAAAAGCTCCAATGCTATATATGGTGTCATTGAAGCTTTCCAAGCTCAGTTTCATGAAATATTGGCCTGGTTTGGTCTGCGATGGCACTCTTCTTCATGCTTGGACCGCTTTTGTTGGCCCTCTTGATCCTTTTGTTGCTGAAGGCGAAGCCCTTTGCTTAGGGCTAATTGAAGTGCGTAAGCTGGATTATGCGATGATTATGCTGGAAGGTGATGCATCTATGGTGCTTAATCCTCTTCAAGATTGTAGTCTAACCCCACATTGGGCCATCTAACCTGTTTTATGTGATGTTAAGGTTTTGCTATGGGTGATTTGCCATGTTTCTAAGGTAGCTAACAATTGTGCTCATTTTCTTGCCTAGTGGGCTGTTCATTGTATGTGCTTTGGTTCCATCCCAATCACCTCTTTGCCTGAGAATGTTATCTCTGCAGATAAGGATGAAGGGATGGAAGGAATAGTTTTTCTTCTTAGTTATGAATTGCTTATTAAAAAAAAAAGAAAGGTTGGTATCATTAAGTAAGCACATTGAGAGGAATTTCTATATACATAATGTCATAATGGGCTTTTGGAACTGAAGCTACTCCTTGCAGGATTGAGGTAACCAAACTTCGCGCAGACTCCACTCAATATATGAAAAGAATTGCTTTGCGACTGCTCTTAAGTAGATAAATTTTTGCAGTAGACCTTGAACTCCTTCGGATAATATCATAAGCTTAAACGACTAGAAGGCTCCATTTTTTTCAATGGAAATCTGTCTTCATCGAAAATTTGTGTTTCACTTGGACCATGTTTGTTTAGCCAGAATGAAATGGATGAATGAAATCACATTCTAATTAATTTCAAACAGTGTGTTTGGATAAGAAAATTTAAATGGGAATGAAATAAAATAGCGTGTTTAAACAACCATTTCAAATCCTTTTCTATTCCAGACTACTTCAAGCACATAATTAAGTTTCATTCCCATCCATTCCATTCCAACTAAACAAACATGGCTAGATTAGTAGTGTCTTTAATTTTGCTTCATCTCAAGATTTAACAAGTTTAAGATGTAATTAAACTCTGACAACTTAATGATATACAAAAGTAACACGGCTCACAAATGAGAAGCCTACATAAACAACATAGTCAGAAAAGAGGCTAAGAGTTCATAAAGTTAACCCACACTCAACTTCTAAAAGGGTTTAGCTTTTGAAGGAAATGTGGAACCTTATACACTCCTAAGACCAACTTCGGCTATTTATCCATGTTTAGGCATTATACAAAAAAAAAAAAGAAAAAAAAAAAGGGAATCTTTGATAAGTTGAAGGGTTTGGGCCATATTGCTCCCCTCCCATCCCTTCTCAGCCAGTTTTCCAGTTTACTGCCATGTTGGTGCCATGCCAGCATGGAAATGAATTGGACCTACCACCAAATGGCAACTTATCAGGTAAGATTACTAGTAATAAGGTTAGTTCGACCATTCAAGTCATTTGATTTTAATTAAAATGGCTTTGGACAAAGTTATTTGAGGAATCTTTTTGTGTACTTAAAAACAGATTTTTGTTCCGAAAAAACAGAAACATGTTTGGCAACATGTTCTCGAAAACTACTAGAAAGTTGCCATTTTCTTAAATTTTTTTTTTAATACCAAAAATGTGTTTTTGATAACAGTTTTTAGAGTATAGAACTATTTTTGTTCAATGTAAAACCTCTTCCTCGGCAGTTCACACGTGTAATGTTAGTGAGGGCGTGTAAAAAAGGTTGAACTTCACATTTTCAAAATGTGGATGATTTGAAATTAACTAACTATATTAAGCGATTGTGTATGAATGGCTCGGATGTCTCAATTGAGAGAATTCTAAATAAATTCATCAGGCAAGGCAAAACAATAACAGAAACTTCGAGGTAGTATATAAATGAACAATGCAATCAATAAAGTGTCTAAAAAGATTTAAAATAACTGCATAACCTATTATGGTAATACAACTGTTAAAAGTTCCACCGAACCAGATTCTTATTACTACTCAGAAGTTAAATAATAAGAGAATTCCTAATTTAATCCAATCTAATGAGAAGTAAGTTTGAGAAGAGAAATTCTCAAGTCCTAGAGGTACAGAAAAGTAAAAGAATCGATGATTGAATTTCTAAATGGTTTGGCCTTCTTTTATAGACTTTTTGGCTTGTAACTGCCTTCAAAGCATTCTCCAATGAGGTTTGAATATGTATAGGATGTTTTCCCTCTTTCTTGGGAGAGAACGGTGTTAAGGTGAAATGGACCCTTGAATTAGTTTTTGGATGGCTCGGATTAAAAGATCAAAAGTTATTATTGAAATGACCAAAATGACTTTAGTGGACAATTTTTTGATCCTTAAATCCAAGCCATTCGAAATCTAATCCAATGATCCATTTCACCTTAGCACTGTGCTGAGTTTTATCAACTCAGTACTGAATCATCTCTCCTTTCTTGGATATTGGATAACTATTTAGACAGGACAGATTGCAGTAGAGAGGGGGTTAGTTTTTTTGTCTAGTTCATTTTCTTCAAACCAAGCCTGTTTTTACACCATTCTCCAATAAGAATTTAATGCGTGTTGGATATCTTTAGCTCTTTGTGTTAAATCTATACTACTAATCTACTATATAAACCCAATTGTCTTTGTCCTTGGTATATACTTGAATTTACCAAAAACTCTTTTTTAACTACCCCACTTTTAAGAAGATAGACTTAGGGGCAATATATAATAACTATGGGAAATTATAATTAGTTATTTACTCTCTCAACTAGCACAGATTCTCACTCCCCCAGCTACTCTCCTAAGATCTCTCTTCAATTTTTTTTCTTAAAAACTGATATGGCACTTTAAAATTTGAAATTTGACTGTTATCAAAACTAGTTTTCAACTATATTCCAATTTAATCTCTCTTGAACATAAAGTGGGGTACAAAAGTCAATTAAAAATAGATAAAAGTTTTCCTCTCCCACGTTACCTTTCATCTCTCCCCTCCCAATCTCCTTCCCCAATTGAATACCAGTTATCTTCTACCTTTAGAGTTAAAAAAGAAAAAAAAAGAAAAAAGAAAAAAAAAAAAAAAAAAAAAAAAAGCAAGGAAGGCAGTTTAAAAAAATGGTAAAAGATAGATCATTGTTGTCTGTTCTTTATCACCAGTACTAAATTCTTCTTCCACCATAACACATTTAGGCTATGTTTATTTAGTTGGAATAAAATGAATGGAATAGAATAGCATTCTTATTAATTCAAAACAGCATGTTTGGATGAGATAATTTGAATGTGAATGGAATCAAATAGAGTGTTTATAAAGCCATTTCAAATTACTTTCCATTCCATATTATTTTAAGTATAGAATTAGATTTCATTCTCATCCATTCCATTCCAACTAAACAAACATAGCCTTATCGTATTACATATAGTAAAATTCATCAAACTTGAGTTTAAAGCACTTACATGGCCTTTCGGATGGTTACTTTCATGTACTTCCTTTTTTATTTACTTATTTTTTCAGATTTCATGTGTATCTAACATAAATTTTTTTTCCTTCTTCCCTTCCATCTAGTGTAATGTCTGGTCCACTTATATTATGTATTGTTTTGTAATGTTCCCTCTCCATGGCTCCATTTAAGTTCACTAGATATAGCACACGTGCGTTGCACATGGATATTTTTAAATAATATTAGTTTCTATTTTTTTTTTTTTTTTCACTAATCTATGTATTTTTTTTTAGATATGCCTACAATGGAAAATCAATTTTGAGGGGTTCTTCATGTATTCAGGGCACATCCTTTTTAGGTTTCATACATCCTTTTTGGGTTTTGGTTGGAATTCTTGAGGTATGTATTGTAATTTGTTCTTCAGTTTAATGAGTCTAAATGGTTTTTTAGAACTATAGGTATTTCGTTTTGAATGATTTTTCTTTCTTTAATTACAGTACCTATTATGATTATAAATTCATTTATTTAACTTATAAATTCATCAAAAATCAAACTTATTCTCTAACAGTACTATATATATATATATATATATATATATATATATATATAGATATATAGTATAATTTGCAGAGCAAAACTTATCAGAGAATGGAAAAGTCGCTATTAACCAGAGAATGGAGAAATTACCGTTAACCAGAGAAGGGAGAAGTCGCAGCTACTTTTGATAGAGAAAGTGGAATTTCAGCTCTATCTATTTGTGTTTTATATATTAAGGTGTGTGTTTTATAATATATTAAGGTATGTGTTTTAGAATTATAGTTTCCATATTTCTATATATTTCGATTTATTATATACAAATTATAGTTTCCATTTCTTTTGAATTCCTATTTGTGTTCTATATATTAAGGTATGTGTTTTAGAATTACTATATTTCCTATATATACAGAAGGGTGGGTAGTTGTGTATTTAAAAATTAAAATAAAGGTATATTAGTCAATCAAAAGTTTTTTTTACATTCATCTTTTTATAGGTAGTATAGATATATGGTGTATGTTTATTTTGAACTAGGGTTAGTTTTATGTACTCTTTTATTTTTATCTTTCCTTTTTACTTCCTCCTCTTTACAGGATTGTTATGATACGGTTAGTTTCATGAAAGTGTTTCCTTTTTTCCTTTTTTTCTTTTTTTTCTCCCCCTCCCAGGGGAATTCATGCATGGTTTTGCAATCTAGATCGGGGGGGCAAAATTCATGATTGTTCTCCTCTCTAGTCTGTTTTCTTCAAACCAATTAAATTGCTCCACATGAGCATAACTGTCTCCACGTCTCAAGGCTAAATTGCCCCACACGAGCATAACTATCTCCGCAACTCAAGGCTTCTTTCTAAATTAAATAATTGCAAATAACCTACACCTCTCATAGAGATTTTTTTTCCCGATCATATTCTTCAAATGTGTTAATTAGTTCTCTCATTAAATTCAAATTTGGTAATTGCCAGTTTGATAACTGCTACAGAAAAATAAATGTTTCTGCAATACAATACGTGTCATAATCTGATTTGTCTTTTTTATAAAGCTTTTTTATCTATTAAATAACCATCCATATGACCATTTTTTGCTAGCTTGCTAATTATTTTTTATGGTGAATTTTTAAAATGACATTAAATTAAATGTCTAATCTAATCTGATAAAGTCCCTATTTTGTTTCTTTTAAATTAAATGTCTCAAGGGTTCTTTCTAATTTTTTTTTTTTGGTGGCCAGGGATGCCACATCGGTGCCAGATGGGTACTACGTGAACAGACGTGACCATCTCTGTTAAGAATCAATCTTCCGTCTTGTGTTTTCCCACATTGAAACACAAATACATAGTTAATGTATTAGATTATAAATTTATACCACACATTAAAATTTAGGGTAAAATTAATGACAATAATACGTAATTTGCCCTTTATTTTCTCATGGATCTCTCGCTACCACCTTACCAAACATATTATCATCCTCTCCTTATCACATTGAACCATTGGACCCTTATGACATTGAACCGTCTGGAGAGAAATCCTATCGATCGCGCTACATTTATTAGTCTTTGTCTCTTTCTCAATTGCATTCTACACCACTTATTGGTCTCTTACACTGTTCCACAAACAAAAAACTCTTCTCTCCAGTTCCCCCACCTCTCTCTACTGGAACCAGCCTCCATGGATCCTTACAAATTCCTCAACATCGTCCCTAACCCGGATGGCTCCCTCACCCGACTCACCCCATTCCCTACCGTACCTCCAACGGAAGATAACTCAACCACCACCGCCGATTCCAACTCACCCCACCTCTATTTCTCCAAAGACGTTCCTCTCAACCCCAACAACAACACCTTCATTCGCATTTTCCGGCCTCATCCTCTTCCTCCGAGGGCAAAGCTTCCGCTCATAATATACTTCCATGGAGGTGGCTTCGTCGTCTTCAGTGCTGCAACTCAACCTTTTCAGAAATCATGCGGTGCTATGGCAGTTCACGTCCCAGCTTTAATCCTGTCCGTCGATCACCGCCTCGCCCCCGAACACCGCCTTCCTGCGGCGTACGACGACGCCAAGGAAGCAATCATGTGGGTTCGGGATCAGGCGTTGGATATCAACGGTGGTGAAGCGTGGTTGAGCGAACATGCAGATTTTTCAAACTGTTTCTTGATGGGTTGTAGTTCAGGTGCAAATATAGTGTACCACGCAGGTATACGTGCACTCGACTACGATCATTCACCGGTGAACATCATCGGGCTGATCATGAATCAGGCGTACTTTGGTGGGGTCCAAAGGACGGAATCGGAGCTTAGATTAATCGACGATCGGACCGTGCCGTTACCGGTGAATGATCTCCTGTGGGAACTGTCGTTGCCGAAGGATGCAGATCGTGATCACGAGTATTCTAATCCTATGGTTGGTGTTTCCCTTCACCGCAAGATCGGACGGCTACCAAGGTGTTTGGTGATTGGGTATGGTGGGGACCCGCTGATTGACAGGCAGAGGGAGTTTGTGAAGTTATTGGAGTCACGTGGAGTGCACGTGGTGGCCAAGTTTGATGAGGAAGGCTTCCATGGTGTGGAGTTCTTTGATCCCACAAAGGCTCAAGCTTTGTATGAGGATCTCAAGGAATTTGTTAACTCAGCCATTTCTGAAAGTAACGTTATTCCTGCAAAATCAACTATATGACTTCAGCAATATATGCTAAGCTATTTTAAGGAAACCCACGCCCACCCTGAGTGGTTTTTGTTTTTGGGGTGGGGGGGGGGGGGGGTGGGTGTTGTTTTGGGGGTGTGAGGTTTGAACTTTTATGCATGTTTGATTGTTCCCCTTTGTCGTTTAAATTATTGTGGAATATATATTACCTACTCTATTGTCTGAGGTCGGTTTCTTATACCATCATAATCAATTGTGTGAGTTATTATGTACATTTTTTTCTTGAGCACAAGAGGTTTACCCTTATAGCAAGTTGAGTTTTGATAAAGCGTTTTAGGAAGTTAACATAGTTCGAGTATTCAAAATCCCATGAAATTGTTAATCCTTTTGGTAATTGCTCAGTACATGCGTGTAGAACGAGGGATCGGTTCTTTTGGAAGACTATCTAACTAGTAAGGGGGTCCAAAAGCATTTCCCTTCTCAATGAGGTGAGTGTTTCATTGCCTTGTAATAACAAACCCCACAAAAAAAAGAGGAGTATTTGCCTGCCTACTTAAGAATGGAGTCATTTATAAGTAATTAAAAGTATTTTTATTGTGTTTTAATTGTAGATACAAATGGAGTCCAAGCCAGATAACTTTTTCTACTTATGGACTAATTGGAAATTTCCCCCAATGAATAAACTTGTTTGGTCCTATGTATTTAATATAGTTCAGTATATAAACCTTGTTCATGACTGTGCTTGGTCAGATGGCGTCCATCCTTTCATATCGAGTGGAGATGAAGTTTTAGATCGTTCAAGAATGAAGATTCTTAAGCAGACCTTCAATTCGATCTCATACTTCAAGTAGTTGTTTAAGTGATTTAGAATCCTTCTAGGTAATCTTGGTTTGAAGGTGGAAGCTTAATTTAATTAATTGATCTAAGGTTGAATTTGTTAGTATATTTATTATGATAATTACATTGATAATTACATTGTGAAAGCTAAAATGAATAGTTTTTTCATACTTTTTTTTCCCCCTAAAAAAGGTAGAAGCATCAAAGGATAACCTAGCATCCCAACGAGGTGGCGCCCTAGGCAATTCCCTAACATATGCTTATGCACTACTCACAATTTTATTAAAAGAGATTAAAATGAATACATGATACGATAAAAGATAAAAATGGAATCATGTTTGGTTTTGGTGACTTATAAGGGAGTCACAATCCAGCTCACAGAAAAACATAGAAATGGAACGTTGAAAGTTAGAGAAAATATCTACCAAGATTAATATTGTAATTTAAATTTTTAGGCATAATCAATTATTTATTAGATAATTGATCAATCAGTTTGGTTTGTTGCAAGTTTGGTCTGTTTGATGCATTCTAATGGATTGGTCCATCTCATTGTTGATGGTGTGTGATTTTTCTGTAATTGGTATTTATATAGCAGCCTAGATAGCACTATACATTGTCTATTACATTGATCAATGGTTTACATTAATTATAATATTAATACTCCTTACTAATTGATTTAGTTGCTTATATGAGTATTGTGCTATTGATATGCATTGTGGTTGATTTGTTTATTATCAATTAGCTAGGTTACATTAATTTAATTTTCAATTACTAATTAGTTAATTGTGGTAAAAATTCAAATAATACATATTCACCTACTTTAGATCATTCTACGAGTCCTAAACCTTTATTATTTATTTATTTATAATTAAGCATCAAAGAAAAACCTAAAATATCAACTAGCTAGGTTGATACTCTAAGCACTCCTAATCATTTACTATTAGTTCAAATATTATTTATATAAAAAGAAGAAAATATAAATAGAGAACAAAAGGAAAACGGAAACTTTGATCTTGATGATCAACTTATACTTGTCACTAATCTAATTCACAAAATATATTGTTGAAAATTAGCAACAAAAATTAGACCTAAATTAACCTATACAAGGGCAGGCTATACAAATCATGACAAATAACAGATCGGACCAAAGTTCCTTAGGACTAGTCTTCCAATACCTGAAACCAGAGCATTGGAATCCAAGATTTACACACTTGTTTGTTAATGAGTTACCTTCATATGGCGAAGTCATGCATTCAATTCTTTCAGCTAGTTGTTGTTGTTTGTTTGTTTGTCTTTTTTTTTTTTTCCTTTGTTTGTAGATGAAGCAGATCAACACCTCCTAATACTAGTATGACCAACTAAATCTTCTCAAAGAATGACCAAAATTCATGTATGAAAGTTTTCTTCCCAAACTTTGAGTACTTTGAATCCAATGACCTAAACTAGCAACAAAATCAACTGCCTTATTCTTTCACCTAGTAATTGAAGACCTGGGCTCATGAGTAGCATTCTTGAAGCACTGGATAACTGAAGTTCAACCAAGGAGTTTTCTAGACATGTAACCATGATGTTCATGTAATGCCAATAATAGCAGCCTGAAGGTCATAAAAAATTACATTTTGAATGCCAATGTTAAAAATAAAGGCTCCTTTAACAAAACCTCTACAATTCCGAAAAACCCTAGCCTTCGTAACAGCAGAACTCAGGTTACCCATGGCAAAGCCATCAGTGTACCTTAAGCTTAATCCAATACGGAGGAGGGCACCAGCAAACAGGAACAATGGGGAGGGAGCTTTGCCCATAGTTTTGAGAAAATAAACAAATTTGTCCATATACCCACAACTAATCTTTCCAATATCAAAAAGCATTGATTTAATATGAAACACACACTCTTAAAATTAAGTCTTTAATCCTCAATTTAAAGGATTTTTTGGCATGCCAAATAGAGGAGAAAACAAGCATAAGCTGCTGAAAAGGTGAGAACCAAGTATAACCACAGGAAGAGATGGTCTACAATGAATATAATAAGTTGCTGAAAAGGACAATACCCCAACTACAGAAAAAAGGCCAAGTTATAGTGTCCTTAGAAGCAACCAAAGGCAAAGGGACTTTAATGTTTGCTAAGCAAAAATTAACTGGTGGAGAGCAACCAAGTTCTTCATTAAAAAAGTCACGACTCTAAAGTCATTGCTTTATCCATTCATTTTGTTTATTAGCTATAGCTAATGTATCAATTGTATTGTTTTTTGTATACCGTGAATGTCATAACAGTCGATGGATAAATCCAATAAAATAAATCTGACAACTTGTATTTGAAGTGAGAATTAGGAAACTCCTATCCCAGGTGGGATCAAGTACCGCTGATATATGTTTTGTTCCTCGCACGTAATGAATCTGAGTAAATTTTTTATCCTAATAGTGTGGTAGCTGGACTAACCAATTAAAAATTTTATTAAAAGAATAAATGTCCATAATGGGATGATCGATGTGATAGCTATCACATTATTTGAACAAGAGATTTGTAAAAAAAAATTTCTTCTCTCCAACTCCAAATGAATAACATGGAGATGAATGAGATGGATTTATAACATTTAAAAATAACAATAATAAATAAATAAATAAAATAAAGGAGGGGTTTACAGTTTTAACCCCTCAACTTTAACCCAAAAACACTTTATACCATTCCATTTTATTTTCAGATACTTTAACCCTTCTAGTTTGGGTTTATAACATCTTGCACCATTCCATTAATTTACGGTTTTTTTTTTTTTTTTTTGACAAAAAATAGTTGCACGTGACCTACTCAAACCAGAATACTCATTTTAAATAAAAATACACTTTTAATGACTATAAATCCTAACTATGAGCAAAATGGTAAGATAACATTTTTTTTTTTTTTTTTTTGGTTAACAATGTAATGGTTGCACAGCTTACATTTTTTGTGGGGCACAATCATTCAACTATGGCACTATGGTCTCCTGACTCTCGGCCAGACCAGAGGATCTTGTTCCATAACCATAAGGTCAACCAATATCCTAAACAAACCCTGCATAATTAAGAGTAAACCACAATATATGATTGGTGATTTTATTTCTATTTTTATTTTAATTTTTATATTTTTACAATTAAAGAAATTTACTCTTTTTAATTACATGTATCTTCCTCTTCATACCTGCCACAAGTCATTACTAAGGAAGAAAATGGGTATAAATTTTGAAAAGAGAGCTTATTCCCAAACGCCCCTTAATTAATGGACCACATTTTGGTAAACACCACCTCCTTCAACCCCGGATGCGGATGGTCTCAGAAGTAGTCAACATTACATGTGGTCAAACTAACCCTCATTCTGTGGGGTTTACCCATCCTACGGTTACGGTTAGCCCAAATGGTGAAGGACTAGCTATATCCATCATCCATGCAAAGGTTTGAGAGTTTTTTCAACATGGATGTGTTCATGGATTTGCATGCTGATCGATCAGCCTGAAAAAAACACTTCAAAAGTACTAAAACCCAAGACTCGATCTCTTCAACGCTCTATCATCTCCAACCATGTCCAACTTCGATCCCTATGATCACCTCAACATTTTGAAAAACCCCGACGGCTCCATCACTCGCCTCGTTCATCTTCCAACCATGCCGGTGACCGGCGAGGACGAGTCCCCTCATGGCCAAGACGTGGTTTCAAAGGACGTAACTCTCAATGCCCAAAAAAAAACTTCCGTCCGAATCTTCCGACCTTTCAAACTTCCTTCTAATGACAATGCCGTCGCCAGGCTTCCTGTCTTCATATACTTCCACGGTGGCTGTTGGCTCTTTTTGAGCACCGCCGACGCCATGGTCCACTTGAACTGCTCAAAGCTCGCCAGTGAAATTCCCGCAATCATTGTCTCCGTGGACTACCGCCTCGCGCCTGAAAGTCGTCTTCCTGCACAGTATGAAGATGCCGTGGACGCACTTCTCTGGGTGAAACAACAGGCTTTGGATCCGAATGGGGAGCAATGGCTGAGAGACTATGCAGACTTCCCAAGGTGTTACTTGTACGGTGTGTGTAGCGGCGGGAACATCGTATTGCAAGCTGCATTACGAGCTCTGGATTTAGATCTGAGCCCTGTAAGGATTGCCGGGGTTGTGATGAACCAACCCATGTTTGGTGGGAATCAAAGAACAAAATCTGAGCTGAAAAATGCTGCCGATCAATTGACGCCGTTGCCGGCATTAGACCTGGCGTGGGAGCTGACGTTGCCGCCAGGGACGGATCGAGATCACAGGTACTGCAATCCTGTGGTTGATGTGCCGGGCAGGAAGAAGATCGCGGCGCTAGGGAGGTGTTTGGTGATTGGATTTGGTGGGGATCCGATGGTGGATCGACAGCAGGATTTTGTGCAGATGTTGGTGTTGTGTGGGGTGCGCGTTGAAGCCAAGTTTGATAATGTTGGTTTCCATGGAATAGATGCCATAGACCCACGACGAGCTACGTTGGTGACCAAATTTGTTAAAGATTTCATTTGATTTTCTTCATCCATTTACGTTACTTTTATTCATTTTTTTTTTTTTAAAATTCCTAGCAAATTATTTTTTATGAGGACGAGTGTTTTTCTATCTCCATTCAAGATATGAGAGAAGGAAAAGGAAAATATATATATATATATAGTTATTATTAAATAAAGGCTACATTTAGCATTTTCTTTTTCTTTCATCATGCCTTTCAAGATGGGGGACTTTTTGATTGGTCGGGAAGATAATTGTAGTTCAATATAGATTATAGTTAACCTCCTAGTCAATGACTATCAACTTAATTAAGAATGACTACTGATTATAATCATTTGCCATAGCCCGATCAATCTAAAATTCCCCCTCTCAAGATTCAAATGGAGGCTAAAAGCCTGTTCGGGTGTCTAGTTTGAAATTAAACAATTCAAAATATTTTACATAGTATTAGAGGTATAAATCTATTGAATTAAAATATTTTGAAAAGTTAGAGTCATCACTATAGTTGATGTTATGTGATCAAATCTTAGAAATTCATAAAATGCCACTATCTTAAATTTCCACTCTTATATATGATTATAATTAACCGGCCATCATTTTCTTAAATTTGTCAATTCAAAATGATAGATTTATGACTTCGATACAATGCAAAATATCTTAAATTGTTTAACTTCAAATTGGACACCCAAAGAGGCAAGAGATCCTTTTCCATTTCCAATCCTCCAGCGGATTGAGTTCACCTAATTTTCACTATCTACGACTAGCTAGCCCAAAGGAATAGTGCATGTCCCTTGATTTTCAACATAAATGGAATATATCCTATTAATAATAAACTTTTAATTCATGATGACATGTAATTTTTTTTTTTCAAACTATAAAACGAATTAAAATTTCCCAAATATATGTGGGAAGAATCAATGACTCACTTGTGAAATCCATGGGTGGGTGGCAATCTGATAATAAAACTTATGTTAATGCGTATATGATAATTCACTTAAAATTATCTTTCTATTTGTTTTCATTGTAGTTTTCACTGGTTCACCTCCTAGGCAGCCCACCTATAAATGCTTTTTGCATTTTAGAAATAACTGACATCGGAAAATGGAGAAAGAGGAGGAAACAGAAGAGAAAACTCAAAAAGTAACCCAAGCTCGCCACCCAAAAGAATCCACCAAAGGGATAAGAGCAATAGAATAAGAAGAACTCCTTCTTCTTAGAAAGCCAAAGGCTGAATTCTCATTCAAATTTTCTAAAACTTCCTTTCAAATACAAGACTAAAAGCTTTAAATAACCTTAGAATGGAACAACCCTCTAACAATGGGTATAATCTCAAAGCAAACAAAATTTCCAAGCAAGAATGGACAACATAGTGAAGCAAACTTTGAGTGAAAATTAAATAACACCTAAACAAATTAAACAGACTCTTAGGGACTTAAAATATGACTTAAAGGACTACCAATCTCGAAATTATAGCAAGCAAAATAAATAAATTAAATTGGAATAGAACCCAAAGTAGAAGACACTAGAATTTTGCAGTCGAAAAAAATAGCCTCTGTTCATCTTTAAATCTGAATGCGCTAGGGATGCTTCAGCTAACAAGCCTTATATGCTTTCGAAGCCCTTCGAGTCTAGTTTCAAACCCAACAAATGGTTCACGGTTTCAAGTCCCGAGGACAAAGTTATGACCGTTTTACTGAGACCTGTCCAAACTGATTGTTCTACTTCAGCACCGCGATTTTTACTAGAATTGGCTTTTTGGGCATTTTCTTTGGGCTGATCCTTTGGGGAATGTAAAGAGATGATGACAAGGCAATGAGATGACAATGGCTTGGCACCCCTAAGGCTTTACCGTGTCAATAGCGTTTAGGACAAGGTTAAAAAAAATAATATAGAAATTGTTTCTAAGTCTTTTCTTTATCATGTTTTCCTTAAGCATTGCTCCCTTCTCCAATAATGCAAGTATAACGTATACTTCATTACTAGAGATAAATCACTAATTTTTTGTGGGGCTAAGGTTAAGGTAGGACATCAACTGACTTGAGGGAACGCTTGCAGTTCTCCCACTTTGTAGTTTCATTAAGGTCCCTCCAGTCATTGGCTCTCCAATGGAGAAAGAAAGTACTATGCTTATGTACAAATGGAGTGCTGTCCCCTTCTATCTTTTTTTGCTTATAAAAAACACAACGTACTAGTTGTGCCATGCCATTGCCGATCCGAATAGATAGATTTGGCACTTCTTTAGCATCCTTTGTTGGTATTAGGATTTGGTGTTGCAACACATAAATAACTGTGCACAACATAACTAGCAACACATGCACTAGGTGTGTGATTATTCACAACATATTACTGTTATAGCACTAAACCCCAGCTCCATTTGATGACCCCTAAATTTTTTTCATATGTTTCCTGGGAGCATGAAAAAGCTAGAGGCTCATAGTTTTAGTATAGTTCTCGACCACCAGTAGCTTAAACAAAAATTTGCTTCATATAATTATTTTGGCATTCGAATCTAACTGAGTTCAAATCGTTGGACAATGGGAAACCAATTTAAATACCTTTTCCATTACCCCCTATTTGGTTCATGGATTCTACCAAGGAAAAAAAATGGAAGGGAAAAAATATGCGGAGGGAAGAAAATGAAAGGAAAATATAAAATCATGTCAAGCCAAAATTATTCTAACTCTTCTTCTTCTTCTTCTTCTTCTTCTAATTTTTCATTGCAACTGTACGAGATAAAAATTGTTCCCCGAACTTGATGTTAATGAAAGAGCTTGCCCTCACGCTTGGACCTGCAATCACAAGCTTGGAAAAAGAGTCAGAGGATAGGCTAAGGTGGGTTTTGGCCAAGCCTCCAAAGCTTAAGTCAGAAGCTATTTAGGGAGAAAGAAGCAAGGAAGAAGAAGAATTTTAGAGGATTAGGGTACTGTAGCTTACCTTATTTTGCTCTATCATATTCTTTTTATACCCACCTGTACGGACTGACCATGTGAGGTCAGGTAACTGCCTTGGTCAGGTCAGATCTGACTATGGTTTGCCAATAACCGTCTGACTATGGTTTGTTGATCGTGGTTAGGCAAGGAACCATGGTTTTTAGTAACCGCTGTGTCAAGAATTACAGCTGCTGTAATAGTTTTGGACTGTAGTAAGATTTGGATTGTAGTGTGAGTCATGGGACAGGTGTCCCGAGGTGAACATAAGGCCTCGAGCTGGGAGATCATGTGTGCTGTAACGGGCCTGGTTGAATTGCCTTTGCTACGTGTCAGTGTTTCAGGTTGGAACTCTCTATCCCAAGTTGGGACCTTGGTTCAGAGATATTCTTACACAATTTGCCCCAATTATGACATTCCCGAGTTGGGACTTGTTATAATTTTACACTTGCTGAGTGTTTTTCCCTGTGCCCCTATGTCGTTTGGTTTTTTAGGGTTTAGCTGGCAGAGAGTGATTACGCCCTTCCGTATTTCAAGGCGTTGATGTCATGTGCCTTGGGGCTGTCCCATCCGCCGTATATAGCATTTAATGCTCCAGAAGCATTATGTCTTTGGGGCAAAACTAATCACTGTTCACTTTACCTTTGCATTCTCTTTCTACTTTCTCTTCTCTTTACTTTCCTGCTATTTGCATTCTGTCTTCAATAAGAACACACCGTGCACACCGTTCTTCTCATCGGAATCCGCTGTTAGCACCGTTTATTTGTTGGAGAAGGTCTATCTTGAGCCTGCTCGCCATCTTGAGACTCATTCTACCGACGCTGTTCTACGTTGGGAGGTTGTTCTTGCTTCAACCACTACCTCTGGAAGCGTTTCTTTGGAGATTCTTTGCATCGCCCCGCCATACCTTTCCGGTGAACTCACCTTCCTGACCGCTGTTCGATTTCTTCAACGGTATAACTTTTTCTTTGCTCTTGTTTGTCGATTTGTATGGTGTTATTTTCTATGCCTAGGATTTTTGGTGCTATTCTTGGGGTTTGTTTCGCGATCCTAGGGTTTTCCTTTGGTTTTTGGGGCAAATCGCTAAGATACCAATTTTCCCGTCTTTTAGGGTTTGAAAACTCCATCTTAGGGTAAATTTAAGACGGAGACCATTGGTCTCCTCTTTCTGTCTTTTTCCAACATTGAGTTAGGTGACTCTCGAGTTGACACTTAGAATAATTTTGGAGTTTGTCAAGGCAGGGTTAACATACCAGCTAAGACCTTATTCTGGAGGTTCAGGTCGGGGCATGTAAGGAGAGACAGTTGGTCTTGGATTTAACCTTCCCACTTTCAAATTTGGCAAATGTCGTCTTTCTTTGACATTAAAAGCAACCTTGCAAGGATAGCAGAGTTCAAGGCCCTGTACGGCTTTGAAGATGGGAAGTTCAGCTTCCGGTTTGCTGAGCTTGGGGAGAATATCTATAAGTCTGATGCTCAGGGTGGCATTCCTGTGCCCATTGTTGCATTCATGGAGGGCGGAGTTCGCGTCCCTTTCTCCGACCTCCTAAATGACTTCCTCTTGTACTGTAGCATTGTTCCAACCCAGTTAGGGCTAAACTCCTATAGGATTGTCCTGGGGGTTCATGTCCTTAACCAGATCTTAGGGACATCCATTGGCATGCGGGAGATACTCCATCACTACAAAATCTGTGCCCTCAAAAACAAGCCCGACCACTATCTTTCTGTCAAGCCCAAGAGAAAACCCTTTGTTACATACATCCCAGATTCTAATCCCGGAGCTCACGACCATATCATCTTTGTATACGGGCCCATGGATAGGACTTTACCACCAGATGACCCTGTCATCCCTCACGAGGAAGGCTCTTGGTGTAAGCACTTAGCGGGATTCATATTTATTACGTTTTTATATGACCCCCAAAATGGATGTTAGATTACATGCTGACGTTTGTGTCCCGTTTCTTTCTAGCAGCTCCACATACTAACGAGCCTGCAGACAAGTTGAGGAAGGAGGATATCCAGAAACTGCTGGACTACTAAGTGAGCTAGCACTGCAGAGCAGCTCATATCTTGCTCAACTACCACGCAAGGTATTAGACTTACGGGAAGGCAAGTCTTCTTCATTAGGAACAGCCTAATAACGAATTGACCCGTCTGGTAGAATAAGAAGAAGAAAGAGAAGAAGAAGAAGAAGAAGGAGGAGGGATCCGGTTTTGGGCTGAGGGAGAGGGTGCTGAAGAAGTCAGAGCCTTGGATAAAGCTGGTCGCCCCGCTCCTCTAGTGATCGAAAGCTTGAGCTCGCAGGAGATTGTCTCTCAAGCTATGGAGAGGAGAAGCTCCAATCCTCCACTCCCCAAGAGACAGAGGACTGATTCTGGGAATCAGAAGTCCAAGAAGGACGATGGGCTGGACCTTGCGAACCCTCGTGGCTGAGAGGAGGGCTGCTGCTGATAAGAAGGTCGCCCAGCAGAGGTCAACTAAGCAGAAGTAGCAGCAGCAAAAACAGCCCCAGCAGAAGGCTAGCCAGACGGCCCCTGCGAAGAATGCTAGGCAAGGTGCTGGCCAAAAACCCACTGACCCTAACAGTGGCAAACTTATGGCTTCTGCCATGAGGGGGCAGGACATAGGCAGACCCGAGGTGCCTAAAGTTATCGGGAAGGGGAAAGCTCCCATGGTCGTTCCCCCAAAAAATAAAAGACCCACCATGGGTCCCGAGAAGCAGCCCGCTGTGTAATAGCCCGGGCAAGGGGGTTCTAATACTGTTGCTACCGAAGGGGGGAGCGCTCCTTCCCAGAGTGAAATCATAGCCAAATTCCCCGAGGTACGACTTCACTTTTTCAAACTTATGTTTGCCCCATACTCAAAAGCTTTGTCATGAACTCTGACTAACTCTATCTCCTCTTATATGCATGCAGTTTCCTGTACCCACAGACGAGACTGTCACCAGCTCTTTCTCTGTGGAGTACAACTTCAAGCAGCTGGGGAACCCTATGAGGCTCCCAGCAGACATGGAGCATTTCAGGAGGAAGTCCGCCCCCGAGCTACTTCGCTTCGGGTTTACTAGTCTTTACAGAGTAAGCCTTGTCTCTTTCTGGTTTCTGTTACTTGCTACTCAACCTGATTTCTGACTTGATGATGTTTGTATAGGGCTGCCAACAAATTCTGCTTGCGGGTGACCTCCTCGAGGAAGAGGATAATAAACTGGCGATCAAGATCACCAAAGTCTGGAGTGAGTACGATAAAAAACTGCTAGAGGCTGAGGCAAATTACTCTGCGGCTATGTCCCAGCTTCAGAAAGTGAAGTCTGAGTGTGAGACATTCAAGTCCACTACCGAGAGCACTGTCAGTAAGTTAAAACTTATGAGGAAGGACTACGCAGATTTGGAGGCTGAGCTGAGGAAGATGAAGGACTCCAATGACGAATTAGCTCAGGAGAAGAACGACTTAGCGAGGAAAGTTCGGGCCTTCGAGGTTGAGGTAGAGAAGGAGAAGGCTTTTGCTGAGAAGGCTGTGGCGGAGAAGAGGAAGAGAGTCAGGGATGCTCTCGTTGAGCAGTTGGTTGACGAGCTCGAGGATACCTACCAACTTCCGTGAGATACCTTGACCGAGTTGGCCTCTGCCCAATTCCCTGGGATCGCTGACATCCCCTTTGAAAGGAGGGAATTATCCCCAGTGGGCAACCCTACAGGTGGCAATGCTGGGGAGGCTGACGCTGAGGCTGTAAGTGGAAACGTGCCTGGGGTTAGTGATCCTGAGGTTATGTCCCAACTTGAAGCCGGGGCTAAAGCCGAGAGGGTCCCTGGTTCCTCCATGACCCTCCTGTCACTGCCAACGAGGATCAACTCGTCGTTGCAACGGAAAGCACCACAGAGGCAGTCCTTAATCTACCTCCGGCTCCTGTGGCCCTTCCTACCTCTACTAATCCTACCCAGGTGCCCGAGGTCGTTGATCCAGCTGTTGGGGACTCGGGGAAGAAGTAGTTACCTAGGCTTTGTTTTTGTTTTTCTTTGTTTTGGCTAAGTGCCCCGTACAAACATTTGTAAACTTTTCTTGAAACAAAATGTGTCTTTTTTCTTCGTTATATGCACATGTTCTTTGTTTTTTTACTGAT
The DNA here is from genome assembly GCA_039720395.1 of Liquidambar formosana. Taxonomy (NCBI): domain Eukaryota; kingdom Viridiplantae; phylum Streptophyta; class Magnoliopsida; order Saxifragales; family Altingiaceae; genus Liquidambar; species Liquidambar formosana. Next base: position 18,017,625 of record CM077831.1, on the reverse strand, counting down.
TGCGTGTCTAAGTATGAGTTTGGGATGAGTCCCATGTTGTTATATGATTTCTGCTTCGTCAACAGGCTCGCTTGAGCCCGATTTGATTCTGAATTTTAACTTGGATAGTAATAGACTTGAGACTGAGGCTGTTTGGACATAGCCTGCTTGGACCCATTCTAGGGCAAGCCTTAAGACTAAGCCTGTTCTTAGGCAAATTTTGCTTGGACCCGTTCTTGGGCAAGACTTTAAAGCAAAGCCCTTTCTTAGGCTGATTGTGCTTGGACCCGTTCTTGGGCAAGACTTTGAATTGTGCCCATTCTTAGGCAAAGAGTTGACGTGAACTAATCCTGGGCAGGTTCCTTTTTTAACCCATTCTTAGTTTATGATGCTCGAGCCTTTTTTTAGGCGAGGCTTGTGCCTATTCTTAGGCAGTTTGTGACTTGGACCCATTCTTGGGCAAGTGCTTTTAATTTAAAACAATAAATAAGCATTAATCTTCCTAAATAACATCTGCATTTGTATTGAATGACCTTTGCATGTAATTACAACTTTCTTTATTGGTAAAATAATCTCAAATTAGCTATATTAACTGATCTTGGGAGTTCCTGTCCAGTCTCTAAGCTCTTTAGCCTGTAAAAACCTGTGCCCCCAACGTGGATGACCTCGTAGGGACCTTCCCATGTCGCCCCGAGCTTCCTTTCTATAGGATTTCTGGTCCTAGAGTTTACTTGTTTGAGTACTAACTCTCCAACCTTGAACTCCCTTGACCTGATCCTTCAGTTATAGTATTTTTTCAGCTCTTGCTGATAAGATGCCATTTTAATTCGAGCTCCTTCCTTTCTTTCCTCTGCCAGATCTAGATCCCGAGACAACACTTGATCGTTTGTCGCCACATCATACGGCTCTGTCCTGAGACCCGGTAAACCCAGTTCCGTTGGTATAACTGCTTCCATTCCATAAGTCATTGAGAACGGAGTTTCTCTTGTGGACCTCCTTGGAGTAGCTCGGTATGCCCATAATACGAAGTGCAGCTCATCAGGCCAAGGCCCTTTCGCATTATCCAGCCTTCTCTTTATCCCTGCGACTATAATCTTGTTCGTTGCCTCTACCTGGCCATTACATTGTGGGTAGCTCGGGTTAGAATACCACCGCTGGATTCTTTGTTCCGCATTGAATTCCTTGGTTCTTTTGCTATCGAATTGAGTTCCATTATCTGACACAAAGGCTCTCGGGACCCCGAAGTGTGTAATAATATTTTCCTAAAGGAACTTGATAATGTTTGAATCTTAATTGATGCAAGCGCAATGGCTTCCACCCATTTGGTGAAGTAGTCAGTTTCGATAAATAAGTACTTCCTATTCCCTGAGGCTATGGGCAATGATCCAATAAGATCTAACCTCCACTGTGCGAAAGGCCACGGGCTGGATATGGGGTGCAATTCTTGAGCTGGTTGGTGTATCTTGTCAGCGAACATCTGACACTTCGGACATTTCTTCACATATCTGATAGCGTCCTTTTGTATATATGGCCACCAATATCCCTGGGTGTTTACCCTGTGGGCTAATGATCTTCCTCCTGTTTGACCCCCACATGACCCTTCGTGGAGTTCAGTCAGAAGGTCTAGCACCTGGTCTGGGTGTACACACTTCAAGTATGGCCCTGTATAAGACCTTTTGTAGACAGAGCCCGAAGGAGATAACCAAAATCGAGCTAACTTAGCTTGAATTCGGTGGCCCTGATTCTTATCCTCAGGTAGTTCATCTCTTTGTAAATAAGCAATTATCTCGTCCATCCAACTAGGTGATGAAGCCTGAATGTCTGAGATGACATCTTCTATCCCGATACTTGGTTCTTGAAAGACTTCAACATTTATGGTTCGAGGAGTATTTGTTTCCAATGCTGCAGCCAAAGCAGCTAACCCATCTGCATGTTTGTTTTGATCCCTCATGAAGCATCTAAACTCGACGCTTTTGAAGTCTGCAGCCAATTCCCAGACTTTGTGCATGTACGCAAGTCATTCTTTTGTCTTTGGCTTTATATTCTTTGTTCAATTGATTAACTACGAGTCTGGAGTCACTATATACCGATAATTCTTTTACTCCCATTGCTCGGGCAACCCAAAGTCTGGCCACGACTGCCTCATACTCTGCTTCATTGTTCAAGGCTGGGAACATAAGTCTAATTGCTTGCTTGATGATCTCTCCCTCAGGATCTGTCAGCACAATTTCCAGACCTGCTCCTTTCGAGTTTGATGCTGCATCCACTTTGAGCTCCCATTTCTTCTTCTTTTCATTGTTTATCTTATCTTCCTCCCCCCAGTTTAAGCATGGAGGATTTTAATTCTGTCTGGTTTGAACTGGAAGTAGGATCTGTGAATTCTACAATAAAATCAGCTAACACTTGCCCTTTAATGGCAGGTTAGGGCTTAAAGTGGATGTCGTAAGTGTTGAGTTCTACCCCCCACTTCGAGACTCATCCGGATAGGTCAGCTCGCTTTAGGACATCTTTTAGTAGATAGTTAGTGAGCACTGTGATAGGATGAGATTGGAAGTAGTATTGGAGTTTTCGAGAGGCTGTGACAAGAGTTAGGATCAATTTTTCAAGGGGTAGGTAGCGAGTTTCAGCATCTAATAGCGTCTTGCTAATATAATAGATTGGCTTTTGGGTAAGGCCTCGTTGGGCAATAAGTACACCGCTGAGTGAATGGGTTGACACAGCCAGGTAGAGATAAAGTGTTTCTCCGTAGTGAGGGTGGGTCAGGGTGGGGAGTGTTTCTAAGTGAGCAACCAACTTCTAGTAGGCTTCCTAGCATTCTGTATCCCATCCCGAGTTCTTGCCCTTCTTTAGTATTTGAAAGAAAGGGCGGCACTTGTTTGATGACCTCGAGATAAATCTGCTAAGTGTTGCCACCATTCGTTCAACTGCTGGACATCCCTGACTTTTGTTGGTGTTCTGAGGGTTCTAATTGCCTCAATCTTACTTAGATTTGCCTCAATCCCCCTTCTCGAAACTAGGTGACCCAGGAATTTTCCCGAACCTATTCTGAATGAACTTTTCTTTGCGTTAAACTTCATCCAGTAATCATCAATACCCATATTTTAAATTCCAAGAATAACAAATACTATGATAATATATACCATATTATCATGTCAATAGTTTAAACCCATGTAAATTGCACCTACCTCAACCAAATGTGTGAAAAATGCAACCTTGTGTGTCGTGGGTGTGAAGTCCAAGCCCTAGAATGCACATGCAAGCTCTCAATCCAAGTCTTAACTCCCAAATGACTTGGTTGAATGAAGAGGATGGAGATTCCAACTCCAAGATGCAACCAAACCTCACAAATACCATGGATAAACACAAAATATGAGGATATAATAACTAAATCCTAAAAGAAATGCAAACCCTAGTTTTATACATGAGAAATTACCTCTCAAATGCAAAGGAATTGGTGAGGATGAACATCCATGCCAAATCCCATGAAATCCAAGCTTAATCCACCAAGAGCAAGCTCCAAAAACACATACATGAGCCTAAACAAGAAACCCCAACTACAAAGTCCATGAATAATACTCCCAAGAAGTAGATCAAGTGTATAACCAGGTGGAGAGAAGAGAAATCATGCTTATAATGCATGAAAACCCATGAAAATGGAGGGAAAAACCTTTGTCTCTCCACCGTCCCCTCTCTCTCTCTCTCTTATCCCTTCTCTCCCGATTTGTTGAGAAAAATGGGTGAGGAACCCTCTAGAAGTTGGGTTTTATAGGAAACAAAAAGGAGGGGTAGAATGGTCTTTTCGCCCCATAAAAATCTTGTCTTTCAACAGAAATCCCGTGTGTTATAGTCGACTATAATGAATTACAGTCGAGTTATAGTCGACTATAACTCCCCAAAGAACAGTTTTGCGACATTCTGCTTGTTATAGTCGACTATAAGTTGTTATAGTCGACTATAGCACCCAACAGGCACAAAAAGAGATATTCTGTTGATTATAGTCAACTATAAAGGGTTATAGTCAACTATAACACTCAACATGCACAACAAAGAGGTACGTAACTCACCAAAACATACCTTAACACAATCAAACAAAGAACCCTCGATCACAAGAATTCAATCATAACATCCTAACATCATATACATGTATTACCCATACAAGTGGTCATCGATCCAATCATGGGATTAACTATGTTAACCATAGGTTAAACCCTTAATACCTTAATTAAAATTACAGGTGTTACAGTGTGTGATGATCCTTGGGTCAATTCCAGGCATTTCGTGGGGCGACCAAGCAAATACATCAATATTATCTTTTAAGAATTCGAACAGCTCTGCAGCGTCAGTCTCATTCAGCGACTTTCCAATCCTAAAAAACCTCTCCAGATTGGCGGGATTAATTATTTTCTTTACAAGCTCTTCTCCTGTTCGATCTGCGGGTTCTAGAGCAATTTCTTCCACCCCGAGCCGTTCTCCCTTTCGTTGCTATAAGGGGATCTCATCGACTTTAGCTTTCTTCTTTTGTTCTGGTACTTGCATTGGGGTTTTGATTTTGCCAGTCTCCGAGCTAGGGAGTGTCACACCCCATTTTTGTCACCTTAGTTAGGACATATCATTTCATATAGGATTTTGAGTCTTTTTCGAGTCTAGTCTTTTGCATTGAGTTTCTATGGCGTTGAATATCATGTGTATGAATTTTGAAGTGATTTGGAGTTCGTCTCGATAGTCAATAATAACTTTTGCGACTTTAAGGGCATAATCGTCTTTTAAGCCGTATATTTTCCATTTGACCTTGAAATGAATCCCGAGTCATTCCCTCGAGTTCATATGGTTATATAGAGTCCATATATAGGTTCAATTTCATGAATTAATGGTTTAAGATCAATTCGGCTAGTAATGGTTCGGGTTGGCTAAAAGACCGTTTCTTGGTTTGCTCAAATTGACTCATAAGACCCAACCAATTTTCTCTCATTTAACTTCAATTGGGCCTTATTTATGTCCTAAATATGTTTAGAAAGATCGAATTTCGATTGGGAAAGCATTTGGTTCGACCTTATGTACAAACCCAGCTTAGCGACGGTGAAGCACCATAGTTAACCACCTTTGTAAAACCTAACCATGCACCCATGGTTGAGGATTTTTGTCCTAAAATGCCTAAAAATGTGTTCCCCTTTGAAACACAGTCGTTTTAGGCTTTTATTTCGTCAAAATCGGACTTAATTTGAAGATTTTAGGACTTCTACAGCGAGTAGGAGTCAAAACCGAAGCGGACTGAAGGAGACCCTCGGGTAACCGTCCGAGGCTGGACGGTCAGCCCTCCAAGCCCAGACGACTAACCATCCAGGCCTAGATGGTCACCCGAGAGACTCCGTCTTCAACTCAACTTCTGACTCTTTCCTCCCTCTCTTGATGGTTTCCTCCGCCAATACAACTTGTTTGAGTTTAGGAGTAGTGTAAGTTTGAGTTGTTTGACCACCAAAAGAGTCTCTAATAGCCCTAGGATCATTATTTAATGAATTAATCTTAGCCATTGGTTTAGGGGGTCAGTTCTTTATATAAACGACATGGTATTCAGCACACAGGGGGAGGTTAATTGTACTTTACACTTAGAGAGAGAGGGAGCTACGAGTTTGGAGAGCTAGAAGGACATCAAGAGGAGGCTCTTCAACCCTAAACAAGCAAGGAAACAAGAATTTTAAAGAAAAGGAAGAGTCTACAAGAGGTAAGCATGCCTATTTAATGCTGAACATGAGTTCTCTACTTTCCTTCTCCTTCTTCTTCTATGATAGTTCTAGTGCATGATATAACTCCACATGTTAGGTTAGTTCAATGTTGTTAGGGTGCATTATGAATGATTTTGAGATAATTTATGACTTTATATGCTTGATAATCCCTGGTTTACTAGGGATTTGAAAGTATTATCTTTTATATCTTCTTGAATCATGCATAGTTCACATGTCTAGGTTGCTGTGATTATTGTCATGAGTTGATGCTCCTGTTAGTTAATATATATGATATATATGATATTCATGATAATTTGAGTATGTGTTAGAGTCGTTTCATAGGTTTTAATGCATGGTTGTGAAATTAGGGTTTCGATAACCCTGAATTCGCACAATTTTCATACAACATGCTTAACTTAGCTTTTTGAGTTGTTTCTCATCATAGTCATTCTGTATATGCTGCATATAGTTGAATCATGTTAGATTTGCATTCATATAGTATATTTTATAGGGTTTTTGGAGACATTATCATTTTCCAAGGATAATTATCCTTTTCGTTGAGTGAGGTTTTGCATGAGAGCTTTTTGTGATGTGTTTAAGAATGAAATCACTTCTATTGTGTTCTAGTATATATATTTTACGTAGGATATGTTGATTGCACCTCCCCATAATGACTTTTTTATGTGAAATTATCTTAAGATAGTTTCGCTTAAGAAAGCTCGCCGTAGGAAGGCCTATTTTCATATTTTACATATAATATCATCTTTTTGGTTAGAATGTGCTTTGTTATCATGTTTATTGATATTATTGGAGTCTCTTACAGCTTGTTAGTGTGTCTTTGGTAGGTTTTTATGCATTTTAGTCGAGTCATTGCATGTAGGATTGAGTTAGAGTCCTTAGTTATTCATTATTCTTGTTGTTTGCATGATTAATGGATAGTTTTAGGCCTTGTCATGGTTCTGTCCAGATTAGTATATTGCTCTCTTTGCATGGTTTTGCGCACTTATAAGGGTGCAAACAGGTACAATACTTATCCTATTGCAAATAGGGCTGCTATGACTTGAAATGGCTAATGCTTGGAGCTTTTGCGCTCAGGTAAGTAGGGTATGAAGTGCCCTAATTCACTTTTCTTCTTTCTTTTCTCTTCTCCCTCCTAGGGTTACTTCTTAATACGAACGTATGGTGATTATCTAGGGTTTCCTTCATTTATAAAATTCTGGTTTTCTATCAAAGTTTTCCTCTTGTGGAAGTTTTCAATTTTGGACTAAATCAATACATTTTCAAATAAGGAAACTTAGGGTATTTACCATAGGTGTGTATTAGGTTGTAACCCTATTCTTTTCGAACTACGTGGACTTTGATCCATGTATTTCGCTGCATGGTACGTAAGCACTCTTCGTGAGACTCAAGTCCGTCCTAGGATCCAAGTATCCTAGGTTTTTCTTTTCTTTTTTTCTTTTTTTTGTTTTGTTTACTTGTTTGATTGTGCATGGATGAGATGGATGGATGAAATATATGATATGCATGCTGCCTTATGATCATATATGCTGATATTTGAGTGAAAAAAGATATTAAGTTAGCCCAATTAAATTAAGAGACCAACTCGGGCAATGTGGGTGTTTATGGGCTTTTGCTTAGAACCTTCCCACGTCGTAACTTAGCCCCCGAATCCAATTTTCTGGTTTCAAAGACTTTGCTTTTCTTTTAATGGAGTCATGTGGTTTTGAAAATAAAACATTTTGTGGTTTTCCTCTTTTCCCTAAAAAATGAGGTGGCGACTCCTTTTTATTTGTTGTCTTTCACCACACCTATATCCCATTTCTTTCGCCAAATCCTTGTGGGCTGTTTTCTGGGGATTCACAGGGAGATGCGGGATTCTAGACTTTACTTTGTCCTCCGAGGACGTTGAGTGGCCTGCATACTCTGCCAGAAAACATTCCCTGGCTGCTGCCTGGTTTCCTTTATCTCCATGATTCCTTCTGGACTCGAGAACCTGATAGACTGGTGGTAGGAGGACGGGACAGCCTTCATGGCTTGGATCCAAGGTTGCCCAAGTATTACATTGTAGGCTAACCTCTCCTGAATTAGTACGACTTTTCCATAGATTAGACTGGCCCGACCCGAACTGGGAGAGTTATTTGCCCCAATGGAAAAGTCATGTTTCCGTTGAAAGCCTTCAAGCTGACGTGGCAAGGTTTGAAATCAGAGTCTTTTAGCTCGAGTTGCCCAAACAACTTTTGGAACATAACATTCACAGATGCCCCGTTGTCCACATAGACCTTTCCCACATCATAATTCCCAATGAGCATGTGCACAACCAGAGTGTCGTTGTGAGGGCATCGCACTGTCCCATCAGGCCCTGCGTCCCCAAAGAATAGCAATTTTTCTCCAGTCTCTCCTTCACCTCGAGGTAGCAGTACTGGTTTATTCCCGATTGCACTGACCTCGGCGTCTTGGCAAGCCATCCTATATTGTGCCCTGAGCTGGCTGTTCAACAGAACAGTTTCCTCATATCCCCCTGTGATCACATCAATCCTCTCGAGGATCTTTGGCTATGTGTATTGGGGAGCTCTGTTCTCAGGCTTTTTCTGTTCGGATGGCTATCCTTTCTCACCTCGGGCTATAAATTCATTCAACTTTCCTTCCTTGGCGCAGGCCTTAAGGTTGTACTTCAGGATCTTGCAATCTTCTGTTTTATGGCCATGATTCTTGTGATAACTATAAAACAATTTTCTTTTTCTCTTCTCGGGCTCTTTAAACATGGGTCTAGGTCTTTGGAAAAAGTCTTTATCTTCCATTGCCTTCATTAATTTGTAGATAGGAAGAGTGAATACAGTGAAGATAGCTTGGTTTGGATTGGTAGGTGGCTTTGACTTTTCTCCTCAGGGGCTGTCCCTCCGAGGCTTTGAGTCTTTCTTCTTATCATCATTCTCATTGGTTTTGGTAGGTTGTGGGTTGTAGAAATCATCTAACTTTGAATAGTTGGCCACAGTGGAGAGTAATTTGGCTAAGTTTCTAGGGGGGATTAACTATCAACTCCTTGAACAGAGGTGATGGTTTCCTCAGCCCGAGGCGAAATAAATCCATGGCATTCTTCTCAATTGGGTTGTCAATCTCGTTGTAAACCTCCCAAAACCTTTGAGAATATTCCCAAAGTCCTTCCCCATCTTTCTACTTCAGCTCGTACAGGTTTTGCATGGTCCTCAGGGAATTTGCAACTAGTGATGAACCTCTTCTTAAACAGCTTACTCAGTTCTTGCCAGCTATCAATAGACTCGCCTAGAATCTTAGCCCACCACTTAAGAGCCACCTCCCCCAAACTCATAAGAAATATCTTACAAAGGAAACCCTCATTTCCAGCATATAACGACATACGTTGCAAATAATAGTTTAAATGATGGTTCGGGTCTATTGAAAGAGAATAAAGAGTAAAGGTTATCTCAGAGTACCCTCGTAGGATTGGGACCCGTTGAATCCACCTCGTGAATGGACTTCGAGCCACAGCAGTGCTCCTTGGTCTCTCTCCTCTTCTACAATGATTACCCCAGTGTCTCTTTGAGCCTTCTTCCTCATTTCTCTCATGCCTGGGTGACCGAGAATGTTTTCTGCTTGTTCCCCCAGTACCTTTCCCTTCTTCTTTCAGGAGACCGAGACCTATGGTGTTGTCTCTCGTCCCTGTGAGTTTCATTCCCAGAACCCACTTGAGCACCAGGTCTGCGATGGTCTTCGTTCCATCTCCGAAAGTGACCTGAACGCCTAGAACTGGGTTCAAGAGATCTTTGCACTAACTTGTGGTGCTGTCTATCCCTCCTTCCTGAGTGCCTTTGTTCTGGGCCAGTCAACTGTGGCTCATCATTGCGCCTGCTGCGGTGATGGTGGTGCAAGACTCCAGGTTTAGGTGAGCTTTCCTGATGCCGAGTACGATGGAGTGGACTGGTTTGGCTAGCCTCCTCAGTGACAACATTAACTCCGTGAGGAGCAAAAGTTTGCTGGAGGTAGCGGTGGTTGTTCTGCTCTGCAGTCAGTTTTGCGAGCTACGCCGATTGAATCTCCGATTGCATAGTTGCAATCAGTTCCACCACCGCTGCTAGGTTAGGGTTGTTTGTCACGGCCTTATCAAACGCAACCTTCAGGACAGGTTGGTCATCAAGAGAGTAGGAGAACAGCAGACATCTCGGGGAGATTTGATGTTGCTGAATTGAGGGAAGCTGACTAGTTCCTACCGGAGGTAATGGTGGGTTTGCCTGTGAAGGCTGGGTTTCTGCTCGCTTCCCAGCATCGCTTCCAGCTGCTTGGTCTACGCGAGTAAAGTTTGCTCCAGATCTTGTTTGCCTATAGGTGGGCAGAGGTGGAGTAGCCATCTTATCGCGATGGTTCCCACAGACGGCGCCAAATTGTACAGGATAAAAACTGTTCCCCGAACTTGATGTTGATGAAAGAGCTTGCCCACGCACTTGGACCTGCAATCACAAGCTTGGAAAAAGAGTCAGAGGGTAGGCTAAGGTGGGTTTTGGCCAAGCCCTCTCCAAAACTTAAGTCAGAAGCTATTTAGGGAGAAAGAGGTAAGGAAGAAGATGAATTTCAGAGGATTAGGGTATTGTAGCTTACCTCATTTTGCTGTATCGTATTCTTTTTATACCCACCTGTACGGACTGACTATGTGAGGTCAGGTAATTGCCTTGGTTAGGTCAGATCTAACCATGGTTTGGTAATAACCGTCTGACCATAGTTTGTTGATCGTGGTTAGGCAAGGAATCATGGTTTCTAGTAATCGCTGTGTCAGGAATTACAGCTGCTGTAACAGTTTTGGACTGTAGTAAGATTTAGATTGTAGTGTGAGTCATAGGACAGGTGTCCCGAGGTGAACGTAAGGCCTCGAGCTGGGAGATCATGTGCGCTGTAACGGGCCTGGTTGAATTGTCTTTGCCACGTGTCAGTGTTTCAGGTTGGAACTCTCTATCCCGAGTTAGGACCTCGGTTCAGAGATATTCTCACACAGCAACCAAATAAAGAAAAGTACAATTCCTTATATTTTATTTTTTTTCCTTAATAAAATCCATGAACCAAATAGAGCCTTAAAAAAAGAATAGCAAATAAATAAATAATTAGGCTACAATTTTTTGACAGCTTCTAATTAAAGCATTTTTCTTGCTTTATTAGATCCTTCATAATCATACTTCCACAATTACACATGCATAAGTGATCATGTAATAATATTAATAATCCTAATAAGGCGATGAGCCTTTTTTTGGTTTTTTTTTTTTTTTTTGGGGTTCAACGAGCTGCTTCCCTTTTTTTTTTTTTTTTTTATATTTATATTTTATATTTTATATTTGGCTCTGTCATTTAAAATATCTTGAAAGTGAGAGAAGGAAAAAAAAAAAAAAAAGTGCTGCAAATTGCATCCAATCAAACTTTATCTCTCAAGCATTCGGTTATAATCATACTCTTTGGTCGTAGACCTTGCTCTGCACGCATTTTCCATGAACACATAAACACTACTTCACTAGTTTATATGGTCCCTGGATGAGCTGAGCCTAAGGTCAAGGGGACCTCTATTAGCACCCCAAGACTTTACCTTTCATCTCTTGTTTATTTCACATTTTTAGGTTTTATGAAAAATATAGAAAGTTTTCATAAAAAATGATCGAATATTCTATTAAAAAACATCATTTTGAACAATTTTTTAGAAGAAATTTTTTTCCAAATCTATCGTTTAATCAGACTTTTTTTCCCATTTATAGTCTTCGCTTCATGAATGGTTAAAAAGTCAACTTAAACGATAGATTTTAGAAAATATTTCTTCTAAAAAGTTGTTCAAAATGATATTTTCTACTAGACAGCGCGATTAGTTTTTATAAAAACCTTTTATATTTTTTATAAAATCTTAAAGTGTAAAATAAACGGGGGATGAAAAACAAGTCTTTAGGTGCCAATAGAAGTCTCCTAAGGTCAAACACCTCATTTTTTTTTAGTTTGGCCTCAGCCTGGACTTGTTAAGGGGATCTCACTTTCAATGCTACTCCAACTGGGCCCGACTTCATTGTACATAATCGGTGTGCACGAATTACCCAATTCTCAACAGTCAAACTTGTCAACATGAAGCCAATATTTGATGGTGTAAAATGTTGAAAACTACTCTCAAGTTTAGGGTAGATTTCAATTTGGTACCCCCAAATTTAAAAGAGGTTAATTAGGTATTCAGAATTTCAAATGTATTCAATTTGGGGCTTACCGTTTGGTTAACTAACGATGATTCAACCATGTGACCAATAATTTTTAAAATATGCTAACTTTGCCCTTATTTTATACATGAATGCCCTATTTTGCCCCTATCAAGGATTGAAAGCTTATATTAAGCTTTTGACCCAAAACTCACTTTTTATCTCTCTTCCTGCGTAGATTCCACAAGACTCCCATATTCCTCTCTCTCTCTCTCACCCATATTACTCTCACTCTCTCATCAAATCATAGGCAAGCAAGATCAGATTTTTTTTTTTTTTTTCAAAGGTAATGTTTTCATTTTCATCTCTCTCTCTCTCTCTCTCTCGTTTTCGTTCCTCATAATTTTTTTTTCTTCTGTCTTTCGATGAAGCACACTTTCTATATGGAATACACAAAAGATATATATTGTATTCATATTATTTTTCCACAGTGTGTAGTATCATGGCATCAAGTTCATCATAGTCAAGCCGAACCTCGCACTGTCGAAGGACAATTGTGACTCAAAAATCTAAAATTGTTGAACAGGTTGTTCATTCAAATTTTTATTGATAAAACAACGTGGTTTAAGTAATGGATAGTAACGTCAATTTGATGCCAACTATTAATAGTGTTAGTTAACAAACTGTTTGGATAGCTTATTAACCCCTTTTAAACTTGGTTTTTGCATTTTACCCTATTTGACTTTATTTCGGGAGCCAGCTATCAATAGTTGCCAGCCAGTCAGCGACCAATCCAATTTAGAAATTCTTTGGAAAAAAAAAAAAAAAAACCAAAAGAGAGGCAGCTTTAAACTCGGTATGAAGTATGCTTAAATTCAAGACAACCCTCCTATCATAATTTTGCTAGAATTTGGTAAAAATTAAAATTTGAATTTCTTGCCAAATAAATAAACTTTTTCTTTGTCAAATCAAGTTGACTTTTAGAATGTTTGATTTGATTAATCATATAGGATGGATGGATCGTGGCCTCGACCGTTCCTTTGTGCTAACATGTGAATACCGCAGACTAAATTTGATTACAACTATTTTTTGCCGTGAGACATTATCAAAAGTTTCATCAGCATTGAAATAATTTAATTAAAATCAAATGAATGGAATAAGTAAGATCATTTTAATGGAGTTGATTTTTTAAGAATATGATGTACTTAGTAGGACCTATCGTTTGGTCGATCCCGATTATATCTTGATCATGATAGGCCTGATTATATGGAGGGGCATTATTATTGGGAGGGGGTAAAGGATCTCCGTCCATGAGTAAGTCTTCATTGGAACTGTAACACGGCCACGTTGTGTCACAAGCCAATAGAAGTCAAGAAAAATGAGATTATGAAAACAAAAAGAATTCTTAAAATCCTATTTTATCGTACTACTATTGACTTATGACACCACATTAATCATATCATAGACACATATAAGTTTTTCTCCCTTGTCCGTATTTGATTGGCTCAATAATAATCTTCCCCATCTAGTTAGAATGGCAGCAATTCAACGCGTAGCAGAGGAAATTGGCTGGCGACAGAGTGGCATGGAGAAGTAACCAAAAAACCTAACAAAACTGTGAGAGCTTTTATAATAAGAACCCCCGAACTGTCTTATGAGTATACCCTCCATTTTTTACCATATTTTGTTAAACCAACTCCTTTTAATCTGGATTAGGATCATCTTAGAAGCAGTCAAACATCCAAACCCATCCGACGGTTACGGTTAGCCCAAATAACTCATACATGCAAAATAATAAGTATTTTTGCAGACTCCATGCATGTTCTCCTAAAAATCTTTTCCCTCCCATAAAAGAAAATCCTCTCAACTCTTCTTCCATTTATTTCTACGGATGTCGAAATTCGATCCCTATGATCACCTCAACATTGCACCAAACCCCGACGGCTCGATCACTCGCCTCCTGAAGATTCCAAAGATGCCTACCAACTGTGACGATGAATCCGCCGAGAGTGAAGACGTGATCTGCAAGGACGTGGTCCTCAGCGCCGAAAAGAAAACCAAGGTCCGAATTTTTCGTCCATCAAAAACACCTTCCAAAGAAAGCACCGCCGGCGCCATCGCAAAGCTACCGATTCTTTTTTACTACCACGGTGGCTTTTTCATCATGTACGACGTCGCGGATGAAATCCAACACATGCACTGCGTGCAATTCACGACTGAGCTACCCGCGATCGTCATCTCCTTGGACTACCGTCTGGCCCCAGAAAACCGCCTTCCTGCGAGTTATGATGACGCCGTGGACGCGCTTCTGTGGTTAAAACAACAAGCTTTGGACCCAAAAGGCGAGCCGTGGCTAAGGGAGTATGCAGACTTCTCAAAGTGTTACCTCTTACGGAGGGTATAGCGGTGGAAACATGGTATTCCACACCGCATTACGAGCTTTGGAATTGGAACTAGAGCCTGTCAACATGGCTGGGTTTGTGATGAACCAGCCGATGTTTGGTGGGAAAAGGAGGACCAGATCGGAGATCAAATTTGCAACGGACCAACTGGTGCCGTTGCCTGCATTGGACCTAACGTGGGAGCTGGCGTTGCCAGTGGGTGCTGATCGAGACCATGTGTACTGCAACCCAGTGGTGGACGGCCCACACCGGAGGAAAGTCCCATTGCTCGGGAGGTTTTTGGTGATTGGGTTTGAAGGGGACCCCATGTTCGATCGGCAGCAGGAGTTTGTCAAGATGTTGGTGTTGTGTGGGGTCCGAGTTATGGCCAAGCTTGATGAGATCGGTTTCCACGGTATCGATCTCGTGGACCCTCGCCGAGCCAGGATTATTATGAGTCTTATTAAAGATTTCGTTCGCCGTTGACTTCAGGTCAACATTTCGCCTTTGTTTGGATCCTGGAAATTTTGAGGAAAAGAAAAATAAAATATCAGACTTCTTAAACAATTTTGATTGTTTTCTTTTTCTTTTCCTCCAATTTTCTAAGATTCAAACTCGGTCTTGCTGGTGGGATTAAGGAGTCTTAAGCTTTAATTATTAATTTATTTATTTACTTTTTGCTACACAGGGCTTAATTTATTAGCAGCATATACAATCATTGGTTTCCTTGCTACTCAATTATGATGATTTTTTATTGAG
The DNA here is from genome assembly GCA_039720395.1 of Liquidambar formosana. Taxonomy (NCBI): domain Eukaryota; kingdom Viridiplantae; phylum Streptophyta; class Magnoliopsida; order Saxifragales; family Altingiaceae; genus Liquidambar; species Liquidambar formosana. The sequence goes on along the minus strand of CM077831.1, from coordinate 18,002,622 downwards.
TAATTCATTTCTTCATCATATATAAATTCAAATTAATATTTATTTGACTAGTTTGGTGTTGGTTGAGGTCCTTGGGATTAAATTGTTGAGACATTTCTTTTGCGGACTAGAACCAAAGTTAAAGCTCTAAGTACAAAACTTAAAGTAAGTTAGGAAGGAAATTAAAAATAAAGATCAAAAGTAACTTAGGAGTAGAACTAGCTAGCTTTATTTCTTCCTTCATATTTTTCCCTCCTTGTTTTCTTTTTATGTCAAAAGTATAGATGAGTTAATTGTTTGGATGGAAGATGGCCCTAGACCCTCCATGTGTGAGGGACCAAATCCAAAATGACACTTACTTTTGCTCTTTTCAATAAAATTCCTATTATCGTCTTCTTATTAATATAAAAAAGAAAAAAAATCAGAATCCTCCCATATTTTGCACAAGATAGTAGAAATTTATTGTTAAGCTAATAAGCAATACAATATTGCATTAACATAATATATTAATAGAATAAAAAAATCACAACTATGACAACATTTTTTTCTTTTTTCTGTCACAAATTTGGATGAATTAAAAATTTTAAACCCACAGTGTTCCATAAAGAACCCAAGTTATATCTTCAACCAAACAAAAAAAAATAAATAAATAAAAAATAGAACACAAGTTATATCTTCCCCAGTGTAAACATTTCATCTTTACTTCCACGGGATTTTTTTTTACTGCTGCCAACGCCATGGTTGACTTGAAGTACTCACAGCTCCCAATTGAGGTGTTGGAAATTATTATAAATAAAGATATTAAATATTAATTTTATTATGTCCCATTTGGGCATCCAACTAGAGATTACATTGAATTAATGGGGAAAAATTATAAATGTTGATTTTAGTAGGTCTCGTCTATGTATTTTACATAGTGTTGAAGAAAAAAATCCATTACATTAAATGAAAAAATTCAAGAGAATAATGGCGGCCAATCGGCCATATCATAAACAAGACATTTTATGAACTTATAAATGTTGATCTTATAACATTACTATAGTGATGACTCCAACTCCTCAAGATGATCATTATAAGATACTCTCTCCGTTTCAATATAAATGTCCTACTTTCCATTCTAGGGTGTTTTAAAATAAATGTCCCATTCCAAAAGCCAAAAATTCTTTTTTAGTCATTTCCTAAAATATCCTTAAAAAAGTATTATTTCTTTTTCTAATTTTGCATACTTTAGGGCAAAATTGGAATTTCAAAATAAATAGTATTGATGTGAAAACATTTTAAAAAGTTTTCTTAAAAAGCGTATTTTTTCAAAGGGAACACTTATTATGAAACAGGAGGGAGTAATTAATTTGTGTCTTCAGTACTATATGTAAAATATATTTTAGGTAATTACTTAATTTTCATTTTGTTAATGTTGCTACTCCCACTATTAACATGTCGGAGGAATTTGAATCCTCTATATGTAGGTTTTTTCCCTGTAGGGATCTTGTAGGGCTTTTCATGTCCATCAAATCGTTTGGATCATCAAACGTTGTAAGGCATGAAAGTCTCTACAAGATCCCTACAAGAACAAACCTAAAGAGGATCCAAGTCCATTCATGTGGGAGCTAATGTTTCCAAATCATAGGTAATATTAATTACAATCCAATGGTGGACAGTTTTAATTTAGGATCTCTAGCTTCTTGTCTCCACCAATTTCTTACAAGATCACCTATATAGGCTTTGTTATCTCTATTGGGTTTGCTGAGTGGAAGGGTAAATGGTGCATGAAGTGAGTGCATTGCTAGCACTTGACATTGTTATCCTTTAAAAGAAGATCGATATTTTTAAATGAAGCAAATTAAAGTTCTTTTCATTTAGATATGAGATGACCATACCAGTCTAGAGAGGAAGTGATTAATGTTTATCTAAGGTTGCCACAATACCCGGAAGCTTACATGAAGTGATTGTGAAGGTCCATTTTATACTCGACGAAGAGTTATAAACTCACCTAATTTATGCTTGACCTATAAAAAAACAAAAATGGCAACCTAGTGGTGGACGCGTAGACTGAGAGAAGATGGCATCACTTGGGAAGTGTTTTGTGGGGACCCGATGGTGGATCGAAAGCAAGAAGAGCCAAGATCTTCCGTTTGGATACTTGGGTGCTAATTGGGTTCATTCAATAGTTCTAAAAATTTTAACTTTTGTCCAATAAGTTTGTTTTTCATTTTTTCTTTTCTTCTTTTTTCAGTCGTTATATTATCAAAGCACACCCAGACACCAAGTAAAGGATACTTGCTCAAACAGGAATTTGTCAAGACGTCGGTATTGTGTGCGGTGAACGTTGAATCCAAATTCAACGGTGTTGGTGTCCACGACCGGAGTCGATCTCGTGGACCCACTGCGATCTGTTGTGCTTAGGAAGCTTGTTAAAGATTTCATTTCATTTTCTTCTGTTTTGGCTTTTGCTTGGTGGTGGTACAAGGCCGCACTTGTGATCAGATGAGCTAGAGCATTTTATTATTATTATTATTATTATTTGGAAAAACGATTAATAAAATAATACACACATTCACACACGCATCCATTTGAAGTAGATACTAAAACATCTATATGTCTCTTATTTCTATTAAGATAGGACATACCATTAGACCCAATGACCATTGACATTAGGTGAGCTCAAGCTAACTCAGCTTGTGTAACTTAGAAACATGTATCATATGCATAGTTTGGAGCCTTTAAGGTACATAAAATTTTTATTTTTATAATGTTAATTATCCAAATTTTTTACTCAAACTCTCGTCTAAATGATGTGACTGTGAATCTATTATAAATAGTTATTTTTATACTAAAATCTTTTATTCCGTATTTAATTAACTCACCTGCATGTCATGTCATTTGAATACGAACTTTAAAGGATTTTGGTAAACTCTTTGGGCAATAGAGCATGACTTTCTTCTTTTCTTAATTTTTTCTTGTTTTTTACTCGCCCTATCTCCTTGGTAATAAGCCAATCCTTTCAAACGTGTTAATATGTTATAAAGCATAGTAGGCTTGGTCAAGGCAAAATAAATGGTTTCCTTGTCGGTTACTACAAGAATATTTGTAATGAAATTTTTATTTAAAATTGGGTGACGATACAAACTCAAACAGGTAGATATATATTTAACATGTTATAATCCCGATCAGGTGAGCACATGTTAATGTAACTTATATCAACATCATGTATTAAGGATTGTAATTTGTGTATTGATCCAGTGTGTTTCATAACCCATTAATGCACATGGTACATCTCTCAATACGATAGCTGATATAAATTATATCAGCACATACTCACCTGATTACCATCATAATATGTAAATTTTATGTATTTTTAAAGGCACAGTGTCCGTGTATTTAGGTGTTTATTGTTACGTTTTGCAACCACGGACTCTCATCTAAATGTTTTCATATTTATTGTAATAATTAAATTTTTTTCTCATCATTTATATACTTTCATTTAATTATTTTTTTTCTCATCATCTAAATTTAGAATTATTTTGTGGTCTAGAGCTAAGTTATAATTCTAAACTTAGTTAGTTTGTTAATGAGGACAAGTGCCTTTGAATAGATTTGAACTACTCGCGGAGCCAAAGGGGGCCTTTGGGGGCACGTGCCCCACTAGCTCAATCAAGTTTTTTTTTTTTTTTTTGGGAGAGATATTACTATTTGATGACTATTTCTCAACATAATGCCAACAAGAGGAAGATGATAGTCATTTTAAAGCATATTTACAGTTAATTTGTAATAAGTTGACAAAAATATTATTTTTTTTGTATTAAATTGAAAAATGATTACTAAAAAGTAATTTTTTTTAAAAAAAAAATGATTTCCAGAGCTTTTAGTTCCCTAATTCCCACTTCACAAAATCATAGCACAAGTTCCCCCATTGAAGATAAATTCTGACTCCGCCCCTCATTCGAACCACAATCCCTAATATGATGCTGAGGGACTCACCCCAATCAGCAAGGCATCTTCCAGCATTGAAAACTCAACAGTAAATTTCTTTCTAAAGGGAAGGAAAAAAAAAAAGAAAAAGAAAAGAGAGAAACAGCTTAAGGATATGTCCGACTAAACCTAGCTTTCCTTGTTGTTCCTTTGATTTTACCTTTTTCCCTGCTTTATTACTTTTGAAAAAGGTTGCAGAATTCACCCTCTTTTGCAAAAGACGGTTGAGAATTGAGATTCATTCACCTATCATATAATAATACTTCATTGATATATAAATCATCACCTATCAAATAATAATACTTCCTTCGTACCTAATTAACTATCTTTTTTTTCATCAAAATAAAAAAAAAAAAAAAAGAAAACAAAAACATCCGTTTTTGAAAAGAACACCTTCTTTTTATAGAAAAACTAATTAAATGTTTTCACTTCAATATATATGTTTTAATATTCCAATTTCACCCTTAAGTATACAAAAAATTGGAAAAAGAGAAAATATCACTTTAAGGGTATTTTGGGAAATGAAATAACAAAAATCATGGACTTTTGGAATGTGACAATAATTTTGAAACATCTTAAAAATAAAAGGAGGCCAATAATTTAAGACCAGAGGGAGTATGTCATATACTCCGCACCAAGGATTTTGGGTGGACACTTTATTTTTTGGTGCATGAAAATGATTATAAGAAAAATCAAAAGAAATAAGTAACACAAAGAAAATAGCCCAAAATGGAAGGTGGGTGATTTGGATTGGACGAATGCCACCATTTACCGGGGCTTTACTCTATAAACCGAAGGTTGCAATGGATCCAGTTAATCAGGTAATCCACCTTCTCTAATGGAACAGCTTAAACAATAGTACAATTGGGTTCGGGAAGGATTGGTACTGTAATTTTAAATTTTGAGTTGGATTCATGACAACTTTAGGTTGGAAAGGTTTTATTATTTGGTGTGTTTTTTAGATAATTAATTTTATGCTAGTGCAATGGTAAAGTCTCGGGCTAACAAGTGTGAAGGTGCGTGTTTGAATCTTGACAACATATACTTTGTACAAAAAAATATAAAGATTAGGGCTTCTGAGCCTTAGCAAAATCAACATTGAGTAATGAAATTTTCTTATATTGTGAACTATGTACTCAATTTATTAAGGGCTCTTTTGAGTGCTAAAATAAAAATTGAATAATTTTAGTGTATTTCACATAGTATTGAAGGTCCAAGTCCATCAATTTAAATGAAAAAAATTTTAAAAAATGAAAGATATATCACAGACGAGAGTGAAAATTCAAAAAAGTGGCATTCATGAATTTTTTAAAATTCATCCTATAATATCAATTATAATGATGACTCTAACTTTTTAAAAATAGTTTCATTCAAGATGATGGATGTGTGCCTTCAATACTATGTTAAAAAAAAAAATTATAATTGTTTAACTTTCGGTTGGACAACCAAACGGCCCTTAAACTATAGAATAATATTGGATGTACATTATTGGCATTCATTGTTTGGTTTGGTTCATGTTAAGGCTTAAAATCAAAATTAAACCAAATTAATTAATTTAAACAAAACCACACACTGTAAAGACCTGAATCAAACCAAAACAAGAAATGTGGTTGGGTTAGGTTTAGTACTTTAGTTTCATTTTTCTCTTATCAAGTGCACATATAGCAACAAATCATAATTGGTTACACATAACAAAATGAAAAAGAAATGACAATCCAAATAAAATAATAATAATAATAATAATAATAATACCATAAACATTATCAACCTGAAAAACAACTTAAACATTATAACAAAATAGAAACCTAATGACATATGTCAATGTAAATTGAAATCTCCAATTTAATACATTCCTAATTTCTCTCACAACAGTTAATATACATCAATCTAATTAAAGCAAGAATAAACTAGAAATCAACATTGCAAGAATAAGCTTCAAAATCCAAATTTCTTTTTGCCATATTTTATTGGGGGGATTACAGATTGGTTTGGCTATGGGCAAATAACGTTTGATTACCAACTCCGTAGTAAATACTACCAACTTAATTAAGAATGACTACTAACTTGAATTTATATGTAATTATTTGCTCGCAACTAGGACCAACCTATAATTCCCCCTATTTTATTCTCTAATTTTCTTTCCTCTATCTTCATTTTCTAATTAAACATTGAAACTAAACATTATTTTTGAAATTGAATACTAAAGTTCTAAAAATATAAATTTCCTTCTCTTGTACATATTCGTTGAAGAGCAATTACCCAAAAGCATAACTAAACGAAACAAGCCTAATAAAGTGTAACTATAATAAGTTTAGTTTTTTTGGTTTGGTTTTTTCTGAATTATGACCTACAAACCAGAATTAAACCAAACTAATTTGATTTTTCAGAATGGAAACCAAAAGCAAATTCAATGAAAAAAAAAGGAAAAATCAAATTGAACTAAATTGACTGATTTGTTGTTTGAATTAAATCATTGAACACCCTTGTTAGATGCTCATTATACCATTATATGTTCTTGAACTAGAATTTCTTTAAAGTTGAGGGCAGCAGCAATTGCAGGGTTCATTACTTTTCTTCCATTCCAGTCGTCTCATTAGGCAAAGGATCCAATCTAGGTTTAAGTTGAGAACGCTCATGTTGTGTTTGAGAATTTGAAGAATTTTGAATTTTTAGGATTTTTTTTTTTAAAGGTTTGGGCACATCAATTAGTGTGCTTTCTTGGGAATTAAATCATTACTTTTTATTTTATTCCTTTTTATTTATTTATTTTTTATTAATCTAAGGAAGCCAATACTTTGTCCATCTCATTTTTTATTTTATTTAATGCATTGTCATGTTATTATTTTATTATAACTTTTCAAATTTGGCATTCTAAGAAAAATAAATTACTTTTCTAAGAGAAAATTAACTAATATAAGAAGGTATTTTGAAAAATAACATATATGGAGTACCTTTTTTTTGTTTCGACTGTTTGAAAAAGATCAATTATCTTCACACCTGAATGTAAGAGGATTCGGATTTGGGGCATTTGACTATTTTACTATATGATGTAATAAATGTAATATCAATGACACATAAGTAAAGAGAACAAATAAAAGATTATTAGAAGTTGGACGTCAAATATATCCCTCAAATTTCAGTCCTCTACTTCTCCTCGTTGAAGGAAATGAAATAAAATGAGATAGACTGGAGTAATTCCTTGATAAGCCAATTTGGTCACGTGCATTATAGAGATAGCTATCAAACTACCCACTAAATAGCTGCACTAACTGCAGAGGCTATCATCCCGTTAAATTCAAATCGAACGGCCGTAAATCACTGAGGAAATGAACTTGACAAACGAATTTAGACTTTAAAGACAAGTTTTATGTCAAAGTACTTACACCGTATATTTCCCCTTCACATGTAATGACTAACGCTTTCGAAAAACCATTCAGTAGCATCTCGCTCTCTCTCTCTAGAACTCATTCTCACTTTCCTTCTCTCTCTAAAGGTCTCTCTCCCCATATCTAGTCGCTTCAGTGTAAAACCTCGACCAAAGCTCCACCACCATGGCCGGCGGTGGGGGGCACACGCCACCGCCGACCGGCGGCGAATTCCTTCTTTCTTTGCTCCAAAGGCCTCGCCAGCCCCAACCACCACCATCCGCAACTAGAGCAACTCCACCATCCCAGTCTTTCACTCTTGATCCAGCGGTCGCAGCCGTGGGCCCCACCATCCTCTTTCCGCCATGGCCTTCATCCAACGGCCACGATCTCTCCACTCCTCGTCGTCCTCCTCCTCCTTGGCCCCAATCCCATCCTTACCCTCCCAACTTCTTCCTCCCTGGTTTCTCCCAAAACCCTTGGCCTCCCCCCGGAAACCATTTTCCCGGTAACCAGTTTCCCGCCAATCAAATTCCGGGAAATCAATTTCCCTTTGGCGAAGATGCTCAGAGATTAGGTTTTCAACAGAAGCGAGAATCGAAAATCATGTTTGGCTCTTTTCCCTGTGAAATTCAGAACCATGAGGGCGTATTGAAATCTAATCCTAGCGATGGGGAGGGTTTAGTGTCGAAATTGGAGGTTTCGAAGGGGCGCGAAATGGGGTTAGGGTTTAATGGGTTGGATCGGGATCGGCAATCCGAGTCGCGAGTGAGTTCGCATTCGCATAGAATTGGGAATTATGATAGTCGCGAGCAGGAACGGAGAAGTGCAGGCGGGGTGGGAAGACAGCTGGATGGTCCGGTTTATAGGTCTTCGCCGGAAACACGGCCTCCGCCGCCGGGGTTTCCAAGTCAGCCGAGGGGAGGAGGGAAGTGGGATGGTGGGAATAGAAGGAGGAACTTTGAGCATAATGTGGGTGTGGAAATGGATAATTCTAATGGGTTGAACAATTGGGGTTTTACTTCAAATGACGAGAATGAACAAGGAATAAGAGTGTTACCTGAAGGTAGGAAGACTCGTGGAAATACGTCGCGTGAATTGGAGCTTAGTGCTCAGCTTGATCGACCGGGGCCATCTACAGGGAGTAAACTTCATTCAGCTACGGTGTCGGATATTGAGGAGTCTATGTCGGATTTGCACGGTGAGATTGATGAAGTTGGGGATAAACCTGGGTACATGAGGCAGGATAATATGAGGAGGGATGGTGGTTCTATATACCGTCAGGGTCTCCGCAAAGTGGATGATTCAGGTGAACACCTTATTGGGTCTTTATTGGTAGAGGATGGTTCTGATGATAAGCATGACAGAAGGCAACATCATAATTCTCGTGATAAGGTGAACTCTTTGCCATGCTATTCCTTTTGTGATTTTGTGGGCTATATTGGTTGAGTCATGAAAGATTCTATGAAATAGCTACATTTATGAAGGGATTCAAGTACAATTTGAAGTAGGCGTTTGAAATCTTTGTACGTTAATGCTTGATAGGTTGATTGGAAACTTTCCATAAACTTCCATGAATTCACTTCAGTCCACTAGTGCTTGACCGATGCAGTGCACCCACTAATTGTTCCTTGTTTTAAGGAAATAGTGACTTAGAAAGAAAGTTTTGTCAATAATGACAACCCAATATCAGCATTCGTAGCATGGTTTTATTTTCTCTACAAGTATCTAGTTAAATATTAATTTGATGCTTTGTTTTCCTAATTGAAACGCAGGTAAAGCCTGCAAACTGGTGTGGCATTATGCTTGGTTTCTGTCACCCAGAATCTCTCATGTTTGTTTTTTGATTTGCATAGGTGGAATTTGCATGAGCTTTGAATTTATAGTTTAGGCTCATGAGCTACATTATTTGTGTTTGTGACTTTGTGTTAGGTATGTTAATATTTTGCCCTTTATCATTTACCTTGTTTTAAATGGTGGCATATACTCATTAAAAGTGATCATTTTTTAATTTGTCTTTTTTGCGTTATTCAAGTTGAACATAAAAGATTGAAACAATGGGAGGTTTGTTAACAGAAGAAATGAATAAGGGAGGTGAAATATGGTATGCAATCACAACCCATCAATCCTTGATGGATATGAATCTTAGGATTGGTATACTGGAATGGTGCTGCTTCTTGCTTTTAATTTGATTTAGTATGTTTCTTGATTCATGCAGCGAAGGTCCAAAATATGGAAGAAACTAGTGTTTCCACGATTTTACTAAACAGTTGACTCTGGGATATTTTAGTTGAATCAGAGTAAAGAATTGGAAGTTTGAAACAACCTATACAGACGGAAGTAACTCCCATGTAGTTGCAAAAAGGTTTAGATTTTCTAAGTATTTTTCTTTTTCCCCTTGAAAAGAGAAAGATTTGCTTTTAGTTCTAAGTTCCCCCACTCCCACACCAAATAAAGTGGGAAAAAAATACTGTGTCCGTTGAATTTCCTTTTAGTTTAGAATGCCCGTTAAAGTTGCAAGTAAGCTAGAGAGGATGATGATTTTTTATTTTTTTATTTTTTTATATACATATCAAGACGTTCTGAGTGAGTTGGGATTTTATTTCTCGTTTAAATTCAAGGGAAATCTTGGTTTGGGGAACCTTGTAGAGAGAAATCTTTCCCTTATTGGGAAGTGGTTATGGAGGTTTCCCATTAACCAAAACTCATTATGGCATGTTGTAATTAAAAATAAATATAGGATGCAGGATAATTTGGGGGGGGGGGGGGGGGGGGGATTCTTAGGTGGGGGTTAAGGTTTCAGCTAGATGTCCCTGGAAATTTTTTTCTGAGAGTTCGCTTCATTTCTTGCAGTATTTTAGTTTGGCAGTGGGGAAAGAGGATAAGATTCATTTTTGGGAGGATGTTTGGAGGGGTATGTTTCCTTTTCTTTCTCTATTTCCTTGGTTGTATGATCTGTCCTTGGCTCAAGATGCATCTATTTCTTCTTTGGTTTCTTTTTATTCATTTCACCACAGTTGGGATTTAAGTTCTTTTGTAATATCATTATCTCAATGATGGGGAGTGTTCTGAACTTGCTTCTTTGCTCTCTTTGTTTGATGGGTTTGTCTTAGGCTTTTGAATCCTAATAGGAGGAAATGGACAGAACATTCATTCGGTATTTTTTTATTGCAAATCATTCTTCGAAGTTTTGATTGATTATCGTGATGTTTCCTTATTTTTGCGTTCTAAGATGATTTGGAATGCTAAAGTGCCTCTCATGGTTCAAGTGTTTGCTCGGTCTGTAGCACACAAACGAATTAATGATAGTGATATGCTTCAAAGGAGGAGGCCTTTTTATTGTCTTTCGCTTCAGTGGTGCATTATATGCAAATGTGCAGGAGAAAGGATTGGTCATCTTTTTTTTACATTGCCCAATGGCTAGTTGGTTGGTGCAGAAGCTTTTTTCGGTTGTCTGATGAGCGTTGAGTTATTCCAGGATGAGCTTTCAGATGTTTGAGATCTCATTTGTGGGTTTATTTATTTATTTATTAAGGATCTCATTTGTGGGTTTTGGGAGGAGTAAGAGCGTTGATACTCTTTGGACATGCACTGTTTTGTCAGTTTTTTGGATCTTATGGTTGCGGAGGAATGAAAGCATTTTTGAAGATACGTCGGTTGATTTGGATAGCTTGTGGGATCAGGTCCATTTTTGGCATCCTTTTGGGCTTCAACTTTGAAGGATTTTGTGGGAATTCCTTTGTTTGCAATAAATCAGATTGGGTTTCAGTTTGTTAGTTGTAATTTTCTTTTATTTTTTGTTCATAGGGGTTTCATTGGTTAGGTGGACTTCTTGTCTGCCTTTTGTATCGCTTTTCTGATGTCTTTAATAAATCTTACTTTTGTTGCTGATCAAATAATAATTTATTTATTTGTTTTAAAAAATCTTTGATGCGGAAAGCTCACATTTAAAATTTCAGACAAATAAAATTGTTTAAATGTTGAATTTACCTTTGGTTTTTGTTATCAGGATATCAGATCAGATACCAGGGGACAACGGCTGCTTAGTCAAAGAATAAGGAACTTTAAAAGACAAATGGAATGCCGCATTGACATAGAGGGACTAAATGCTCCTTTTCTTGCTATTTATGAATCTCTAATACCCGCAGAGGAGGAAAAGGCAAAACAGAAGCAGTTATTAACATTATTGGAGAAACTTGTTAGCAAAGAGTGGCCTAAAGCTCGGTTGTATCTTTATGGATCATGTGCTAACTCATTTGACTTTTCTAAAAGTGATATTGATGTTTGCCTTACAATTGAGGAGGCTGATATAAAGAAGTCTGAGATCTTATTGAAGTTGGCTGATATTTTGCAATCAGATAATCTCCAGAATGTGCAGGTGAATAGATTGCTTTATCTTATTAAAGTTTTGTGCTATAGGTAAAATCAAAAAGTTGTCACTGTTAAATCTACTTTAATGGAGCCGTTTGTGATGTGTAATGTCATAGCATTCTGCGTTGCTTTTGTCACTCCAGTGTGAGAACTTAATAAAGTGATTTACTGATGTGCCCTTTTTTTTTTTATTTAAATTTTTAAATTTTTTTTTACTTTTAAATAAACGAATATGATGAAAATTTGAACCTTTGGATGGGTAGGTTACTTGGTGGAGGACAAAGGATGACAGTTTGGTGGACATAAACCTTGTGTGATACTTTTATGCTCTGTTTGGTTACTCAGGAAACAGAGGAAAATACACGTAAATTGACATCTCATTTTTATTGTTTGATGGTAACATTGAATTTGAAAATTCAGCTTATCAATTTAGTCTTAATCCAATTTTGGGGGTACGTGAATCTTGCTCAGCCAAACTGTTTTGTGGTGGTTAAGGAAAGTGTAAGAGAATCTCCAATGGTCAGCTGAAGCTAAATTTTAGCTCTAGAGTGAAAATGGGTTGCTCCAATGGTCAGCCATTGGAGAAGCTATAATTGAGCTCTAGCCAAATGCCAATCCATATTTGGCTCTAGATTTGTCTGGAGCTAAATTAATGAGTAATGCAGATTGTTCCACGTGTATGACTAATATATTTAATCTTTTTTTGGTCTAGAAATTGTGGTTGAGCCAAAAAATGGATTTTTCACCATTGGAGCAGGATTGCGAGGTTTTAGCTTTTTGGAACTTAGCAGGCTAAAATATAACTCTGGGTTTGGCAAAATTGCTAGAATCATTGGAGATGCTTTGAAGAGTTTTCACAATGGAGGAAAAGAAGAAGAAGAAGAAGAAGAAGAAGAAGAAATTTTATTGTTTTAGTGGAATTTTTTTCCCTATATGAGGATGCCTCTTTTGATTCATATTCTAATAGTGAAGTTTTTGTCGTGGTTATATATTTAATTTTCATGCTTGTGTGAGTGTGAGTGTGCGTGTGCATGCAGATGTGTGTGTTTCCTTGTTTGTTGTATACTTGTATGCTTAGTATTGCGCAACTTCTACAGTTTCCTTTTGCTTTTGCTATTTAATTTGCATAAATGATGGGTTTATAATGAACTACTTTTTGAAGTCTATTATATGCTCCTAGATATATTCTAGAATTAATTGATAAGGTCTAATTTTGCAATTAGCAACTATGGTCAATTATTCTGCTCGGTGTTGGTATAGTGTCAGGGTCTTCTCTTCGATAGTCATCTGTATACTTAAAAGTTTTGTAACCCAATTGTGGGAGGATGGGTAATTGGTTGGATGCTTGTAAGAAGTCATGCATCTCCCTAGGTTGTAGAACTGCCATGATTTAGTCTACCTTATGTCACGGTCTCTGTCCCACATCGGATAGGCACTGGGAGAGTCTTGGGCATATAAGTGGGGAGGGTAACTCCACCTAAGGGGCGGCTAGCCTTTTGGGTCGGAGACCCGACCCGTGACAAGTGGTATTAGAGCCAATCCGGTCCCTTATCCGATGTCACGCCAAGTGCCTGGGTCCACAAGGTATTGAGGGCGGCCAAGTGTAAGGGGTCACTTGGGGTCGCGAGGGGTACGGTGTGTGGACAGGTAGGCAGGGTGGGCCCAACCACGACGAGGGCGTCGTGCGGGTTGGGTGGGAGAGAATGTCATGGATCTCTGTCCCACATTGGATTGGCATTGGGAGAGTTTTGGGCATATAAGTGGGGAGGGCAACTCCACCTAAGGAGCTAGCCTTTTGGGTCGGAGACCCGACCCGTGACACTTAGCAACCATCCCCATTTATAGCTTGCTTTTGTTTAAGAGGCACATTAAAATCGGCAATAATATTGAGTATCCAGAGCAATTTGTTGTGGTGTGGGAATGGTGATAAAATGAAAAATCATGTGGCGGGGTGGTAAGAGGTGCAGTGTTGATGCAGAAGGTGGTGTTGGTAACTTGGTTTGAGGGAACAAATCTTTGATTGTTAAATGGTTTTGGAGGTTTCTTCCTGAGCCTTATAGGCTTTCGTACCTAATCATTGTAAGCAGGGTGGGTGAATTTGAATCTGTGGGCTTGGCTCAAACAACGAAGTAACCGATATCCAATTGCTATCGTTGTTCATTCCTCAACATAGGTTAGATGTAAATGGGGAACCTTGATAAATTCATAACTTCTGTAACAAAGGAATTTTATCTGCTGTTGCACCTCCTAATTGAAGTTCACAATTCTCCCACTTTTGCTGATTTTAGTATGTGAGCCCTCGAATCTAATCCTAACTATTCCTGTAAATCTTTATTTCCCTTTTTTCCCTTAGTCAGAATTCTCTCTTTTTCTTCTTCCCAGCTAGACTGATGTGGTTCTTCTAAAACTCCAGCAAAATGTAAGGCTCTTTTTTAAAATGGCAGCCCAAAATAAGCTTAAAATTTATGAGATGCTCTAGAAATGAATATTACATGAGAGTATTTCACCAAAAATTTGCTCTAGGTGTGAGGCAATTAGTGAAACCAGAGATTGTATTTTCATGTATTATCCATTGTCTTTATCGATATAGTCATTTTAATTTTATTGGGAAACTAGTTGTTGTTGGGTTACTTCTCACGGAACCGTTAACTCATTGGTTTTAGTTGCGATGCAAATTTCTTTATGGGTCCTTAATTCATGTTTTGTTTTCAGGCACTGACACGTGCTAGGGTTCCCATAGTAAAGCTTAAGGATCCTGTGACTGGAATCTCCTGTGATATATGCATAAACAATGTTTTGGCTGTTGTAAATACCAAGCTTCTTCGAGATTATGCACAAATAGATGTGAGACTGCGGCAGTTGGCTTTTATTGTGAAACATTGGGCCAAGTCAAGAGGAGTTAATGAAACTTATCAAGGAACCCTATCCAGCTATGCGTGAGTTATCTCTCGAGTCTATACTTGTATTGTACTAGTCAAAGGTCGAGTAAAGTTGGCACTGCAGATACCAGTGATGATCAGTAGATACCTTGACCATCGTGAAATTTAAATAGAAGTACTAGGTCAGTGTTGGTCTTCGGAAGGACCTACACATGGCCTATTCTTTGAATCTTTATTCAAAATAAGAGTGGTATAGATGTCTGTGATGACATGTTTATTCTTTAATACTTCTTGGCTAATAATTTTATTTGCTTTTCAGGTACGTTTTAATGTGCATTCATTTCTTACAACAGCGTAAACCTGCTATCCTTCCATGCTTACAGGTGTGTACGGTTTGTTTCTTCGGTTTCAAGCATGCAAGGCATCAGTAGATGTGTTAGTAGTTTGGATGTGGGTCCGCTATTAGCTACTTACCTAAATGCTTATATTATAAAATGTCCTCCATGGCCTTACCATACTTGGGCACCATATTTGGATCTTTTGTTTTGGCATTGTTTACATTTTCGTGATGCTTACTTTTTGGTTTGTGTGGTTAAAACAAGTCAACTTAGTAATTTTTTTAGCTTAAGACTGATTTGGTATTTTTTCATAATATATACTTTCTGTTTCTGTTTAATTTCTATGTTCTTTGTAATCATGATTTTAGTGTTTTAGTGTTGTGACAATACTTCTTTCTTTGGAAATCAAAATCACAAATAGGAGGCATTGGGGTAGAATTATATAAAGAGAGGAGGGTGAAGGTCTATAAAGTGCGGATACATCCTCGAAGGAGATGTAGTTATATCATATGTAATTAACAAGGCCTTGTTTTTTTGCAAGAATGAGGAGAGGGTTAAGTTTTTCTTAGATGAGGTGTTCTTTCCAATTTTGATCACATTTACATTGTTTCAATGGTGTCTGAGTATTAATGGGATTTGTCGGAGAAATATTGTGGTGAATAATGGGTGGATTGCAATTGATGGTTTACCATTCCATTTATGGTGGTAAGTGGTTTTTGTCAAATTTGCTTATGGAGGTTGGTTTGGCTAATATTGAGTATTATACAAGAGTTATTGATAATTTTTTGAAGTTAGAAATAAAGTTAATGGAAGAAGGGATGAGTTGTGCTCAACTCTCTTTAAATGGATACAACACTTTACCCCAAGGTACCTATGTCAACATGACACAACAGGGTACGGGTATGGGATCCGTGCTGGATACCTCACATGCAAATCGGACACGGCTACTAGGAAGGAGGGAGAGGGAGAGGGAGAGGGAGAAACAGAAGGAGAGAATGAGAAGGAGAAGAGAAAGAAGAAAGAAGTAGCATCAGCACGAAAGTAGTAATGGTGTTGCTGGAGGTTGGAATGAGGAGGAGGAAGGAAAGAAAGAAAAGAAAAGCGAGCAAGAGAGAGAGAGAGAGAGAGAGAGAGAGAGAGCATACCTTGTGCTGGCCAGAACCTTTGCCAGAGGTGTGTCGGAAGTCTCACTGGAGGCTACTGTTGTTGTTGCCGCCAAAAATGAATTGAGAAGGTGATGGGCCATGGTTGCTGCCGTTGAATGAAACCCATTCCCTACCATTAACCTTTTTATTTTATTTTATTTTATTTTATTTTTTTGTGTAAATGAAGAAGATCAACACCTTCTTATATATGTACGACCAACTAAATCTTCCCAAAGAATGACCAAAATATCTGTAGGAAAATTCTCGTGCCAAATTTGAGTACTTTGAATCTAATGACCTAAATTAGCAATAAGATCCGCTGCCTTATTACCTTCCCTAAATATATGACTAATTTTAATATTCATATTATTATCTAAAATGATCTTACGACAATCATTTAAAATACTATAAATATTCCAAGGACATCTCTCCAAGTTGCAAAGATTATTTATAACAATTTTAGAATTTCCTTCTATGTGAAGATTTTTAATATCTTTTCTTTTAGCTAACAAAAAAGGAAAAAAAAAAAGGACCATTCCAAAGAGCAATAGCTTCCATATTAGGTACTGCTACATCATCATCGAACCACATTATTGCATGATAATAGGTTAATCACAATTATCTTTGATTATTGATCCTGCTGGTTCTTTTTTATTTTTAACTGTCTATCAAAATTTAATTTAAACCAATTACCATCAAGGAGGAATCCAACGCATAAACTTTTCATTTTCTTTTTACCATTAATCTTTTAATATTTTTTAACTTTTCGATTTAATCCTTATCTTTCCATTATTCTTGAAAAACAAAATTTTGAATTTAATATTTGACCCCACCAAATCTAATTATTATGAAAAATGTTCCCACATATCAGAATCTTTACAAAAATGGCCCTCATCATATTTTATTTATTTAAAATATTAATAAATACAATGCTAAACTCCTTGAGACCACCTACACAAGGTTTCATGGTTCTCATGGGCCTTGGACTTACCAGATCCATATGGGTTGTGGGGTCTTACATGTGCCCAGGGTTAGCCCAAAGGGTTTTCTCGTTATTAAAAAAAAAAAAAATGAATAAAAATACTCCCTTTGTCCCACAAAGATGGTCATTTTTGCTACTTTTTTTGTCCCAAATTATTTGTCTACTTTGAAAAGTCAAATCATAAATTTTTTGAACTTTACCATGCTATCCTTTGTGATTTCAATAATTACTTTCAACACAAAACCCAATACCAAATAGTTGATGGTATTTTTAGAAAAATGGAATTTAGTAAATAACAAGTCAATGCAATGATGATTTTTCTTAAACAGCGTGTTTTGTCAGACATGGCCTATCTTTGTGGGACGGGGGGAGTAATAATAAACACACACACACACACACACACACACACATATATATATACACACATACATATCCCTGTAACCGTACCATACCCCATTTTGAATCTTTTTGGCCCAGTCCCCATATCCTAAAATTAAAATTTTGACGAGTCTGACTTATGGATATGCACTTGCACTTGACACCCACACCCGTACTTGTGTAACATAGGTGCCCGAGGTGTTCAGATGTTGAGATTTGGGGTTTTGTTTTTCCAATTAGACTTTGTGTTCTTTCAGGAATGCAGAGATTTTTTGGGAGAAAGTTGGGTTCAGGGAAGGTTCGACATTGTCTTTTTGTTAGCGGAAAATGGAGAACTGTTCGGGATAGGGATATTAGAAATTTGTACACCGATTCTAAGGTTGAAGTTGATAGGGCTGGATCTCATGGGACAGGTGGCAGGCAGAGGGCTTGGAGGCGTAGTGCTCTTGATGCTTCATCACGTGAGATTAATAAATAGGAGGGTCAGGTTTGTTAAGGGATTATTGCAAATTTGAACTTTAATTTATCTCATCAACACTCTACGTTGGGGCAAGTTACTGAGATTAATGATTGGCAGTTAGGGTGAAGGCTGTTAATGAGGTTATGAGTGTTGATGGGCCTGATTATTTTTTTTTGTCAATGGGCCACCATCTAATGGATGTGGGATGGAATCCAATGTGGGCCCAAGAATGTTTTGTCTCTACCCTGAATAGTGTTAATGAAAGGGCTGCTGCCAGTCTTAGACGGTTCTGGGTTTAAGCTCAATTGGGCAATGATTAAAATCTGGTGGTGTGAGCCACTCTTTGAAAAAGGGCCCAATCAGATGGAGTTTTATTGGATCCTATTCGATATAAGATCCTGTTGTCAGTCTTATGAAAGAGCATTATGCAAAGAGCGATCATGTTAACACTGCTTTGACTGTTCTTTTCATGATCCTCATTTTTCCCCACGGCTTCGTTTGATTGACAGGAAAAGGAAAGGAAAGGAAAGTTAACTTTCCTGCACTTTTTGTGCATTTGGTTAGCAGGAATCTTGTGGGAAACATAAATAACTACTCACTATCTTTTTCTTGCAGGAAAAAGTTTCTCACAAAACACATCTTGCATCTTTTAATAGGAAAAAGCATCACGGAAAAGTGACAATTTATATTTTCCCACTAATTTCTTGTAAACCAAATGTATGTAGGAAAATAATTTTCCAACATTATCATTTTCTTTTACTTTCCTACACTTTCCTATCCCACATCCTAATCTCGTCAACCAAACAGAGCCTATAGGATTTTAGTTGCAGCAGACATGGATAATTTTCTAATAATCACAGTGAGAGTTCAAAAATCAAAATATGAACTTATGCTATATTATTTGAAAAATTCCTCAATGTCAGGTAGTTATTTGTAAGGAAAAGTGTAGGTTTTAATTCGATGTTATTCCAGTGAAAATTAGTGAATTTACTAGCTCTCTATAACCTAAAATTGAGATCATGCATTTGTAAAGGGAATTGACCCTTGCCTAGGAGATGCAATGGTGCAGAAAAAACATGAGAATTGAATTAGGAAATGGATGTCATGTTATTATAATAACGCAACACATGGAGGTATGTAGGATATGTGTAAGAATTAGTTTTCTTGTCCTATCATTGTAGTCCTCCAAACCGGCTGTATCACTATCATTGTAGTCCTCCATACTGGCTGTGTCAGACGTTGTGTGTAATTGAAGGCTTCTTTTGGATTTTCTATTATTGTTTAAACATTCAAATAGAAAGAAAAATAATAATAGAAGGAAAATATGAGGAGAAAGAAAAGATTTTAGTTAAATTGGGTCACTTGGAGATTATAACAAAATACAAGGATAATGTGGATCAAGCTTGGGGAATCACTGATCCTTGGGGTTGGGGCTTGCCACCCACAGGGGGCTCTCAACTTTAAATAGGGCTACAATGCTCTCCCAAGTAAATATAAGACAAGAACACCAAAAGTTGTCCTTCTACCAAGGGGCGGGCTTATGGTTCTTGAATTTTAGGCCTGGTCCAGCCTAATGATGCTTAATTAATGATTATTTATATGAAAATGATTTATGATGTATTGTTGGGCTGGGTCAAATTTGGTTCAGCGGGTTCAGCGTTTGTGATTCAATCGTTAATGCATAGTGCTAGCCTGCCCTGAAGCTGCCCTCCCAATGCTCAGTCCTACCTCAATCCTACTTTATATATAAATGCATCAGTATGCATTTTTACAAGTTGGCTCTTGCTTATGTCTCATTTGATTCCTTTTGTCATGGATGTAGTTGCCCCCTCCTTTAATTTCATGCTCGCATTTTTCTTTTTCAGGGAATGGAAACAACTTACTCTGTTACTGTAGAAGATGTTGATTGTGCTTTCTTTGATCGAGTTGAAAAACTTCGTGATTTTGGGTCCCATAACAAGGAAAGTATTGCTCAACTGGTATGGGCATTCTTCAATTATTGGGCATATTGTCATGATTATACAGATGCGGTTATATCTGTTCGGACTGGAAACATAATCAGGTGAGATATACATTCTGGTGTTATGACAATTCTGTTCATATCCTAATTATTAGGGTTGTAATAAAAATTTGACAGGTTTTCATATTGTAAAGTCGTGTTTTCATGGCTTCTGTGCTTATGGCTGAGAGTTTGATGCTTATGGATCTCTTTGAATTTACCCAACGCTCTTGCTTTAATGTGGGAGGCCCTTAGAGTTGCAATTCATACACATGGGATTATGATTAAAAGTTTATAGTTTACCATTTTTGGGCTTTAAGACTATATGCTCTATTAATCATTCTAAAAAGATGACTCATATAAGAGATAACAGTGGAATGGTGCAATACCCGTGGGATGCCAAATTGTGTGCGTCCGTTCAATCACCTCTTAATTTATTGTTATAAAAAATTCAGCGAGGATCTTTGTATCTCTCATTCTCTCCAAACATGTTGCTAAGTTCCCATAAAAGGTGCCTGCATTAATGCTCATCCCTGTGTATAGACCCCTTTTCATTGTTCTTGGGTTTGAGCTTTTTAATTTTCATAACGTTATAGAGCTGTATGTAGATAAATTATTAATCTATCAGTCAAGGATTCAAATATCGATTTTGGCATCATATACTTGTTTAAAATTAAATCTTAGTATAGGGAGATCTATGTATTTGGCCTAAATTTGTCAGAATTACAAAGGTTGAAATTTGAAATTGTTTGTTAATAAAATGTTGGAATTTCAATGAATCTAAAACGTTGGGTTGGGGTGCATTGTTTTTGTCGTCCCCCCCCCCCCCCCCCCCCCCCCCCCCCCCCCTCCTCTCTTCTTCTCTTTCCCCCTTTTTCAATTTTTAAATTTGTTTTTGTCTCTATCCAAGCAATATTGATGATGTTATCTGTACAGCAAGCGATTAAAAGACTGGACAAGGAGGATTGGGAACGATCGCCATTTAATATGCATAGAGGATCCTTTTGAGACATCTCATGATTTGGGTCGAGTGGTGGACAAGCACAGTATAAAAGTTCTTAGGGAGGAGTTTGAACGCGCTGCCGACATTTTGCAGTATGACCCTAATCCTTGTGTAGCGCTCTTTGAACCTTATGTTCCCAGTTGACTTCTTTTTGTTGTTTAAGCATGAATTATATGTAATTATGGTAAATTTTACTTAGCTTGTAAAGTCTGTCTGTTATTTCTATATTTTCTTGCTTCTGTTTTTGTTCATAGCATGTATTTAAGGTTTCAGGCTCCTTTCCCTTCCCCCCCACCCCAACACCCACCCAAAATCCCTCTATGTAAAGAGTTACTTCTTTGCACAACTTTTTTCAAACTAAGGGACTCCATGGATTGAGCTTTTGCCTTACTTCTTTCATTTCAGATTGTTTTATGAGTAGTTCTTCAGCGGTTCATTATATAAATCAAGGATGTTGCCTATATTTCTGTTGAACTTCATGACCAGACATGTGAACATGTTCATATGTGAAATGGAAACAAGACGTCTCTTACAAAGTAGCACATTCATATGTGAAATAGAAACAAGACATCTCTTAGAAAGTTACAATAGAAGGAAATTTCTTGCAAGATTTTGCCAAATGTGAATATGTTTCTGTCACTCTCCAAATGCTTATTTCACTGCAGCTTTTTGACTATGTGACTAGCTAGATGATCATATTCCTGTGTGAATTAGGACCCAAAAGTATCTCCCGAAAGGTTAAATGGCAGGAGATTTCTTGCAGCATTTTATGGAATGCATGCTTTGTGGGACAAATATGTTAAAAATGTATCTTGTGTAGTTCAATTAATAGGGTTGGCAGCCTATGTGAATTTTTTAATGTCCGTAACTATGCTGTTGGAATGGAGGCATAGAGCCGTCCGAATCCATGGGCTTGGTTACTTGTTGAGCCATTTTCAATTTTTTAGGGTTAAGATTTACCGGTTTTGAAACCTTTTCCTCATCTTTTTGGTATATCTTATTTAGACCTAGTGTCTGTTCTTGAGAATCAACCCTGCTTTCGTTCCAGTGGTCTGCTGGATTGAGAGCAACTGTTTCTCTCTCTGGTTTTGTTTTTTGTTTTTTAATTTTTTAATTTTTATTTTAAGCCCTGCACACTTGAGATGAAAATTGAGTAACGGATTGAACAAAGGTCAGAAGATTTTTGGACGGGCGGGTTCTTTGTCCGCTTTAAACATTTGAAGGCACCCTTTTGGGAAAGAAATAAGAAATTTTGGATAGTTATTGTAATTTCAGCATTTACGGGGTCCAGCTAAAGAGGTATACAATTTATGGGGCCCTGATTGTAACCACAATTTTGCGGTGTTGCATGGTCCGTCGCATCCTCTGGGACAAGTCCACATAAATTAGTGGGAGACTTCAAAATTTGAGGACCTCTGTTTTTACATGAAACTTCACTCATTTCATACAAAATAATATGCTAGTATTGTTTGTTTGGCTTCCAATGCGATCATGCCCTGCATAATGAAAAAGGTTTGCTAAACAAAATTATTAAACTATACTAACTTTTAATACACTTGTCACCAACATAGGAGTCATTATATCCGCAAAGGATTTGGCTTGCTCCCTTAATGCGTGTTTGGATGCAGTATTGTCTGTGGGAATTCAGGGTGAGGCTAGGAGGGGACTTAAAATCTCGCCGTGTCAATTTACCCATTTGGAAAACTGAGTTAATTTTGCAAAATTCTCGATTTAATTGAAGGATTGGAAGCTTAGCACCATCACAACCCAACCACCACCACCTACTTGTCAACAGCCAAACACTAGTATCTAGTTACATCTGTAATTGTAGGACTAGTTGGACCCAAAAAAAAAAAAAAAAAAAAAGAATAAAATTGTAAAGGAAAAGATTTTAAATACTATTAATTAAATTCCAAAGATCTCATCTAAAAGGATCGGAAACGGTTTCCTGTTTTTTTTTCTCTTTTTTTTTTTTTTGGGGGGGGGGGGGGGGGGGGGTGGGGGTGGGGGTGGGGGTGGGTTGGTTTTGGTTGTTGGGGGAGGGATTGTAGTTTCACTTCTTTGATTTTCACTTGAAAATACTTAGCACCTTCTGATGTATTTAACTCCTACGGTATTAAGGGAAATGATGATATTACGAATATACCTTTATCTTATGTTGATGAAACGTTAAAATTATTCCCATTATAAGAACGTTTTCATCTTAAAAAATGTTACAAGTGAGCAATGCACGTGATACTCTTTTGTAAAGAAATAAACAACCGACTGACACAAGGATGTAAAGTGTCATTTTTTTTTGTGGCATGAAGAGGTCAAAGTGTTTAAAGTATTTTCAAATGAAAGTTAAGTAATTGTAATTTTCTTTTTCTTTTCTTTTTTTTTGGGGGGGGAGGTGGAGAGAGAAAATTTACATGCCAAAATTAAACCGTATACCTTACCCACCAAAAAAAAGAAAAAAAGAAAAATCCCTCTAGATTGAATGGCTCTAGATGTTTTTTTGGATATTAGTGAATGGGCTATTTCTATTTTATCTCATTTTGCATTTGAAATTCTATCAATTTGCAATAAAGAAAAAGGATTTGAATTTTATTTATTTCTACTTATCTCATGTTACCTACAAAATTCTCTCAATTTATATTAAAGAAAAATGCTTGAGACCTACTAGTTGATAAGGCCCAATTAAGCATCGTTTTGTTTGGTCGAAGTTAGAGCAAACTGAATTCAATACGATATCAATGGAAGCTACCACAACGAGAGAAAAAA
Source organism: Liquidambar formosana (assembly GCA_039720395.1). Taxonomy (NCBI): domain Eukaryota; kingdom Viridiplantae; phylum Streptophyta; class Magnoliopsida; order Saxifragales; family Altingiaceae; genus Liquidambar; species Liquidambar formosana. Next base: position 17,978,991 of record CM077831.1, on the reverse strand, counting down.
AAAGAGAAGAGAGTAGAAGAGAATCATATGCCTCTCATATGGTAATAATTGAAAATCATATGGCAATATGGAGTAACATGGTCTCTATTTCAATTTTTTCATGTTTGGAAATAGTATAGTAATAATTGGAGGTTATTTTAATCTGAATTTGGTCACAAGGACATGTTGGATTAATCATAAAGATTATGGATATATTATAAAATAAGTGCTTTACTCCTATTTTTTTTATTTAAAAAAACAAAATAATTAAAATAATTGCTTTGTGAAGATATGATCCAAGAGGACTAGTTCAGATGGTCTTGGGATGAGCTGTAAACTCGGATATCTTGGTTCCATTCTCCATTGTGCTCCTTTGGGGAGTACTTCAGGAATTCATTTTTGAATGCACCAGGCAATATAGGGGAGTACGCCCTTAAGACCTCTCGGGGAGAGACTAGTCGAGATGCGCGCAAGCTGACCTAGACACCAGACCGTCAAACCAAAAAAAAAAAAAAAAAAAAAAAAAAAAAAAAAAAAGCCCTCCCATGTGATGACTTTACTCTGTTGGTCGTGTGCTATTAGCTTCTTCTTGTCGTAGCTCTCTCTGCCTCTCATTCATCAATGGCAGAAGCAGAACAGCATCAATCCCAAGACCTCCAACAGGTCCTAGTCCTCAAACCACCCCCAGTCTTCAAATTTATTGAGGCACAGCTGTCCCAAAAATTCCAAATCCTCAAAGCATGGGAGTCGCCACTTCCCACTGACACCTTCCTCACCACCTATGCACACTCAGTCAAGGCCATGCTCTGCTCCGGCGGAACTCCCATCACCGCCGATGTCCTCCGCCATCTCCCTTCTTTACAACTCCTCGTCACCACCAGCGCCGGCCTCAACCACATCGACTTCGCGGAGTGTCCGGCGCCGTGGAATTTCCAGTCACCAACTCCGGAAGCGTCTACTCGGAGGACGTTGCCGATATAGCGGTCGCGCTGTTGATCGATGTGTTGAGGAAGATTTCGGCCGCTGAACGGTATGTTCGCGGCGGGCTTTGGGCTACCAAGGGAGATTACCCCCTCGGTTCTAAGGTCAATCTTTTTCACTACATCTCTTATTGATTATGTTTCTACCTTTTTTTTTTCCCTCTCTGTTCTTGTAGTTGATTTGCCTCTGAGGAAATCTTTGCATATAGCTGTATTGAATTGCTAATATGATCTAAGGGCACGTTTGTTTGGACGGAATCGGGGTAATCAGAATGGAATGGAATGAGATTTCAATGATGAACGCAATCGCAATCGCTCAGTATTGAAATCTCATTCCATTCCATTCCATTTCGATTCCCTTGATTCCGTCCAAACAAACATGCCATAATTTTTTATTTTTTTTAATATATTTTTTTTTATGGAGATGGTTGGAACTTAGAGGACCAGGTTTTCAATGGAGAAATGTATTAAGATTTAGAGAATTCTGTATATTATTCATACGAGAAGCGGCAAATATATAGACACAAATCGTTCTCTCTTGATTTCTAGAGAGACTCAAGCCTGATCAAGCCTAATCTGATATCTTTACGTTCCTCAGATATGTACATTCCTATGATAAATATGATAGCTGTACATCCCTAATAAAATGAATTTATATTGTTATTAGTTAGAATTGATCCAATGTCGTTTGATCCATGGTAGTCACTAGTAACCACCAGGCTATGACGACAGTTGTGGTCATGCTTACAATGCTATTTACATTACAGATCACTCATCTTAAATGTTGTGCCTCTTCGTTTTCCCAATTCATCACAAAAAACAAAGTGATTAGCACACTCATTATTTTCAAATATGCCATAGATGCAACATTGGAGATATGCATTTCATATGGGATATCATTTTCTTTCTCAATATGTAGCTGAACTTATGCTTGAAAGCAGTTTCTATGAACCACGATGGAGAAAACTAGAATGATCCTCTATTTGTAGCTTAGCCTATTCTAGTATTTCTTTTTCTTTTTGGTAGGGAGGAGAAGAAAAAGGAAAAAGAGAGAGAGGGGGGGGGGGGGGGGGGGGGGGGGGGAGTAGGGGGTTGTTTTGTTTTGTTTTTTGTTTTTTGCCTTTTAGGTAATTGGAACCATAGCAAGATCATATAGGTTGACCTCAGTACAAAGATGACATGCACAAATTGAGAAACGGTTCAGGAGTTGCTTTCTATTACTTATTATTTTGTTAAAGAAGACAAGAATCCTCAAAGGAACCATGACCTAGCATCTGATACTGCTATATAATACACTTGGTGTAAAACCATTTACTCTTACACTAATCAATATCTTTTAATTGAATATGTGCTTTTCCAATCCCATTGTTGAATTCACATTTCTTTTTGTAAATAAAACTACAATTTGGGATACTCTATGGATGGAATAGATCCTAACCTCCGATTAACTTAATATTTGGTAAGCATTTAGGCTAAGGGAGGGATACAATCCAATGGTGGGCTTGTCTAAATATGGATCCTATAGCCAAGTCTACTTTTAGCCTAGTTGGTTGAGACGTCAAGATCATTGAAAGTCTGGGCATCAAGTACTCGCATCCTCCAAGCAACCTAAAAAAAAATTATAGGTCCTGCAAAACGATATTGGGAGATGTAAGAGTAAAAAGTTTTGCACTAGGTGCATTTGATCCTAACTAATCTATATAATGTGAATAATAAGAGAGAGGAAGTTTTCTTATTAACTTATATTGTTAAATTTAGTGGACTATCTTCGAAGGTACTATGCTCCAGTGTCTGATAATGCTACATATATTAGTTCTTAGTGCATCCAGCAACAAAATATATACAGTAATGATTTTTAAGCTTTGTTTATTTTTTTTATGAATTCAGATCCTTTGTGATGGTCAGCATGTTGTTATAGTGTCCTTAGACAATCATTTGGCACCAGTAAGCAGCAATCAATGAACTAATAGTTCTTGTGGGGCCTTGTAGCAGGATCCAATGACAGTTTTGGGGGCTGGCATTGTGACACAAATGTGCAATAGATTCCATTTCACTTTAATACTTTGAATTGCAAACTTGATGTTAAGTGTAATATGTAGCGTAAGGCTTATTGTGTAGTTTACCTCTTTTAAATGATTGTTGGAATATGATATTCATTCTCCTAATTTGACATACTGATGATGATTATGATTTCAGTTGGGTGGAAAGTGTGTTGGGATTGTTGGATTGGGAAACATTGGCTCAGAAGTTGCGAAAAGGCTTGAGGCTTTTGGCTGCATTATCTCATACAATTCGAGGAAGAAGAAGTCCATCCGTTTCATATCCTTTTTATTCAAATGTTTGTGAACTTGCAGCCAGTAGTGATGCCCTCATCATTTGTTGTGGATTATCTGACCAAACCCGCCACATGATAAACAGGGAAGTCTTGTTGGCATTGGGAAAGAAAGGAGTGATCGTCAATATTGGACGTGGTGCTATTATTGATGAGAAGGAAATGGTGCAGTGTTTGGTGCAAGGAGAGATTGGGGGTGCCGGTTTGGATGTGTTTGAGAATGAACCTGATGTCCCTAAAGAGCTCTTTACATTGGATAATGTTGTTTTGTCGCCACATAGAGCTGTTTTTACACCAGAATCCTGGACTGATTTATATGAACTAATAGTGGGAAATTTGGAAGCTTTCTTCTCAAATAAACCCTTACTTTTTCAGGTCATGGATGAATAAATAGATTAACTCTTCTATTCGCAGGTTTGTTTCCTATCATGTTCTTGAGGCATCTTGATATACGATATATTCTGTGGGAGGCATTGCCGGGCAGGAAGTATGGGTTTCAGTTAGCTATATGCCCTAAGCATAAGTCATTGAGCTTAACAGTTCAAAGTATTTCCCAAGACACGTCATCGTATGCCTTATTTTGTTCGAAACTGTTATAAAGTTGGCTGGAAATGGGAGAACCAAACACATCAAAATAGTTGTTCTTATATTAAGCCAATGCATGTTATTGTTTTGTCTTTATATACTTATTTCCTGGAAATGATTCATGTAGAAACTAGAAACAAAATGAAGCCCTATTCTCGCTGGTATGATGAATTCCTTCTAATAGTATTCTCAAACACTCTGGTTGGATGCAGGACACAAATGATTGATGTAAAGGAGTCTATGAAAGGACAAGTACAAAGAACTGCTACATTACTATTTTTTCTGGTAGTTTTTCCTTGTATGTGACATGAATTGTGAGGTCTAGAATCTAGAAATGCCTATTGTTAGATAACTCTCATACCCTTTATTTGCCAAGTCTATGTAATGCTCACCCTTACAGCTATTTTTCGGATGAGTAGTTAATTTCGTGGATACCTGGTTCTAGGTGTTCGTTGGATCAAGCAGCTTGGGTGAGCTATGAGTCGTTTGAAGGATTTTATGTTGTATTCCAATGTGGACCTTTTTGTAACCCTTTTCAGAATGACTTCGTATTTTTGGTATTTTTGGGCTTGGAAATGTAATCATTGAACAATAACTCCTCTATTTTATGAATGGCCGGTGGACGATCTTATTTGATTGTTGGGAGAGTTTTGTGCTTTGATTTTAATTTATTTCTGGAGTTGTTTTATGGTTAATGGAAATAGCTTGAACGCATGTTTTGTTATTGGATTTTGGATTTGAGTTTGCCTGTCTAGATTCGATAATTTCAGGTTCAAGGGCTATATGATATTACCTAGTTATGTATATAAAAAATATATAATCATTTTGTATTAGCTTCACCTGATGCAAAATTACTTCAGGTGCATTCCAAAATCTCTACATTTAACTCATGTTTTGAGAAACCAACTGTTGAATTAGATAGCCTTTTCGTGTAGATAATAAGTGTCACAAATAAGTTGATTTACATGTTTTACTCAATGACAGCCACTCATTTCTGGATATTTAGTGATAAACTAACTGCTTAATTCGAATCAACTTGATTTTTGGTATGCATGACTTACATATGTAATAGATTTAATCTCATAATTGATTTCACAAAATACGACTTATAAGTAGAGTTTTGAAGTTGCATTAGGTACACCTAATATTAAAAGGGCTAGAAATATATATATGATTAATATTGGATCCCTATCACGCCCTATTTTAAAATTTGAGATTTTCTATGTCGGTGCGTTTGTGTCGTGTTATAACTGTGTCGGTGTCTGTGTTTCTCAAGATGCTATGTACTCTTTTTTAATGACTTTAGAGTTTAGTCTCCTAACCTATAGGGGTTGGTTTAGTTGGTAAGGATCAAATTCTTTACTTGTAAGGCCTAAGTTCGATTCTCGCTACCAACCGTCCTCGTTGGTGCTTGTGCCTTGCCCTAGCCCTAGACTGGGGTAGCCTGCCTCACCTAAACTTTTGTTTGCCCAAAAAAAAAAAAAAAGCGTTTAGTCCCCTGCTCAGCTTAACCCAATTGAACCGGAGAGTGAACCGGTCCTGGTCCAAATCGGTTCGACCGGCTGGAGTGGACCCGTTTTCAGATCGTTGGAGCTAGGCACAAATGGTTGTGCGTCTCAGAGAGAGTAGTCTTTCATGACTTTCGTCTCCTGCTCAACTCGCACTGCCTCTCAAATCTCAATCATCACTTCTCTATCATCAATGGCAGAAGCAGAACAAAATCAATCTCAAAATCTGCCACAGCTCCTTGTTCTCAGACCACCTACTGTCTTCAAGACATCGGAGGCTCAATTCTCGGAAAAATTCCAAGTCCTCAAACCATGGGAGTCACCACTCCCCACTGAGACCTTCCTCGCCACCCATGCACACTCCGTCAAGGCCATGCTTTGCAACCCGGTCGCTCAGGTCACCGCCGACGTCCTCCGTCACCTACCCTCTTTAAAACTCATTGTCACCTCCAGCGCTGGCGTCAACCACATCGACTTGCCGGAGTGCCGGCGGCGTGGAATTGCCATCGCCAACGCTGGTACTGTCTTCTCGGAAGACGTTGCCGACATGGCGGTCGCACTGCTGATGGATTTGTTGAGGAAGATTTCGGCCGCTGATCGGTATGTTCGCGGTGGAATTTGGGCTATCAAAGGAGAATATCCTCTTGGTTCTAAGGTCAAACCTTTTTCTCTCTATACTAGATGTCTTATTGATTTATGTTTCTATCATTTTTCCTTTTATTTGTTGTTATTCTTGATGTCTCTGATGACATCTCTGGCTATGGATGTAGTGAATTGTGAATTCTTTATATGATTTAGATGCATTTTTTGGAGATTGTTAGAACTTAGAACTTAGAAGACAGGGTTTTCAATGGAGAAAGAATGCACATGTATATATTATCATTAGCTAAAATTGAAACCCACCTCATTACACTAGCCCACGAGTTAGCATGAGGCCAAGACAGCAGTGGTCGTGCTTATCTAGCTATATATATATTTATACTATGGATTGCCCATCTCGTATTCATCTTGAACAAAATGACTATCATTCTCTTATTATTTTCAAAATTGACCCAGAAAGGTCATTCGAGATGGGCTTTTGACAAGGAATATCATTTTCCTTCTTAATATGTAGCTTAGCATGTGCTCGAAAACAATCTCTATGTGAGCTACAAAAGGAAAAAAATAGAATAATTTTCACTATGTAGGTTAGCCTATTCCAAAGTTAATTTAGTTTATTCTTCTACCATTTCAAATAATTGAAACTAGAGAGAACATATAGGATGGCCTCAGTGCAAAGGTCACAATCATAAATCAATAAATGGTTCAAGAGTTGGTTTTATTATTATATTAGTAAAGAAAATAGAGAATCCTTAGAGGCACCATGACTCAGCGTCTGATAGTGCTATGTGTGTGTGTATAAAATATAGAGAAGTGATACAAGAAGTTGTTTTCTTGTTAATTATTATATTATTAAATTAGGTGGAGTATCTTCAAATGCATCTTGCAATCATGCTCCACCTACTGTCTTATAGTGCTACATATATTAGTTCTTAGTACAACCAACAACAAAATATGTACAATATTCATAAAATTGATCTTTGTTTAATTTTTTTTTTATTTAGATTATTTAGGAATTTTGATCCTTGGTCACAGGTAGTTGTCCTTCTGTTTGTATCCATATGGCCATTGGTTAACATCAGCCGGCTGAAATCTATGATCTAATAGTTTTTATGGGGCTTAGTAGCAGAATCCAATGATATTGGGGGCAAGCACAGTCACACAAATGCACAACATATTATATCATTTGACTTTTCACATTGTCGTTTAAAACTTGAACTACAAACTTGATGTAATGTGCAATGTAATGCTTAGTATGTAGTATCTCTTTTAAATGATAGTTGGAACACGATATTCATTCTCATAATTCATTGTAATAATGATGACTGATGATTTTCAGTTGGGTGGCAAGCGTGTTGGGATTGTTGGTTTGGGAAGCATTGGCTTGGAAGTCGCAAAAAGGCTTGTGGCGTTTGAATGCAGCATCTCATATAATTCTAGGAAGAAGAAGTCATCTGTTTCATATCCTTACTATTCAAATGTTTGTGAACTTGCGGCCAATAGCGATGCCCTCATCATTTGTTGTGCATTAACCTGACCAAACCCGCCACATGATAAACAGGGAAGTCTTGTTGGCATTGGGAAAGGAAGGAGTGATTGTTAATATTGGACGTGGGGCTGTTATTGATGAGAGGGAAATGGTGAGGTGTTTGGTGCAAGGAGAGATTGGGGGTGCTGCTTTGGATGTGTTTGAGAATGAGCCTGAGATCCCTAAAGAGCTCTTTGCATTGGATAATGTTGTGATGTCACCGCATAGAGCTGTTTTCACACAAGAATCCTTTATGGATTTATATGAACTTATTGTGGGAAATTTGGAAGCTTTCTTCTCAAATAAACCCTTACTTTCTCCGGTAATGGATGAATGAATGGGTTGACTCTTCTATTTAGAGGTTAGTTTTTGCATCATGCTCTTGAAGCATTTTAACTTAGGCTCTGTTTGCTTCTGTATGTGGTCTGTGGAAGTCATTGTCGGGCAGAAAGTATGTCTTTCAGTTAGCTATATCCTTTAATCAAAGTCCTTGAGGTTGGCAGATAAGAGTATTTTCTAAAACACGTCATTGTTATGTACATATCATATGCTTGAAACTGTTACTTATGAAATTGGCTTGAACTGGGGGAGCCACATGCATCAATATCGTTGTTCTAATAGTAAGCTGATGAGCATTATTTTGTTGGGTCTTCATCATCATTATTTCCTGGAAATGATTCACTGTAGAAACTGGAAAGAAAAGGGAGCCTGTTCTGGCTATTATGTTCAATCCCTTTGAATATTATTCTTAAATACTCTTTTGGATGGATGTAGGGCACAAAAGATTGATGTAAGGAATGAGTCAATAAAAGGACAAGGATTAAAAAAAGAAGAAGAAAAGGATTGCTACATACTATTATCTGGTAATTTTGTTTGTACGTCGGCATGAATTTGCGGTGCAGAGACTGTAGAAATTCCTGGTACCCATAACCATTGCTAGGTACCTGTCATACCCTGAGTTTTGTATTGTAATCAGTATAAACATTTTTTGGGTATCCTGAGACTTGGTTAGCGAATCTGTGTATAGATAAGGCATCAAAGATTATTATCATTGCATTTGGTATGCTGCCATTAGTGGTACTGATTCAGGTTGTCCTGAAATCCCATATTATTTGATTTTTCAAAACAGTTAAGGGGGGGAAAGGGGATATCCCTCGATACAGGGATTATGTTTGTAGGATTGAGGGTCAACTTTGGGAGACATGAAAACTGTCTTGTGAGCTTGTATGTGGTAAGACTAATTCAGTCCATCAGCGGGCAGATTGATGGCAAATACCCATGAAACTATGGCAAACTTTTTTGAAGTGGATTGGATGGTGTTGGTACTTGTTAAGAGTAATTAAAATAAACTCTAGCTCTGCAAATTCTATTATTAAGGCAAATTACTCTTCATTCAAAAGTGATAGAGAAGAATATAGTCACTAGGGAGAAACAGCCATTTTTTTCATTTATTTGTAGCATCACTGCAAGAATGCTTAAATTTTGATATGAAATTCTCAATAGCCAATGATGTATTGCATCTGTTTCATTCTATATCTTCCTTGCAACAACTCTGCAAGAAATTTGTTTGAGCGAACCTGAGTTTGAACGTGGGAGTTGCCACTTTCTATGATTCAGAACTCATCCATTTTCTGGTTTCTGTTGAAGCATTTATTTCTGTGTCCGGTGAGGTGTTTACTTTCTTTGGAAAATTCAGTTCAACACCAGAAAAGAAGGGGTTTTACGCTTTTACCCACGATGGAAAATTCAGGGTGGGCGAGCTGTGAGTCATTCGAAGGATTTTCTTTTTTGGGTATTTTTGGCCTTTGGATTGTAATCCTTGAACAATAATTCCTTTATTTTATGAATGGCCGTTGGACGATTTTATTTGATTGTTGGGCCTTGGGAGACTTTCGTACTCTGATTTTTATTTTTTACTATACACATACAAATATTTACACACATAACACACAAAGGAGGAAGTCCTTATATGTGACATAGACCAAAAAAAGACTTTTGTGCCCTCATTTAAATTAATTTTTGGAGCTATTTTATGATTTAATGAAAATAGGTTGAACGGTTTATTATTGGAATTCGGATTTGAATTCGTGCCTCTAGATTTGATATTTCGGTTTCGGGGGTTGACACTACATGATGTTATATAGTTATATATATAGAATATATAGTAATTTTAATATTAGGTTCACATGATGCAAAATTATATCTGGTATATATACTCCAAAACTCAACCTTCTCATGTTTTGAGAAACCAACTGTTCGATTAGATAACCTTCTCATATCGGTGATGCATGTCAAAAATCAAGTTGATCCGAAACTTATTACTATTCGATCTAAAACTTACATGTTTTAATCAATGACATTTGCTCATTTCTAGATGAAGCAGCTCTTAATTTTTGGATCAACTTGATTTATGGTATGCATGACCTAAATATGAAGCAGATCCAATCCAATGGTTGGTTTTACAAAATATGATTCATAGGTATAGTTTTGAAGGTGTACCAACCTGAGCCTGATGCAAAGTTGCATGAGATACACTTGATATTAAAAATTCTATATATATATATATATAGTATTATTATTAATAGTGTGTCCCCACCATGTCGTATTTAAAATTTTGAGGATTTTCTATGTTTGGTGTGTTGGTGTCCTTGTTTCTCAATGTGTGATTTGCTCCTTTTTATTTTATTTTTTTTAGGGTAGAATCGGAAGGGTTTGAACCCTTAATTTATCATATTCCTATATAGCATGATGACTACTTTTGGTACGTGAGAATGGAGGAAACAATGGAATTCTCATTCCACCGATAAAAAAGAAAAAGTGGACCATTTGGTTGACCAAAGAAAAGGAATTCCTATTCCCTCAAAGCTTATTTATTTCTTTGATGGAATGAGCATTTCTTTCTCAACACAAAGGAATGTTCATTCCTTCCCTCAAAGTGAAGTCATAATGACTGTAGGACCAACCCATCTTTCTTTTTACTCTTTTTTTCTTCTCTTCTCTCTCTTCTCTTGATTGCCACACTCCAATGGAACACACCTTTTTTTTTTTTTTCCTAAGATGTTGTTATTGCACCAAACAAAGACATGGAATGGTCCATTCCTAAACTTTTGAACTCTGATGAGAATATTAGTCTCATTGCTCTAGTTACCACTCAAGAGATTGATATAGCTATTTCTCAAATTCCAGATTTAAAGGCTCCAGGTCCTGATGGTTTACCTGCTTTGTTCTATAAAAAGTTTTGGCATATAGTGGCTCCTTCCGTTTATAAGTACTAGATATGGGCACACGTGCGTTGCACATGAATATTATTTAAATAAAAAAATCTATAAATTTATATATATCTATATATATATATATATATATATATATATATTGAACATGAAAATCTAATTATTTGTTACTTTTGTGTTAATTTAACTTATTAGAATAAACGCTCAACACAATATTGTTTGTTACTTTTGTGTTAATATAAAACATTCTTAATTGGTTAAATATGGGAAGCAAATAAATATTTAAAATTTAAAATAAGGATGTAATGGTCAATCAAAAGTGTTTCTAAAGTATAAACTTTTATAGGTAGTATAGATATAATATAATTTAATATGTGATAAAAGAGCATCTTTGAAGGAGGTAGCAAAAAAAAAAAAGAAGTAACTAAATCTATCTTCTGCTACCTTACATGGACTGTGGTAATTTGCTACTTCAATTTGAGATGTGCATTCCAAAGAGAAGTAGCATACATATTTATTTTATTTTTATTTTCTATATTTTATATTTTTTATGCTTTTAAATATTATTTAATTTATTTTTTTAATAAGTGAAATTGATCCCTCATAATATAGTTTTTCTTACTTTTTCTATAAAAAAAATTCTCAATTTTATTTTTATATGGTATCATCATCTACATTTTTTTTTTTTGTTCACTTAGAGATTGAAAAGAGAGTGGAGATCGAGATTTTCATTTTATTTTTTTCCTTTTTCTTTTTCCCCCTCCCTTCCCATCAACAACCAAATTCAAGCAAAATAATAATAATAATTATCATATACATATATGACCCATTCCAACAATTTCTACGTTATAATCAAAACACATTTAAAGGTTTTCCTAGTCTACCCAAAATCCTTAAAAACAACCACCCTCAACTACAAACAAATTCAGCATTATATGAATTCTCACCAAATTTCAAGAAATACATAATAAAAGTATAAAACACTCACGCAACAGTCCCTTGAGATCCGGTATCGTTTCCATGTATTGCCTCCATGATGTGGATATTTAGTTTGTGACTGCGCAAGAAAGTAGATGTGCCTTTAAGAGGCCATTCTCGTTTGCTAGAGAATGAGAGGAAGAGGGAGATACGAAATCAACGTGTTTTAGGATTATATGTATAGTATTAAATAGAGTATTTGATTTAGGGTTTCCTTTGAATTCTTATTTGTGTTTTATATATTAAGGTATGCGTTTTAGAATTTATTAAGGTATGTGTTTTAGAATTATAGTTTCCATATTGTTATATTTTCTATATATGCAGAAGGGTGGGTAGTTGTGTATTTAAAAATTAAAATAAGGGTATATTAGTCAATCAAAAGTTTTTCTTACATTCATCTTTTTATAGGTAGTATAGATGTGTTTGAATTCTTTAATAATGGTAGTCTTCCTCGTGAATTAAATAGTACATTTATAGCTTTGATTCCAAAAAATGATAACCCGGAGAATTCTAATCATTTTCATCCTATTAGTTTATGCAATATAAGTTATAAAATTATTTCCAAAATTTTGACCAATAGAATGAAGCTGCTAATGGATAAAATTATTTCTCCCCTTCAAAGTGCTTTTGTTCCTAGAAGACTTATCTATGATAATATTTTGATAGCTCATGAGATTTGTAATACAATGAGGAAAAAGAAAGGAAAGATGGGAAGGATGGGGATCAAATTGGATCTTGAGAAAGCGTGTGACAGATTGGAATGGCCATTTATTAGAGCTTTCATGGCTCAATTTGGTTTTGATAAGAAATTTATAGATTGGATAATGATTTGTATTGAATCGGCTTCATTTTCAATTTTGTTGAATGGTATTCCTCGAGATATTTTTTCAGTGTCAAGAGGTATTAGGCAAGGAGATCCACTATCTCCATATATTTTTATTTTGCGCATGGAAGATCTCTCATCTGCCTTAATGGCAAACCAATATAATCATATTTGAAAAAATAAGGATTTAATTGGTATTAGTATATGTCGAAAAGCAGATAAGATTAGTCATTTAATGTTTGCTGATGACTACTTTATTTTTTTGGGACTGCATCAAGGCAAAAGGTAAATTTTCATAAATCCTCTATTATGTTTTCTAGTAATGTTACTAGATTGAATAAAGAGATTGTTATGGGTGAACTTGGTATAAATCAGAAATTCAATATGGGAAAATATTTAGGGACTCCTATTATTGAAGGGAAAGGAAAAAATAAGATCTTTCATCAAGTACTTGAACATGTAAGTAACAAGATGCAAAATTAGGAGGCTAATCTTTTGTCAAAAGCTGGTAGAGAAATTCTAATTAAATTGGTTTCCTTTAGCGTCAGTCAGCATTTCATGAATTGCTATCTTATCCCTATGAAAATTAGGGAAGAGATTGACAAACTCTAAAGAAAATTTTTTTGGAGTAACAATTTAGAAAAAAGGCCTATAGTTATGATCAATTGGGATAAAATTTGTGCCCTAAAAAGAGAGGGAGGATTGGGCATTCATAATATTTATGATGTAAATTTTGTTTGTATCGCTAAGCTAGCATGACGTATTTTATTTGATAGAGATAATTATTGGGTTAAGTTGATGAGAACTAAATATCTTAAAAAGGAGAATTTCTTTCAAGTCAACCCAAAGAGTCAAGACTCATGGGGTTGGAAGAATATTCTTAAAGGTCGTGATCTTATTTGTAATGGTATAAAGTGGTTTCTAGGTAATGGAAAAAATATTCATTTTTGGGTTGACAAATGGCTCTCTGATAAATCTATTTTTGAAATGGTCCCTGGAAACAAACTTAGGGATTTACATTGGAATTTAAAGGTGGCTGATGTCATTTGCCCAACAAATCTTGGAATCGTGATAAAATTAATGACTTAGTAGATGCGAACATTACTAGAAAGATTGTTAACTATCCTATACCTATTAGTGATTCTCCAGATAAGATTTGGTGGGTCCTGCTTCAAACGGTATTTTTAAGTGAAAACAGCTATTTGGCTTCATAGAAACATTAGATGCAAAAGAAAATTCTCAATCTTGTATAGATGCAATATAAGTTGGATTTGGAAGTTAAAATGTGCAACTAAAATTAGAAGTTTCATGTGGTTATTCATGCATCTTGCAACCCTTAATTTGATTTTTCTTTTTTTTTTTTAAAATGTGGTTATTCATGCATGATAGGCTCCCTGTGAGAAAAACTCTTCATGATAGAGGTTTTAAGATTGATTTTCATTGCCCCTCATGTAATGGAGATGCTGAAGATCAAAATTATATATTTATGAATTGTAAATATATTAGAGATGTTTGGAGTACTATAGAAGGAACTTATCCTATTCCTAATGAGGATGTAGAGAATATAGTCGATTGGGTGGAAAATATTCATAAAAAAATTAGTAAGAATGAGAAAAGTATGAGTAAGACAATGGATAAGAATAGCAAACTTACTTTGGCAAATTTGGTGTGCTAGAAATAATGTTATTTTTAGAAATGATACTTTTAATAAATTTTTAATTATTGAAAGAGCAACAAATCTTTTTTCTGACTGCGCTTTGGATAATACTAACTTTCAATCTACTAGCTTTATAAATAGAATGCAAAAGAAAAAGAAGAATAGTACAAGATTTATTCGTTGGATTCCCCCAGATGAAAGGTGGTGGTTTAAATTTGATGGTTTAGTTAAAAATAAAAAAGGAGCAGTTGGTTCTATTATTAGAGATAGTTATGGTAAGCTTATTATCATGTAATCCGTTTGGTTTGATGATAATACAATAGTGCCTAAAATGGAAGCGACAGCACTTTAGAATGGTCTCTTCTTGCACAAGGAAAAGGAATTAAAATAATTTGTTTAGAAGGGGATGCTAATATTATCATTAATAGTATTAGTAAGTCACAAAGTTGCCCTTGGAAAATTTATAGTATTTTAAATGATTGTATGAAGATTATTTTAGAGTGTAATATAGAAGCTTAGAATAAATCATGTTTATAGAGAAGGAAATCAAGTTGCTGATTTTTTAGCTAATTTAGGTCACATAATTAAAGGTAATTAGATTTGAGATTCTAATTTCCTAAAAGAAATTTTAGGTATTCTTTGGAAAGATGCTATCAGTAGATCTAGTTTACGTTGGTATTAACATGTTCTCTTCTACCAAAAAAAAAAAAGAAAAGAAAAAGACATAGAATGGTCATTGAGAATGACTATTCATTTTATTGTTTTTTTCATTCCATCTCCATGACCATTCCATTCCTATTTGATTCAAGCGTACCAAACGCAACCAAGTTTGGTGTTATGCTCTGCTTGACTCAATTTAACCAGAGAGTGAATCGGTTCTGGTCCAAATCGGTTCAACCGGCCGGAGTGGACCGGTTTTCAAATCGTTGGGACATATATGTGGTTGTGTGAATTAACAATTGAAGGGGTGTCATATCATCCTTCCGACCAAAAAAACGAAGGGGTGTCAAATTCTCCTCTTCCATGACTTTAGCCTCCTGCTCAATCATCAGTTACTCTCTCATCAATGGCAGAAGCAGAAGCAGGGCAGCATCAATCCCAAAATCTCCCACTGCTCCTTGTCCTCAAACCACCTGTAGTCTTCAAGACTTCGGAGGCACAATTCTCGGAAAGATTCCAAGTCCTCAAAGCATGGGAGTCACCACTTCCCACTGACACCTTCCTCGCCACCCATGCGCGCTCGGTCAAGGCCATGCTGTGCTCCGGCGGAACTCCGGTCACCGCCGACGTCCTCCGGCACCTACCCTCCTTAAAACTCGTTGTCACCTCTAGCGCCGGCGTCAACCACATCGACTTGCCGGAGTGCCGGCGGCGTGGAATTGCCATTGCCAACGCCGGTACTGTCTTCTCCGAAGACGTTGCTGACATGGCGGTCGCATTGTTGATAGATGTGTTGAGGAAGATCTCGGCCGCTGATCGGTATGTTCGCGGCGGGATTTGGGCTATCAAAGGAGAATATCCTCTTGGTTCTAAGGTCAATCTTTTTCCCCATTAACTTGTTATTTTTTTTATGTATCTGATGAAATCTCTGGCTGTGGATGTAGTGAATTGTGAATTCTTTATATGATTTAGATGCATTTTATGGAGATTGTCAGAACTTAAGGTAGGCTTGTTTGGCAGAATCGGGGAAATCAAAATGGAATGGAATGAGATTTCAGTGGTTAGCGTGGCCACTCACCATTGAAATCTCATTCCATTCTATTCCCATTCCCCTGATTCCTACTAAACAAAACATTAGAACTTAGACCATGTTTGTTTAGCTGGAATAGAATGGATAGGAATAAAATCTGATTCCATGCTGGAAGTAGTCTGAAATAGAAAGGGATGTGAAATGGCTGTCTAAACATGCGGTTTCATCCCATTCCCATTTAAATTATCTTATCCAAACATGCTGTTTGGAATGAATTGAAATGTGATTCCATTTCATCTATTCCATTCCAGCTAACAAGCATGTAGCGAAATGGGGTAAATCATTCTAGAAATGAGATTTCAGTAGTTAGCATAGCCACTCACCATTAAAATTTCATTTCATTCTATTCCCATTCCCCCCTATTCCGACCAAACAAATGTGCCGTTAGAACTTAGAAGACAAGGTTTTCAATGGAGAAAGAATGTGCATGTATATATTGCCAATAGCTAAAATTAAACCCACCCCATTACAATAGTCCGCAAGTTACTATGAGGCCAATACAGCAGTGGTCATGCTTATCTTGCTATATATATCATGGATTGCCCTTTTTGATTTGTGTTGAAACAAAATATTATCATTTTCTTATTATTTTCAAATTTGATCCCAAAACATCATCCAAGATGGGATTTGATGAGGAATATGATTTTCCTTCTTAATATGTAGCTTGGCGTGTGATCGAAAGCAATTTCTCTGAACTACGACAGGAAAAAATTAGAATAATTCTCACTATGGTAGCTTAGCCGATTCCAAAGTTTTTTATTCAAATAGTTGGAACTAGAGAGAGTGCCATGTGTGTGTAAATAAAATATGGAGAAATGATGTAGGAAGTTGTTTTCTTGTTAATTATTTTTTTAATTGAATTAGGCGGAGTATCTTCAAAGGCACCATGCTGGACTGTCTGATAGTGCTACATATATTAGTTCTTAATACAGCCAACAGCAAAATATATACAATAATTATAAAATTGAGCTTTGTTTAATTTTTTTAGAGAAATTTGATCCTCTATCAGGGTGGTTGGTTGTCTTGTGGTTTGTCCTAGACGGTCATTGGTTAACATCAGCCAGCTGAAATCTATGATCTAATAGGTGTTATGGGGCCTAGTAGCAGGATCCAATGATAGTGTTGGGGACTGGCACCGTTACACAAATGCATGACAGATTATATCCAAAAAACTTTTCACATCGTAGTTTAAAATTTTGAACTACAAATTAAACTTGATGTCTAAGTGTAATGTGCAGCGTAATGCTTAATGTGTAGTATCTCTTTTAAATAATAGTTGGAACACGATATTCATCCTCGTAATTCAATGTAGTGATTCTGACTGATGATTTCAGTTGGGCGGCAAGCGTGTTGGGATTGTTGGTTTGGGAAGCATTGGTTTGGAAGTTGCGAAAAGGCTTGAGGCATTTGAATGCAGCATCTCATATAATTCAAGGAAGAAGAAGTCATCTGTTTCATATCCTTTCTATTCAAATGTTTTTGAACTCGCGGCTAATAGCGATGCCCTCATCATTTGTTGTGCATTAACTGACCAAACTCACCACATGATAAACAGGGAAGTCTTGTTGGCATTGGGAAAGGAAGGAGTGATTGTTAATATTGGACGTGGGGATATTATTGACGAGAAGGAAATGGTGAAGTGTTTGGTACAAGGAGAGATTGGGGGTGCCGGTTTGGATGTGTTTGAGAATGAGCCTGAAGTCCCTAAAGAGCTCTTTGCATTGGATAATGTTGTGCTGTCGCCACATAGTGCTTATTTAACACCGGAATCCTTTATGGATTTATATGATCTTATTGTGGGAAATTTGGAAGCTTTCTTTTCAAATAAACCCTTACTTTCTCCGGTCATGGATGAATGAATGGATTGACTCTTCTATTCACAGGTCAGGTTTCGCATCATGTTATTGAAGCATTTTCTCTGTTTGTTTCTGTGAAAGTAATTGCTGGGCATAGAGTATGTGTTGCAGTTACCTATATGCTCTAATCATAATTCATTGAGATTGGCTGATCAGAGTAGTTCCTAAATTGGAGAGAAAATGGAGCATATTCTGGCTGTTATGTTCAATCCCTTCTAATGTCAATCTTAAACAGTCTTTTGGATGGATGCAAGGCACAAAAGATTGATGTAGGGAAAGAATCAATCAAAGGACAAGGACAAGAACTGCTACATTACTATATACTGGTAAATTACCAAATTTTAGTGTGTGTGTCATGAATTATGGGGCAGAGATAGTAGAAATGCCTGCTAATGATAACCATTGTTAGATACTTGTCGTACTCTGATTTTCCAAATTGTAATCATTAGAAATCATTATTTTTGGGTATTCCTTAGTCATGGATGGCGAATCTCTGTATAGGTGAGGCATCAAAGATGATTATCATTGTGTTCGGTATGCTCGCATTAATCGTACTGATTCAGATTTTGTCCTGAAATCCCTTATTATTTAGCAAAAACAATTAGGGAGGAAAAGTGGATACCTTTTTGCTTTTGCATTGAAATAAATGGATTGTGCATGTTTGAAGAATTGAGAGTCAACTTTGGTAGACCTGTAAATGCCTTGTGAGCTTGTATGTGAAAAAGCTAATTCTGTCCATGGGCAGATTGATTGCACGTAGCATGAAACTGTGGAAAACTTTGAAGTGATAAATTCTATGCTGATTTAATGGTGTTATCACTTGTCTGGAGTTCATTACAATAACCTGTAGCTATGCAAATTGAATTACTAAGGCAAGAAGAATATAGTCACTAGGAAGAAACAGCCATTATTTTCATTTATTTGTAGCATCACCACAAGAATGGTTAGAATTTGATATGAAGTTCTTAAATTTGAGCATCTTTAATGGGTAACCAATGTTGTATGGCTTCTGTTTTATACTATATTTTTCTTGCAACCAATCTGTATATGTTTGAAGAAAGATGAGTTTGACTGCGCAAGTATAATTCAGAATATGTATGATTCAGAACTTATACATATTCTGGTTTGTGTTGAAGTATCGATTTTCCTCATTGGACGAGGGTTCTGGGTACTCTTTTTAAGTGCTGTGGGATGTCTGCCACTCTTCCCTTTGTTTACAAATATTGGATGAGGTGAGAACTCTAAGCATTGTGTTTCCCATCAATCACACTTGCTTACAAATAACATGGAAATCATAAAAATTGTGCCCGGAAGTAATAACACTTGATGTGCAGCTGATGCGCCTTTAAATAACATAGAAAATTCTGTTTAACATACAAAGAAAGCTTACCCACGGAATTATAGCGATGGAAACAGTCACTAAAGACCACTTTTAGCTATGGTTTTTCATCTAGTCACTGACTGCCTCTAAAGCCTACCACAACATTTTTGGTTCCTACAAATTCTTAGAAGGCCTTTAACCATGGAAATTGTTGTCCCTACTAAGAACCTCTAGCATCTAATTACTATATATATATACATATACAATCTTGATCAGGTTAGCACATGTTGATATTAGTTACTATCAGTATCATGCATTGAGGGTTATATTTTATACATTAATCCAATGTACCTTATAACCTATTAATGCATGAGGTATAACTCTCAATGCGGGCGTTGAGATAATTAATATTGGCATATGCTGACCTAATATATATAAGAAGCCTATATATCAATCTTTGACGGCCAGGAAAAGAATGCTTTACACGGTGATGACCTCCAATTTTTCATATTACTTTCTCCTTCTTTGTTCCCATGACTACTGTAATGGGTTGGGTCTCCAACCCAAAAGGCTAGCCCTTTAGGTGGAGTTGCTCTTCCCACTTATATGCCCAAGACTCCCCCAGTGCCTATCCGATGTGGGATAGAGATCCATGACATTCTCCCCCACCCAACCCGCATGACGCCCTCATCGTGGTTGGGCCTACCCTACCTACCTGTCCGCACCCCGTACCCCTCGCGAGTCACGTACGCCCTCGGTACCCTGTGGGTCCAGGCGCTTGGCGTGATATCGGATAAGGGACTAAGTTGGCTCTGATACCACTTGTCACGGGTCGGGTCTCTAACTCAAAAGGCTAGCCCTTTAGGTGGAGTTGCCCTCCCTACTTATATGCCCAAGACTCCCCCAGTGCCTATCCGATGTGGGATAGAGATCCAGGACACTACTTAGCCTTTAAAATCAGCAGTCCAAACTAGTGGTTTGTTGGTCATGAGTCTCCCGTTTGTTTTTTCCAAACAAAGTAGTGTTCGGTTTGGACATTTTGTGAAGAGGTTGACAAGTTAATTCTATCCCAAAAATACAAAAGGAAATTCGTATTACATTAGTCCATGGATTGGCATATGACCTAAGAGACTTTGGTGGTCTATTGGAAGAGCTAAACTCACTGATTGGACTTTTGAATTTCTCTTTTCCGGAATTTTCTGTAGAATGGGCACTTGCAAGGACCTTATCCACTGGTATAAGATCGACTCAGATACTTCGTATGCTATTATTTGATCTTATTTATTTTATTTCAAAAGCTTTTTAGTGTACCTCATGCTCTAATATTAATGTTGCATTTTTGTTTTTCATGCTTGAAAAATAACAATATAGTATTCCTAATTACACTTAGGCCATGTTTGTTTGGTTGGAATGGAATAGGTGAGAATGGAATCTGATTCCATGCTCAAACTAGTCTGAAATGAAATAAGATTGAAATAAATTTTGCAGAATGAATATCATTATAATTTACTACTATTGTTTGATTTCATTCTTATTTAATTACCTCATCCAAACATATTGTTTGGAATGAATTCATCCATTCTATTCCAATCAAACAAACATGGTATTACGGTATCATTAATGGCAAACATTTGTCTCACTTGTTATGCAAGGGAGGGTTAGATGTAGTGGTAGATTCTATCAATTTTCACCAAAAAAAAAAAAAAAAAAAACATTTACAATATCACCAAAATTGTTGATGTACCTTATGACCACCGACATTATTATTGTTGCCTTTTATTCACTTACTTGAAATGTGTACTATTAACTTAAAAAATGTTGTTCCCCCAGAAGACGTACTCACTGAAGCATCCCACTAAATAACATGTGGAACATTTAAAAAGTTACCAATGTGAGTTTGTTTGTTTTGTTTTTTGTATTTTTTTGTGGGGCGTGGTTTACATTATAGGAGAGTGAATCCCTAAATTTAAGACAATCCAAACCCTAATCAATCCACCTGGGTACCGTCACTAGCCCATAAAGACCAGTGACAAAGTTGCCCAGTGTTACTACCTTGACAAATAGTGTTATATTGCTCCCAAGTTGAATAAAAAACTTGTCTGGTGAAGCATCCCAAATTACACTCCATCCCTAAAGTTATTCAACGAACCTTATGGGCTGCTCATATATATTTTTAAAGATCAAACAAAGTAATTGTTCCCCTGAAAGGAGCTCCCATTGTTGCAATGTTTGTGATTTGTTTTGCGAATTTTGGAAAAAGTTGTTTGCAATATGATTTGATTGATTTCCAATCAGCTTTTATGCCAAACTAATATGGAGTCATTATAAAATGGCTAAATTATGTGGTCTATTCCAAATTTTTTTTTTTTTTTTTTGTTGAAAATTTGTAATATTGGAAGAAGCAATTTTCACTTAACATAGGCTAATCATAGCTAATGGCGTGATGATATTTGTCTTACTTGTTAAGTAAGTGATTTCATATTCAAACGAATCAAACTTATCATCTGATACCATTTGTTGAAATTAAGAGCATCTCCAATGGTGTGCTCACCTTATTGGTGCTTCAATGGTATGCTAAAGGGTGTGTTAAAAAATAGCAATAATTCACCCTTATGCTATATTTGACGCATCTTTGAATTAAAATAGTATAAAGTTGGTTAAAAAAAAAAAGGTGATGATGATTGTATCAAAAATTTAGTTATTCATTTGTAATACCGGAATATATTGTGTCAAATTATAACATTTGATATTATAATATATGTTAAAATAATAATAATACATATAATAATATAATATAGCTCAAACCACGGAGATGCTCTAGGAGGTTACGAGTAAAAATAGGATTTATCTTTGGTTTAAAAAACAAAAAGAAAAAAAATGGAAAAAAAAACTATAGAGATGGGAGCAGTATAGAGGAAGGCAAATAATAGGAGAGGTGCCAAATTATCCTGTGTGATGGCTGATGACTTTACTCTTTTTTCCCTTTTTTTTTTCTTTGGGCCATGTGATGACTTCACTCTCCTGCTCGATCATAGTTTTCTGTTTTTAGCTCAGTCTCTCAGTTCCTTTCGCTCATCAATGGCGGAACAGCAATCCCAAGATCGCCCACAGGTCCTTATCATCGTACCACCAACAGGCTTCGCCATGTTAGACGCACAATTATCGGAAAGATACCAAATCCTCAGAGCATGGGAGTCGCCACTACCCACCAACACCTTCCTTTTAACTTATGCACATTCAGCCAAAGTCTTGCTCTGCTCCGGCACCTCTCAGGTCACCGCCGACGTTCTCCGGCAACTCCCGTCTTTACAACTCGTCGCCACCACCAGCGCCGGCGTCAACCACATCGACTTGCCGGAGTGCCGTCGGCGTGGAATTTCTGTCACCAATGCTGGAAACATCTTCTCGGAAGATGTTGCCGACATGGCGGTGGCACTTCTGATGGACGTTTTGAGGAAGATTTCGGCCGCTGATCGGTATGTTCGCGGCGGTCTTTGGGCTATTAAAGGGGACTACCCTCTTGGTTCCAAGGTCAATCCTTACATCTCTCTGTCTCTTCTTTATTATTACTTTAGTTCTTTACATTATTTTTTTTCCTCTTTAAAAAACTCATCAAAAGATGAAAAAATTTAAAAAATTAAAACATTTGGGAAAGAAACACCATAACAGTCTTCCAAAATTATTTGACAAAGAGTATAGGGCAAGTTCTATTTCCAACAAACAGGATTAACTCTAGAATGACCTATGTTCGCAGTTTAATCATCTGCACGATTACCTTGCCTAAATATGAACCTGAACTCAGTCGCCTGAAATTTCTCCCCACTAGTCGTTGGATATCGTGATCTATCATAGAGAGTTCCATGGATGATCATAGGTTCCTTGGCATATTTCAATAACCAAATGCAAATCTCCTTCGTTTAACCAAGCTTGATGAAGGCCATTTCGAGGAGCTGTGCACTCTGCAATCAAAATGGAAAGATTACAAAGAACCTCAGAAGTAGGGAGACTTTCTTGAATGAGTAACCACATAAAGAAATGCATACAAGGAAAAAGGTTTTTCTTCCACGTCCAACTAAGAAAATCTGATTTAGGATGAATAGGGGACTTGTTAGCACTGTTATGCCATGTAGCAAATTTAATTGAAAAATTACCTTTTCGAGAGTACATGTAAACAAAAAAGAATCATCTATATCGTGAATAGGTAATGGGATGCTATAAATATCATTCATCACATCAGAAGGAAGATAGTTTGTAATACTATTAAGGTTCCTAGAATGAGATCTACTATCAATAAAAGGACAAACTTTAGGGTCGAAATCAATGTATTTTCTATCTTCACTCCTAACATAATCAATAAGGGGTTTAGGATTACCCAGTTTTTAGTCCAAAATAAAATGGACTTGCCATGACCAACAATCCATCTAATGCCTTTGTGAATGAGCCTTTTATGAGATAGAATAGCTCTCCATGTGCTTGAACCATTAGAGCCTGCACAACCTTCAAAGAAATTAGATCTCTGCGAATACTTACCATGCATAAATTTAACCCATAGGCTATCCTCTTCAGTAAGAATCCTCCATCCTAGCATTGCTATTATTGCAGGCTTAAGGTCTCCCATATTATGAATGCCAAGACCTCCCTCAGACTTGGGCTTGCAAACTTTTTCCAAGCAACTCGAGGAATGGACCTATGATTTGAGATGGAATAATTTTCCCAACGAAAATTCCGATTCAAGTTGTTAAGAGTATTAATAGTTCCCCTAGGCAATTTAAAATAACTCATAGTATGAATAGGAATAGTCGAGGAGTTAGCCTTGATTAAAGTAACTTTACCAGTTCTAGATAATGCTTTATTTTTCCATCGTTGCAACTTAGAGAGAACTTTTTCAGTGGTCTCTCTATAGGTGTCCTTAGAAATTCTATCCTTAATAACAGGACAACCAAGATATTTACCAATATTATTAGAATAAGGAATATTGTGCCAACTACTAATAGCACGCTTAAGACTCAAATCAAAATTGGAAGAAATACAAATAATAGATTTATGCAAATTTACAAGCTAAGTAGAAATAGCACAATAATGGTCCAAGACAAGTTTGATAGATTGACAAGCTTTCTGAGAGGTACTAGCAAGAATCAGGCAGTCATCTCTGCAAATGTTAAAGAGGTTTAAGGATCCATACCTTGATAAGGTCTAATAGCAATGTCATTCTTTAAGACAAGATCCTGCTTGGTTAAATTTCACGAAAGACATTCAGCACCAATAATGAAGAGATAAGGAGAAAGAGGATCACCTTTTCTCAAACCACAGGTAGGAGGAATATTTCCTTCAGGATAAACATTAATCAAAACATAGTAAGAAAGTGTAGAAATGCATTCCGTAATCCAGTTAGTCCAAATTCCACAAAAACCAAGTTTTGTAAGAACAGTTTTGATAAAATACCATTCTATTCTGTCATAGGCTTTTGCCATATTTAGTTTAATAGCAATTCGACCAGACTTACCTTTAGATTTCTTAGCTTTCAGAATAAGTTCATAAGCAATCAAGATATTATCACTGATTAATCTGTTAGGCACAAACGCACCTTGAAAAGAAGAAATAACTTTGTTTAGAACCTTAAGAAGTCTATTTGTTGTAACTTTAGCAGTTAATCTGTAAATCAAATTACATAAATTAGAAAGAGGGCCACCCATGCAAAGTTTCATGGTTCTTAGGGGCCTTGGACTTACATGGTCCATATGGGTTGTGGGGTCTTATATGGGCCCGGGGTTTTCCCAAGGGGTTTCCTCGTCATTAAAAAAAAAAAGAAAAAAAATGATTAACCAAATCAGGGTTATCTTTTTGAGGAACCAGGTTAATGAAATTTCTATTGAGTTCCTTGATCATATGGCCACCTTAAAAAAAATCTATGAATTATAAAGTAACAGAGGGGCCCACAGTATGCCATCATTTCTTGTAGATAATAGCTTGAATACCATCCGGTCTAGGGGCTTTAAGAGCTTGCATTTGATTAAGGCTTCAATAATTTCTTTTTCCATAATAGGTTGGGTTAACATGGCATTATCATCAGATGAAATGCAAGGTAAAAACACATCAAGCATATCATTTTAAATTGTTTGATTAACTTGAGGATTATCTGATTTAAATCTTCCATTGAATTAAGAAACAAATGAATTAGCAATATCCTCATGAGAATCATACCAAATACCATTTCCATCTTTTAATTTCCAAATTTTATTTTTCTTGGAACAAGTGCCAACCATGGTTTTAATCTTTTTTTGGAATTTTTATCACCAATTGGAATCCATTTGGATCTTTCTTTTTGAGCCTAGAACAGTTCTTGCATTAAAAGATCATTTTATGCAAACATAAGGTCATATTCTTGTCTATGAAGAGAAGAATCGATTGGATATTTGGATCAATATAAGAAAACTCTGGGTGTAGTATAGCTTAGAAAGGGTATCTCTAATCCTGAAACTCAAGTTACCAAAAGAAATTATATTCCAGTTCTTAATGAATTTCCTGAATTGTCAACTTTCCTAGCAAATTGAATAGCTTTTGAGGCATCACAAATCACAATTATGTTGCCTAGACTGTTTAACAATATCTTCCAGTTGAGGGTTAGTAAGTTAGTAACCACATAGCCCCAAACCTAAAAGGTTTAGCTTTGGAAATTAGATAAGGTTCAGTCGATAACAAGACAGGTCCATGATTTGAGCCTATAATTGTTTTTTGCTTTTAATATTATTTTACTTGGGATTCCTCCATCAAAAAAATATTATTTCCCCTGGGATTCATGTTGCCAACTCAAGTAGTTGAGATTAAGGTTTTGTTTAGTCCAGTTTGAAATCTTTCGTCATAAACCAGGCTAATTACATTTAGTGGGAAAATTTTATTATTATTTTTATAATTTTTTTTAAAGTTTGACATTTTATTTTTTTTAGTTATAGTAATTTTTAAGGATTTTAAGAATAAAATTTTAGTCCTTATAGAATAGTATGGGTAGGGTAAATTTTAAAAGATTTCTATCTACTTGTGCATTCTAGGGCCCCTAGTGAATTCTATGAATTTCTCTTGGGTTGAAGGTTTTAGCTTCAATCTTTGATTTCAACTCGCTTTTCACACTGTCAAGCAATGTGATATACATTACTAATTTGTCCGTCTCGAAACACAAATCCATCTTGAATGATATGAGTCTTCACTTTCTCATTTGATCTCAAAAATGAAATGACATTATTTTCTTATGAGTTTCAAAACTATCACTATCACATAATTGAGTTGGGCAATTAGTCAATAATATCATTTCCTTCATAAAAAATATCGTTTCCTTCTCAATGGGTAGCTTCGGTTTTCATTTGGAAGCAAGTTGAACAAAGAACAATATGAAAGATAAAGATGATTTTTAATGTATATCAATAGCCTATTCTAGTTGCTTCTTCCTTCCTTCAGCAATGGTAGAACATTTAGGATGAGCTCATTGCAAAGATAGCATGCTAGAATCGAGATATGGTTTAGGAAATTGTTTTCTTAGCATATTATTTTATTAAAGAAGACAAATTGTCAAAAGCACCACCTCACCATGACACTGTGTCTGAAACAGCCACATATATATATATATATATATGAGTAAATTTCAAAAAACCCCCCTAAAGTATTTGGGGGTCAGTGGATTACTCTCCTAATGTTCAAAATCATGCAATGTGCCTCCAAAATTTTTAATTTCTTTTAATTAACCACATTGTTAGTCGCCGTTTACGCAAAAAGATAGAAGAGGGTTTACTTTCGGTGATGTTCACATGACTCTTTTCTGTCTTTTTGTGTAAGTGGAAATTAAAAATTTTGGGAGCACATTGTATGGTTTTGAACATTAGGAGGATAATCAGCTGACCCCCTAATACTTTAGCGGGGTTTCTGTGATTTACCCTATATATTTATAGATGTTGGAAAACTACCACATCCCACATCTAATAGATATAAACTTTGACATGGCTTCATGTACTTGTTTGGGCCTCCATTTAATAGCTTAGGTAGTTAGGATGGAAACTTAACATAGTATTAGAGCATATCATTCTTAGACTGTTTTTGTTTATGAGCCCATCTTTCTTATCCATGTGATAGGCCCATTTCTGTCTTCTTAGGCCTACACGTGAGGGGGAGTGTTGGAAAAGTACCACATCCCACATTGAATAGATATAAACTTTGACATGGCTTCGTATACGTGTTTGGGCCCTCCCCTTGATAGCTTAGGCTTTTAGGTTGGAAACTTAACAATATTCATACATACTCACACATAATGTATGTATATATGTATGAGTGTGTGCGCGTGTATATAGGTATATATATGGAGAAATGGTCCATGAAGATGCTTGCTTTTTAAGATTATTTTGGAGGATTGCTTAGATTTTTAATGAGGTTCAGATCCTTTGTTACGGCGGTTGTCTTGATGTTTGCCCCAACTGTCGTTGATAAACATCAGTAGGCTGCAACCAATGACCTAAAAGTTGTTGTGGGCCTAGCAGGGTCCAGTGTTAGGGACAGAAACCTGGACACAAACATGCAATAGATTATCTCCATTCGGCTTTTGATATTGCATGTTTTAACTACCTTTCAGCTGCAAACTTGATGTCTAAGTGTAATGCATAGTATAATGCCTATTTAGTGGTATCTCATACAGATGATAGATGGAATTCAATATTCATTCTTCTAATTCAATGTAGTGATGATGAATGATTTTTTCAGTTGGGCAGCAATCGAGTTGGGATTGTTGGTTTGGGAAGGATTGGCCTAGAAGTCGCAAAGAGGCTTGAGGCCTTTGGATGCAGTATCTCATACAATTCAAGGAAGAAGAAGTCATCCATTTCATATCCTTACTATTCAAATGTTCGTGAACTCGCAGCTAATACTGATTCCCTAATCATTTGTTGTGCATTAACTGACCAAACCCGTCACATGATAAACAGGGAAGTCTTGTTGGCATTGGGAAAGGAAGGAGTGATTGTTAATATTGGACGTGGGGCTATTATTGATGAGAAGGAAATGGTGCAGTGTTTGGTGCAGGGGGAGATTAGGGGTGCTGGTTTGGATGTGTTTGCAAATGAGCCTGAAGTCCCTAAAGAGCTCTTTGCGATGGATAACGTTGTGTTATCTCCACATAGAGCTGTTTTTACACCGGAATCCTTTCTGGATCTACACAAACTTATAGTGGGAAATTTAGAAGCTTTCTTCTCAAATAAACCCTTACTTTCTCAGGTGATGGATGAATGAATGGATTAACTTCTATTCACAGGTTAGTTTTCCCATCATGTTCATGAGACATTTTATCCTAGGCTCTGTTTGTTTCTGTGGAAGTCACTTCTGGGCAGAAAGTATGTATTTCAGTTAGCTATATACCCTGATAAAAAATCATTGAGATCGGCAGTTCAAAGTATTTTGCAAAACATGTCATGTTATGCATTATTTAGTGAAAGATGTCATAAAGTTGGCTGGAAACAGGAGAATCACAAACATCAAAACTTGCGTCTTTTTTATATAATTATTTCCCTGAAATATTTCATGTAGAGATTGGAAACAAAATGGAGCCTGTTCTGGTTGTTATGTTCAATCCCTTCTAATATTCTTAAACACTCCTTTGGATGGATGCAGGACACAACAGATTGATGTAAGGAAAGATTAAGCAGAAGGACAAGTATAAAGAACTGCTGCATTACTATTATCTGGTAGTTTGGTATGTCTGTGGCATGAATTATGAGGCCAGGACTGTAAAAAGGCGCATTGATAGATACCTGTTATACCCTGATTTCTCAATTGTAATCATAACACATGTTTCTGGGCATGCCATAGTCATGGTTGGCGAAACTGTGTATAAGGCATTAAAGATGATGTATGGTCCAGTTTCAAAGTTTTTGATGGGCTAGGACTCCACAAGGATAATTGTTTGTAATATAAAAATGTATTGGTCCTGCTTTCTCTCACATTTTACAGTCATACCAATTAGGGGCTGTAAAATGAGAAAGCCGATATCCATGTCAACGATTTCACTTGCAGATTTGAATCACGCATAACCTGGCATGCCTTTGAGAGCTTCAGGTAAGCATATTCTTAGTGTCTATGTCCTGGCTGTTTCATGTTCTGATAATCCTCATCATACTTGGTTTGCTCCAATGCCTCTCAATGAATTCTACAAAACCGTTGCCAATATTCTATTAATCATTTTCCTTTCTTCAGTTATTATTAGTTTGTATTGATCTAAATATATGAAGTTTATATCTATTTAGAGGACATTTGTATGTACCATGGGAGAGAGATTCTCCTACATTTATTTATTTATTTACTTTTTTCATTCAAGGGAAGAATTTCTCCTCTAGAATTGAGTCATTACAAACTTGAAGTGGAGTCATTGCAACAAGCTGGAGTCATTAAAAAAAGAAAGGTATTAAAAATATAATTGATGTTACTTCTTGATATCCTCAAAGTAATCTTTGCTTTCTGTTGTTTCTCTCTAGCCTCTTCTCACTCTCTTATTGTAGCACAAAGGCTTGCACCAAATCTTGCACCGAGAGTAGGAAGACAATGAGTGCTCCCGTCTATCTTGCTCTTTAGCTGTTCTATCTTGATCTGTAGCACCTCTTTTGATTCTTGGACCGTAAGTCTTCTTTAACAGTGAGATGGGAAACTAGTGAAACAGAGGAGTTTCCCCTCTGAGCTTGCTGCAAACTCTTCTTCTCTTCGGGAAGAGATTTCCTTTCAAAATGGTGAAATGCCTCACCAACCATTTTAACTTGGGAAGAGCTTCTTCTTTCTCTTCTGTCATCTCACTAAATTCTGGATTTCAAAGATATTTAGATCTCCTTTAAATTCTATACCTTGATTTTGCCACAGTCGAACTATTTCTGAGGATTTCCTAGTCATTGGCTGCCCAACATATCTCTCGGTCATCCGGAGTTTCTATTGGCCATTCGAGCCTGTTCTTCATTTTGATTTCCTTGCTGCTTAGGTTGTCCACACCCTTTTCGGTTCGTCCAAGTTACGGAGGAGCTTAAGTCACTGGTTGGACTTTCTAAATTCTCTTTTCCTGAATTTTCTGCAGACTGGGCACTTGCAAGCACCTTATCCACTGTTATAAGACTCAAAAACTTCGTATGC
The DNA here is from genome assembly GCA_039720395.1 of Liquidambar formosana. Lineage (NCBI taxonomy): Eukaryota > Viridiplantae > Streptophyta > Magnoliopsida > Saxifragales > Altingiaceae > Liquidambar > Liquidambar formosana. The sequence goes on along the minus strand of CM077831.1, from coordinate 17,948,722 downwards.
TTTTGTTTGATCTATTTATTTCATTTCAAAAGCTGTCCAATGTGCTTCATGCTCTAATGACATTATTAATGTCGCATTTTAAAAAAAAAAAAAAAAAAAATTTTAATCTTTTTTAATCGATAGAAAATTTATCCGTGACCATAACCCTCAATCTTAGCAATGGATATCAATGTTTTTCCATAATCTTGAACCTGCTATCTTGAACCTGCTATCGTTCACTTAACAAGTGAAGAGAATACCACTTGGTTATCATATCATTGGTTGTTTCTTATACTTGAAAAATAATAAAATAGCATCCTAAAAAAACACTTATCGCCTAAGTTGTTGATTTACTTTTATGTCCACTAACATTATTATTGTTGCATTTTTGTTCACTCTTACTTGAAATATGTAATATATATTATTAACTTTAAAAATATTGTTCCCCCAAGGATATTAACAAAAGATGTACTCAATCAAGCATCCCATTAAATAACACTGACATTTACGAAGTTGTCCAATGTGGGGTTTTTTTTTTTTGTTATGTTGGAAGATAATCCATCCCTAAATTTAAAACTATCAAAGTCCAACCTACTTGTATACCTCCCTCAGGCCACCAGGGCTGATGGTAAAATTGCCCAATGTTATTATTTTGCTCCAAAGCTGAATAAAAAACAGGTCAAGTGAAGCATCCCAAATTACCCTGCATCCCTAAAGTTGTTCAACAAACCATAAGGGCTGCTCATTTATATTTTTTAAAGGTCAAACAAGTGACTGTCTTCCCTGAAAGGAGCTCCCCTTGTTGCAATTTTTGTGATTTGTTTTGCAAATTTTAGGAAACAAATTTTACAGAATGATTTGATTGACTTCCAATCGACTTTTTGGCCAAACTTATAATGAGTAATAATAAAATGGCTAAATTATGTGGTCTTTCAAAATTTTTGAAATTTTTAATTTTGGAAGAGGCAATTTTCACTAGAATATTTAGGCAATTTGGTTTAGGCCCTTGCTGTAAATCTAAGTTTTGTTCGATTAGTTGGCAAATTCTTACACACTGTTGCTTATATTCTTAGGTTTTGTTTTGTACCCCCACTCTAACCAAAAAGAAAAAAAATAAAAGGAAAAGCTATAATAATATTTATATTTCCTTTTCACTTTGATAGGTGGGTGGAGGAGAATCCCATTCCTTTATCATACATTCCTTTCATGTCTCATTTGTATAATTTGACAACTTGACATGGTCATCATGGAAATATCATCAGGATTAGGCCAAATTACAAATTCTACCAAATGCATTGTATCATAAAAAAACTAATTTCATTTAATCAAGTTATTTGAAAGGTGATGCAACTTTTGATAATGTCAGACTCAATAAATTGTTTTAATAAGATAATAAAAATAACTTAAATAAGTTACCTCTTAGAGGCAAGACATTAATGATTAAACGGTGTCATTATTTTGTAGGTCTAATATAATTTTTATGATAATAAGTTACAAACATAGCCCCATTATAAGAGGGTCATAAAAGAGAAGCGCAGAGGAAGGAAGGGAGAGAGCGTGCGGATGACTCAACTCTCCTGGTCACATCATAGTTTCTGTTCTTAGCTCTCAGTCTCTCACTTCCTTTCAGACTTCAATGGCGGAACACAAGTCCCAAGATCAGCCCACAGATCCTTGTCATCGTACCACCAAAAAGCTTCACTATGCTGGACGCACAATTATCGGAAAGGTACCAAATCCTCAGAGCATGGGAATCACCACTCCCCACCAACGCCTTCCTCACCACTTATGCACATTCAGTCAAGGTCTTGCTCTGCTCCGGCACCTCTCAGGTCACCGCCGAAGTTCTCCAGCAACTCCCGTCTCTACAACTCGTGGTCACCACCAGCGCCGGCGTCAACCACATCGACTTGCCGGAGTGCGGCCGGCGTGGAATTGCGGTTACCAATGCCGGAAACGTGTTCTCGGAAAACGTTGCCGACATGGCCGTCGCACTTCTGATGGACGTGTTGAGGAAGATTTCGGCCGCTGATCGGTATGTTCGCGGCGGTCTTTGGGCTACTAAAGGAGACTACCCTCTTGGTTCTAAGGTCAATCCTTGCATCTCTATGTCTCTTCTTTATTATTACTTTAGTTCTTAACATTTTTTTTTTTTGGGCTGAGGAGAGAAGAATTCATAGTACAATTGGGAAAGAAGCAACAAAAAGGTCTTCCAAAATTATTTGACAAAGAGTATGGGGAAAGTCATATTCCTAACAGACAGGATTAACTCTAGAATGAGCTATGTTTGCAATGTAATCAACCGCCCGATTAGCTTAATTGCCTACATATTTGTCTGAACTCAATCGCCTCAAATTTCCCCACTAGTCGTAGAGAGATTCCATGGATGATCATAGGTTCCTTGGCATATTTGAATAACCAATTGCGAATCTCCTTCTTTTAACCAAGCTTGATGAAGGCCATTTCTAAGAGCCATGCACTTCACAATCAAAACCGAAGCATTATGAAAAGTGGATGCCAAGAGGGGCTTGTCCTCTGCATTCCTGAGAACAAATCCACCAGCCGTAGATTTCCTAGGAGTGATGTCAAGACCCATCCAAATTTAGTTTGATCCAATCCAAAGGACGAGTCCATATGATAAACCTGCAAGTTTCACCGTGCTTACTAGTCCTAGGATTATCCAAATTCAAATTCGAGAAGCTATAGAGAGATTGCCATCTAAAAATCACATTAAAGGACATACAAGCTTTATTGATGGTATGGGAATGATGAGGTGAACAGTTGTGAAATACCACCTGATTCTAAGGGTTCCAAATGTACTACAACACGATAAGTAACTTTTCAAAGAAAAACTCCAAACTTTTTTTTGTTTATCCATTCATCAAAATTGACTGCAAAGAACAATGGTGTAGGACAGGACATATGGATCATATCCGAAACAGCCTTTGTGAAAGAACCATTTTTAAAAGGTGGTCAATGTTTTCCCCATTATATACATATACATATATACAAACATATACATATGTGTGTGTGTACAAACATATACCTTTCTCGGCCTTTTGGCTAAGATCAAGTGTGTTTGTGTGTGTACGTCATGTCTACATGTTTGTGTGTACGACTGTACATGTGCGTGTATATAATTATATATATGGAGAAATGATCCATGAAGATGTTTTCTTTTTAATATTATATCTTGGAGTGTTGCTTAGATTTTTAATGAGGTTTAGATCCTCTGTTATGGCGGGTGTCTTGCTGTTTGGTCCCCAACCAGTCGTTGATAAACAACATCAGGCTGCAACCAATGACCTAATAGTTGTTGTGGGCCTAGTAACAGGATCCAGTGATAGTATTGGGGGCAGGCACCGTGACACAAATGTGCTATAGACTTTCTCCACTTGGCTTTTGACATTGCATTTCCTAACTAACTTTCAATTGCAAATGTGATCTCTTAGTGTAATGCATAGTATTTAGTGGTATCTTGTACAGATGATAGTTGGAATACAATACCATTCTTCTAATTCAATGCCGTGATGATGATGATTGATTTTTTCAGTTGGGTGGCAAGCATGTTGGGATTGTTGGTTTGGGAAGGATTGGCTTAGAAGTTGCGAAGAGGCTTGAGGCCTTTGGATGCAGTATCTCATACAATTCAAGGAAGAAGAAGTCATCCGTTTCATATCCTTACTATTCAAATGTTCGTGAACTCGCAGCTAATAGTGATTCCCTGATCATTTGTTGTGCATTAACTGACCAAACCCACCACATGATAAACAGGGAAGTCTTGTTGGCATTGGGAAAGGAAGGAGTGATCGTTAATATTGGACGTGGGGCGATTATTGATGAGAAGGAGATGGTGCGGTGTTTGGTGCAAGGGGAGATTGGAGGTGCTGGTTTGGATGTGTTTGAGAATGAGCCTGAAGTCCCTAAAGAGCTCTTTGCGATGGATAACGTTGTGTTATCACTGCATATAGCTGTTTTTACACCGGAATCCTTTATTGATCTGAATGAACTTATAGTGGGAAATATAGAAGCTTTCTTCTCAAATAAGCCGTTACTTTCTCAGGTGATGGATGAATGAATGGATTAACTTCTATTTGCAGGTTAGTTGTCCCATCATGTTCATGAGACATTTCAGCCTAGGCTCTGTTTTTCTCTGTGCTAGTCATTTCTGTGCAGAAAGTATGTATTTCAGTTAGCTATATACCCTGATCATTAGTTATTGAGATTGGCTGTTCAAAGTATTTCCCAAAACATGTCATGTTATGCATTATTTAGTGAAAAATGTCTTAAATTCCATGGATTGGTTTCGCGGCAGAGTTCACCGCGTTGATGCGGCTGGTGTTCCTTTCTGTCTTCAGCCCCAAGTGCTTGGATTTCCCCTCGGATATGAAGGACCAAGATCCAAATGGATCAATCTTGTCGGGAGGTACTGCCCAAGGAAAGGAAAAGGTTACTTCCGGATCAGGGATGATAAATAATATTGTGATGACATTCAGACCTGAGACTAAGAGGGGCTGGTTACAGGAGGTATTCCTGTAAGACTCCTCACGTTAACCCAAATTACATTTGTCACTGGTTTGGCACATTCTTGTCACCCTCTCCCCAGGCGGTATCCCTCCTATTCCTTTTCAGTCTGGTTAGGCTTTGTTGGCTGGAAACAGAGAACCACACACATCAAATCTTTTTGTCTTTTTTAATTTTAATTTTATTTTTTAGTGACAACTATTTCCCTTTTAATATTTCATGTAGAGATTAGAAACAAAATGGAGTCTTTTCTGGTTGTTATGTTCAATCGCTTTTAATATTCTTAAACACTCCTTTGGATGGATGCAGGACAAAACAGATTGATGTGAGGAAAGATTCAGTGGAATGATTAGTATAAAGAACTGCTGCATTACCATTATCTGGTAGTTTGGTACTTTGGTATGTCTGTGGCATGGATTGTGAGGCCACGATTGTAAAAAGGTGCATTATTAGATACCTGTCATACCCTGATTTCTGAATTGTATTCATCATGACACATGTTTATGAGTATGCCATATTCATGGTTAGTGAAACCTTGTATATGATGTAACTCACTCCAACAAACAATCCATTCTAGCTAGAAAATGCTAGAAAGTGATAGAAAATGAGAAAGGTGAGGGAAAATTAAAGGAACTTTGATTCTAGAGAGTGACAGAACTCTCAGCTCTTTAACAATTTATACAAAATGAAATATTCTTCAAAAACTGAATTGACTCAACTCTAATTGACTATTTAAAGACATTCAAAACTGTAATTACTCTCTAACTAACCTCTAAGTAACTCAAACTAACAAGTAATTAACTATAGAAGCTTCTACAACATACTAATATAATTAGGAAACAAAATGCAAGTGAAACAACACTTGCTAGAAGCTTCTGGACAATAACTATAGTATACATCAGCATGATAATTCAAGCACATCAGGACACCCCTTCTAAAAAAAACTTGTCCTAAAGTTTGAAGTAGAAGTAGAAGTGGGTCTTGATGTAGTGCTCTCCCTTAACACTGTTAAGCGAAAATATTACTAAACACAATTTCACTTATATTCAATTAAGAACATAAGTTTTTATTATTTTGGATGAGACACATTCTAGATAATATATCTATTAATTACAATCCCTTGTCATAAGGGATCACCCTTTGATTCCAATCATGAATTAATCAAAACTTGTCAACAAATATGGGAGGAAAGATTGTTTATTTAAAATTGCTAGCTGCGCCTAGAAAAATGCTCCAAGCTACTTATGTACCCTATAATTGGGAGCAAGCCACTTCAGTAGTTCATTGATTAGTGGTAGGAATATTTAATGGGTAAATGACCCATTAAACATGCTTGAATGGTATGAGTTGATGACTCATTAACTCATTGATCTAAATGATTGACTCATAAGAGCCTTGAATGAGTTTGAATTGGGTGAACTTGAATGTTCGTTTAAATTTGATTGGACTAGTGATTGCATCTAGTGTGGCTTCTAGATTGCCTACGTACCCAAAATGGGATCAAACCGAACGTAGTTCAAATGAAATGATTTGGATTTGGAAGATAGTTTTGTACTATTTAATTGTTGATCAATGAAATTTGTAGGCATTAATAGGTAGATTTAAAGTGGACATAAGGCTCGCTTATTTAATAAACCTATTGGTTACGTTTGAGGTTGTTTTAGGCTTAAAATAATAAAGCCTTAATGATAATGGCAATTTATGAGAAACCCTCAAGGTTCTATATTTTTTCACAAAGAAATAAAGATGGACTCGTTCACTTTAAGAAATCCAAATATATTATTATTTCTTGTGTGAGATATGGCTAATTCTATGGTATCCTAGCAAAAAAAATTGGGTACCATACCCCTAAGGTCATTTGAAATGGTAAATTGATCATTTCAAATAGTAAGTGGACCACTTGAAATGGTAAGTTAATTACTTTAAATGGTAAGTAGTTATTAAATGGTAAGTGGGTTATTTTGGATCACTTCAAATGGTAAGTGGGCCATTTGAAATGATAAGTTGATCACTTCAAATGGTAAGGAGTCACTAAATGGTAAGTGGGCTATTTTGAATGGCAAATAGGTATAGTACCCTAAAAAATTTATGGGTACCTTAGAATTACTTAAAAATTAATATGAGCGACGATTCCATTCAGTTAGGACCTTTTGTTTATATGGAACCTATTAGGAAAAATCATGTGGAAATAATTTTACCAACTTTACATCAAGATTTTATAAAATCTAATAATGGTTTTATACATTCCATGATCGGTCCAACATCGGGGTCTATTTAAAATTAATCAATTATTGAAAATTGCTTGATTTATATTGAAATTCGACAATTTACTTTAAAAAAAAAAAAAAAAAATCTAATATATGATTTATTATATTTAGAATCACATGTTGCGATTTCCAAACCATACCTCATTATAACACTAATCCGCATTACATCGTATCATAGGCCTTTGGATCACCTTCACTTTCAAATACGAATCCATTTAAATCTGGTATCTGTTCCAACTTTGAAACAGAAACGGATAACCTTGTTATCAGTACTTCAATTGAATTCAAACTCCACCTATGATATATATATATATAAATGAAAGAGCTAGTTTGCACAAAAGCAAACAACTCAAAATATTATTAAAAGAAAGAAAATAAAATTAAAAAAAGAAGACAATAAAAGATAAATGATAGGTCTATTTTTGGTGATGTATAAAATGTCACAATCCAGCTTATAGGAGGATATATATCTAAGACCTCTAACAATCAAGTACCAAATCATCATACTTTGAGGTTTTTAAAGAATTCCTGTCTCAAAATAGTAAGGCACACTAGATGTGGCTGCTTGGCTTGTTGAAGTAGTAGTTTTTTTTTTTTTTTTTTTTTTTTTTTTTTTGTTGTGATTTTGATAAAACAGGAATAAAAGAGTCTTCAGTAGCCCTTCTTTCTTCCGTCCTTAATAACTAGATTGATTTGCTCAAGAATAGTAGAAGAAAAGTTACTTTCTTGAGAAGTAAAAGGCTGGTTTTGAACATTATCATTCCCATTCAAAGCTACAATAGGACTAGAATTCTGGACCAAAGTAGGACTGTTGACATTATCAACAACCTTGTTTAGAGCATCCATTAAAATCTGGTTAGCATCACTCTCAATAATGCAAGTAGCAACCTGTTGAAGACAAACTTGATGGGAACTTAGAGAATGTGCAACAACTTCAGTCTCATCAGTAATAGCAGTAGTCAAATCCATAGGCGTGATATCCTCTTCCATATCATCTAAACTTTCATCATCCGAATGATCTCCCTGTTATTAGCAAGGGAGGTATTAACAACAATTACCTTACCCTAATGCATTGGCCTTAGCCTTCTTGTTGCTATACTCGTTATCAAACACATGTTGTGCATTATTCCTATCATCAAGAGTTTTATCAAACACAAGTGTATTATCAACAATATGCCCATGAGGTTCTTTGTCAAACACCTGGGGTGCAATATGCTCGTTCACAACCTTGATCCCATTCATGCCTTTTGTACCCTCTCCATCTATAGGGGCGTAATATGAATTAAGCTTGGTGCGGTATTGCGTTACTACTTTGGGTTGCTGTTCATTAGTCTTACGTCTAATAGGAGGCTAAATACTTTTGTTTGCCATGAGTCTACAATTTGAAATATCATGACCAACCAAATGACAGTGAGAGCAAAAAGAAGGCAAATTCTCGAATGTTGTCAGGCAGTGGTTTAGATAAATCTATCTCTACTAAAATATGAGCATAATATTCATAAATCTAATTTAGCGTAACTTTATCTATTTTGGAGTGGGATCCCAAATCATCTGGCAATTTCTAATAGATTTTGGCGATGCCAATATTCTTGTGAAAGACTATAAATTTTGATCCATACCTAAGAATGAGAGTGCACTTGTTTGTGAGGGTTAAATTCAAGAACCCATTGTGAAATCCACAAAACTCTCCTAATTTTCCCCTACCCAAATTCGTTTCATGTTATCGGAATGGTAGAAGCGGATATCAAAGTATCCTTTACCCAATGGAACCTATCCGCCTACTCTCCAATCGTTTTCCAAAAAGGAATAAGTTTGGCCCTTAAATCCAATAGTGTAAGAAGCTTAGAGCCTTTTGGAAGAAGCAATCTCCCAATCATATTAGTTCTACGATCAACAAGTTTTGTCTTGTACAGGCTATTCACTAATACGCACAGTAACCATATCACCAATCATTGTGGGAGAGGTAATTGACTAGCAGGCTCATTAATAACATATTGCTTAAGAAGAGAAGCAAAAGAAGTTTTGGGCTTTGTGTTTTGATTTCCACCAATAGGAACAAATCCACAATCTCTAAAAATCTCAAAATCTCCAAGGACAACATACCTTTGAGGTCTTGAGATTTTGATGCAAAGGAACATGTATAGTACCCTATGTTTGCAAGAATAGTAATTGAAGTTCTATAGATCAATCAAGGGAAAGAAGGAAAACCTTAAACACAAGGGAGAAAAAAAAAACCCTACCCCCTAACAAAATTGATATTTCTTTATATATAGTTTAAGAAATCTTACTTATAGCCTTGCAGCAAAACTCTATTTTCTAAGTCACTAAACTGTACATAAAATTGTGCTGTGGTGTTCTATGGCCTTTACACTTTTACAAAAGAAGATTTATAGTCCTTTTAAGAGCAGAGAATGAAGGAAATCCAATTTTTAAATTATTATAATTATTTTTATGGCTTGAAAGATTGGATCCTTAACAAATCCAAATGGTGATCATATCTTAAAAGGCATTTCATGGATTTTGATTGTACAATTATGATGTTCATGAACATCGGTTCGGCACGGCTTGAAATCCATGAAATCTAGTACAAATAATTTAACAAAAGATGTTCCTAACATCAAAGTATCAATCCATGTCTTTTACGATGTTCATGAACATCATTAGCTTGAAAGGATTGGAAAATTGATGTTCTTGAACATCAAGAACTCGAACCACATTCCTGAAATATTGTTTGATAATTAATGTTCCAGAACATCATAAATTTGAATCCTGCTCTCATGATGTTCATGAACATCATACACATGACTAAGAATTTTTGTATACAACCTAGTGATTAATTTTGATATTCTAGAACATTGAACTTGGCCTACGTTTCTGATGTTCATGAACATTTTGTCGCTTGGTTGAGTAATTTTGTAGCACTCCACTGTAAAAGTCTGGTGTCGTAAATGGACCATAATTCTCACGTTTTCAACGATCAAGAGATTGAAATAAGAACCCATGATTTGATGTTCTTGAACATCAATCCAGACAGGTATCATCTTGTGAAAGAAATTGTGTTTCTTTGCTTTGGTCAGAACCGAATTCATTTAGAATTGACCCAAACATTTCATCAATTAGGCACTTTTAGTAAACCAAAGAGATAAAAGAGTAAAGGAAATTATAACTGCCTCCTGGTGTTTAACGTACACTGATAGCAATTGCGGAAAAACTAAATTTCCTCCTTTCCAACGCAAGACTTTCTTCTCTTTTTAAAATAACGTGTGCTTTTAGAGTACTGAATCCTTTTTTTTTTTTTTTTCCTCTTAATTTCCCCCCTTCTTATATTGCCCAAATACAGTTTCTTAAGTGGTTATTGTAACCACCTCCCATGTGCAAACCTAGACATATGAGGGATAGTTTTCAATAACTCCACTATGTCTCAAGCCTTGTCTGAGGGAGAAAAAGAAACTGCAAAGATAGAGAAGAGAGGCGTTTTTTTTTTATCGTCAGAATTTGACACGTGTGCCATATGGCAATGAAGCTGCATACATGTATATGCTAACCACCAAAATTTATGGTTTAATAAACACTACCCAAACAAGATTTCTTGCTTTGAAAAGAAGCTTTTCTCTTCGATCATCAGCCTGAAACTTGTGCTTGATATTGAGTTTCTCATTCATGAGCCTCCTAGAAGCATGAAGACCTTGCAAAAATTCACCAACTTGTCTTCCCATGTCATAGATCTTCTTTTGAAATGGAAAAGAAGTTTTATTGAAGCCGCTTGGAAGCTAAAAACTAACACAAGGAAAATAGCCACTGTAGTTCAACCTTTCTAAAGAAGTCATTTTATGAGTAACATTGATAAGAGATGCTTCTTTAGGTCCCTCATTAAAGCAAGGTAACAGATCTTGCACAAAAAGAAATCTAAGAAGCAAATCACAAGGAACTTCATCAAAATATGGATGGGATAACTCAAAAACAGCACTTGAAAACTCCTGCATATCTTTGCTATCTTCATCTTTCAATCTTCCGATATGTCATTATAAGCAAATACTCTTTCAAGAGCATTTGTCCAAACAAGAAAATCTTCCAGATAAAGGCTTCCTTGAAAGTCTGGGATTTCAATGTCATAAGAGGCATCAGATACCTCATAAGGAGGTTGTAGCCAATGGATTACATCCGTCAAAGCCTCAATTTGCCTGCTCAACTCACCAATTTCTTCTCTTTGTTGTTGGTTTCATTGCTTGGTATCAATTCTACCCATATGTAGATGAATACTTGTGTCTTCTTCAAAATTCATGGTGTTTCTTTGACTTATACCACTCCAACCATGTCCAAGGTTAACCATAACAATAATATGTACTCAAATAAGGTCTTGAGTTAGCCTTATGAAGCCTTCAATCTTGTTCAAGACAAGAAGGAACAACACTAGACAGATCACTAAAGGCAGTCGACTCTAGGTAAACCCTATTTGATCAGATCAAATATTGCTACAACACTGAAAATCACTATTCTACTTACTCTAACAACTCTAGTAGTCCTTTGAAAGAAGCTATTAGAGCCAAAATCAAGCAGCGATAGATAAAAGGAGAGATTCAAACCTTAAAAACCCTCAAACAAGGCTAGAACAGATCACAAGCCATGAGAGAACCTTCGGAATGGCAGAATGCATTTTCGAACAGAAAATTTCAAATCTGCGACTCCAATAGTTAGAGAACCAAACCTTCATAGAAGCTTCACACCAGAATTTGGGGTTTGACTGATGATTCTCGAAGCAAGTCCCTCAATCAACCTTAATCTTTGCTGCTTAACATAGGGATGAAAATCTGTGCGGTTTGGGCAGTTTTAGGGGGTTTTCCCACCAAACCGACAAGTTTGATTTTACTAAAATTGAAACTGAAACCTGCCCAAACACCATTACAACATATGCTACACCAACCAAACTACCAAGTGGTGTGGTGTGGTTGCTTTTTGGTTCCAACCGATATTGATTTTGGGTTTCATTTGGAACTTTGGGTCTCACCATCTCAAATTCTATAGGAAAAAAAAATGAAGGGACAAAATAGCAAGGAAAAAAAAATAGTGAAATCCAAAAATTTGAAAATATAATAGTCCTTATAGTTTTTCTTCCTTTCTAGCTTTTCCATAAACATTAAAATAAATATTAAAAAAAAAATGGTGATTCATCATCGATTCAACCTTAATTAACAAAACATAAAAATTCATAACTACAAATCTGGAATCTACCAGTGATTCACCATTGATTGAATCGATTCAACCCTTAAAAGGGGGAGGGGGGAAACAATAAACAAACAAACAAACAAAAATCCTACCTCAGCCAGATAGTTGGAGACTTGGTTGCTACAGAGAGAAGCCGTGACCAAAGAGATCTCATCGAAGTGGGAGATCTCTATTTGGTTCACTATGCACAAGAGAGTGACAGAGAGGGAGAGTAGGTCAAGCATAAGGAGGATAGAACAGCATCGAAGAATCTTAAAGCAAATGGGAAGGTGAGATAGGTTTGGATGTTATGATATATATAGCAGACAACCAAACGGCATCGTTAAATAGAACATATTTTTTTTAAAAAAAATGCTTTGTATTCGGTCGGTCGGTTCGGTTTTTCAATGTGAAATTTCCTTCAACCTGAAGCTGAATTGAAACTCAAAAAACATATGTTTTGTGAATCGAACCACCCAATGTTTGTAGAAAATTCGACCAAAAATCGATAAACCAGTTTGTTTCGGTTTGCTTAAAGCGGCTTGGTTGGTTTTCTTTCACCCATGCCTAAACAAGTCTCGACCATTGTAGTGGATAGGTGTTAGCCCTTTAGCATGTGGCTAGGCCGTGGCCAAGACATGTGGGTGACATGGCTTGGATGGACTTCAAGTTGGAACAAGTCAGGGCTTGACTTGGTTGGTAATAAACTTGTGCGCAGAAGTGTGGCAGTATGGGTAGCATGTTGGGCAAGAGTGGGCAGCAACATGGGCGGACATATGCAGCATTTGAGTTTGGCTTGGACACTTGGTGGCGTTGGGAAGCAAGTTGTGTTACTGTTTAAATTATTAAAGTTTAGGTTTAACTTTGATAATTGTATAAATGTGGGAATTATGTAATTCTGGTTATTCTTGCTTTTGGTATGTTTTGATGTAAACCCTTGACGTTTGGGTAAACGTCTTAAGAGCTCTTTAGGGGGGGATGGTGATTGAACTTGGTGCCTGGCCAAGGGGCAGCACCAAGGCCATGCGAGGCCCTGGCATGGCAGCACAGCTTGGCACAGAGCCAAGCCACATCAAAGCAAAGCAAGGAAAATCCAAGGCTTAGGGGAGGCCTTGCGCGTGACTGACCAAGGACACGACCACGGGGTCTGTCCTCCGCATCGAGTTGGCAAAGACCAAAGCCATGGGACAGGCATGGCTTGGCAATGAGGCAAAGACCAAGGCCATGGGGTGGCATGGCTTGGCACGAGTTGGCTTGAGTTGGCTTGAGGGCCATTGCAATGACAGTGGCGTGGCTATTCAGTTGGAAGGCATGCGGATCAGGCAGCAGCCTGCAAGGATGGCTTGGGCGTCAGCCAAGCATCCACATATGTTGGGCAATCTCATGTGCGTGGCAAGCACATGGCAGCAAGGCCTTGGACAGGGGGCCAAGGGCTGCAATCAGGCAGTAGCAAACAGTTGGCAGCGGTTGGCAGCAGTTTTGTTGGTCTGACAGAGATGGTTTAAACATGATGGAAGGCAGGTTCCTGAGGACTGATGGTGTGGCATGAATCTAGCACAAGCATGGACAGTTGGGCAACTTCCATGTTGATAGCAGCAGGTCATTTGTAATTGGCTTAGACATCCCAGCAGTTGGGGATGTCAGTTGCACATTAGACCCTAGGCAGTTGGGGTGTAACTGCCATAAGGAATGTTGTAGGCTATTTATGTGCAGCCTGGCTATGCTTTTTGAAGGGATCATTGTATAGCATAAGCCAAGGCCGAAATTCTGTATTCATTGAGTTAAATTGAATATAGTTGGGTGAGTGAGTTATCACCTGTAAAAGGAAATTCGTGGGTTGCCTTGTGGGTTTGCTTGTGCTGCATTTTCTCTCAAAACCTCCATGTGAGTGTGGAGAATCCATGTGAGTATGGATGTGTGGGTAGGCTGGCTAGGCAGTGGGCTGTTTAGCGCCGCACTAGGCTGAAAATTCTTGGCAGAAAATTTAGCCCCGTGACAATAGGTAACATGTCTGCAATTGAAGCTTAATGAGGTTTTGGATCAACGACACTACAGATTAGATTGCAAATCACAGAAGAACTTCAAAAACCTTTGAATGACTTCTATAAACCCTGTCAAGGCTCGACTGGTTCTGGAAAAGGATTTGCGTTAGTAAATTCCCTCTAATTTACTAAGCAAATTAGAAGGAATTTTGAACCTTAAGAGCTTCAATCATGGCTGGAATTTGTTGTGAGTATTGCTAAAGTACCAAAATCCACCATCTCAACTCAAAAAAAGGGAGAAAACACAATAGAATTTGATCTATAAGAAGCTTAAAACTCAAGCTCTGATACTAAATGATGAAACTCACTCCAATAGACCATCCATTCTAGTTAGAAAATGCTAGAAAGTGAGAGAAAATAAGAAAGAAAGTGAGGGAAATTAAAAGAACTTTGATTCTAGAGAGAGAAAAAGCGCTCAGCTCTTTAATAACTCATACAGAATGAAATATTCTTCAAAAACTGAATTGAACTAACTCTAATTGACTATGTATAGACATTCAAAGCTATAACTACTCTCTAACTAACCTCCAACTAACTCAAACTAACCGTGTAACTAACTCAAACTAACAAGTGATTAACTATAGAAGCTTCTACAATATACTAATACAACTAGGAAACAAAATACAAGTAAAACAACACTTGCTAGAAGCTGCTAGACAGTATACTATACATCAGCATGATAATTCAAGCACATCAGTATAAGGCATCAAAGATGATGTATGGTCTAGTTTCAAAGTTTTTGATAGGCTAGGACTCTAAAAGGACATTTGTTTGTAATAAAAAAAAAATGCATTGGTCCTGTTTTCTATGACATTTTACTGAGACACAGACTTACCAATTAGGGGCTATAAAAGGAGAAAGCGATATCCACGACGATGATTCTACTCACACATAACCTAGCATGCCTCTAAGAACTTTAGGTAAGCATATTCTTAGCGTCTATGTTCTAACTGTTTCATGTTCTAATAATCCTCCTCTCATTGGTTTGCATTAAATGCCTCTCAATGAACTTTACAAAACCATTGCCAATATTCTACTAATCATTATCCTTTCTTCAATTATCATTAGTTTGAACTGATCTGTGTATGTGAAAATTTGTTGGCTGAAATAATCAACCCTAGAGGGGGTGAATTGCGTTGATGCAAAATAAATGGAACTTTAAAAACTTTGGCAAATATAGTAAATTAAACAATAATGCAAATAGCACAATTAATGAAAGCAAATAAATAGAGAGAGTTAGAGAAATCAAATACAAGATATAACGAGGTTTGGCTCTCCCACCTACGTCCTCGCCTCAAGAGCTCCGCTTGAGGATTCTAAATCCACTAACCAATCACCTTCACGGGTAGAGATCAGACTTTTCACTAATCTACTTGCAGGTGTAGATCAAACCTTTACAATAAACAAATTTCATTTGCTCGACAAGGGTTATCCTCAACTCTCAATCTCTCACAAAGATAGATATGAATTTAGTACAATAACAAATCCCTCTTGATAGGGTGAATGAAGAATTAAGCTCAATCTAATATGATATGGACAATGAAAACTCAAGTATGTGAATCTAGGGCTTTATAATGGGTAGGAAGAGTATAATCTTTTTCCCTTTGTTAATCTATCATTCTAAAGTGTTTGAGATACCATTTATATAGCCTTAGATTGTTTATGATTGTTTGGTAGCAGCCCTTTCAAAAATAGAGCCATTGGAGCACTTTTTGGGGCTTAAAAAACTAGCCATTATTCTGTCAGAATGAAGATTTCAAATGTCTTAAATCCATTTCAGACGTCTTATTCAGGTGTCTTAAATATCTAGAGAGTAAGTATAAGGGTTTGTGGACAAGACTCAATTTCATACGTCTTAAATCATTTCAGACGTCTTATTCAGGCGTCTAAAACTTTTTAGACGTCTTATTTAGGCGTCTTAAATCCAGACAACAAGATATAGGCTATTTTCCAATTCTAAGTCCATAAATGATTTTCTAAGTAAAATTTATGATTTCTTAGGGTCATGATCTATGGTATATAGATTTTATAGTCATTGAGCTTTCATTATTCAACCATTTATAAAAATCCTAACTTCCACCCAAATACCCAATTCTTCAATATTTTCAAATCCTTCACTTCATGGGGTTCTTGAGAGTTGAATCTTTTCTTCCTTAAGGCTCTTTGCTTCTCTTATTCTCTTTGGCTTTCTTTTTATGATAACACATTTGAGCATAGAAAAAAAAAACCTAGCTTATAATGATCAACTCAAATGATAAACATTAGTCTATAATCATCAATGCTTTGTTATCATCAAAATTATAATATATTCATGGAATGAAACCTTGAGGCTAACAAAATTATGTCCATGTAGAGGATATTTGTATATGCCATGGGAGAGAGATTCTCCTACATTGTTTTCTAGCTATTGCATTCGAGGGAAAAATTTATCCTTTAGAATTGACCCATTACAAACTTGAAATGCAGTCATTGCAATGAGCTAGAGTCATTAAAAAAAAATATATATATATATATATATTAAAAATATAATTGATTTTACTTCTTGATATCCTCAAAATAATCTTATACTGAGTAAACTTAACTTCCATTGCAAGGGAAGCAAATTAACTCACTGCAATATTTTCTCTGAAGTAGTTTTGTTTTGGTCTTCATAAAGGACAATTTTCATATGGACTTAAGTTTTAGTGTAAGCCAATTGTTTTTACTAGGTTTGAGAACAAACTAGATGGCGTCGGATCAAAACATTATTAGTCCTGCAAGGTTTGATTTAATCTATCAAAATATCGTTGTTGGAGGATGACTTGAAAGTATATCATGTGATGTCTTATTTTTAGACATTAATTGTCTACTACCCTTACCATTCATGAAGGATCTTTCATATCGATAAATTTTGGTCAATGTAGTTAAAGTCAAGCATTAATGTATATTTTGGAGAAATTTGTATTGGCAATTTGGCATGTAATTAACCTACTATAATAGAGGATTGAAAAAAGGGTTTTTATTTTCTTCTTAGTTTTGTCTTTATTGGGGGTGTATTGTTGCTTTTGTTAAAGGGAACATTTAAAAAATAAAAATAAAAATCAAAGATTAAGTGGATACACAAAAGTGGTTATAAGAATGGGTCAAGCAATTGCCCAACTCATTCATAAGCTAGCATGATAAGCATTCAAGATGTTGATCTTCATCTGTGCATTTCACAAACACATATATGCATATAGAGATCAAATTAGCATGCATTGATGAGAATTCTAGCAAGAGAGAGAGAAAAAGAGAGAGAGATTCTTCCCCCACATTCACAAGCATTTATAGTGGTTCAATAACTTGCCTACACCCACTCCTGATGGGGCTTCTCACCTCCACCGGCTTTTCATTATATAGGAAACCTAGGATTTTCCAAGGCTAACCATTAACTTTTGTGTGGTGTTTTATTTAGGTTCACCACAAACTTTATGAGTTTTTATACTTCAACAACCTCAAGCTACACAACCCTAATTCCTCAAGACTAGAGAGGTATGTTTAATAACTGAACGACAATAAACTTCTATAGCTTCTTAAGGCTGATAGCTTTTTTTTAATTCTTGAATGGTTCAAATTTGGTAAGTCTAGATTGGTTCTATTTAGAGAGTAGGAGAACAATGAATGCTCTGAGCTATCTTGCTCTTTGGATCTTCTATTTTGATTCTTAGATCCTTCTTCTTTCTCTTAAGTCTTCTTTAACAAAGAGTTGGGGAAACTAGCGATAAAGCTTCTCTCCAAGCTTGTTGCATAATCTTCTTCTCTTTAGGAAGAGCTTTCCTTTCAAAATGGGGAAATCCCTCACCTACCATTTTCACTTAAACAGAGCTTCTCTCTATTCTATCAGCTCACTAAGTCTGGATTTTGAAGATATTTTAATCTCCTTTAAATCCTATCCCTTGATTATGCCACGTTAGAACTATTTCTAAGAATTTCCTAGTCTTTGGCTGCCCAACATATCTCTCAATAATCCAGAGTTTCTATCAGTTATTCAAGCATGTTCTTTATTTTCAATTCTTTGCGGCTTCAGTTGTCCAAAACCTTTTAGGCTCATCCAAGTTAGGGATCTCAATAACTCTATTGTATTCTTCTTTTTTTTCTTTTAATAATTTTGAGGACCTATAGCACAGGATTGGAAGCGCTTAGGGTGCCAACTTAATTAGGATGTTAGGTTGCTTTATGATGCTTCGAGTCCTCTTTTTTCGTTTGAAAAAAAAGGGTTTCGCTTTTAGGTGAACTTTGAGTTTGAGTCTTGTCTTTCTTCTTGAGAGCAACATACTTCCAAATCATTCTTAGGCTACACATTGTAATTAATCCACGAATAAAAAACCCCAATCATGAAATTTCCAATACATCATTCATGGGTCATTTGCCCTTACAACAAAGTTGTAAAATATTAAATTTCATTGATTTAAATATTTAATTTTAGCATTTTTAAAGTTTTCTTTGTATCTCCAGTCCTTTTTTGCTTAATCAAAAAGATGTTGCTTTACTTTAGCTCCCTTTACAAGCAGTTTTCTTCGTCATTGATATTTGTTCAGTCATAAAGGTGTTTTGCTCCTTTTCTTAAGTCGTGGTTTACTGAAATCCAAAATGAGCCTGGTATTTGTCACTCTCCCTATTGTCCCCAAAGGCCATAGGTTTTACTTACAAGTAATCTAAAGGGGACGTGCTACGGGTCCCGAATTCAGGAATCCCAAAGAGACACAAAGGGTGGGACCCACCCACTGTGGGGTCCGCCCTTGTGTCTATTCGAGAGTCTCGAAATCAAGACGCCCTAGCATTTTCCAATTCAAAGTTTTGCTTATGCCAACCCAAAAATCAACTACAAGGCACACTCAAAAAGAAAAATTTATGTTTTGTATAAACTATGAGAAGAAAAAAACTTAAACTTGAGATCGATTACTCAACAAGTGAGGAGAATATCACTTGGCTATCATACCATCGGTTGTTTCTCATGTTTGAAAAATAATAAAATAGCATCCCCAAATAACACTTATAGTATCGCCAAAGTTGTTGATTTACTTTTATGTTCAATATTATTTGATGTGGGGGAAAAATACCACCCGTTATAGGGATAATATGTGGACTCCAAATAAAGCAACATTTTAATTATGCAATTATCTATTCCTAAATTAAGGGATTGATGTTATCAATTTGAGTTCAACTCTATCTCAAATGTCAAGTCCTATTAGGACTCTACCATCTTAATTTGATTAGGAGTAAAACACCCACTACAAATAGAAAGCTCCATACAACAAAAGGTATGTTCAATACACGTTTTGCCATTACATGCTTATTTTTTGGTCATTGACTTAAGCATCAGACGGGCCCCGCCGGTCACCTGCCGGTCGCCTGAGCCTTATTTTGCACGCATACTTCAGGAAGACGTGAGAATACGAAAATCTTGATTGTTGGCCATTTTTGTTATCAACATTATTAATGTTGCATTTTTGTTCACTCTTACTTGAAATATGTAGTATATACTATTAACTTAAAAAGTGTTATTCCCCTAAGGATATTGACAAAAGATTTGCTTAATCAAGCATCCCATTAAATAACACATGTACAAAGTTGTCTAATGTGGGTTTTTTTTTTTTTTGGTTACATTGGAGGAAAATCAATCTCTAAATTTAAAACTATCCAAACCCCAACCTACCTGTATACCCCTATTAGGAGACAAGGGCAAATGGTAAAATTGCCCAATGTTACTACCTTAAAGAATGGTGTTATTTTGCTCCAAAGTCGAATAAAAAACATGTCAAGTGAAACATCCCAAATTATCCTGCATCGCCAAAATTATTCAACAAATCGTAAGGGCTGCTCATTTATATTTTTTAAAGGTCAAACGGGTAATTGTCTTCCCTGAAAGGAGCTCCCATTGTTGTAATTTTTGTGATTTGTTTTGTAAATTTTGGAAATTTTTTTTTACAAATGATTTGATTGATTTCCGATCAAATTTTTGGCCAAACTTATAAGTAATAATAAATGGCTAAATAACATTGTCCTTCAAAATTTTTGAAAATTTGTACTATTGGAAAAGGCAATTTTCACTAGAATATTTAGGCAACTTGGCTTACTTCCTTGCTGTAAATCTAAGTTTTGTTTGATTGGTTGGCAAATTCTTACACACCGTTGCATATATTCTTAGGCTTTGTTTTGTTTCCCCACGCTACCCCAAAAAAGAAAAAGAAAAAGAAAGAACTATAATCATATTTATGTTTCCTTTTTCACTTTGATAGGTGGGCAGAGAATCTCCATCCCTTAATCATGCCTTCTCTCATGTCCCTTTCGGATAATTGACTTGACGCTATCATCAAGGAAATATAATAGAAGTGGCCAAATTACAAATCCTATCGAATACATTATATTCTTAAAAAATTAATTCCATTTAATCAAGTTATTTAAAAGGTGATGAAACTTTTGATATTGTCACACTCAATAAATTGTTTTAATCAAATAATAAAAATCACTTAGAGTTCACCTTTTAAGGACAAGGCATTAAATGGGATCATTATTTTGTAGGTCCCATATAATTTTTATATGATACTAAGTTACTAACATAGCTCCATTATACAGGAAAAAAAAAAACAAAAACAAAAAACAAAAAGGATCCAGATTTGGTGTAGTAGCACCCCTTTTACTGCACTACATAGTAATTGTTGGGATCGCAACACATGGCAAGTGAAGGTAATGGACGGCTGTGGTCCAAAACATACAAAATGCTGGTCGTTTAAGAGGGCATTCAACAACATTAACGTCGTGAGGCATCAATGCTTTAAGGTTCCTCTCTCCATCCCTACCAATCTGATCCATCGTCAAAAGGTGTTTTGCTTTCATGATTGATCTACCAGTGTAGACCTACCAACAAAGCCACCGCCATCACCACGACCTTCCAAAGCCTAGTCGACGAAAGCGACATCTACTTCATCCCTATTCTTTGCTTGCCGGAACTGAACCATAGACTAACCATCCGCCATTGATGAACACCATTGATCTGCCGTCAAAGCTGTACTGTCTCCCCTCATCTAGTTTAGATTGATCACATCTATTGCTACTGTCAGAGCGGTAGTGCGGTGCGATTTGGGTTATGGATGGGTGCTTCAAATCTAAAAAAAATGGGTGTCGCCGTCAAGATTCAGATCTGCTGTCGAAGCTCTGATCAGATTCTACAGCTTTATCAAGGCATCTATCTCTCTCTCCCTCTCCCTTTCATTCTCAATCCAAAGCCCTTCCCCCTCCTATCAGCATAGCCTGTCCAAAGCCTACTCCCGTCAGTAAGTGTTTAGTTTTTTTAGCAGATTCTTGGCTCATCGCTGATCAGGAAGGATAGAGAGGGGTAGAGCTCGAGTTAGAAGAGAATGGCAGGCCAAAACACAGCGTTTTGCGTGCTTTTCTCACCTTAAATGCCAAACGGTGCGTTTTGCGTGCGTTTCTCACCATAAATGCCAAACGGTGTTAACTTCCTACTTTTCCCCTCTTAAATGACTAGCATTTTGTGTATTTTGGACCACAGCCGTCTATTGCCTCCACTTGCCATGTGTTGTGATTTCAACGGTTACTACATGATGCAGTAAGAAGGGAGCTACGGCACCAAATTCGGATCCTATAAAAAAAGGGTCGCAGAGTGTTCATTTCCGGATCCTATTAAAAAAAGGGTCGTAGAGTGTGCATTATTCTTAGGGGTGCAACTTGGTTCGAGAAATTCTAAGGACTGGACCGTTCCGAGCAATTTGGTTTGGGACGGAACGGGACGGGACAAACAGTGTTTGGTTCGGGACTCGGGACCATTTTTAAAAACCGAATTTTTTAGGGACAGGACTTGGTTTAGGGGTGTTCAGAACCGTCCCATACCGAATCCCCGAACTGAATCCCTGGACCGAGTACCGATGATATATAATATTATATATATATTTTTATATGTATAATATAATATATGATATATAATATTATATATAATATTTTTATTATGCTATCACTACTATTAGTAGTTAGTACTATGAATGAATGAATGAATGAATGAATGAATTATAATTAATAATTATGTATTTATGACTTTATGATTTTATGTAACCCATTTTGTGGAAGAGCAGATATATGTATTATGTAAATCCTTTATGGCCAAGTGTAAATGTGCAATGAAATAGCCCATTTTTGTGGCTAATCAAGCTGACAATATTTGATTGGAAGTAGTTATTTTTAATTTTTTACTCAAGGAAAACAAACTAATAAATATCGAAAACCGGACCATTCCGGACTGGTATTTTTTGGGACGGGACGGGACAATATGCAATTCGGTTCGGTTCCGGTACTAATTTTCAAGTCCCGTATTACTTCAGGACAGGACGAAAATACCCCTGTCTCGGACCATTTTGTACCGAGTTGCACCCCTAATTATTCTGTTAAAAAAAAAAGGGTGGGGAAGGAGTGGTGGCAATTCAGCTATGTGACGACCTAAATCTCCTGCTCCCATCATAGTTTTTGTTCTTAGGTCTCGGTCTCTTAGAGCATCTCCAATAGAGGTAGCAAATCCAAATTTGCTACATTCCCCTCCAAAAATCAGCTCCAATGGAATAAGCAAGAGGTAACAAAAGTACACAAATTTTTTTGCTACCACTTTCTCTCTCTTTAAACCTGGAAGAAGAGAGAGAAGATAGCAAATCATATAATTGAATAAAAAAAATTAAAGGAGCTTACCTGGAAATCCCATAGCAAATTGCAATAGCCCCAACAATCATTAACAAGAAATGGCGATAACCCAAACTGCCAATGTTGGAGGAATTCTCGCCATCGCCGTCGCCAGAGAAAGCTAGAGGAAACTGTCACCATTGCACCACTGTCAAGTATTAAAATAAAAAAAAAAAAAAACCCAGATCAATTTTTCTTATTATTTTTTGCTTTAACCCAAATCAAAAATCAATTTCAAAATAGAAGGGGGGGTAAGAGTAGATTAGAGTGGGAGGGTGTGGTGAAGCCGTGAATGAAGATGAAAAAAAAAAAAAAAAAAAACATACCTTGAGGTCTGTGACGTTAGATCTCATGGTGTTGCTTGATTTCATGGTGTTGAGGTTTTGAGGTTTTATGGGGGTGGGCATGGGAGTGGTAGGAGGAGAGAGAAGGGATAGGAAGAGGAGAGGATTTGAAGGCGATGAGGAAGAGAAGATAGGGGATTGCAGAGAGAAGAGAAGATTTGAGGAGGTGGGCGTGGGAGTAGAAGGGTTTGGAGCTTAGACGTGAAGAAAGGGATGGAGCAGAGGGGGAAAAAGTGATGGCGGTGGGAGTGTTTGGAGTTTTGGACGTGAAGGAGGAAGGGCATGGAGTAGAGGGGGATAAAATGATAGCAATAGGAGGGTTTAGAGTACTGGATGGGAAGGAGGAAGGGGATGGAGCAGATGTTTGGTGGGTTAAAGTCTTTAAGGGCAACGTGTATGGTTGGATCTTCTAGGGAGATGCTCTAAACACATCAAGGCCGTCCATTTGGTTTCATTAAATTTTATTTTTTTGACTGTTCTGAATGGAACCATTTTGATTTCCCATTTTTTAAAAAAAAATTTTTTTACCGTTCTGTTTCATCAAAATAAACGGTAAAAAATTTTACCATTTGAATTTATTTATTTATTTTTCATATTTATTGTATTCAGTTTTCCTATAAATACCATACCAATTCCTTCAATCAAACCATCCCCAACTCAATTCTTCTACAAATTTATTCTTCCAATTTTCTCAACTCTTGTAAACTTTTTCAAGATTGTTCTACACTTTTTTTTTTTTTCAACTCTCAACATAAATTCTCAAAACCCCAATGGAGATGATTTTTATGTTCCCCAATTTAATATGCAATCTTCCAATTTTCAATATTCATCCCAATTCTCTACTCACTCATCTCAATATCCTACCCAACATGAAAATCACCCACCCGTATTATCTCAATATACCGATCAATCATCACAATTTGATGCTCAATCCCCTCAAGATGCCAATCAACAAGGCACTAGCTCTAATACTCGTTTACGAAGTTTCACCGTACAAGAGGATCACATGCTTGTGATGGAGTGGCTCCATGTCTCTATAGACCCCGTGGTGGGAAACGAGACAAGTGGCAAAAGTCTTTGGCTGAGAGTGTGGAATTATTTCCACACATACAAAGATTTTGAATCTGACATAAATAATAAGTCAATTGAACAATGTTGAGAGAAAATCCGCGTTGCAACAAATCATTTTTGTAGGGCTTATTCACAAATTGAAAACATACCCCTTAGTGGTGGTAACCAGCAAAATAAGGTAATATTTTAAATATATAATATATAATTTTTTTAATTGATTATTATTTTTAAAATGTATTTAATTATGCTTTTTATTTTTATAGATTAAGCAGGCAAAACAATTATATTCCAACAACAACAACGGGAAGAAATTTACCTATATGCATTGTTGGGACTTGTTGAGGAACCACCTGAAATGGGCCCAAGAGCAAATAAGGATTAAAGAAATTGAGGAAAAAAATGAAAGCCTCAAATTCCTCTCATGTCATCTCATCTCCATCCATGTTAGGGACTCCCATAAATCTTAAGGAAGACGATGACGCGCCAAGTTTGGCAAGACTTTGGCAAAACCACCAAGAAATAAGGCTGAAAAACGAAAGGCAAAAATAACAAACACCAACATTTCAGACTTGCCTATTATGAATATCCTTGAAGAATTGAAGGAATGGCGAAATAAATCTATCGAGAAGAGAAGGTAGTCTAATGAAGAGAAAGCATTCTAATGCAAAAAAAAATTAAGCTAATTGAAAAGAAGCTCGAAATGGAAAGAGAAAAAGGTCAAGCAGATAGAGAAATTGAAAGAGAAAAGGCTCAAGAAAATAGAGAAAGGGCTCAAGTGGATAGAGATAAGAACTGAGTTGAACAAATCAAAGAAGATGAGAGAATAATGCTGATTGATACGAGTGTAATGCCTCCTCATCTCCAACAATTTTATCAAAGCCTTCAAAGGAAAATTCTTAAAAGACTAGCCAATAATAAATGAAGAGTTGTATTATCAATATTATTATTACTGTATTATTATTTATTTATTTATTTATTTATTTTGTATATATTTTTTTTTAGCTACTACTTGTTTGTTAAGCCTATTATGTATTGATGAATTGCTACTATTTAGCTACTATTTTATTAATGAATTGCATCAATATTTTTTAGTATCTTGTAGTTTTGTTATAATAAAAACCATAAATTCATTCATAACAAATAATAATACAAAAGGTTACAGCTGATAATAAAAAACAATAACAAAATACAATCAGTAGACTAAGCAAGACATTGACAATAAGTTAGATATTCTAACGAGTTCCCTAATATTTTCATAGATGTTCAATAACATCCGTTTGTAGTTGAGAATGTGCTTCTTTGTTCCTAATGCGTTGATAATTTTGAAGGAATTGCATAAACTCTACTGTAGGCTCATGTGATAAATCAGCATTTTCTTCAAATATCTCGTAATTGTTGTTAGGCATGTCAACTCTACGTTTATCTTCAACAATCATGTTATGCATTATAATGCATGTTATCATAATATCTTTGAGTGTTGCAGGATCCCAAAAACATGAAGGTCCACGAACAATCGCAAAACGTGATTAGAGCACTCCAAATGCTCGTTCAACATCTTTCCTTATCGATTCTTGAGCTGTAACAAAATTTTTATGCTTATTCTCTTGTGGATGTGG
Organism: Liquidambar formosana; assembly: GCA_039720395.1. Taxonomy (NCBI): domain Eukaryota; kingdom Viridiplantae; phylum Streptophyta; class Magnoliopsida; order Saxifragales; family Altingiaceae; genus Liquidambar; species Liquidambar formosana. The sequence continues at coordinate 17,922,974 of CM077831.1, read as the reverse complement.
AATTGTTTTTACGAATGTTGATCATAGAGGATATATTTCATCTGCAAGATAGTATCTTGTCGTATAGTTGTGGCCATTGATTGATTGAGTAATTAGTAGTAGGAGCACGGCCTTCGGTGAGATTAGTAAACGAATGAGATCGTTCTAACACATTGATGTCATTATGAGATTCTGGTAAACCAAAAAAGCATGTCATATTCAAAGATCATACGAAGCCACTGCTTAAAGAATAATTGATGGATCGTAGATGTCTCTATGAACACACATACCATTCTATGCAACTGGGCAGTTTTTCCACTTCCAATGCATACAATCAATGCTCCCTAGCATCCCAGAAAACCCATGGCTTTCTCCTTCGGCTAGCAATCTAGCTACATCAGCATTATTTGGTGATCTCAAGTACTCATCACCAAAAACTCCGATAATTGCTTTAACAAATCTTTTTAGACTTTTAATTGCTGTACTCTCACCGATCCTCACATAATCGTCTACAGCATCTGCTACTAGTCTAAAAGCTAGCATTCTCATTGCAGCTATGACCTTTTGTAAAGATAACAAACCTAGGACTCTAGCTACATCTCTTTTTTGAACAAAGTATTGATCGTGAGCTTCCACTTAGTTGACAATTTGGAGAAAGAGAGATTGCCTAATTCGGAACCTCCTCCAAAAATTAATATGATTGTACCCGAGGTTTTTTGCAAAATAATCTTTGTAGAGTCTATTGTGCCTTTCAATTCGATCTTTATGTTTAGTTGTGTGGCCTTGAATGGAACCGCGATGACGTCTGCTTCTTCTATCCGCATTCAATAGCTCTTATTGCAGAGCAACTACTGCTATTATTTCCAACTCATCGTTGGATGGGTTTGAGTTGGAGTTGGAGCTATCAAGAAATAAATCCATATAAATATCGTTTGTCGTGGAAAAAGAGAAATGTGGGGAAAAAAAACACAAGAGAAGAGAAGAGTATATAGGGTACGATAGGAGATGATATAGAAAAGTTGGTGGAAATTTAGAAATGTGTATGAAAATGAGGGTGAAATGGTTCTATTTATAAAAAAAATAGAAGAATATTTTGAATTTGAACTTTAATGATTATATTCGCTCAAAGACAAAAAAACGATCGAAATAGGTAAAAGACAAAAAAAGGGATAATAAATTTGAATTCAAATTTAAATTAAAAAATTTACTGGCGGTTTGAATTCAAATGGCCAACTATTAATATTTTTATATTTTTAAAAAATAATCATAAGTTAAAATAATAGTTATTCAAAATAATAGTTATTCAAATTATTTTCTGCTTTATATTTTATTAAAATTAAATTTATGTTAAAAATTTGAGTTCAAATAACATTTTAAAAATTACATATATTTAATAATGGTATTTTTTACAATTAACACGTTATTTAAAAATATTAAATAACTTTTTTACTTAAAATATATTATTTTAACAATAATCATGTTGGTTTTTTGTTCTATTGGTCTTAAAATATATAAAATAATATTTAAATATATTTAAAATATTAATATATTAAAATATATAAAATAATAATAAAATATTAAGATTTGTTAACTCCCTTTACTCCACCTTCAAAGGAAGCAGCAGATTGCGAACTAAGATAGCAAACTTGAATTTGCTACCTCAAATTTGCTTATTCCTTGGAGGTGCTCTTCCTTTCAGTCGTCAATGGCGGAACACCAGTCCCAAGATCGCCCACAGGTCCTTATCATCGTACCCCCAAAAGGCTTCGCTATGCTCGACGCACAATTATCGGAAAGATACCAAATCCTCAGAGCATGGGAATCACCACTGCCCACCAACACCTTCCTCACCACTTGTGCACATTCAGTCAAAGTCTTGCTCTGCTCCGGTAACTTTCAGGTTAACGCCGAAGTTCTCCAGCAACTCTCGTCTCTACAACTTGTCGTCTCTACCAGCGCCGGCGTCAACCACATCGACTTGCCGGAGTGCGGCGCACGTGGAATTGCGGTAACCAATACTGGAAACGCCTACTCGGAAAACGTTGCCGACATGGCGGTAGAACTTCTGATGGACGTGTTGAGGAAGATTTCGGCCGCTGATCGGTATGTTCGCGGCGGTCTTTGGGCTATTAAAGGAGACTACCCTCTTGGTTCTAAGGTCAATCCTTGCATCTCTATGTCTCTTCTTTATTATTACTTTAGTTCTTAAACACCCTTTTTTTTTTTTTTTTTTTCCTTTTTTTGGAGGAGAGAAGAATTCATAGTACAATTGGGAAAGAAGCACCAAAACAGTCTTCCAAAATTATTTGACAAAGAGTATGGGGAAAGTCCTATTTCTAACAAACAGGATTAACTCTAGAATGAGCTATGTTTGCAATGTAATCAACCGCCCGATTAGCTTAATTGCCTACATATTTGTCTGAACTCAATAGCCTCAATTTTGCTCACTAGTCGTAGAGAGATTCCATGGATGATCATAGGTCCCTTGGCATATTTGAATAACCAATTGCGAATCTCCTTCTTTTAACCAAGCTTGATGAAGGCCATTTCTAAGAGCCATGCACTTTGCAATCAAAACCGAAGAATTATGGAAAGTGGATGCCAAGAGGGGCTTGTCCTCCCCATTCCTGAGAACAAATCCACCAGCCGCAGATTTCCTAGAGTGATGCCAAGACCTATCAAAATTTAGTTTGATCAAATCCAAAGGAGGGGTCCATATGATAAAACCTGCAAGTTTCACCGTGCTTACTAGTCCTAGGATTAGTCCAAATTTAAATTCGAGAAGCTATAGAGAGATTGCCATCTAAAAATCACATTAATTGACATATAAGCTTTAGTGATGGTATGCGAATGATGAGGTGAACAGTTGTGAAATACCACCTGATTCTAAAGGTTCCAAATGCACCACAACACAATAGGTACCTTTTCAAAGAAGAACTTAAACTTTTTGTTGTTTATCCATTCAGCAAAATGACTGCAAAGAACAATGGCATAGGACAAGATGTATGGATCATATCCCAAACAGCCTTTGTGAAAGAAACATTTTTAAAAAAATGGTCAATGCTTTCCCCATTATATACATATACATATATACAAACATATACACATATATGTGTGTGTGTGTGTATGTCATGTATGCATGTTTGTGTGTACTTGTGTGTGTATATTATTATATATATGGAGAAATGGTCCACGAAGATGTTTTCTTTTTAACATTATATCTTGGAGCGTTGCTTGGATTTTGAATGAGGTTTAGATCCTCTGTTGCTCCAGGTGTCTTGTTGTTTGATCCCCAACTGTCGTTGATAAACAACAGCTGGCTGCAACCAATGACCTAATAGCTGTTGTGGGCCTAGTAGCAGGATCCAGTGATAGTGTTGGGGGCAGGCACCTGTGACTCAAATGTGCAATTGACTATCTCCATTTGGCTTTTGACATTGCATTTTCTAACTTACTTTCAACTGCAAACATGATCTTGTACTGTAATGCATAGTATAATGCTTATTTAGTGGTGTCTCATACAGATGATAGTTGGAATACAATACCATTCTTCTAATTCAGTATAGTGATGATTTTTTTTTTCCCCGATAATGTATAATTCAATGTAGTGATGATGATGATTGATTTTTTCAGTTGGGTGGCAAGCATGTTGGGATTGTTGGTTTGGGAAGGATTGGCTTAGAAGTCGCAAAGAGGCTTGAGGCCTTTGGATGCAGTATCTCATACAATTCAAGGAAGAAGAAGTCATCTGTTTCATATCCTTACTATTCAAATATTTGTGAACTCGCAGCTAATAGTGATTCCTGATCATTTGTTGTGCATTAACTGACCAAACCCACCACATGATAAACAGAGAAGTCTTGTTGGCATTGGGAAAGGAAGGAGTGATCATTAATATTGGACGTGGGGCGATTATTGATGAGAAGGAAATGGTGCGGTGTTTGGTGCAAGGGGAGATTGGGGGTGCTGGTTTGGATGTGTTTGAGAATGAGCCTGAAGTCCCTAAAGAGCTCTTTGCTATGGATAATGTTGTGTTATCACCGCATACTGCTGTTTTTACACCAGAATCCTTTCTGGATCTGAATGAACTTATAGTAGGAAATTTAGAAGCTTTCTTCTCAAATAAACCCTTACTTTCTCAAGTGATGGATGAATGAATGGATTATCTTCTATTTTCAGGTTAGTTTTCCTGTCATGTTCATGAGACATTTCAACTTAGGCTCTCTTTGTTTCTGTGCAAGTCATTTCTGGGCATTATGTATTTCAGTTAGCTATATACCCTGATCATTAGTTATTGAGATTGGCTGTTCAAAGTATTTCCCAAAACATGTCATGTTAGGCATTATCTAGTGAAAAAAGTCATAAATGCCATGGATTGGTTTCGAGGCAGAGTTAATGGCGTTGATGTGGCTGGTGGTCCTTTCTGTCGTCTGCCTCAAGTGCTTGGCTTTCCCCAAGGAAAGGAAAGGATCCAGATCAGGGATAATAAATAATATTGTGATAACATTCAGACCTGAGACTAGGAGGGGCTGGTTACAGGACTTATTCCTGTAAGACTTGTCACGTTAACCCAAATTACAATTGTCACTGGTTGTGGCACAATCTTGTCACCCTCTCCCCAGGCGGTATCCGTCCTTTGCCTTTATCAGTCTGGTTAGGCTTTGGTGGCTGGAAACAGGAGAACCACACACATCAAATTTTTTTTTTTTTTGGGTAACAATTATTTCCCTGAAATATTTCATGTAGAGATTAGAAACAGAATTGATTCTATTCTGGTTGTTATGTTCAATCCCTTTTAATATTCTTAAACCCTCCTTTGGATGGATGCAGGACACAACATATTGATGTAAGGAAAGATTCAGTGAAAGGACAAGTATAAAGAACTGCTACATTACTATTATCTGGTAGTTTGGTATGTCTGTGGCATGGATTGTGAGGCCAGGATTGTAAAAAAGGTGCATTGTTATATTCATGTCATACCTTGTATAAGGCATCAAAGATGATGTAGGGTCCAGTTTCAAAGTTCTTGATGGGCTACGACTCTACAAGGACATTTGTTTGTAATAAAAAAAATGCATTGGTCCTGCTTTCTGTGACATTTCACAGAGACACAGGCTTACCAATTAGGGGCTATAAAAGGAGAAAGTCGATATCCACGACGATGATTCTACTCGCACGTAACCTGGCATGCCTCTAAGAGCTTTAGGTAAGCATATTGTTAGTGTCTATGTTCTAGCTGTTTCATGTTCTAATAATCCTCCTCTCATTGGTTTGCATTAAATGCCTTTCAATGAACTTTACAAAACCCTTGCCAATATTCTACTAATCATTATCCTTTCTTCAGTTATCATTAGTTTGAATTGATCTGTATATGTGAAAATTATGTCCATGTAGAGGACATTTGTATGTGCCATGGGGGAGAGATTCTCCTACATTGTTTTCTAGCTATTGCATTCGAGGGAAAAATTTATCCTTTAGAATTGACCCATTACAAACTTGAAATGGAGTCATTGCATACTGAATAAACTTAACTTCTATTGTGAGGGAAACAAATTTACTCATTGTAATACTTTCTTTGAGGCAGTTTTGTTTTTGTCTTCATAAAGCACATTTTTCATATGGACTTAAGTTTAAGTGTAAGCCAATTGTTTTGACTAGGTTTGAGAACAAACTAGATGGCGTCAAACCAAAACATTATTAGTCTTGCAAGGCTTGATATGAATTATCAAAATATATTTGCTAGAGGATAGTTGATGGGGATTGCAGGAACAAGCATGGTTCAAAGTTACGGTCTCGGTCGTCATCGCATTTCGGTGTTAGTCATCTCGATCTCGTCCATCTTGTCGCGTTTTGAGCGAGACGCAACTTTACACATTAAAGAATGTTTTAGCAAATTCAAAAAAATTATAGATAAATTAGAAAAAAATAGGATAATCATATTGGAACCATTAGATAAGCAAATATATCAAAACAGGCTCTAGTGTGGTATCATAACTTAAAAGTACACTATAATTAGGTTTTAGATATCTAAAATAATCCAAAATAACACAAGTAAACATAACATATTAATGATCAAGTATACATTTTGATCGATGGGCATACATTAAGATTTCTTTTTTTTTTTTTTTTTAAATTTTTTTATTTACAAAATAAAACCCTATTATATACTTGATTCGTTCTCAGATATCGTCTTGCCCTTGAACGAGATTGGGTTAACCTAGCGAGATCTCGTCCATCTCGGACGAGACTTTGAACCATGGGCACAAGGTTCAATAGGGTGTTTCAATTCAGCCTATTAATTTGAAGACCACGGGTTTACCTTAGTTATTTAGTTTTATTTTAAGAATTATGAATTGTTGCTTTTAAATTCTTAGACTTAGGGGTTAAGTTTTTTTTAACTATATTTGCTAGACTTGAGGCCTAAGTTGCTTAAAGCCCAAGTTTACTACTTTTGATGTAAATAGAGTCCTATATAAAGGCTCAATAACTCTTTAAGAAATCAACTCATGGTGAATTGAATTTGGTGTTCTTCCTTATTGTTTGGTGTTGATTCCAAATAAAGCTTTAGGTGCGAAGCCTAGGGTTCTTCCCTCCCCCCTCTTCTCTTCTTCTTCTTCCCATCTTCTCTCTCTTCTCTTTGTCTGTGTTCTACGTATGTGCCTTTATGTGCTTGTGCTGCATCAATAACCTGAAAATATATCATATGATGTTATGTTTTTAGACATTAATTGTATACTACCCTTACCATTCATGAAAGATCTTTCATATTGATAAATTTTAGTCAATGTAGTTAAAGCTAAGCGTTGATGTATTTTTTTGGAGAACTTTTTATTGGCAAGTTGGCGTGTAATTAACCTACTATAATAGATGGTTGAAAGAAAGAGGGCTTTATTTTCTTCTTATTTTGTCTTTTTTGGGGATGTATTGTTGCCTCCGTTGAAGGGAAAGTTTTTTTTTTTAAAAAAGAAAAAAAAATCAAACATTAGGTGGATACACAAAAGTGGTCATAAGACTGGGTCAAGCAATTGTCCAACTCATTCATAGGCTAGCATGATAAGCACTCAACATGTTGATCTTCATTTGTATATTTCACTAAACACATATACGCATATAGAGAACAAGTTAGCATGCATAGATGAGAATATTAGTGAGAGAGCGAGAGAGAGAGAGAGAGAGAGAGAGAGATTCTTCCCCACATTCACAAGCATTTATAGTGGTTCAATAACTTTCCTACACCCACTCTTGATGGGCCTCCTCACTTCCATCGGCTTTTCATTGTATGGGAAACCTAGGATTTTCCAAGGCTAACCATTAACTTTTGTGTGGTGTTTTACTTAGGTTCACCACAAACCTTTACAACGAGTTTTTATACTTTGACAAACTCAAGCTACACAACCCTAATCCCTCACGACTAGAGAGGTATGTTTAATAACTAAACGACAATAAACTTCGATAGCTTCTTATGGTTGATAGCTTTATTTTCCTCTTGAGTTATTTGGAGTTGAAGATGATGGCTCTTCAAGGGTTCAAATTCGGTTAGTCTTGATTGGTTCTATTTGGAAAGTAGGATAGGAATGAGTGCTCCAATCTATCTTGCTCTCTAGCTGATCTATGTTGCTCTCTAGCTCTTCTCTCTTCTTGGATCCTTCTTCTTTAGCCTAAGTCTTCTTTAACAGAGAGATGGGGAAACTAGCGATAAAACTTCTCTCCGAGCTTGCTACATACTCTTCTTCTCCTTAGGAAGAGTTTTCCTTTCAAAATGGGGAAATCCCTCACCTACCATTTTAACTTGAACAGAGCTTCTCTCTATTCTATCAGCTCACTAAGTCTGGATTTTGAAGATATTTTAATCTCCTTTAAATCCTATCCCTTAATCTAACCACATCAGAACTATTTCTGAGAATTTCCCAGTCTTTGGCTGCCCAACATATCTTCGGTAATCCGGAGTTTCTATCGGTCATTCGAGCATGTTCTTCATTTTGAATTCCTTGCTGCTTCAGTTGTCCAAACCCTTTTATGTTTGTCCAAGTTAGGGAGCTCAATCTTCTGCATTTGGTCATCCAAGATCTCTTTGGTTCCTCCGAGTCAAGGACCAAGGAACTCGACTTCTGAGGTTCCTTCAGTCCTCTGATGTTGTGGTTCTAGCTTTCCGTGAGTTAGGGACTCGGTTATCCGAGAATTTTTTCAGTCGTTTGACGTTTTGCAGCTCACTAAATTTGGATTTTGCCTTTTATAAACCATCAAGACCAGACTGTCTTGGTTCATTTTTCCTGTATAACTCTATTGTATTCTTCTTTTTTTCTTTTAATAATATTGAGGACCTATAGCACAGGATTGGAAGCGCCTAGGGTGCCAACGTAGTTAGGATGCTAAGTTGCTTTATGATGCTTGGAATCCTCTTTTTTGGTTCAAAAAAGAAAAAATAAAATGTATTTTGCTTGTAGGTGAACTTCAACCTTGAGTCTTGTCTTCTAAGAAGCACGGACACGGACATGTGACATGGTTACGACACGACACTTCGACACAGCAATTTTTAAAAATTCAAGACACGACACGGTAGGGATACGACAATAAATAAATAAATAAATAATATATATATATATATATATACATAATTTTATGTAATGTTTTAAAAAATTGTTGGAAGTTTGAACATTTTTGTACCCCACCATAAGAATTATATGGCTCACGGCATAATATTAGTGCTCTTTAACCCCATTTCATAAGTTAACTATAGTTGACTTAAATCTTACTCTAATTAAAAGCACTCTTTATAGCTGTACAGTGTACAAGAATCCCTTCCCTTCTTTTAAGTCTTCGGTTAATAAAGTCACTCATCTCCTGTTTTCCTTTCCAAAAAGCAATAAAGTCACTCATTATAGCTGTACAGTGTACAGGAATCCCTTCCCTTCCCTTCTTTTAAGCCTTCGGTCAAACAGTTCATCTCTTGTTTTCCAAATAAAGAAATAGGGGGAAGCTAGATGAAGGGAAGCAGACGCAGACGGGGGGAAGTGAGATGAAGAGAAGCAAACGGAGACGGAGAAGCGAGTCGGCAACAGCAACAGCAACCGCAGCAGCAGCAGAAGAGTTTTTTTTTTTTCAATTTTTTGTGGGTTTAGTTTCCCGACGAACTGAGGACGTCCACCTCCGTCAACGGCGAAAGGCAGTCTGCTCCCTTCTCATGCCGTGTTCTACAAGTGTCGGAACCGTGTCCCATAAGTGTCCGAAATTGTTTTGCAATTTTTATTTTTTGGACACGTACGGAGCGTGTCCGACACGTGTCGGAGGCGTGTCCGTGTCCGACACGTGTCGGACACAGCCATGTCTCCAAAACAGGCGTGTCCGTGCTTCCTAGCTTGTCTTTCTTCTTGAGAGCAACATACTTCCAAATCATTCAAACTTCAGCTACACATTGTAATTAATCTATGAATAAAATTTATTTCGCTTGTAGGTGAACTTCGAGCTTGAGTCTTGTCTTTCTTCTTGAGAGCAACATACTTCCAAATCATTCAAACTTCAGCTACACATTGTAAGTAATCTATGAATAAAAAGCCTAAGTCATGAAATTTCCAATACATCATTCACTGGTCATTTGCCCTTACAACAAGGTTGTAAAATTTAAAATTTTATTGATTTAAATATTTAATTTTAGCATTTTAAAAGTCTTCTTTGTATCTCCAGTCCATTGCTTAATCAAAAAGATGTTGCTTTACTTTAGCTCCCTTTACAAACAGTTTTCTTCGTCATTAAAATTTGTTCAGCCATTAAGGTGTTCTGCTTTTCTTTAGTCATGGTTTACTGAAACCCAAAATGAGCCTGGTATTTGTCACTCTCCCTATTGTCCCCACAGGTTTTACTTACAAGTAACTCAAAGTTTTGCTTATGCCAACCCCAGAAATCAACTACAAGCCACACTCAAAAAGAGAAACTTACATTCTGTATAAACTATGAGAAGCAAAAAACTTAAGACTTTATCGCAAACTGAGAGTTTGGACCAGTTCCTTTAATCGGAAAGTTTCATCAGCCAATTTTCCTGCCTTAAGTACTAATCATTTGCAAAATTAACTAGAAAGGTTTTCCAATTCTTTTCAAGTGGATAGCTTTTCAAGTACTTGCAATGTTTTCGAATTATTCTGAACAGTAGGGGAATGATATCTTACCTTTCCATTTATTTCTTTCTTAAGGTACATTGTCATCGCTTTTGTCACTGGAAATTCATTTTTTAAATTACTTCCAATTATTGTTAATATGTCCCCTGTGTACTCTCAAATCTTAATTCTAATGCCCAATTATTCCTAAGTTTCATATTAGTCTATATGTTTAGTGGGATATACGTGTAGTTAACCATCCACTAAATTGATCCACAATCATTTTTGGTCATTTGAACTGAACTTGCATATTGTCGACAACCCCATAAACCTGTATTAGGCTGACCAAGTTCTCATAAAAGTATTCATATATAAGCAAAGGACTGTTTCTTAAACTAAAAGGTCTTCTTTCTATCCTTAACTTCCCCTGATTTAAGTGAAATTATGTACTCAAGTTCCGTAGGTTCAGCACTGGTGCCCATCTAATCATCATGCATATAAGTTTAGGTCTTGGAAACATTTCAGGGGCTTTCATTTGTTTGATGAGAGAATTATATTTCCTTTGTAACTATGGAATGGTGATAGCATTGCTTACTAACTGAAACAATTACAGCTATTGACTTGCAAAAAGACAATAGAGATGGAAACAACTTACGATTAAGTGGGGGGGAGAAAAAAACATTAGTAAGAGCATTGTTAAAGTTGTGGAATATTTACTAATTGAAGGGTTAAATAATAAGGTAATCATCTTTCAAATTCTTATCACAATCTTTTAAATTAGGAACAATGAGTTAAATGGAATTTAGTTCAATTCTACTTACAAAAAGAAAAAAATTTATTCTTCAAAGACTAAATATAAATGACAAATTTATTATTTGTTCTAATTAATTAATTAATATTATTATTAATTTTTTTTTAATATTTAGAAAAAGGCAAGAAGTTATCAAAGAAACAAAAGGATATATCATACAAAATAATCTACTTGACCAGTCATTAATTAAAATGAACTCCGGGGAAAGCCACAGGTGACAAGATGTATTAATGTTCATCTATACTTTTATTAAACAAACACCATACCCCCCCCCCCCAAAAAAAAAAAACCCAAAATGGATGGATGGGCACTATGAACTACTAAAATACCCATGACATCAAAGTTGATTTCAAAGACAATATAGTTCACAAAAATTTAAATTTTGCCCAGTTGTCTACCACTTTCCTGGAATGAAACTTACTACCCATTATGTTCTCTACAATACCTGTCTTAAACCAACTAATGTATCATTTAGAAAACAAGAGGAGAATAAATAGAGGTAATATGCACACAAAGCCAAAGGAGCAGGTATGTAGTCGGTTTCTGTGAAGATGTTGGTTAGATATCTTTGGCTTGTCTCCTCATCAACTTTTCTTTTTTGGCTAAATGTCTCCTCATCAACTTGATTACACTTGATGTTGCCTTACTATCATTAAGGCTTTGGCATTGTCTGCTTAAACTGTTCTTTGAATTTACATTGCAGGAGACATTCTTCTAGGCCATATCTGCGCTCTCCAAATAATTCTGATTTTCTACACTAGTAGTTTGATTGATGTGGAAATTTGCTTGAGTGAGATTTTCCAAGTTCACCTGCTGGGTTAACTTAAGCTTTTTATTTTATATTTTATATTTATATTTTTTGATAGGAAACTTAAGCTCTAAAACACAACTTGAAATTATTATTATTGACAGCTTCACATTTTCCAGTATGCCAGCTGAGCCAAACCCACTTAATTTGATTTGATCCAGTCCAAGAATTGATGTAATTCTTGCCCTTGTACTCTGTTATCCAATCCTCATCTTTGTCAGTCTTGACCCCTACAACTTGGGGATGTTTATCTCATGTGTGTATATGAGTCTACTCTTTTTCACACAAAATATGGAGAAAACTGTTTCATCTGATTTATCTTGGTATTATTAGAGCAATAATCAGCCTCTTCGAGATCCATCGTTCTATACTTTATGAGAAATCACAATATCTAACACAATCTGGGGAGAAGTGTAAATCTTGATTCTGTCATGGGTTATAAATTCATTGTCTAAAGACTATGAAGGACGGACACTTCCCTAGAAGTGCTGTGTTCGTGTCGGACACGTATCGGACACGACACTAGTCCTGACACACCTTCTACACGGCACTTATCTCTTCCCATCTTTTTTCTTTTATATTTTCCTTTTTTTTCTTATATTATTAATGAATAACTTTACTAGAGTTTCAAAAAATAATACAAAAGATAGCATTTGAATGATGTTATCATGATGTCATCTAATTATATATATGAAATATATATTTTATTAATGGCATATTATTGCTGTGTTGTGTCCCTTGGTTTGAAGATTTGCTATGTCAATGTTTCCGTGTCGTATCGTAACCATGTCATGTGTCGGTGTCCTGTGCTTTTTAGTCTAAAGATGTGAATAATGGGGTAATTTATGCCAAAACGGCTTGTAATATGTGGATTGACAATGCAGAGGCCAAGACTCACAAAACAATGCCGTATGAGTTTTTCAATTTAAGGGAGACATTGCAATGCTGGAACAAGGCCGACTCTGTTTCTTCCCATTTTACTGTTTTGGTGGGATACTAGGATGAGTGCGGAACTTGTACTACTACTCCCCATTTCACCTATGGAGCATCGATATAAGGAGCTCATTTCCAATCAAGAAAAAGCGCATCAATTTTTATTGGATGGATCTGAACGAGTCCTTTGCCACTTTTAGAAGTAAAAATATTGGCAATGGTCCCATTGCGTAACCTAGACAATGTTTTTATATGTGCTGATGGTTGCCAATTAAGAAGAGAAGCAATGGTACAAATTAATGCATATCTCATAAACACCAACAGCACGTTTGTTTGGCTAGCTCATTTCATTCTATTTTGATTCCCCCGATTCTGTCTAAACAATCAAGCCACAGGTGTTGTTAGCTGTTATGTTGGTTGCAGATTCTAATTATATCGCAGCAACAGTACATGAAAAAGTACAGCAGGCGAAAGGAAATCTTAAATGCAACCAGTGTGGCTTGAGGGCTTGACTTACCACACTAACGAAAGATGCTACAATTTGGTGGTGGGCTATTGAACAAATTGTAAAAACGCCTAGCAATATTGAGAAGAAAACTGGTGATCACTCAGTAAATCCATTATACATGTTGCAAATCACAGCCCACAAGCTGTTGGTGTAATAGGGCTGGGATTTTTGTTGTTGTTGTTGTTGTTGTTGTTGGTGTAATAACCAAAAAACAAAAAAAAAAAAAAAGGGCCACAAGCTGTTGGTGCAGCTATTAGACCTAATGGTGGTGCTAGCATTGGCCTTGGTGGTTATGGCTGCCACTTCGCTAATACTGGGTTGACTGCGGATGAGTACACAGTACAACAACTATATTGAACATTTTAAATGTTGATAATCCTATATCCTAGCCAACCTTGCCTGGTCACCATTGTTGTAATCCTGTTTTTCCTTCTTTGCCACCTTTATGGATCATTGATGGTGGAGCATCAGACCATTTTACACTGTTGACAAAAAAAAGGAAAAAAAGAAAAAAAGAAAAAAGGAGATCATATGGGAAACCTGTTAAACTGCCAAATGGAACCTGCATTCTAGTAATCCATATGGGAAACATTGATATTTTCTCTAACTGTTTCTTTACTAATTAATATCCTCTTAATAGCTTAGTGGTGCAGCCAGGATTTTTTCTTGACCCAGTCATTTTTAATCTATTGTTTTATTTTTATTTTTATTTTTTAATATTATGAACTAAAAAAAAAAAATTAATTGACCTCACTACAGTATAACTCTATTCAAGAAATCAAAACTTTTATAATTATCCCCAATGCTTCTTCATATTTTAGAAGTGTCAAATGATAGCCTCATTATCTTTATATGCCATTAAATATACCCTTTATAAAACAACTAGGACCAATTAAAATATAAACAATGATAAAAGAATGAAATTAATAGCAACAAAATAATAAAATTTATAATAGCAAATAAAACTAAAAGGGCATCCCCACGTGGCATCGCCACTGCTTGTTAGGACATAGGGTATAGACGCGAATTCTGTGAACAGTAATTAAGGGCTGTATCTTTTGTCACTTTTCATGTGTTGCACTACCTTGAAGACCAAAGAGTGAAGAGTTGAAGACTTTTGGGTGAATCGAGCCAATTCTCACCTTAAGTATGGTAAGTGATACAGAGGCCCTAATGAATCATAGATTCATTAAGTGAATCTATGATTAAGCTAGGTTTTTTAATATAGACTTTTGGCCTTTGTCTCTTGTATAAGCTAGGTTTCGTGTTTAATTAAGTGAAGAGGCAAATTGGGATTCTATCTTGGAAGCATTCGAACGACAATATGGGATGTTTGGACGATAAGCAACTTGAATGACATAGGCCATTGTTTGAACGGGATTCAGATTTAGTGCAGTTGGCTACTTTTACTACATGGTGCAGTAATGTAGGATCAATGACACGTGGCAAGGAGGAAAAAATGAAAAATTGTTAAGCGTTGGGTGTTAAATGCATCTCTCAAATTTCAATCCTCTATTTCTCCTCCTTACCACGTGTCATCGATTTTACATTTGCTGCACCATGCAGTAACTGTAACAAATCCAAATCCCGTTCGAACACATATATGGTAGGCAGAAAGCTTAGAAAGCCTACTGGCATACCTACGTTCACACATGCTAGCATACGTTCGAATGACATGAGCCTTGAAACACATACGATTTTTGTTTCTTTCCTAAATTTTGAAATCCTATACATACCTCTAAAACGTTAGATATAAATACTTCCTATGTTGTCGTAAGAAGAGGAGTGAGGAAAGAGTGTGGTTATCGTGAGGGAGAGGCATACCTCATGAACTCTTGCAATCTAGAGATGATTTCCATTGTTGAATCTTGAATCACATTCTCTAGAGATGTAACATATGCCTATCTCACCTAGGATTTGCATAAGAATTTGGTTGATTTCTATTCGTCTATAATCAAGAAAATTGTCCAATAATCGTTTTGGAATATATCCGCATGAAATTTAGTGGCAAAACTTGGCCGGGGATAAACCTTAATTGACAAGCTTGAGGTAGAATATATGGACTGGCACATATACAGTACCTACCCATCCTGTGGCAAAACTTGGGGATAAACCTTAATTTACAAGCTTGAGGTAGAAGATATGGACTGGCACATAACATAGTACGTGCCCATCCTGTGGCTCTCGCAGACGTCGTTTTTAATTTTTATTTTTTTAAGGCGGCAATTGCAACCCCTCAACTTTATTTGTAAATCCCGTTTCTTTTTTTTTCTTCACTTTTCAAGATTTTATGAAATATATAAAAGGTTTTTATGAAAATTTATTGCGTTATCTACCAGAAAACATTATTTTGAACAACTTTGTAGAAAAGATTTTTTTCAAAATCTATCATTTAATAGGACTTTTTGGCTATTTGCAATCTCTATTTTATTTTTACAAAAACGATAATTATAAATGGCAAAATAATCCACTTAAATAACAAATTTCGGAAAATTTCTTTTGACCAAAATTGTTCAAAATGATGTTTTTTAATGGACATCACAATAAGATTTTGTAAGAACCTTTTATATTTTTTATAAAACCTTGAGAAGTTTAAAATAAATGGGGTATGCAAAAAATGTTGAGGTGTTGCAATTATCACCTTTTTTTATTATTTATATATAGAGATAGTTACGTCTTTTTGGTTACTTTTGATTTATAGTAGACTGATGTTCTATGCATCTCTTATTGCTTATATTTGTTTCATTATCACATTTGCTTATTTATTTTCTTTAATACTTTGCTTTCCATTTATTATCATATTGCATGTTACCATATTCCTTGACACATAATTGCATGATATAAGGTCTAGCCCATTTGGGTTTATTTATTTATTGAAATTGTAGCTAACAAGTGTAAGTGTGTGTGTGTGTGTCCGGGGGTGGGGGGAGTGTTTCAAACCCTGATTGGGCATCGTTAAGTGCATAGCACCTTTTCGATAGTATCCGTTAATTCTGAACCAAGATTAAAATCTCTGATTATAACAAATTAAATTAACCTGCTAGAGGTCAATTGGTTCCTTGACCTATGAACCAAATAGTGACTTCTCTCCATGCCAGTCTTTAGAGTTAGTTGCGTATTCCTAAGCCCTATGTGTTTGGACACAACATTCACAATGGAGACTTAGTTGGGGATAAAGGGAGATTTCGTAATACTTGTTGGCTATAATTAGAAATAAGACTTGATTGGGAAAGACAGGCCAAACTATAAACATGTGCACAAGATTCATTTTACCCCTAATGATAGATTGAAAAAAGGCTTGGGGTATGGCAACTTGGCATTAGTATCATTAACCCACAACTTGTGTCATTAGTTAGCCTGTGATAAGCTAGTGAGTATGTTAATGAGTCGCTTTTTTCAGCGCCCTATAGTTTAAGTGACCCTAATGAAAACCTGTTGACCAATCACACTAGATGTCCCTCGAGACCTTTGCATAACCTTGTTGAATGCCTATCATATTACATGTCATGCCGCATCCATATAGGTTGCATATCGTAGGTATGGGGCAAGATCCATTTCATTCATGCCTTTTTTGACGTGAGCTCAATCGAGGGAAGGTGTGGAATGTTGTTATTGGACCTTGGCCCATGAAAAAAAACTGAAAGAAAGAGTACTACTTCATGGGACCAATTTATTGAGCTGAAAACATGAGACCACTGATGTGGCTAAACCTTATTTGTTTATTTCAAAAAACTCTGTTAACTGAAACAAGCACCCCTAAAATCATGGGATTGCTCATATCCTTTCAAAAATGAGTAACCCCCATGATTTCCTCTCTTTTGTTGCAAGTTTGAGGCTTAATTTTAAAAATCTAAACCCTAAATCTAGTTCAAAAACTTACTTAAAATCATTGACAATCTAGTTAATCTTATACTTAACTAGTTAATCAAACCCTAGTTAATCTATTTAATCTTGTAAAATTAACTAGATAATCAATGATCCTAGTTCAATACAATTGTAATTTCCTCTTCTCTACCAGCAATTTTAATTTGTTGGGGGTAAATGGCTTAATTTTTAGAAATCCAACCCCTAAATCTAGTCTGAAAACCTACTTAAAATCGATCATTAAAAATCTAGCTAATCTTATAAAATTAACTAGTTAATCAAAACCTAGTTAATCTATTTAATCTTGAAAAGTTAACTAGGTAATCAATTATCTAGTTTAATACAACCAGAAGTAAGAACAAAAATTGAAAAGAAAAAGGGTGGAAGAAGATGAATCCAGTCGCGAGACCTTAATATACCAACAGGACGTTAGTTGCCGGAGATGGGGCTTGATGTTCAAGGTGGAAGAAAGGTCCAATCCTTCCAGTGACGATCTTCCCACTGACTTCCCACCGACGACTGAACTAGATTTGGAAAACACTAGTGAAGATAAAAAGTTGCCTGAGATGGGGCTTGACTGAAAGGTGGAGGAAGAGTCCAATCCTCCTAAAGATGATCTTCTCACTGACTTCCCATTGACAACTGCACTAGATTTAAAAAACCATTGAAGATATAGCACATCTCCCCCTCATAGCATCCTAGTCAACTTTGCAATCAATCTCGAGGAAGGAGAGAACAATGATAAATAGCAAAGTGACTTCGCCGATGATGGGGTTTAGTGTGGGTATGGAGAGGAGAGAGATAAGATAAAGGAGCTTCTTGAAGAAGCTTATCAGTAAGTACAGTATGACGAGAGAATAGAGAGGGGGGAGAGAAATAGATAGATTTTTCAAGAAGCACCCGATTTTAACGCTTTTTTTTTTTTTAATATCATTTTTTGATACTTAACAGAGTGTTACGGTCGGCTCGCGTTAGGTCTACGTGAGTCGGCCCGTGCATCATTACCCTTTTTCATAAAAGATAAAGTTTAAAATTCAAAAGTACATTTTTATTTTGATAATCAAAATTGTCAATGAAAGATTAAAAACTCTTTAGATATACATTCAGATTTTTTTTTCTTCATAAAATGGAATATTTAAAGAGTTTATATTCATATATATTATCATGCAACTTGATAATTGCTCTAGGAAAAAGAATTTGAGTAAGAATCTAGTTTTAATTTGTTAAGAGTTTGAGTTAAAATTTAACTTTCATTTGTTACCAAATGATAAGAATGCTTACTATGTGTTTCAATTAAAGGAAGGGAAGATATGCATTTTTCTTAAAAATAAGGGTATATTGGTCATTCAAAAGTTTTTATGAGATTCACCCTTTATAGGTAGTATAGATAAGTCGAAACCAAATTAAAGTTGAATTACAAAGTTAATTATGTTTCAAACTTAGCTTACAGCCCAATGAATATGAGAGATTATGAGATGTGCACTTTTGTAATTGGACCCATGTATCAACCAAATGGCTACTCCAAATTTATCTGTAAAGAGTACTCTTAATAAAATGACGTTAAGAAATTTGCACTTTGTAGGATATTATTGTATCTTTGAATTGAAACTCAAAAAATATTCACCTTGCATAATTGCTTGGTAGGTATGGCATGTGTTTCATGAAGATGAGTTTTTTTACAACAAAATCCTATTAAAATCAATGCTTTCGAATCAGTGGTAGCTGCCAATATCTAATACCCCAATACCTATTCTAATTTCCAATCCCCATCTTATTACTCTATTATCTTAAACCCTACAACTTGGGGGATGTTTTATCTCATGTGCGTATATATATTTTTGTACCCTAGCTTTCCACATGAAATATCGGAGAAAGTGGTTAATCAATTATAGTTACATTAATAGAATGACAAACAAAGGAATAGAAGTTGACCCTATCAAAATTAAGGTTATACTGGAGATGCAACCACCAAAAACGGAGAAAGAAATAAGGGGTTTCCTGGGGAGACTACAGTACATTAGTAGGTTCATAGCGAGACTCACGTCGACCTGTGAGCCCATCTTCAAGCTGATGAAAAAGGGAGAACCAAAAGTGTGGAATGACCAGTATCAACAGGCTTTTGAAGCCATAAAAGAATACCTAGTTAATCCACCGGTTCTGGTTCCACCATGTCCAGGGAAACCTCTATTATTGTACTCGTCAGTCTTAGAGGAAGCCATAGGAAGTATGCTAGCACAGCAAGATGATTAGGGGTGTGAACATGCTATCTACTATCTAAGAAAAAAGCTGCACAGATATGAGACAAGATACACAATGGTGGAAAAGTCATGTTTTGCGTTAGTATGGGCTATCCAGAAGTTGAAACATATCCTAGTACATTACGAAGTATGGGTTCTTTCTCGGATGGACCCCCTCAAGTATCTATTCAAAAAACCTACGTTGAACGGGCAGTTGTCACGGTGGCTATTCCTACTGGCAGGGTTTGACCTAACCTATGTAACTCAGAAAGCAATAAAGGAAGGAGCAATAGTAGATTACTGTGCTGAGCACCCAGTCACGGGGCAACCTTTTAAAGATGATTTCCCAGATAAAAATCTCTTCCTGGTGGAATATTCAAAGGTATGGAGGATGTATTTCGACGGAGCCTCAAATCAGTATGGGGATGGAGTCGAAGTTATTCTTATTGCACCCGATAATTCCCACGTACTGTGTCAATCAAACTGAATTTTTGGAACTCTAATAACACGGCAAAATACGAGGCATGTATAGTAGGGTTGGAAGCATTGCTGGCATTGGGAGTTCAAGATGTAGAAGTCTTTGGGGATTCAGCATTGGTTATTGCACAAGTTCAGAACATATGGAAAACTAAAGAGGAGCACCTGAAGCCTTATCAAAGATACTTTTAGAACTTAGCCCAGAAATTCTGAAAAATAACCTTTACCCCTTTGCTAAGAATCGAAAATCAGTTTGCTGATGCTTTAGCTACCCTAGCCTTGCTGATCAATATCCCTACAGAAGTCCACCTACAACCACTTATCGTACAACAAAAATCCCAACCAGCCTATGAAACTATAGTCATGGCTATAAATGAGGAACTTAACTGACGGTGAATCGTGGTATTTTGATATCCAAAACTTTATGGGGTAGGGAAGATATCTGGAAGGAGCTGATAAGAAGGATCACAAAGCACTGAGACTGTTGGCTACACAGTATATTATATGTGGGGGAAAACTGTTCAAGAGATCACATAATGGCACTCATTTACTGTGCGTCGATGAAAGAACAGCCCACTTATTGATTACCGAGGTACACGAAGGGGTATGTGGACCACACATGAGCGGAAGGATGCTATCGAAAAAGCTGATTAGACTGGGTTATTATTGGTCAACCATGGAGTCGGATTGCATACAGTATGTAAAGAAATGCCACCAGTGCCAAGTTTATTCCAATATGCAATATATGCCACCAGTTGAGATTACATCAGTTGACATCACCGTGGCCGTTCTCAGTCTAGGGAATCAACATCATCGGGAAGATCACACTAAAAGCAGTGGGAGGGCACGAGTACATATTAGTAGCCATCAATTATTTCACCAGATGGGTAGAAGCGGCAGCCTACGCAGAGATAAAAGCTAAGCACATAGGCAAAGTTCATCGAGAAAAACATTATCTGTAGGTATGGGGTACCTCATGAAGTCATTTCGGATAATGGACTGCGTTTCCAAGGAGAAGTCCAGAAGGTGTTCCAGAAATACCTCATTAAGCATCATAAATCCTCGCCTTACACACTACAGACCAACGGGGCAGTAGAAGCAGCCTAACAAGAACGTCAAGCGCATCTTAGTCAAATCAGCCAAAACGTATACAGACTAGGCAGACAGGCTGCCATATGCGTTATGGGGATATCGAACATCCATTAGAACGTCGAACGGGGCAACTCCTTATTCTTTGGTATATGGCATGGAAGCGGTATTACCAGCGGAAGTAGAAGTGGAGTCACTGAGGGTCATGATGGAAAATCAAATCCCAGAGGCTGAATGGTTAAGAGCATGGTACGAGCAGTTAGACCTCTTAGATGAAAAGAGGCTCAAGGCCCTATACCACGTACAAGGTTATCAACGATGAGTGACCAAGGCATTTAACAAAAGGGTGAAGCCGAGAAATCTGAAGGAAGGAGACCTAGTGCTGAAAGAAGTATTAGCCCATGTCTCAGATCCTAGGGGTAAGTTCAAACCGAACTGGGTGGGCCCCTACATTATCAAGACCATACTACCAAGCGGAGCTGTTAAAATCATGGATGAGGAGGGGAATGAGTTTACAAACCTCGTCAATATGGACCTGATTGCGAAAGTATTATATTTAAGTAGACTAATTCTGTATGAACAAGGGATCCTATTAATGCTAAAGTTAATAGAAATAATTTCACTTTATTGATGATTTCAACTAATACTTTGATAGTCCTTTATTTGATTAATAAGTCTAAAAAAGGGGAATTAAGACATAATGCAATGTAAACTATGAGGAGAGCAATAACATTGTGAATCATTTCTTCGTCTTCTTAAGCGCTGTATCTTTTGCTCCACTCGTCTTTCTTTTGTGCTGATTCTCTGCTGAGTCTGATGACTTGAGATCCTAAGCAAGCCACGCGTAGTACAAAGCAGAGGGACTAATAACTTTGGGAATAGCAACCTAATGAATCTGAATCCGTGATGACCATAGTTCCTGAATGCGCTTAATGATTTGGAACCGCAGAGGGCACGCGTAGCCAAGATGATCTTTATCAATTGGGTTATAAGGCAATCTGCATTGTTTTTGGATACGAAGACTAGGACAGAAAGATACCTCGGACAAGCCGGCTAGGATCACGTATTGGGGCAACACTAGCCTCAAAGTCATATCGCAAATTTTCCACTATGGGCAGTGCCAGCGAATGCTATGACAAGGTATATGGGTCAGCATGTTGCGAATGACTTCATCTTTAGGGAAAGGCTTCAGAAGCGAACGATGCCGGTAATGCTGAGGCCGGTAAAGCCACGGGCGCTCCACGGGCTCGGGGATCAGTTGTAACCGCTCGAGGAGCCAAATCTGCAGAAGATAGAAAAAAGGTCAAAATGACTATCATGGTGCGTAAGCACTAGGTACCCTCAGCAGACGCATCATGTGTACGCATAACCCATAGATGCGTACGCAACAAAGACAGAACTACAGAACCTGCAGAAGCAAAGGACTGCCTCCGATTGTTGAACTTTCACCACAAGCCACTTTGTCCAAGCCATTCAAAGTATCTGCTAGAATCATTATGCACGGGTTTTTCTCTTTAAGATGGGGCAAAACGCGCACTAGAGATGCAGGCGCCTTACCAGGACCATTAAAAAGGATCGTGGATATCACTGCAGAAGCACAACACGCTCAGGTAATAGTCTCGGAGACTACCAATTGTTGGAATAAGCTGACTCTAAAAATGGGTCACCACAGACAAAAGGTCGACATCATAATTCGAATACCATACATGAGCAGCTCGCAGAGAAATCCCAAAGGCAGTTGAAAGCTCGTCAGCTTTGATAAGATCGACAATCGGGAGCAGAACTATGGGAAAATTGGTTGCGACCCAAGATAGCGCCAAATTTTTCCATGGTAGGGCATAACTTTGTGTTGTTAAAACGGAAGATGTGCCGTCGAGGGTCCCAAAATTCCATCACCACATGCAAAAATGGGAAGTTGATACTCACCATACAGTAATCGAACGGCGAGGGTAGGCCGAACTTTACATTGAAATCATCCCGGGCTTGACGGTCTAAGCAATGGAACCATTGCAGGATGGTTTTTTGTGTTTCAGAGTCTCCTATCGTCTTTTGATTGTTGGAGCGGAGTAGAGAGGGACGTTCACTTTTTATAGGGGAGAATCAAGACTCCTAATCCTAGAGGAACTAGGATTTAACATATGGAGCGTAAGTAAAATTCCTAGATGTGTATGCACCAATGTGCGTACGCATCAAATTATAGTGCGTACGCACCGAGTCCTGGTTTTACAGCAAGTTTAAATGGTCTATCCTAATTCGATTCCTGTGTTATCGGTTCATCGCTCACACCGGTTGTTTCACTCACGAGTCGCTACCATACCCAGTTGGCATGCTGATTTCAGAGTTCTAAAGAAATAAATTAATGTTCATATGGCGAAAATAAGAAGAAAAGGAGGCAAGCAATCAAAGCTATGAAAAAAAGCAAAAGTACCGAAAGTAAATGTTTAGGTACAACCCCCAAAATATCCAAAGCGAATAAATATATGTCCAAAAATAAATAATAAGATTGTTCCACAAATAAACTAATGCCCCTAAGAGTGGGCACCCGATGAGCTAGCACCACCACGACCTCGTGGAGGCTGCACCACACTCTGCTCCTCCCCATCATCTCTATCGTTGTCGTCATCGCTACCATCATCCCCTCAGTGCCAGATCCTGGGACCCCCGTGCAACTGCCGAATAGTCTAGGACTGGTCTATGCATATCTGCTTGAGTCCGCCTATCATCTGATAGACGAACTCGGTCTCAGGAATCTTCAGCTACAACACGCACAAAGGGAAATTAGGACAGGCATTCATTACATCATAACCATGTGTTTGAGGGAGACAAATAGATGTACCTGACGTTTGCCCGAAGTAATGGGACAAGGATAGGCCTAGAATCCCTCTGAATGTGCACGTCACGGATTCAGCCATCGTGGCGAAATAGGGGAACGTACCAAGAAGGAAATATCGGAGGAAAGCTACCATCAGGTGCACCCGGCATCGGAACCTAACAAAAGATGAATGAGATAGGGGCATCTAAGTGAATGGGGAATTTACAGGGAGCAACCATGTACTTGATGGCCCGTAAGATGGGGCATGAGCTTCTCACGAGCAAACGTCAGAAAGGTCTCGGGAGGTCCCAACAGCCGGGACAGATAGTGAATCCCCTCGCGCCACTCCTCTAGGTCCATCGAGCTTATCGAGTAAGGGATTCAGGGAGAAGGTAGGTGGGTCGTAGGGAACCCAGAAGTGAAGCTCAGGATTAGCCATGAGCTGGGGGACAACCTTCTCAGCAAAATAGAAGGCCCGTGTTCACGAGTAAGACAAAAGGCAGGAAATCTTTGACATCTCCCGTGCATCATCTTCCCACTCCTGAGGACCCAACTCAGGAGCCCCTACCCAGGGACGAGCATTCACCTGCAAAGAGAAAGGATTAGTACAGTCCAAGGAAACACAAAGGGGAGAAGAAAGTAAAGGAAGGAAAAGAAGAGAACAGGAAGAAAATACCTTATCCAGTCGGTCTAGGAACTCCCAGACCACAATATGAGAGGCCTCATCCCCCTCAATGAAGGGATATAGAGTAAAATACTCGTGTGCCCATAATTGCAGGGACCATAATAAATGTACAAGAATTGTAAGGGGTAAAAAAAAAAAAGAAAAAAAATTGAGATGCACTAGAACGATGAAAGAGTAACTTACCCCCCATAAGCGCCAGCAGCCAGTCGGATTAGACACCTGACGACTCAAGGAATCCATGGTGGCATAAAGATGAGAAAGGACCGCGCTACCCCAATCGTACTCCCTGGCAGTCCTCAAGAGCCAACAACCATCCGGGCTTCACAGTCTGCACTAAGTTAGTGACCAGGAAGGCACCCAAATGATACATAATAAAGGTTCTTGCTATCTGGGCTCGCTCCTCAGCTGTGTCCTGGCCTCGCCTTTGGAAGGCGGACCTCAGTACTGGATACTTCATCGTGGTAGAAAGACAAAGTACCCCTAATAATCGTAAGGTCAAGGCCTTGCGATCTCTCTCTTCCAACTCAAAAGTGAACCGTCGACCCCTCATCCACAGTCCAGTCAGGCGGTAGAAGTCGTAGGGAGTCATCATGTACTCCCGGCTGGCAATATGGAAAGTATGGGTGGTGTCCCACCAACGCTCAGCCAATGCAAGGATCAGGGTAGGGCTAGGCTGTCGGGTGATGGTATCACGGGCAAGCTTCCCAAAGCCCGCATCAGTGACTAGTTGCTGAGTCTCGGGGGTCAATTGGCTCCACCACTGAACCAGACTGTCCATGCTGCCACGCCCATACTTCTTCTTCGGAATCTGCACAAATAAGAATCAGGTAAGTATACAGGTATGAAGGAAACCACCTTTCTTATCACTGTTCACTCTGTGTGCATACGCACTGTGTAATAGAACGTACGCACCACACGGTGTGTACGCAGGATCATAATATGCGTACGCACGTCAGGATTAGTTCATTCTTTGGCCTGACTGGTTGCGTTCACCGTCAACGTGATTGCGTACGTGCTGTATCTACTTCCTATATGTGAGGCCAGGTCAGGTGGTCTGGGTTTAGCCATTCTCATGAACCCACTCCCTTAAAATTGAGGTCAGACCCCATTCGTTCGGTTCTGATAGCCAAACTAAGTTCATGGTTGCGTACGCAGTGCCTAATGTTGCATACGCACCTATGAATCCTGTTTCTCTTAGCACCGAGTTTTGAATTCCATACTACCATGGTTTTTGTCAAGGTTTCATAGAGGAGAGGGGGTGTTGTTTTTAAAAAAAAAAAATCAAAAAACCACTTCGGTATATTTTTTTTCTTTTCTTTCGAAATCTATTGAGACAGGTTGAACACGTGGAGGCGTACGTAGTCTTTCATATTGCGTACGCAGCCACGCATCCAGCCTCGCCCACCAGTATGTTCGAACCTCTTTCACTTCATAACAGGTTTCGCAGGGGAAGGGGTATGTCTCGAAATTTAAAAGAAGAAAGAAACCATTTTTACAGAATATGCATGGATAAAAATCGAAATTTGAAGAAAAGAAAAGAAAAAAAAAAAAAAACAACAACAACAACAAAGAAAAGGAGAAGAAAAGGAAGAGGGTATAACAGTACGGAGGAAAAGAAAGATGACTTACCCGTTGCTGTCGTGCAATGTGAGAACGATGCTCCGTCGGACGGGGTAAAATCTCCAAAATGGCGTTTGGGGGAAGTTGTGGGTCCACCTGTTGATTACGAAGCCTTCCTCATCGCCTCGAGCTCATTTTGGCGCCATTAAAGCTGAATGCGAGCTTCGAGTTTCGCATTAAGGAAGAAGGAGGGATAGAACAATGGAGGGAAGAGAGATTAGTAGAGAGAGAGAGAGGGAATGTGAATGGGGGTATGCGAAACCGCTGGAGTGGTTCTCGGGGTAATAGAGAACTGTCTCGTCGAAGACGAAGAGTTGCAGCTTTTTGCATTCCTTCAGGTGAAACGGCACCATTTTCAGTTTTTTAAAAAATAACTTTCAATGTGATGCGTACGCAGGTATTATTATTTCAGACGCAATATGCGTACGCCGCATTGATACTTACGTACTGCACGACTTATATGATGAAGTAAAATAAGCTTTCGGTCTTTTTAAAGATCCTAAACTCATCACCAACCTTCTTCAAGGCCCATTCGTCATATAGGCCTTCGTCAAGGTCCATCCTCGCCATAGGACCACTTTGGGTGACTATGGGCTTTCTTTAAGGCCCATTCATTACATAGGCCTTTGTAAAGGTCCGTCCTCGCCATAGGACCACTTCGGATGACTATAGCCTTTCTTCAAGGCCCGTTCGTCATATAGGCCTTCTTAAAGGTCTGTCCTCGCCATAGGACCACTTCGGATGACTATGGGCTTTCTTCAAGGCCCATTCGTCACATAGGCCTTCGTCAAGGCCTGTCCTCACCATAGGACCACTTCGGATGACTATGGGCTTTCTTCAAGGCCCATTCGTCACATAGGCCTTCTTAAAGGTCCGTCCTCGCCATAGGACCACTTCAGATGACTATGGGCTTTCTTCAAGGCCCATTCGTCACATAGGTCCTTCGTCAAGGTCTGTCCTCGCCATAGGACCACTTCGGGTGACTATAGGCTTTCTTCAAGGCCCATTCGTCACATAGGCCTTCGTCAAGGTCCGTCCTCGCCATAGGACCAATTCAGATGATGAATAGGGCTTTCTTCAAAGGCCTATTCATCAGATGGGCCTTTGTCAAGGTTATTTAGTTTGAAATAAGTGTCTTTGTTTGTACTTCATCACTGCCCAGATGAAGTTTTCATTTTATTACTTTTAAACGATGGCGGGTTTGATCTCTGTAAGGAGTACGTAGGTAAGTTAGGTGATCCCTAATTTCAACCCGAATTGCTGTTTTGAGCTTTGATTTTGAATCATTAGTTGGTCAAAGCGGTCCAATCTATAATGTCTTCCGATGTAACTTGTCGAGCGAGTAACATCGAAAAAAGGGCAACCGTAGACACCCTATTTTGTACCACCTAATAATTCCAAAATCCTTTTTATCCCAATGATGATAATTATTGTTCGACCTAAAGCACGTGAAATAATCCCGAGCTGGCTCGTGGAATCACAGCAAGACTTCAGCAAAATTGCACAAAGAACCCATGCGTATGCATCCCCATTGGATGAGTACGCATCAGGCGTACGCAAGTACTTGGGTTGCGTACGGACCAAACCTTATTTTTCTGAAACCACGTTTCCCTGTCTGCGAGGACTGTCTAACTCGGGAGTTAGAGTCCATTTGGGATAGAGAAGAGAGAGCAATTTGGGGAGGGACTCCCAAGAACCCTAGTAAACCCTATAAATATACCATTATAATTCTGTAGAAAGGGATTCAAAAAATTCAGAAAATAGAGAAAAGAAATAGGAGGGAGAGACGACTTTGGGATACTAGGAGAAGGAGAATTGCTTGAAGGAGAGCTGTGATTCCAAAGGACTGCAAAGGAGGACCGATCGAGACAAAAGGCGAATAAAACTGAGGGTAATTCTCTATCAATTTCCATTTAGTTTAATGAATTGTGGTTATGCATGATTGAAGTAATGTTGGTACAATTATATGCATGTTGGTTGATGCGTTTTATTTATTATGCATGATTATGGGTGAAATAGGATGTTAGAATGCATGCTTAGGATGAATAAGTTGTATAATCATTGTATATCATGCCATGATAGTGGAGTAGGTTGAACCTGAATAGAACCGACTGCCTGCTTACCGTAGTTAATATCGATTAATGATGTTAATTTGGATATGTTAGGCAAATATTCGTTCTCATGATTTTGTAGTGATTTTACCTGTTTGCAGTATTCTAGATACTTAATTCCAGGGTTAGTTTAGATTGTTTTCTGTTTTCTGGAATCTGGGATATGCCTATCAGTTGCGTACGCACTTCCCATTGATGCGTACGCACCCCCTGTTAAGGCAGACAGCCTTTTGCTTTCTAGGGTTTTCTGCATGATAGTAGTTAGGGAGTCTCGTGTCTTCACTGTTATTGTCTAGCATGTACGTGGGTTATTGAAACAGGGCTAACAGGAGATCAGGTACCCAAATAAGGGTGCGTACGCAACTGGCATAGGCGCGTACGCACTAGGTGAATTACAGGCAGAAAACCTATCCTTTGTTTTAATTATGTTTGGTCTTATTATCTGTTTCTTGATTGTTCATTCTGCATCTTTTCATTCATTACTGTGCGATAATAATTGTTGCATGTTTTAGGGTTAATTTTAATTGAATATCGAATTAATTATGGCCAATAGTTATGTGTGGGGGCCAGTTCCGACCGGGCATTGTCAGGTACCTAACACCTTCCCGGTAATGTACCCTAGCTCCAAACTTGAATCTCTGGTTATGACGAGCTGGACCCTACTAGGGTTTATTGTTCCCAGATCATAACTGGGTGGTGACTCCTCTCCGTGATTAGTCTTTCGATGCTAATTGCGTATTCTCAAACTATCGCGGTGGTTAAAATATTTCTCTTTAGGGCGTGGTGCTCACACCAGTAGTCTCAATTGTGCTATTACTTTCTCGTATATTGTAGGACCTACACTCGAAGAAGACGATTGGAGTGGGTAGACAACAAGGAGGACTCTACACTCTGCAACCACCTAAAGTTGTTGCCTTCTCTGCTGCTTAATTTGATCTTTGGCACTGGCGTCTAGGACATCCATCTTCTTCCCGTCTTCAGTGCATAGCTACTTCAAATAATGATGTTTTTGTTTCCCCTTCTTGTCATTGTCATGTTTGTCCCCTGGCTAAACAAACCAGGCTTCCTTTTGCTCGTAGTTCAATTTCCACAACTACACCATTTGAGTTGCTTCATTGTGACATTTGCGGTGCATATTCCATCCCTTCTTTGAATGGTGCACATTATTTCTTAACTATTGTTGATGATTTTAGTCGATTTACATGGATTTATTTGATGTGATATAAATCTGAAACTCCTTTGTTTCTAAAATCATTTGTTAATATGGTGAAGACCCAATTTAATCTTCCAGTTCGCATCATTCGTTCCGACAATGGTTTAGAATTTTTTGGCCATGAAATTGACTCTCTTTACTATGATGGGATCATCCATCAGCATAGTTGTGTCTCCACACCTCAACAAAATGGGGTTATGGAAAGAAAACATAAGCATTTACTTGAGGTTGCCAGGGCATAGCGCTTTTAAGCAAATTTACCATTATCCTTTTGGGGAGAATGTGTGCTAACCGCTTCTCATCTCATTAATTTAATTCCCACCCCTTTACTAAAAAATAAAAGTCCTCATGAAATTTTATTTCGGACATCCCCAAATTATCAGCACCTTCGTGTTTTCGGTTGTCTTTGTTATGCCAATAATATTCACCATAAACATAAATTTGATGCATGTGCTCGTCGTTGCATTTTCTTGGGATACCCTCATGGGCAAAGAGCTTACAAGCTCTATGATCTTGACACCAAGAAAATTTTCACCAGTCGTGATGTTGTCTTCCATGAAACTATGTTTCCCTACCAAAATTCTCCATTGCCTTACTGTGAGCGCCGCGCCCCACGAACACGCACGGCTCGGGAATACATACTAGCCTCAAAGGACTAGCTGCGGAGAGGAGTCGCCACCCTAGGAAAACCCGGGAACCAAACTAACCCCTTGCAAGGGTCTAACTCGTCATTACTAGATTAGGTTCGGAGCTAGGGTACGCCATTGGGAAGGTGTTAGGTACCTAATGGCGCCTGATCCGTAGATCGGCCCCTACTTTATGTCTATTAATCATATTTAATTATTTAACTTAATTAAAATTACCCCTATTCATGCAAAAAATTAAAATACACACACGTTATGGCAGTTATATACATTATGCAGTAAATACTAGAATTAAATAAAGTAAATAAAAAAGGAATAATAAAGAAATGAAAAGAAAACATAAAAAAATAAAATGAAATAAAATAATAAATAATAAACAAGCTATACCTATCCTATAAAGTATCCTGCAAAAGAAGTACAAAAGATATAATAAAGAAATAACAATAAAGTAAAAATGAAGGAAGGAGAAAAAGTAATCAAGGAACCATGCGTACGCACAATAGGCCGTGCGTGCGCATGGGACCTTATGCGTGCGCATGCTATGAATTACTCGTACGCGTACCACTTTTCATCCCTGCAACAAATATGCGTGCACACTACAAAACAAGCGCGCGCATAGATTAACGTGCGTACGCATCGAAAGCAAAGCGTACGCGCATAGTGACACGCGTACGCACATCTGATTTACTACTCTGCAAAATAAGTGGTTAAACCTATTCTCACGCGTACGTGCATTTATAAGCGTACGCATGGCAAACAAATCGTGCGCATACCTTCATGTGCGTGCGCGCTATGATCTAAAATTAAATCACAATTTTCTCTACAATTGAACCAATCCTAAACCCATGACCACAGTACTAAGCATGCATATTTGACCATAACTCATCATCATCAAAATTATTCCTAAAACACATGTGAATAATCAGCAGATCATTTCAATATGCAAATAAATTAAATAGGCCAAGTGGGGAATATTTTACCAACTGCAGAATATAGATTGATCGTCCCCTCAGGTCCACTGCCAATCCTTCTTAGTTCTTTCTCTTTCTCTTTCTCAGTTTTCTCTTTTTCTCTCGTTTCCCTAGCCTCCCAAAACTCCAAAGTCAGGTTCCCTCCTCCAAACCCTATACTTAGCTATATATAGGGAAGGATTAGGTTAACCTTTGGAACCCTAGGAGCTTCTTTAGCCACTCAACGCCGCTCCTCTTGTTCCTAAAAGGTAGGCTGCGATCCCCCTCCCCACGATTTGGCAAGATCATCCCGAAAAAAAAGAAAAATAAAGATTTCCGCGCGTATGCACGATCAAACGGCGCGTACGCATGGCTGTATAATGCGTACACATAATTCTGAATTATTCGCATAAGTTACGCGTACGCATAGTGGGCCATGCGTACGCATAACCACACTATGCGTACGCATAGTGGTGTCACGCGTACGCATATCCCATTCATGCGTATGCATCATCCCAATCCCTTCCATATAACTCACTTTTAAGGGCTATAATTGTGTGCGCGCGCACGTAACACAACCATTTGTACGTACTAATCAATACACTCACTCAACTCATCAGAAAAGGAACCTAGGATTGACAGCAAACTTTACGGACCTCATCATCGGGAACTCATAAAAATATGGGGACAAAATGGGGTGTCTACACTTACTTCATGCTGGCTTCAAACAATCTCAAGCTGATCACTCCTTGTTCCTCCAACATACTACAACCAGCCAAACTTATGTATTGGTTTATGTTGATGATATAATCATCACCGGTGACAGTCCACAGGCATCTCCCAATTAAAGACTCTTTTACATGCCAAATTCAATATCAAAGATCTTGGGCCCTTGAAGTATTTCCTTGGTATCGAAGTAGCACGTGCTCGCTATGGAATCTTTCTTTCCCAACGAAAATATACACTAGAAATTCTTAAAGATGCTGGTTACCTTGGAGCCAAAACCTCATCTTCTCCAATGGAGCAACATTTAAAGCTCACGCCCAGTGATGGTTCTTTGTTATCTGATCCTTCCATTTATAGACGTCTTATTGGCAGATTGATATATCTCACCATTACTAGGGCGGACATTGTATTTCCAATCAATCTCCTCAGTCAATTCATGCATAAACCTCATGCGCCACAGTTAGACGCTGCTTACAGAGTCCTTCCTTATCTTAAAGGTACTCTAGGACAGGGCATTCTTCTTCCATCTGCCTGTGATTTACAATTATATGGTTATTGTGATTCTGATTGGGCTAGTTGTCCCACCACGAGGCGCTCTACTAGTGGCTACTAGGGGTGTTAATGGTTCGGTTTGGTTCGGTTTTAGGGAAGATTTCAAACCAAACCATTATACTTCGGTTTTGTTCCTCCCAAACCAAAACCAAACCATACTATAAAAAAACCAAACCATACTATAAAAAAACCAAACCAAACCAAACCATTATATTTCGGTTTGGTTCGGTTCGGTTTCGAGTTTAACCTATCAAGTAACAACAAAAAATTGAAAATGAAAAAAATAACACGTTAAACTCCAAATAAAAACATTTTTAATAAAAGCATTACATTAGCAACTAAAAAAAACAAACATTATATCAAAATAGAAACACATTGACATATATCAATATATCAATATCACACACAACATTAATACACACAATATTAATAGCTAGTTTAATACATGCCAATCTAAAAAAGGGAAAACAATAAGAAACTTAAAATCAACAAAAACAAGCACATTACCTATTTTACCCTTATTAGAATTGGGAATTTACAAACTTTAAGTTTATATATATATATATATATATATATGTATGTATATATATATATATGTAAAATATATTTTTCGGTTTTTTCGGTTTTTCGGTTTGGTTTGATTTTTTAATACTTAAAACCAAAACCAAACCAATTGAGTTCGGTTTTCTAAAATTAAAACCATAACCAAACCTAATGACAAAAAAACCAAACCAAACCAAACCGCCCAGTTCGATTTGGTTCGGTTTGGTTCTCGGTTTTAACCAAAACCATTAACACCCCTAATGGCTACTGCATTTTCTTGGGTTGCAGTCCAATTTCTTAGCGTACAAAGAAACAAACAACCGTGTCCCGGTCTTCTGCTGAAGCTGAGTATCGCTCCATGGCCAACACCACTTGTGAAATCACTTGGCTTCGTTGCCTTCTTCGTGATTTGGGCATACCTACGCAGCAACCAGCCACTCTCTATTGTGACAACCAAGCAGCCTTGTACATTGCAGCTAACCCAGTGTATCATGAAAGGACCAAGCACATTGAAATTGATTGTCACATTATTCATGAGAAGATCCAAGATGGCTCCATTCAAACTGCTAAAATCCATACTTCTCAACAAGTTGCTGACATGTTCACCAAAGCCCTTGGTCATGATCCATTTTGAAACATGATATCTAAGTTGGGCCTGATCAATCTCCATGCACCAACTTGAGGGGGAGTCTTAGCTGATATTTCTCTTTGACAGAGTTGTTGAATCAGTTCCATATTCAATTGCAATCATGTTGTAATCCTTTCCTTGTATATTCCCCAAATCATTCTCTATCCCCTGATTATGGGTTTATTAATTTTCTTAGATTAGTCCCCGTATCATTCTCAATCCCTTGATTATGGGATCTGGGATTGTAACTTCCCTATATATGTACAGCTATACCAATTGGAAATATATACAGAAATCATTCTCCATTTCTTTCACACAGTCGTCAATGGCGGAACACCAGTCCCAAGATCGCCCACAGGTCCTTATCATCGTACCCCCAAAAGGCTTCGCTATGCTCGACGCACAATTATCGGAAAGATACCAAATCCTCAGAGCATGGGAATCACCACTCCCCACCAACACCTTCCTCACCACTTATGCACATTCAGTCAAGGTCTTGCTCTGCTCCGGTAACTTTCAGGTTACCGCCGAAGTTCTCCAGCAACTCGCATCTCTACAACTCGTCGTCTCTACCAGCGCCGGCGTCAACCACATCGACTTGCCGGAGTGCGGCGCACGTGGAATTGCGGTAACCGATACCGGAAACGCCTACTCGGAAAACGTTGCCGACATGGCGGTAGAACTTCTGATGGACGTGTTGAGGAAGATTTCGGCCGCTGATCGGTATGTTCGCGGCGGTCTCTGGGCTATTAAAGGAGACTACCCTCTTGGTTCTAAGGTCAATCCTTGCATCTCTATGTCTCTTCTTTATTATTACTTTAGTTCTTAAACACCCCTTCTTTTTTTTCTTTTTTTCTTTTTTTTGAGGAGAGAAGAGTTCATAGTACAATTGGGAAAGAAGCACCAAAACAGTCTTCCAAAATTATTTGACAAAGAGTATGGGGAAAGTCCTATTTCTAACAAACAGGATTAACTCTAGAATGAGCTATGTTTGCAATGTAATCAACCGCCCGATTAGCTTAATTGCCTACATATTTGTCTGAACTCAATCGCCTCAATTTTGCCCACTAGTCGTAGAGAGATTCCATGGATGATCATAGGTTCCTTGGCATATTTGAATAACCAATTGCGAATCTCCTTCTTTTAACCAAGCTTGATGAAGGCCATTTCTAAGAGCCATGCACTTTGCAATCAAAACCGAAGCATTATGGAAAGTGGATGCCAAGAGGGGCTTGTCCTCCCCATTCCTGAGAACAAATCCACCAGCCGCAGATTTCCTAGAGTGATGCCAAGACCTATCAAAATTTAGTTTGATCAAATCCAAAGGAGGGGTCCATATGATAAAACCTGCAAGTTTCACCGTGCTTACTAGTCCTAGGATTATCCAAATTTAAATTCGAGAAGCTATAGAGAGATTGCCATCTTAAAATCACATTAAATGACATATAAGCTTTAGTGATGGTATGGGAATGATGAGGTGAACAGTTGTGAAATACCACCTGATTCTAAAGGTTCCAAATGCACCACAACACAATAGGTACCTTTTCAAAGAAGAACTTAAACTTTTTGTTGTTTATCCATTCAGCAAAATGACTGCAAAGAACAATGGCATAGGACAAGATGTATGGATCATATCCCAAACAGCCTTTGTGAAAGAAACATTTTTAAAAAAATGGTCAATGCTTTCCCCATTATATACATATACATATAAACAAACATATACACATATGTGTCTGTGTGTGTGTATGTCATGTATGCATGTTTGTGTGTACTTGTGTGTGTATATTATTATATATATGGAGAAATGGTCCACGAAGATGTTTTCTTTTTAACATTATATCTTGGAGCGTTGCTTGGATTTTGAATGAGGTTTAGATCCTCTGTTGCGGCGGGTGTCTTGCTGTTTGATCCCCAACTGTCGTTGATAAACAACAGCTGGCTGCAACCAATGACCTAATAGCTGTTGTGGGCCTACTAGCAGGATCCAGTGATAGTGTTGGGGGCAGGCACCGTGACTCAAATGTGCAATTGACTATCTCCATTTGGCTTTTGACATTGCATTTTCTAACTAACTTTCAACTGCAAACATGATCTCGTACTGTAATGCATAGTATAATGCTTATTTAGTGGTATCTCATACAGATGATAGTTGGAATACAATACCATTCTTCTAATTCAGTATAGTGATGATTTTTTTTTTCTCCGATAATGTATAATTCAATGTAGTGATGATGATGATTGATTTTTTCAGTTGGGTGGCAAGCATGTTGGGATTGTTGGTTTAGGAAGGATTGGCTTAGAAGTCGCAAAGAGGCTTGAGGCCTTTGGATGCAGTATCTCATACAATTCAAGGAAGAAGAAGTCATCCGTTTCATATCCTTACTATTCAAATATTTGTGAACTCGCAGCTAATAGTGATTCCCTGATCATTTGTTGTGCATTAACTGACCAAACCCACCACATGATAAACAGAGAAGTCTTGTTGGCATTGGGAAAGGAAGGAGTGATCGTTAATATTGGACGTGGGGCGATTATTGATGAGAAGGAAATGGTGCGGTGTTTGGTGCAAGGGGAGATTGGGGGTGCTGGTTTGGATGTGTTTGAGAATGAGCCTGAAGTCCCTAAAGAGCTCTTTGCTATGGATAACGTTGTGTTATCACCGCATACTGCTGTTTTTACACCAGAATCCTTTCTGGATCTGAATGAACTTATAGTGGGAAATTTAGAAGCTTTCTTCTCAAATAAACCCTTACTTTCTCAAGTGATGGATGAATGAATGGATTATCTTCTATTTGCAGGTTAGTTTTCCTGTCATGTTCATGAGACATTTCAACTTAGGCTCTCTTTGTTTCTGTGCAAGTCATTTCTGGGCATTATGTATTTCAGTTAGCTATATACCCTGATCATTAGTTATTGAGATTGGCTGTTCAAAGTATTTCCCAAAACATGTCATGTTAGGCATTATTTAGTGAAAAAAGTCATAAATGCCATGGATTGGTTTCGAGGCAGAGTTAATGGCGTTGATGTGGCTGGTGGTCCTTTCTGTCGTCTGCCCCAAGTGCTTGGCTTTCCCCAAGGAAAGGAAAGGATCCAGATCAGGATAATAAATAATATTGTGATAACATTCAGACCTGAGACTAGGAGGGGCTGGTTACAGGACTTATTCCTGTAAGACTTGTCACGTTAACCCAAATTACAATTGTCACTGGTTGTGGCACAATCTTGTCACCCTCTCCCCAGGTGGTATCCGTCCTTTGCCTCTATCAGTCTGGTTAGGCTTTGTTGGCTGGAAACAGGAGAACCACACACATCAAATCTTTTTTTTTTTTTTTTTGGTAACAATTATTTCCCTGAAATATTTCATGTAGAGATTAGAAACAGAATTGAGTCTATTCTGGTTGTTATGTTCAATCCCTTTTAATATTCTTAAACCCTCCTTTGGATGGATGCAGGACACAACATATTGAGGTAAGGAAAGATTCAGAGAAAGGACAAGTATAAAGAACTGCTACATTACTATTATCTGGTAGTTTGGTATGTCTGTGGCATGGATTGTGAGGCCAGGATTGTAAAAAAGGTGCATCGTTATATTCATGTCATACCTTGTATAAGGCATCAAAGATGATGTAGGGTCCAGTTTCAAAGTTCTTGATGGGCTACGACTCTACAAGGACATTTGTTTTTAATAAAAAAAATGCATTGGTCCTGCTTTCTGTGACATTTCACAGAGACACAGGCTTACCAATTAGGGGTTATAAAAGGAGAAAGTCGATATCCACGACGATGATTCTACTCACACGTAACCTGGCATGCCTCTAAGAGCTTTAGGTAAGCATATTGTTAGTGTCTATGTTCTAGCTGTTTCATGTTCTAATAATCCTCCTCTCATTGGTTTGCATTAAATGCCTTTCAATGAACTTTACAAAACCGTTGCCAATATTCTACTAATCATTATCCTTTCTTCAGTTATCATTAGTTTGAATTGATCTGTATATGTGAAAATTATGTCCATGTAGAGGACATTTGTATGTGCCATGGGAGAGAGATTCTCCTACATTGTTTTCTAGCTATTGCATTCGAGGGAAAAATTTATCCTTTAGAATTGACCCATTACAAACTTGAAATGGAGTCATTGCATACTGAATAAACTTAACTTCTATTGTGAGGGAAACAAATTTACTCATTGTAATACTTTCTTTGAGGCAGTTTTATTTTTGTCTTCATAAAGCACATTTTTCATATGGACTTAAGTTTAAGTGTAAGCCAATTGTTTTGACTAGGTTTGAGAACAAACTAGATGGCGTCGGACCAAAACATTATTAGTCTTGCAAGGCTTGATATGAATTATCAAAATATATTTGCTGGAGGATAGTTGATGGGGATTGCAGGAACAAGCATGGTTCAAAGTTACGGTCTCGGTCGTCATCGCATTTTGGTGTCAGTCATCTCGATCTCGTCCATCTCGTCGCGTTTCGAGCGAGACGCAACTTTACACATTAAAGAATGTTTTAGCAAATTCAAAAAAATTATAGATAAATTAGAAAAAAATAGGATAATCATATTGGAACCATTAGATAAGCAAATATATCAAAACAGGCTCTAGTGTGGTACCATAACTTGAAACTACACTATAATTAGGTTTTAGATATCTAAAATAATCCAAAATAACACAAGTAAACATACCATATCAATGATCAAGTATACATTTTGATCGATGGGCATTCATTAAGATTTCTTTTTTTTTTTTTTTTTATTAAATTTTTTTATTTACAAAATAAAACCCTATTAGATACTTGATTCGTTCTCAGATATCGTCTTGCCCTTGAACGAGATTGGGTTAACCTAGCGAGATCTCATCCATCTCGGACAAGACTTTGAACCATGGGCACAAGGTTCAACAGGTTGTTTCAATTCAGCCTATTAATTTGAAGACCATGGGTTTACCTTAGTTATTTAGTTTTATTTTAAGAATTATGAATTGTTGCTTTTAAATTCTTAGACTTAGGGGTTAAGTTTTTTTTTAACTATATTTGCTAGGCCTGAGGCCTAAGTTTCTTAAAGCCCAAGTTTACTACTTTTGATGTAAATAGAGTCCTATATAAAGGCTCAATAACTCTTTAAGAAATCAACTCATGATGAATTGAATTTGGTGTTCTTCCTTATTGTTTGGTGCTGATTCCAAATAAAGCTTTAGGTGCGAAGCCTAGGGTTCTTCCCTCCCCCCTCTTCTCTTCTTCTTCTTCCCATCTTCTCTCTCTTCTCTTTGTCTCTGTTCTACGTATGTGCCTTTATGTGCTTGTGCTGCATCAATAACCTGAACATATATCATATGATGTCATGTTTTTAGACATTAATTGTATACTACCCTTACCATTCATGAAAGATCTTTCATATTGATAAATTTTAGTCAATGTAGTTAAAGCTAAGCGTTGATGTATTTTTTTGGGGAACTTTTTATTGGCAAGTTGGCGTGTAATTAACCTACTATAATAGATGGTTGAAAGAAAGAGGGTTTTATTTTCTTCTTATTTTGTCTTTGTTGGGGATGTATTGTTGCCTCCGTTGAAGGGAAAGTTTTTTTTAAAAAAAAAAAAAAAATCAAACATTAGGTGGATACACAAAAGTGGTCATAAGACTGCGTCAAGCAATTGTCCAACTCATTCATAGGCTAGCATGATAAGCATTCAACATGTTGATCTTCATTTGTATATTTCACTAAACACATATACGCATATAGAGAACAAGTTAGCATGCATAGATGAGAATATTAGTGAGAGAGAGAGAGAGAGAGAGAGAGAGAGAGAGAGATTCTTCCCCACATTCACAAGCATTTATAGTGGTTCAATAACTTTCCTACACCCACTCCTGATGGGCCTCCTCACCTCCATTGGCTTTTCATTGTATGGGAAACCTAGGATTTTCCAAGGCTAACCATTAACTTTTGTGTGGTGTTTTACTTAGGTTCACCACAAACCTTTACAACGAGTTTTTATACTTTGACAAACTCAAGCTACACAACCCTAATCCCTCACGACTAGAGAGGTATGTTTAATAACTAAACGACAATAAACTTCGATAGCTTCTTATGGTTAATAGCTTTATTTTCCTCTTGAGTTATTTGGAGTTGAAGATGATGGCTCTTCAAGGGTTCAAATTCGGTTAGTCTTGATTGGTTCTATTTGGAAAGTAGGATAGGAATGAGTGCTCCAATCTATCTTGCTCTCTAGCTGATCTATGTTGCTCTCTAGCTCTTCTCTCTTCTTGGATCCTTCTTCTTTAGCCTAAGTCTTCTTTAACAGAGAGATGGGGAAACTAGCGATAAAACTTCTCTCCGAGCTTGCTACATACTCTTCTTCTCCTTAGGAAGAGTTTTCCTTTCAAAATGGGGAAATCCTTCACCTACCATTTTAACTTGAACAGAGCTTCTCTCTATTCTATCAGCTCACTAAGTCTGGATTTTGAAGATATTTTAATCTTCTTTAAATCCTATCCCTTAATCTAACCACATCAGAACTATTTCTGAGAATTTCCCAGTCTTTGGCTGCCCAACATATCTTCGGTAATCCGGAGTTTCTATCGGTCATTCGAGCATGTTCTTCATTTTGAATTCCTTGCTGCTTCAGTTGTCCAAACCCTTTTATGTTTGTCCAAGTTAGGGAGCTCAATCTTCTGCATTTGGTCATCCAAGATCTCTTTGGTTCCTCTGAGTCAAGGACCAAGGAACTCGACTTCTGAGGTTCCTTCAGTCCTCTGATGTTGTGGTTCTAGCTTTCCGTGAGTTAGGGACTCAGTTATCCGAGAATTTTTTCAGTCGTTTGACGTTTTGCAGCTCACTAAATTTGGATTTTGCCTTTTATAAACCATCAAGACCAGACTGTCTTGGTTCATTTTTCCTGTATAACTCTATTGTATTCTTCTTTTTTTCTTTTAATAATATTGAGGACCTATAGCACAGGATTGGAAGCGCCTAGGGTGCCAACGTAGTTAGGATGCTAAGTTGCTTTATGATGCTTGGAATCCTCTTTTTTGGTTCAAAAAAGAAAAAATAAAATGTATTTTGCTTGTGAGTGAACTTCAACCTTGAGTCTTGTCTTCTAAGAAGCACGGACACGGACATGTGACATGGTTACGACACGACACTTCGACACGGCAATTTTTAAAAATTCAAGACACGACACGGCAGGGATACGACAATAAATAAATAAATAAATAATATATATATATATATAATTTTATGTAATGTTTTAAAAAATTGTTGGAAGTTTGAACATTTTTGTACCCCACCATAAGAATTATATGGCTCACGGCATAATATTAGTGCTCTTTAACCCCATTTCATAAGTTAACTATAGTTGACTTAAATCTTACTCTAATTAAAAGCACTCTTTATAGCTGTACAGTGTACAAGAATCCCTTCCCTTCTTTTAAGTCTTCGGTTAATAAAGTCACTCATCTCCTGTTTTCCTTTCCAAAAAGCAATAAAGTCACTCATTATAGCTGTACAGTGTACAGGAATCCCTTCCCTTCCCTTCTTTTAAGCCTTCGGTCAAACAGTTCATCTCTTGTTTTCCAAATAAAGAAATAGGGGGAAGCTAGATGAAGGGAAGCAGACGCAGACGGGGGGAAGTGAGATGAAGAGAAGCAAACGGAGACGGAGAAGCGAGTCGGCAACAGCAACAGCAACCGCAGCAGCAGCAGAAGAGTTTTTTTTTTTTTCAATTTTTTGTGGGTTTAGTTTCCCGACGAACTGAGGACGTCCACCTCCGTCAATGGCGAAAGGCAGTCTGCTCCCTTCTCATGCCGTGTTCTACAAGTGTCGGAACCGTGTCCCATAAGTGTCCGAAATTGTTTTGCAATTTTTATTTTTTGGACACGTACGGAGCGTGTCCGACACGTGTCGGAGGCGTGTCCGTGTCCGACACGTGTCGGACACAGCCATGTCTCCAAAACAGGCGTGTCCGTGCTTCCTAGCTTGTCTTTCTTCTTGAGAGCAACATACTTCCAAATCATTCAAACTTCAGCTACACATTGTAAGTAATCTATGAATAAAAAGCCTAAGTCATGAAATTTCCAATACAT
Source organism: Liquidambar formosana (assembly GCA_039720395.1). NCBI lineage: Eukaryota > Viridiplantae > Streptophyta > Magnoliopsida > Saxifragales > Altingiaceae > Liquidambar > Liquidambar formosana. Next base: position 17,881,617 of record CM077831.1, on the reverse strand, counting down.
CATTCACTGGTCATTTGCCCTTACAACAAGGTTGTAAAATTTAAAATTTTATTGATTTAAATATTTAATTTTAGCATTTTAAAAGTCTTCTTTGTATCTCCAGTCCATTGCTTAATCAAAAAGATGTTGCTTTACTTTAGCTCCCTTTACAAACAGTTTTCTTCGTCATTGATATTTGTTCAGCCATTAAGGTGTTCTGCTTTTCTTTAGTCATGGTTTACTGAAACCCAAAATGAGCCTGGTATTTGTCACTCTCCCTATTGTCCCCACAGGTTTTACTTACAAGTAACTCAAAGTTTTGCTTATGCCAACCCCAGAAATCAACTACAAGCCACACTCAAAAAGAGAAACTTACATTCTGTATAAACTATGAGAAGCAAAAAACTTAAGACTTTATCGCAAACTGAGAGTTTGGACCAGTTCCTTTAATCGGAAAGTTTCATCAGCAAATTTTCCTGCCTTAAGTACTAATCATTTGCAAAATTAGCTAGAAAGGTTTTCCAATTCTTTTCAAGTGGATAGCTTTTCAAGTACTTGCAATGTTTTCGAATTATTCTGAACAGTAGGAGAATGATATCTTACCTTTCCATTTATTTCTTTCTTAAGGTACATTGTCATCGCTTTTGTCAATGGAAATTCATTTTTTAAATTACTTCCAATTATTGTTAATATGTCCCCTGTGTACTCTCAAATCTTAATTCTAATGCCCAATTATTCCTAAGTTTCATATTAGTCTATATGTTTAGTGGGATATACGTGTAGTTAACCATCCACTAAATTGATCCACAATCATTTTTGGTCATTTGAACTGAACTTTCATATTGTTGACAACCCCATAAACCTGTATTAGGCTGACCAAGTTCTCATAAAAGCATTCATATATAAGCAAAGGACTGTTTCTTAAACTAAAAGGTCTTCTTTCTATCCTTAACTTCCCCTGATTTAAGTGAAATTATGTACTCAAGTTCCGTTGGTTCAGCACTGGAGCCCATCTAATCATCACGCATATAAGTTTAGGTCTTGGAAGCATTTCAGGGGCTTTCATTTGTTTGATGAGAGAATTATATTTCCTTTGTAACTATGGAATGGTGATAGCATTGCTTACTAACTGAAACAATTACAGCTATTGACTTGCAAAAAGACAATAGAGATGGAAATAACTTACGATTAAGTGGGGGGGGGGGGGGGGGGGGGAACATTAGTAAGAGCATTGTTAAAGTTGTGGAATATTTACTAATTGAAGGGCTAAATAATAAGGTAATCATCTTTCAAATTCTTATCACAATCTTTTAAATTAGGAACAATGAGTTACATGGAATTTAGTTCAATTCTACTTACAAAAAGAAAAAATTTATTCTTCGAAGAATAAATATAAATGAGAAATTTATTATTTGTTCTAATTAATTAATTATTATTATTATTAATTTTTTTTTATTTAGAAAAAGGCAAGAAGTTATCAAAGAAACAAAAGGATATATCATACAAAACAATCTACTTGACCAGTCATTAATTAAAATGAACTCCGGGGAAAGCCACAGGTGACAAGATGTATTAATGTTCATCTATACTTTTATTAAAACCCCCCCCCCCCCCCCCCCCCCCCCCCCCAAAAAAACCCAAAATGGATGGATGGGCACTATGAACTTCTAAAATACCCATGACATCAAAGTTGATTTCAACGACAATATAGTTCACAAAAATTTAAATTTTTCCCAGTTGTCTACCACTTTCCTGGAATGAAACTCACTACCCATTATGTTCTCTACAATACCTGTCTTAAACCAACTAATGGATCATTTAGAAAACAAGAGGAGAATAAATAGAGGTAATATGCACACAAAGCCAAAGGAGCAGGTACGTAGTCGGTTTCTGTGAAGATGTTGGTAAGATATCTTTGGCTTGTCTCCTCATCAACTTTTCTTTTTTTGCTAAGTGTCTCCTCATCAACTTGATTACACTTGATGTTGCCTTACTATCATTAAGGCTTTGGCATTGTATGCTTAAACTGTTCTTTGAATTTACATTGCAGGAGACATTCTTCTAGGCCATATCTGCACTCTCCAAATAATTCTGATTTTCTACACTAGTAGTTTGATTGATGTGGAGATTTGCTTGAGTGAGATTTTCCAAGTTCACCTGCTGGGTTAACTTAAGCTTTTTATTTTATATTTTATATTTATATTTTTTGATAGGAAACTTAAGCTCTAAAACACAACTTGAAATTATTATTATTGACAGCTTCACATTTTCCAATATGCCAGCTGAGCCAAACCCACTTAATTTGATTTGATCCAGTCCAAGAATTGATGTAATTCTTGCCCTTGTACTCTGTTATCTAATCCTCATCTTTGTCAGTCTTGACCCCTACAACTTGGGGATGTTTATCTCATGTGTGTATATGAGTCTACTCTTTTTCACACAAAATATGGAGAAAACTGTTTCATCTGATTTATCTTGGTATTATTAGAGCAATAATCAACCTCTTCGAGATCCATCGTTCTATACTTTATGAGAAATCACAATATCTAACACAATCTGGGGAGAAGTGTAAATCTTGATTCTGTCATGGGTTATAAATTCATTGTCTAAAGACTATGAAGGACGGACACTTCCCTAGAAGTGCTGTGTTTGTGTCGGACACGTATCGGACACGACACTAGTCCCGACACACCTTCGACACGGCACTTATCTCTTCCCATCTTTTTTCTTCTACATTTTCCTTTTTTTTCTTATATTATTAATGATAACTTTACTAGAGTTTCCAAAAATAATACAAAAGATAGTATTTGAATGATGTTATCTAATTATATATATGAAATATATATTTTATTAATGGCATATTATTGCTGTGTCATGTCCTTGGTTTGAAGATTTGCTATGTCAATGTTTCCGTGTCGTATCGTAACCATGTCACGTGTCGGTGTCCGTGCTTCTTAGTCTAAAGATGTGAATAATGGGGTAATTTATGCCAAAACGGCTTGTAATATGTGGATTGACAATGCAGAGGCCAAGACTCACAAAACAATGCCCTATGAGTTTTTCAATTTAAGGGAGACATTGCAATGCTGGAACAAGGCCGACTCTGTTTCTTCCCATTTTACTGTTTTGGTGGGATACTAGGATGAGTGCGGAACTTGTATTACTATTCCCCATTTCACCTATGGAGCATCGATATAAGGAGCTCATTTCCAATCAAGAAAAAGCGCATCAATTTTTATTGGATGGATCTGAACGAGTCCTTTGCCACTTTTAGAAGTAAAAATATTGGCAATGGTCCCATTGCGTAACCTAGACAATGTTTTTATATGTGCTGATGGTTGCCAATTAAGAAGAGAAGCGATGGTACAAATTAATGCATATCTCATAAACACCAACAGCACGTTTGTTTGGCTAGCTCATTTCATTCTATTTTGATTCCCCCGATTCTGTCTAAACAATCAAGCCACAGGTGTTGTTAGCTGTTATGTTGGTTGCAGATTCTAATTATATCGCAGCAACAGTACATGAAAAAGTACAGCAGGCGAGAGGAAATCTTAAATGCAACCAGTGTGGCTTGAGGGCTTGACTTACCACACTAACGAAAGATGCTACAATTTGGTGGTGGGCTATTGAACAAATTGTAAAAACGCCTAGCAATATTGAGAAGAAAACTGGTGATCACTCAGTAAATCCATTATACATGTTGCAAATCACAGCCCACAAGCTGTTGGTGTTGTTGGTTTAATAGGGCTGGGATTTTTGTTGTTGTTGTTGTTGTTGCTGTTGTTGGTGTAATAACCCAAAAAAAAAACAAACAAGGGCCACAAGCTGTTGGTGCAGCTATTAGACCTAATGGTGGTGCTAGCATTGGCCTTGGTTATGGCTGCCACTTCGCTAATACTGGGTTGACTGCGGATGAGTACACAGTACAACAACTATATTGAACATTTTAAATGTTGATAATCCTATATCCTAGCCAACCTTGCCTGGTCACCATTGTTGTAATCCTGTTCTTCCTTCTTTGCCACCTTTATGGATCATTGATGGTGGAGCATCAGACCATTTTACACTGTTGACAAAAAAAAAAAAAAAAAAAAAAGAAGAAGAAAAAAAAGGAGAAAGAAAAAGGAGATCATATGGGAAACCTGTTAAACTGCCAAATGGAACCTGCATTCTAGTAATCCATATGGGAAACATTGATATTTTCTCTAACTGTTTCTTTACTAATTAATATCCCCTTAATAGCAGTGGCGCAGCCAGGATTTTTTCTTGACGCAGTCATTTTTAATTTATAGTTTTATTTTTATTTTTTAATATTATGAAATGAAAAAAAAAAAAAAAATTAATTGACCTCACTACGGTATAACTCTATTCAAGAAATCAAAACTTTTATAATTATCCCCAATGCTTCTTCATATTTTAGAAGTGTCAAATGATAGCCTCATTATCTTTATATGCCATTAAATATACCCTTTATAAAACAACTAGGACCAATTAAAATATAAACAATGATAAAGGAATGAAATTAATAGCAACAAAATAATAAAATTTATAATAGCAAATAAAACTAAAAGGGCATCCCCACTGCTTGTTAGGACATAGGGTATAGTCGCGAATTCTGTGAACAGTAATTAAGGGCTGTATCTTTTGTCACTTTTCATGTGTTGCACTACCTTGAAGACCAAAGAGTGAACAGTTGAAGACTTTTGGGTGAATCGAGCCAAGTCTCACCTTAAGTATGGTAAGTGATACAGAGGCCCTAATGAATCATAGATTCATAGATATACCTGGTACTTTTGGGCATTTGTCCTCTTGTATAAGCTAGGTTTCGTGTTTAATTAAGTGAAGAGGCAAATTGGGATTCTATCTTGGAAGCATTCGAACGACAGTATTGGGCGTTTGGACGATAAGCAACTTGAATGATATGGGCCATCGTTTGAACGGGATTCAGCAATTTAGTGTAGTTGGCTACGTTTACTACATGGTGCAGTAAATGTAGGATCAATGACACGTGGCAAGAAGAAAAAATGAAAAATTGTTAAGCGGTGGGTGTATCAAATGTATCTCTCAAATTTCAATCCTCTATTTCTCCTCCCTACCATGTGTCATCGATTTTACGTTTGCTGTACACCATGCAGTAACTGTAACAAATCCAAATCCCGTTCGAACACATATATGGTAGGCAGAAAGCTTGGAAAGCCTATTGGCATACCTACGTTCACACATGCTAGCATACGTTCGAATGACATGAGCCTTGAAGCACATACAATTTTTGTTTCCTTTCTATATTTTGAAATCCTATACATACCTCTAAAACGTTAGATATAAATACTTCCTATGTTGTCGTTGTAAGAAGAGGAGTGAGGAAAGAGTGTGGTTATCGTGAGGGAGAGGCATACCTCATGAACTCTTGCAATCTAGAGATGATTTCCATTGTTGAATCTTGAATCACATTCTCTAGAGATGTAACATATGCCTATCTCACCTAGGATTTGCATGAGAATTTGGTTGATTTCTATTCGTCTATAATCAAGAAAATTGTCCAATAATCGTTTTGGAATATATCCGCATGAAATTTATTGGGAAAACTTGGCCGGGGATAAACCTTAATTGACAAGCTTGAGGTAGAATATATGGACTGGCACATATATAGTACCTACCCATCCTGTGGCAAAACTTGGGGATAAACCTTAATTTACAAGCTTGAGGTAGAAGATATGGACTGGCACATAACATAGTACGTGCCCATCCTGTGGCTCTCGCAGACGTCGTTTTTAATTTTTATTTTTTTAAGGCGGCAATTGCAACCCCTCAACTTTATTTGTAAATCCCGTTTCTTTTTTTTTTTCTTCACTTTTCAAGATTTTATGAAATATATAAAAGGTTTTTATGAAAATTTATTGCGTTATCTACCAGAAAACATTATTTTGAACAACTTTGTAGAAAAGATTTTTTTCAAAATCTATCATTTAATAGGACTTTTTGCCTATTTACAATCTCTATTTTATTTTTACAAAAACGATAATTATAAATGGCAAAATAATCCACTTAAATAAAAAATTTCGGAAAAACTTTTTTCTACAAAATTGTTCAAAATGATGTTTTCTAATGGACATTACAACAAGATTTTATAAAAACCTTTTATATTTTTTTATAAAACCTTGAGAAGTTTAAAATAAATGGGGTGCACAAAAAATGTTGGGGTGTTGCAATTGTCACCTTTTTTATTATTATTTATATATAGAGATAGTTACATCTTTTTGGTTACTTTTGATTTATAGTAGACTGATGTTCTATGCATCTCTTATTGCTTATATTTGTTTCATTATCACATTTGCTTATTTATTTTCTTTAATACTCTGCTTTCCATTTATTATCATATTGCATGTTAGCATATTCCTTGACACATAATTGCATGATATAAGGTTTAGCCCATTTGGGTTTATTTATTTATTTAAATTGTAGCTAACAAGTGTGTGTGTGTGTGTGTGTCCGGGGGGCGGGGTGGGGGGGGTTGTTTCAAACCCTGATTGGGCATCGTTAAGTGCATAACACCTTTTCTATAGTATCCGTTAATTCTAAACCAAGATTAAAATCTCTGATTATGAAAAATTAAATTAACCTGTTAGAGGTCAATTGGTTCCTTGACCTACCAACCAAACAGTGACTTCTCTCCATGCCAGTCTTTAGAGTTAGTTGCGTATTCCTAAGCCCTATGTGTTTGGACACAGCATTCACAATGGAGACTTAGTTGGGGATAAAGGGAGATTTCGTAATACTTGTTGGCTATAATTAGAAATAAGACTTGATTGGGAAAGACGGGCCAAACTACAAACATGTGCACAAGATTCATTTTACCCCTAATGATAGATTGACAAAAGGCTTGGGGTATGGCAACTTGGCGTTAGTATCATTAACCCTACAACTTGTGTCACTAGTTAGCCTGTGATAAGTTAGTGAGTATGTTAATGAGTCGCTTTTTCAGCGCCCCATAGTTTAGGCGACCCTAATGAAAACCTATTGACCAATCACATAGATGTCCCTCGAGACCTTTGCATAACCTTGTTGAATGCCTATCATATTACATGTCATGCTGCATCCATATAGGTTGCATATCGTAGGTATGGGGCAAGATCCATTTCATTCATGCCTTTTTTGACATGAGCTCAATTGAGGGAAGGTATGGAATGTTGTTATTGGACCTTGGCCCATGAAAAAAAATGAAAGAAAGAGTACTACAACACGGGACCAATTTATTGAGCTGAAAACATGAGACCACTGATGTGGCTAAACCTTATTTGTTTATTTCAAAAAACTCTGTCAACTGAAACAAGCACCCCTAAAATCACGGGATTGCTCATATCCTTTCAAAAATGAGTAACCCCCATGATTTCCTCTCTTTTGCTGGTAGTTTGAGGCTTAATTTTCAAAAATCCAAACCCTAAATCTAGTTCAAAAACCTACGTAAAATCATTGACAATCTAGTTAATCTTATACTTAACTAGTAAATCAAAACCTAGTTAATCTATTTAATCTTGTAAAATTAACTAGATAATCAATGATCCAGTTCAATACAATTGTAATTTCCTCTTCTCTACCAGCAATTTGAATTTGTTGGGGGGGGGGGGTAAATGGCTTAATTTTTAGAAATCCAAGCCCTAAATCTAGTCTGAAAATCTACTTAAAATCGATCATTAAAAGTCTAGCTAATCTTATAAAATTAACTAGTTAATCAAAACCTAGTTAATCTATTTAATCTTGAAAAGTTAACTAGGTAATCAATTATCTAGTTCAATACAACCAAAAGCAAGAACAAAAATTGAAAAGAAAAAGGTTGGAAGAAGATGAATCCAGTCGCGAGACCTCAATATACCAACAGGACGTTAGTTGCCGGAGATAGGGCTTGATGTTCAAGGTGGAAGAAAGGTCCAATCCTTCCAGTGACGATCTTCCCATTGACTTCCCACCGACGATTGAACTAGATCTGAAAAACACTAGTGAAGATAAAAAGTTGCCTGAGATGGGGCTTGACTGGGCTTGACTGAAAGGTGGAGGAAGAGTCCAATCCTCCTAGAGACGATCTTCTCACCGACTTCCCATTGACAACCGCACCAGATTTGAAAAACCATTGAAGATATTGCACATCTCCCCCTCATGGCATCCTCGTCAACTCTGCAATCAATCTCGGGGAAGGAGAAAACAATGATAAATAGCAAGGTGACTTCGCCGATGATGGGGTTTAGTGTGGGTATGGAGAGGAGAGAGACAAGATAAAGGAGCTTCTTGAAGAAGCTTATTAGTAGGTACAGTATGATGAGAGAATAGAGAGAGGGGAGAGAAATAGATAGATTTTTCAAGAAGCACCCGATTTTAACGCTTTTTTTTTTTTAATATCATTTTTTGATACTTAACAGATTGTTACGGTCGGCTCACGTTAGGTCTACGTGAGTCGGCCTGTGCATCATTACCCTTTTTCATAAAAGATAAAGTTTAACATTCAAAAGTACATTTTTATTTTGATAATCAAAATTGTCAATGAAAGATTAAAAACTCTTTAGATATACATTTAGATTTTTTTTTCTTCATAAAATGGAATATTTAAAGAGTTTATATTCATATTATTATCATGCAACTTGATAATTGCTCTAAGAAAAAGAATTTGAGTAAGAATCTAGTTTTAATTTCTTAAGAGTTTGAGTTAAAATTTAACTTTCATTTGTTACCAAATGATAAGAATGTTTACTATGTGTTTCAATTAAAAGAACGGTAAATATGTATTTTTCTTAAAAATAAGGGTATATTGGTTGGTCAAAATTTTTTCTGAGATTCACCCTTTATAGGTAACTAGATATGGGCACACGTGCGTTGCACATGAATATTATTTAAATAAAAAAATTTATAAATTATATATATATATATATATATTGAACATGAAAATCTAATTATTTGTTAGTTTTGTGTTAATTTAACTTATTAGAATAAACGCTTAACACAATAGGTCAAAATTCCTTCAATTGTTAGGAGTTATGGTAGGACTAAAAAGTTAGCTAGAACACATGTATAGTAGTGGAGACTGTATAGAATTTATGAATTGAACATAAATTGTGTCATCTTTTTTCCTTCTTTTTTGCTAGAAAATAAACATTCTTAATTGGTTAAATATAAAACATTCTTAATTGGTTAAATATGGGAGGCAAATAAATATTTAAAATTTAAAATAAGGATATAATGGTCAATCAAAAGTGTTTCTAAAGTATAAACTTTTATAGGTAGTATAGATATAATATAATTTAATATATGATACAAGAGCATCTTTGAGGGAGGTAGCAAAAAAAAAAAAAAAAAAGAGTAACAAATCTGTCTTTTGCTACCTTATGTGGGCTGTGGCAATTAGCTACTTCAATTTGAGTTGTGCATTCCAAAGGGAAGTAGTAAACATAATTATTTTATTTTTATTTTATATATTTTATGCTTTTAAATATTATTTAATTTATTTTTTTAATAAGTGGAATTGATCCCTCATAATATAGTTTTTCTTACTTCTTCTAAAAAAAAATTCTCAATTTTATTTTTATATGGTATCATCATCTACATTTTTTTTGTTCACTTAGAGATTGAAAAGAGAGTGGAGATCAAGATTTTCATTTTATTTTTTTCCTCATTTATTTATTTATTTATTTTCCTTTTTCTTTTTCCCCTCTTTTCCCATCAACAACCAAATTCAAGCAAAATAATAATAATAATTATCATATACATATATGATTCATTCCAACAATTTCCACGTTACAATCAAAACACATTTAAGGGTTTTCCTAGTCTACCCAAAATCCTCGAAAACAACCACCCCCAACCACAAACAAATTTAGCATCATATGAATTCTCACAAAATTTCAAGAAATACATAATAAAAGTATAAAACACTCACATAATAGCCCCTTGAGATCCGGTATCGACTCCATGATGTGGATATTTGGTTTGTGACTGAGTTGGAAAGTAGGTGTGCCTCTAACAGGCCATTCTCGTTTGCTAGAGAATGAAAGGAAGAAGGAGATACAAAGTCAACGTGTTTTAGGATTATATGTATAGTATTAAATAGAGTATTTGATTTAGGGTTTCCTTTGAATTTCTATTTGTGTTTTATATATTAAGGTATGTGTTTTAGAATATGTTAAGGTATGTGTTTTAGAATTATAGTTTCCATATTGCTATATTTTCTATATATGCAGAAAGGTGGGTAGTTGTGTATTTAAAAATTAAAATAAGGGTATATTAGTCAATCAAAAGTTTTTCTTACATTCATCTTTTTATAGGTAGTATAGATATAGATAAGTCGAAACCAAATTAAAGTTGAATTACAAAGTTAATTATGTTTCAAACTTAGCTTACAGCCCAATGAATATGAGAGATTATGAGATGTGCACTTTTGTAATTGGACCCATGTATCAACCAAATGGCTACTCCAAATTTATCTGTAAAGAGTACTCTTAATAAAATGTCGTTAAGAAATTTGCACTTTGTAGGATATTATTGTACCTTTGAATTGAAACTCAAAAAATATTCACCTTGCATAATTGCTTGGTAGGTATGGCATGTGTTTCATGAAGATGAGTTTTTTTACAACAAAATCCTATTAAAACCAATGCTTTCGAATCAGTGGTAGCTGCCAATATCTAATACCCCAATACCTATTCTAATTTCCAATCCCCATCTTATTACTCTATTATCTTAAACCCTACAACTTGGGGGATGTTTTATCTCATGTGCGTATATATATTTTTGTACCCTAGCTTTCCACTTGAAATATCGGAGAAAGTGGCTAATCAATTATAGTTACATTAATAGAATGCATTTATGCTTGGATCCAAAGAAGGAAACAAAAGAAGGCAGGCAATCTTATAAAAAGAATACAAAATTTTCTTGCATGACCTCTTACTAGGTACTTATTTGACGAGTGCAGATTAATGTGACGAATTAATTATCATTCATTTTTCTAACACAAAAACAAAAAAAACAAAAAAAAAAAAAAAAATGTAGCTGGTACAGCTTGATCTGATCTCGTTTGTTCTCAGACAGAGATGAAGCTGCCAACCTGGACTGACACACACGCCCCATCACCTACACCCTATCACTATCAAATGGAAATATAAAACTATGAACCTATTGAAGCAGAGCCGTTATGAGTGATTAAAACTAAAGAGAAAAAAATAGTTAATCAATGCAATATAAAAATGCAAAATTTAAAGAAACTGCCAAAAGTCGTTGTTTTGTTGTTTCTATGGACCTCTTCGCAAAAAAATTTTGGTCTGTGGTTTGAACGCACACCAGGGACATGCAGACGATGCATGCGTACACGAACTAAACAATTGCTACTCATGTACGGAGGGGAGAGTGTTGTAAAATTATTATTAATTTTATTATAGAGTAATTAAATATTATTAGAGCTCTATCAAGTGGAATATATTATAGTACGTAGTAGGAATAATTAATGAAGAGAAATTCGAGTGATTAGAGAGAGAGATTAACTTACAAAACTCCATATAAAAAAATGAGAACCTCGTAGATACCGTATTTGGTGTTATTTTGTTTGTTCTTTCGTTCTCTAGTTAACATGTTCAAGCACGAGCTAAATCGGCGGTACTTGTGCATTATTGCCATGCATTTTTGTGATTGTGATGTGAGGCACACTGATGGGTGGATCTAGTGGAAATCACATACCCTTGTGGCCAGGATTAGTGGAGTGATCAAGCCTTAAGCCTGTATTCATTTTTTTCCTCTCAAGGAAGAAAATTTCCAAATACGATGCATGTAGTTGGAAATAAGACTTGGTTAAATATGTATGTTTTGTTTGATTTCCAATCGACATGTTTGCTGGCCAAGTTTATATTGAGTTTACAACAAAATGACTAAAATTGGGTAATTTCAATGACCTTTCCCTATTTTTTTATTTTTTTTTAAAAAATATTTGTAATATTGAAGCCAACAATATTCACTAGAATCTTTAGACAACTTGATTTAATACGGTTGCCCTAAATCCAAGATTGTTCGATTGGTCGGCAAGTTTTTTATACATTGTTGCTTACATTCCAGTTCCTTCTAATTTTATTTCTTCCTAATCAAATATTTTTTAAATCCATTCCACTCTAGTCAGCATCAATTGCTTTCGTTGTTCCTTATGCCCATATATATATATATATATATATCTTTTCCTTTTGTCCATGGGCTTCGGCACTAAATAAAGGGAACGGCTATTGCAACCCCCAAACTGATAATTAGTTGCCCTCCCATATTTTTTAATTAGAAAAATTATTATACAAAATTACCAAAAAGGGTTTAAGTATCCCCCACCCATCCCCTCTCCCACAAGTTTGGCAACTCTCTCTGGCACCCCACCCCACCGGCGACAGCAACCCTCCCTCCCATCGTCGGCAGCCCTCTTCTTCCTTCCTCCTCTTCCCTCTTCTTCTCTTTTTTTTTTTTTTTTTTTCCTCTTCCCTCCCGTCAGTAGCCCCACCGGCGATGGCAAAACAACAGTGACGGCGGCCCTTCCTCCCATCGTCAGCAACCCTCTTCTTCTCTTCTTCTTTCTTTCTTTCTTTCTTTCTTTCTTTCTTTTTTTTTTTTTTTTTTCCTCTTCCCTCCTGTCGGTAGCCCTCTTTTTTTTCTTTCCTTTTCTTTCTCTTCCCTCCCGTCGCCGGGAAAAATGGAGGTCTTGAAAAAAAAACCTCTCTTGCCGAAAAACACATAGATCTGACCAGCAGAAGGGAAAAAAAAAAAAAAAAAAAAAAAAAAAAAAGAAAGAAAGAAAGAAAGAAAGAAAGAAGAGAGAAGAGGAAGAACCTCCCCCCCCCACAAATTTGACCAGCAAAGAAAAAAAAAAAAAAGAGGAAGAAGAAGAGGAGAAGAAGAAGAGAAGGCAGGTGAAGAGTTCTCACCGATTGTCCTTCCTCACCGATGGATTCTTCCAGATCCTTGTGTGGGGGAGTGGGGTGGGTGAGAGGGGTGGGTGAGAAGGGTTAGAGGGTATTAGGAAGGAGGGGTATTTTAGTATTTTCGTGGGGTGGGTATGTAAATTTGGGGGTGGGGAAATCGGGGGTAGGGATGGCAATTTCGCCCCGATCCATAGGGTCCCTGACTCGATCCATACTCGAATGGGTGGGTATTTTTTTATTTTTTCAGGTATCGGGTCGGGTATGGGTATAAATTTAAAATTTATTTCGGGTACGGGTTGGGCATGGATCCCAAAAGAAAAAAACCCGAAGACCTGATCCGACTCGATGTTTTTACAAAAAAAAAAATATATATATATATATATATATTAATTACAATAAAATATAAAAAGCTACCTTAAAAAAGTAAAAAAAACCCTAAGTTCTTTCTAGTTCCTTCCAGCAATTCACTTTCAGCGATCAGTAGCCCTTGCTCCTCCCTCACTGTCCTTAGCCCTCGCCAGTCGCCACTGCCATCACCCTCGCCACTCGCCACTCGCCCCTTAGGCCCTCAGAGTCAGTCCCTCACGCTCAGCGGCTTAGCTTAGGCGCTCAGCTCACACCTCACGCCCTCCACCACCGTTGCCGGATGTTGGCTCATTTTCGGACCCTCACGCCTTCGGCTTCTCATAGTCTCACCCAGTCAGGCGACACCGACAGCGGCGACAGGCACTCCACTCAGCCACTCCCACTAGTAGTCACGGACCACCGCTGTCACAGCCTCACCCTTACTGCTTTACCCTCTTCTAGATCTGACCAGATCTACATCTACACCAGATCGACCACTCTAGATCTACACGGACTACACCAGGTCGACCAAATCTACTCATCTACACCAGATCTACCCATCTCTTAGCTCTCTGTCTCTCTCCTTTCACCACTGTGAGTCCGTAAGCCACTCAAGCATCCTTCTTGCTGCTTCTTTTTTTTTTTCTTTTTTGTTTTTCTCATTTTTTCTGGGATTTGAATAATTGAATTTCATGCACTGAAACCTGAATTATATTTTTGAGTTGTAATAATTAATATTAATCTTATATTTTTGAGTTGTAATAATTAATATTAATCTTATATTTTTGAGTTGTAATAATTTCGGGGATTGTTCATTTGTTTTTAGAAATTGTCATAATATTAATATTAATATTAATTAATTAATCTGAATTGTATTTTTGATTTGTTCTTATAAATTTCTTAGGTTGAAATTTGAAAATGTCCACTTGTTCTTGTAAATTTCTTAGGTTTGTTCTTATAAAAAATGGAATTTGGGGAAAAAAAATTCCTTACAACAGGCTGGTCGGGCATGGGCGGGTCAGGCATGGATGGCCCAAGAGGACAGTGGATCGGGGATAGAGTTTAATTCTTCTGCCCCATCGGGTATCAGGTCGGGCATGGGTATAGGAGTTTAAAGTCGGGGTCGGGCATGGGGTAGTGCCGACCTGCATCCAACCCGACCCATTGCCATTCCTAATCGGGGGGGGGGGGGGGGGGGGGGGAGGGAAGAAATAATTTTGGGGGGTTGCAATAGCCGCTCCCCCAAATAAATAGGCAAGAATAGAGATAATTTCTGAGGCCCAATGCTGACCCAAGAGAGTAAACTATAAGAAATCAGAGCTAAGTTGTCAATGTGGTGCCAATTATATACATATTCTTCTAGGCGTCACTCTCACTGCATACATATTGTAGCATCTTATCCATCAAAAATTTAAAAATAAGAAACTTAGGCTAGTTTGATTTAATTTCACCACCACAACCACCTACTGCTCTGAGGTCCATTTAATTTCACTAACTACACCAAAAGTGTTTCGGTTCTTTTTCAATTTTTCGAAGAAATTTTTGATGTCATCATCAAACATACTACTGTTTTAAGAATTGTCGTTTACAAAAAAATAAAAATAAAAATGGAAATGCCAAAAATGAAATGCACGCAAGTGTGGCCTAAATAATGAATACATGGTTTTGCGAGATGAATTAACATTATTCTTAATTTAATCAATTATTGTAAGAATTTTTCTTAATTTCTCTTAGAATTTTTATTTGTAACAGCTACTGAGAGCTTTAAACTCTTAAAAAGTCTGAATTCTTGATAATCAAAATTATTTTTACTTTAATGGATTATTATTGGTATCGGTTATCAAAATAATTCTTAGTTTATATATAAAAAAATTCTTATTTACTTATTAAAAAGCAATCCTTTTGATCTATTTTAAGCCAAACAACACATACTTGAACCAAGCCACTTTATTTTTAAAAATAAAAAATAAAAATAAAAATCTCCCGGACATTTACCAACCATTTTGAAGTCTACAATATTCACGTTTGACAATTATCCTTAAAACATTAATTTTCCCGTAAAGAAAGATAAATTTCGAATACGACATTAACATTGTCACAAAGTTTAATCAAAATGAGAATTGACAATTCGTTCTAATCAAAATTAATCCTAATCAAGTTTCATATACGTACATTAATTATGGTGATTACGGATCCAAAATTGTGACCACAGAAGAATTAGTCAAAGCAAACAATCAAAATAACTTCTATCATTTCAACTGGTTTCTTTCAAGATGATCGAAAAGAGTACACATCGCTCAACATGAGCCCACCTCAGCCTGTACATCATCGTACAAAAAATTGTACATCACTATATACTCCGTATTTGGAAAATCTTATACTTGTCCTCAAATAGACAAGATATGAACGGTGTGGATTAAGTGGTCGGGAAGTGGGTTGGATGGCCCACCATATAATCTTAAGATCAATCCATCAAACCATCAAAGACAAAACCAGGGGTCCAAAGAGGGACCTCCTCCAGCCTACCTCAAAATAATAAATAAATAAAGAAAGGTGTGGAGCTGTGGTAGATAGATTATATTTCTAATGTCTATAAAGTCCCATACAACCCATACATACTGTGGTGGCTTTTGGGAGCGAGTGTTGGGTAGAGGTTGCCTTTGTCCATAGTGATGGCAGCTGGATCGTTGTAGAGGTTGGTGACAATTCGAAGACCATCGTCGTTTTGCATGCAGACCATCCAAGCAAAACGAGGAATATATTACGGATAACAATAAGGAACACAAAACTCTTTTCCTTTTTTTTTTTCTTTCTAGGTGAGAGACACACACTCAAAGAGGCTTAAACCCATGGGTCACCATTTGCACTTTATGGTGTCTATAGATACACCCAAGACACTCAATTATACACGAGAACTTACAGAATAGAGGACGTGAGATTTCTGAGACTTCCCTTCTTGTTTTGCCAATGTAATTTATACGTGTGATGTCCAGTCTTAATGACAAAGTATCACAAATTTGATTCTTCTAATCCTTCAGTGTAGGGTTTTGTGAGAATCATTTATAGGTGTAGGTGATTCAAGTTGGTTGAAAGAGAAGAATCCCCAAATTAAATAAATTCAAGAAGGTTTTGGTGAATAACAGATTGTTTCATAATGGCACTATTTTTTTATTTCTATTTTTTATAAACCAGAATCTAGGTGGAAAAAAAAAAAAACAAATGGTCGAACAGTCTTGTTTTCATTGTTTTTAGAATGTACTCATCTTGAGAGAGAATATATTCAATATATTCACTTTCTTGTTTTGGAGAACAAGAAATTTCACAAATAAAGTGTCTGTGATTTGAGAAGATTAGAAGTGAAAACAACACAAAAAAACCTATGAAGAAACATGCTAGAGTTGAAGATTTCCATGTGGGGTCCTATCAAACTAGATCCAGAATAAAATCTGATAAAAATGTGGTTGAAGACATGCAGCTAGAGACATCCCACTTTCATACCACTATTCACACCTCTTTGTCTTAAGAGTATTATCACATGTGCATTTTTGCATCCCATATTTGAGCTTAGACTCTATATATCCCAAAGAATTCATGGTATTTTTAGAGATTCAATTGGGTTGGGGTTTGAAGGAAAACAAAAGCTTTTGTGATCTTAAGGGAATTTTAGTCATTTCACTTGTATAAATTTCATTTTGCTTCTAATTCTCGCCAAATTCATCATAGGATTATTCTAATTAAGATCCTTAGATGTTATTTGTAGGCTTGGTTTAAAGTTTGATAGGCTTTGAATTTAGTTTGGTTAATGATGATCCATAATTGGCTCAATTTTATTCTGTTTATCGGTTATAATTAAAATTACTTTCTAATTCAATCCCATATTTTAAATAAAATGCCACAATGGTATCAATTGAGTGATAATTAATATGTTTGAATGTTTAAAATCATTTCTAAAAGGAGTTGGTTTCAATCATGATTCAATCAGGATACAAACTTTTGTTTTCATCCTTAATAGCCTTTTTGATCCCGGTGACCCATTTTTGCTTAGTTCATAGCCAATTGACCAATTGTGGCTAATTTTTAAATTTTTTAGACTATTTTTAGTAGGAAATTGAATTATGGACGTTTTGAAGAAAAAAAAGAACCGAATTTGGACGTAAAACGGGCTCTATACATCATTTTTTTTTTTTTTTTTTTTTCGGATAATTATCAAGAGACTAAGCACAAACCAAGGCTAAAAAATAAAAAAGAAGCTATTGGCAATTGAGCGGCCATAGAACTGGCTATTAGCATTATCTCGCCTAATTTTGTTCTTGTCTCAAAATTTGAGCTTATTCTTCAAACCATCTCGGATTTTTTTTAAAATATTTTTTTATAGATAAATGCCAATCTTTAAGGATGATTTAGAGCCCTTGGATCATCTTTGGCAAGACCCAATCTTGGGCATCCATTCTCCCAACTTTCACCCATAAATAGGGCCTTCCCCTCCTCATTTCCATACCAAGTCTCAGTTAAGTTTTGTTGAGCAAAGAAAAGCTTTAGTTTTTTAGTGTAAGTGACACCTCTTGGTACCTTCTCACACTAGCACTCATTTTAGGAAGAGTTCGAGATGATAATGCGGGTAACACCTCCTAGTATCTTCTCGCACTATTCCTCGTCTTACGAAGGCTCAAGAAGATAACATGGGTGACACCTCGTGGTACCTCTTTATGTTGTCCTCATTGTAAGAAGCATTCGAATAGCCAAATGTAGGTGACACAACCTGGTACAAAGTGTTACAATCGATTATGAATGTAATGAGATTGTAAATCATCTGTGTTGAAGTGTGCATGTGGTATTATGCATCATTGGATAAATCTCGAGGATGATTGAGAAGAATAATTTGATTAACACTAAGGCCATGTTTGTTTAGTTGGAATGGAATGGATGGAATGGAATCTCATTCCAAGTCATTCCAAACAGCATGTTTGGATGAGGTAATTTGAATAGGAATGGAATCAAATAGTATGTTTAAACAGTCATTTCAAATCTATTTTCATTCCAGACTACTTCAAGCATGGAATCACATTCCATTCCCATCCATTCCATTCCAGCTAAACAAACATAACCTAATTGATTATGGGGACAATGTTAGTCAAAGAAAAGGTAAAGCACTTTAGTGAGGTAATAAAGTTATGGCAGAAAAGAAAAAGTTTACTTTGAGACACTAAGTGGTTTTTACTAAATACTTAGGCACTTAATGCAATAAGGTGATGACATGGTGTGTCACGCCCCAAACCTAAGTAATCAAATCTAGAAGCAAAACTCAACATTAATATTCCAACTATACATGAATTCAATAAAAAAATTTCCATCCACACCAGAATTTCAAAATAAAATAAATCCAAGCTCTAATAATTTCCAAATATTCAATAATATCATTACTACCAACAATAACTAAAATAGTTAAAATCCTACTCCAAATCTCATAACTCCAAACTTAAACAAATAATATTTAAAATGAGTTAAATAATCCTCCCATAAGGAAAAGAAATTATTGCAGAACTACTACTAATAAATGATAAATCTGATAACTTCTAACTCAATGCGCTCCATGCTTTCACTACACTTGATCAAACAATCTAACAAACTATGCATCTGAAAAATATGTTGTAAGGGTGAAAATAACATACACAAGAATAAGTAATTTAATTGCACGAGTTATTTAGAAAAAATATATTTCAATAAATCATATGTTGTCATGACCCAAATTAATTAAGCTGTGATCAATAATAATAAAATAAGTTTTTATTTAATAAATCCCTTGATTAAAAGAGGATGACATGTGTCAAAATCTTAATCATTTTAAAACAATTTCGAGTATAACCCATCCGTAGATGGGACATACCATAAGAAAAACCTGTTATAAAATCCATTCATAAGAATTCCATGTCATCCATGTATTGTGGTATCATCTCAAGCATTGCATTCCACATAAGGAAACTATACATAATTAAAATTATAACCTAAATTAATTATATTTATATTGGCCACTAGCCCAAATTAAAAATCAAATGAAACACATTCATTTCCCATGAATTATACATCCTATAAATTCCATTATAATCATAATCATCCAAATAAATATGCTTCTCTCACTGCTAGATTATCCAAAAGCTGCCTCTCTAAGATTTGAAAACAGTTTGAAATAATAGGCGTGAGTTCGACAACTCAATAGACATAATTTAACATGGTAAACTAAAGCAATGAAATAAATAAAATCTCAATTATATTATTTAAATTAAAATATACTAAACGAGTATATTATTATCCAAATATCCAAAGATTAGTTATAATCCATAGCTTAAAATAAAATAAAAAATGCATGACACCCAATGCAATGAGACTCTTGTCCAATTAATTATTCCATTAATTACCCAACTTCCCCCAAAGGAGCCTTCGCATGCAGAATGGAAAATTTACAACCCAACCTCTAAGAGGATAACATAGTGAAACATCCCGATTGCAAGCAACCTCATTGCTAGGACAATACAGTACAACATCCTTACCTGGGATTGTAGTAGCCCGGATTTGGGACAACATGAAGTAGCCTAGGACTAGAGAATAGGAAAACACAGCACGACGTTCCATTTCAAGGACCACAGCAGTCCTAGCTGCAATAACCCCTAATATTACCAAGTTGGTTATTAAGTTCATTTATGCATGGTCATGCCCACCATGAAATGAAATGCATAATACAATGATTTTACCCAAAATCATTTATCTAAATATTCAATTCTAATTCATATTCAAAATAAAATCATAATTATATCAAATTATGACAAGATAACAAAATAATATCCATTGTGATTTACATGCTTAAAATCATAAATTAATTCCAACAAAATAAACCTATGAATTTTATCCACAATTCATACATTCAAATCCCTACACTATACATGATTTCTGTTCCAAATGAACATCAACTATTGCTAATTATGCGAATACCCCATAAATCATATGAATTCAGTTTCCAAGATTCATATACATAAAGATAATATATATGCCCTATTATCATGGCAATGGTTTCAACTTATGTAAATTGCACCTACCTCTACCAAATGTGTAGAAAATGAAACCTTTGATGTTGTAGGTGTGGATCCAAACTCTAGAATGAACATGCAAGCTCCCAATCCAAGCCTTAGCTCCCAAATGCAACGAAATTGGTCTAGATGAAGACCCATTCCCATGGATGTAGCCATAATGCCCTTAAATGACTTATATATGCTTGAACACCCATGAATGAGATGATTTAACCTCATGAGATGAAAACCTTAACCCTTAAATGTGAGCTTGCCCTTCCACAATGTAGTCCCAAGCTTCTAAAAATGTAGATCAGCCCCCAAAACACACATGTAAGGAAGGAAATGGGGTGGAGGGTCCAAACCCTTACCCCCACGCACCACTGTCTCCCTTATCTCTTTTCTTCTCTCTCTTTCTCTCCTTCTTTCTTCTCGTTCTATCTCCCAAAAACTAGATCTGGAGTGAAGAGGGTCGGGCCAAACAAAATATAAGAGTGGGTAGGGGTAAAAATGTCATTTAACATATTTTTTAAAAACTCCACTGTCGAACCCCGATTGATCGCCCTTCTTAAGGCTCGATCAATCGATTGGGCGGAGAAAACAAGATGGCCTTTGCCATCCTCCCATCGATCGATCGACCTCTTCAAAAATGCCTAAATTCGAAATAAAATGTATACAATGCAATCCCATATACATTAAAACACATATATCATGATATCTAACATGGTACCATGACCAAAGTATGCCTAAAATGCATGACAAGTTACCTGCATGCTAAGCTCGTGGAAGCATGCATGAACCGACAAAACTTGTCTAATATCCACACTAATGATAGATTAAACCTATAGTACCTTGATTAAAAATTACAGGATGTTACATATGCTTTTGACCACAACTAAATATTTACTAACAGATGTTCAAAGGAATTTCCAGTTTTCAAAAGTTTCTAAATTTCATATTATAAGAAATTATGAATCAACATTCAGAATTTTCAGATCATAACAAATAAATATTTATTTGGTAACTTTAGCTAATCATATAAATGACTCATACAGATTGACCCAAAGGTTCAGATGGTGTTCCTATCAAGAGGAGACTTTAAACATAGCATTGGTACCAAATATCAGTATTATCTCCTATTGACTGGGTTAGACCATTGGAACCAAAAGGAACCAAAGGCCAATAACTTAACCCTTACTAACCAAGGATAGATATTAGATAGGCAAACTAGAGTTTCCAAATACATACAAAATTCAAGTATCAAATCAAATACATTGACTAAGCATACTTTCAGATAATCTGTCATTCAAATAAAAGAATTGTTCAAAATAAAGTAATGAATCAACACATTTTGCTTAGCTTAGGGAATACAAATAGCATATTCAGATTGATACCAAAATTGATTATGTAATACAAATAAAATTATTTATTTCAGAAAAGAAGACATCATGTTATACTCTAACTTACCTCAAGCTGATCCCATGAAATATCTAAGTAAAATGCTCCTACTAATCCTATGCTTAACTCAGACCTAGTGCCAATAATTAGCATTACTATCAATAAAATATGGCCTAGGCCACTCAAGCTTTAACTTCTTCTATGTCAGCCTAGTCAAAGGTGTAGCAATCTTGGAGAATCCCTTAATAAACCTTTTATAGTAGCCAGCAAGACCCAAGAAACTCCAAACTTCTGAGAAATTGCTAGGTCTATTCCAATGAACTACTACCCAACTTTTGTAGGATCAACAAAAAAATGTCATTCTTAGAAATGACGTGCCCAAGGAAAGATAGCTGAAATGACACAAGCAAGGGTGACAAGTCTAGAACCGTCCCAAAAAAATTCAAATTGCCCATGAATAGAAAATGTGACATTCTTCTCCAAACAATTAACAGTTACATTATAAGCGGCAACCAATCTATACCTAGAATCACATCAAAATCATGAATGTTCAAGAGTACTAAATTAGCTAACATAATTCTATCACCTACTTGAACCTCATAGGATTTATGCACAGAAGTAGCATCTAATGAGTCCTAAATAGGAGTGACAATAAATAGTTCAAACTCTAGAGATTCAAGTGCAAAGTTCAAATAATTAGCAAAACAATGAGATATAAAGGAGTGCATATATCCAAAATCTATAAGAACTCAAGTTGGATAAGAATGAATAATAAGTGTACCTGACACCATGGAGTTAGATTCTCAGGCATCCTCTTGTGTCATTTCGAAAACCCTTCTTTGTACATTTGGTTTTTGTCCATCGGTTTTCTGCTAGTTCTGCTCGGAATCACTCATATTAGGGCAATCCTTAATCTAATGACCTATTTTACCATATCTAAAACAAATAACGATCCTTCGATAGCATGGCTTGTTTTCGTGGTTCTTTCCACATCTTTGATATATAGTGCTAGTCCTTTGGGTCGCATTCCTACTCTCAGTAGTCCTCTTCTT
Source organism: Liquidambar formosana (assembly GCA_039720395.1). Lineage (NCBI taxonomy): Eukaryota > Viridiplantae > Streptophyta > Magnoliopsida > Saxifragales > Altingiaceae > Liquidambar > Liquidambar formosana. The sequence continues at coordinate 17,858,856 of CM077831.1, read as the reverse complement.
ATTATTGTTGCCAAATTGGTTCCCTGAGGTCCTCCACGTCTATTCTTTTTGTTGAACTTTTGGTCTCTGTCTTTTAAATATTCTTCTTTACCATTCTTAACTATTATTACCCAATCAACCATATCCTTATAATCTTCCAACTTTAATAGAGACTTTTTATTCTTAATGTAAAGCTTCTACCCTTTCAGAAACCTTTTTGCCTTTTTCTTCTAATCACATCACAACAAAATAGGCTCTCCACGACGTGTGAAGCACGTCGTGAAAGACCTTTTACAACGCGTCGACACCTATTATGCATTGAGGGGTCGAGGAAAGTCTGGACACATTTACGACGTGCAATGTGCGTCGTAAAAAACTTTTTAACGGCGTTCACTACGCATCGTAAATAGTTATTAACGACATGCACGGCGTGTCATAAAAAACATATTGCCAGTATGCGTACCGTTTTAACTACGTGCAGTGTACGTCGTGAAAAACGTATGCCCATAGTTTTAACGACGTGCAGCGTACGTCGAATTAAGTGTTTTAACGATGCACACTGCATGTCGTGAAAGATTTATAACTAATATATTAAGTTATTAACGACACACATTGTGCGTCGTAAAACACTTAATACGACGTACGCTGTACATCGTTAAAACTATATATATATATATATTTTTAAAAAAATAACCTTTTGACTATAACCTGTTTCTTATAACCTGTTTCCCAACTATCCATATCTATGATTTAACTAATTGAACCCAATTCAAAGAACATTCATACATCCATAAAAAATGCAAACAAGAGATCAGTATAGTAAGTTACTTTGCATTGCTTTATTCACCAAAGCACAATGGCAAAATCCCAACTTAGAGGGCATGCCATAGACCTAGTTAGAAACCCATGGAAATCTAGTCTCTCTGTTACAAAGGAGCTAGAGAACTAGAACTAAACAAAATGAAAAACTTCACTAATAAAATTTATAGTGCCCTTTAACAAAATTTGCTCTTAAGCAGCTACATGCCTACACACAAAAAGGTCATTCTCACTGTCATTAGCACCATTATATTGTAGCATATATTTCTGTTTTTCTTCCACACCCCAAAAAAGAGCCGCAGCCCCTTTTCCATAGTTCAAGATCTGCACACCTATTACAACATATGACAAAGTTAAGAAGTATAATACTCAAAAAGATATGGAGTATCAAATTTAATATTCAAAAAACCATGAACTTGTCAGTTTTTTTTTTTCTTTTTTAGGGTAAAAGTACTGGTCAGTTTTTGCTTGAAAGACCACCAACTGCCAAAATGCCATATCTGCTGCAAAATATTTTCACTAATAGCTTGCTTTTCAAATTGGGAAGACTTTATAGCAAGAACCCCACCCACCCCCAATATATATATATATATATATATAGTCATCACCTTCCAGTTGATGTGGAGATGCATATGGTTTACTCCAATTCATAGCAGCAAGGAAATGAAGGCTGACTTTATAATTTTTACTATATATAATTCCTTTGTTTTACATAACAGATAGGATGTCAACCAATAAAAGGGATAGTTTCTCAATTCACTAGTTCAGCTAACAAGTTCAACTCTGAGCCCATGATGTCAAATTAACCAACACAAGAACAAAAGAAAATTTGTAATGTTGATTGGATTACATATGTCATTGTCTTATAGAGAACAAGGTAGAGAACAAGGTGTAATGGTATTTATATTGCCTTATTTTATTTTGTATATAGAAGATCTTGAATCCAAGTACTGACATCTTAAAGCACCACACTTATGAACAAATGCATCGCAATAAAAGGTTGGGACCAAAAGCACAATGTGCTAGTTACATTAGATATCTTGTTATAATGGGTTTTGGGTTAAAATTAAAAATGCCAAAAAAGGTTTCTATATAAGGTAGTTTAAAGTGGAAAAATATGTTGCTTTGGAGGGAGGGATCAAAGTCAAGCACAAACCTAGGATTCCTTTGGAGCAAGGTAGAATTTCCCTACTATAAGCTATTTACTAAAGAAAAAATAATCAAGGAGAACACGCTACTGCTCAAATATCCTAGTTCTAGTTCCCTATCAATGACCTTAGTTTTATATAAACTATATTTAGTTTTGAATTTTACATTAAAATGGGTAAGAAACAAAAAATGAAATGCTAGTTTTTTTGCTTCAATTCAAACAGCTATGTCTCTCTCTCAACTTATAATCAACCATCATCAACTTATAATCCCAATAAACCCCAAAACTGTCAAGGCAACAAAACTGATTTCAATAGATAACTCGAGTAAGACACTAAGCAAAGATATATATACCTGTACTTCCTTAACTATCCAACTTGATAAATTGTCTTAGCCAAGCAGTTGTGCTTCCTTTTGCCTCGTTAAGTGAAGACATATCACTTGTAGGGCGAAACAAGGTCACATTGTGTATTACCCGATCAACCCAAACTTTGAAAAATCCAGGGCCAAGAAGCATGTGATGCACATTAGACTTGGGATCAGTTGATGCAATCTTACCTTCTGCAACTACTACTGTATCTGTCCCCACTCAATGTAACAGTTTGCATTTCCTATCCTCAAAATTTTCACCACTTTGTACGTCTAGGCTAGCACTCTACCACGACAATGAAGACAAGGGTTTTTTAGGAACAAATCTACATGATAAAACAAAATTTTATATCCAACCATCGTTTATATACATTTACCTGCTGAGTAGAAACTATACGCACAGGAGTATGCATCCTGTCTTCATCATCTCCACTCCGAACCTATAAACATTACACTTTATGAAGATGAGCCATTTCTAACATTATAAATCACATTTCTAGGATAGAAAGTAATATAAAACAACTTAATAAGAACTGATGGAGAAGAAGCTATTAAAATAAATCACATTTCTATGTCCAACCATAGTTTATACACATTTACCTCTTGCCGGGTAGAAACTGAATGTATAGGAGTATGCATTCTGTCTCTATCACCTCCACTCCAATCCTATAAACATTACACTTTATGATTTTAATTAATAGGTACCACTACCTTCTTACCAAATTCAACACCCAAAAACCTATATATAGTTTCATTTTTTTGATAAGAAAAACTAAATATTGTTTCATGAAATCAAAAAGTATAAAATTTAAGAAGGTAATTAATAATACAAAGGAAAACACCAACCTCATCTCTCCTGAGTAGTTGGGAAACCAGTTTTTTCATTTCATCCATCTCTCGGTTGACATTGAGTAGACCAGCTTGCAGGCTTCTTATCGTACTGTTCTGTCTTGCTTGTCCTTCTATTTTAAAAATTGATGTACCATGTCCAAGCCCTCGTACATGGCCTCGAGGATCGAGACCAAGGACATGTGCAAGAGCATCATTTCTTACATTGTTTGCAGGCTGTTTAGGATATTCATTTAGTTTTACCTGGAAGAACACACACATTATGTGTTAAAAAGAACAAAAAGTGATATTAATGTACATTGTAAGTGTAAAAGCTGTAAAAGTAAACGTGCTACCATAACTTCAACAACAGCTTCATTGATAGGCTGTTTATCTCCCTTCAAATGCCCGCGTATCCACACATCAACACGAGTTAACTCATCAGGTGCATCACTCTCCCTTCTCTAAATTTGAAATAGGACATTCATAAGTCATGAAGAAAATAAGATTATTTAAACTCTTAAATTACACAATACAGATCAACTTAACAAATTGACTTCTTACCATATCATCTTCCAATCGAGTAAAGCACTTTCGGCTAGTTGTGTGTGGGAGCTTTTGGCGCTTCCTCATTTCTTGAAAAATTTTACTCTTTGCCTGCAATATAAATGCAATTTCATTATACTATGACATGTTTTTTTAGCATACTTAAATTATCAAATTACTAGTTGAATAATTGTCTAGGATTTTCTCTTTTGGGTTCTTCTACCAACATTTTAAAGATGTTCTCCACCAAAGCTCCTCAAAATATTTGATTTTATTGCTGAATTAGTTAGTAATATGGTGAAAGAACTAAAAGAAAGAAGATGTGACTTTTATATTTTCACAAACACAGGTTAACAACGATATGCAACATATCTGTAGCTATAGTCAAAAAGCCTATACAAAACAAACAAAATGAGAGAAAAATAAATCTATAAAAGCCTATACAAATCATACACAATCAGGAAAAAAAACCATGAAAGCCACAAAACAATCACCAAAAAAATGGAGCCCTGTGAATATATATATATATATAATATATATATATAACTTATTAGAATCAATGAGTTGATTTGCTTAGAATCCAATTAAGAAGATCCTTTTTTGCTGATCCTTTTTCAACTAAGGATAGATTGCACTACATCAATTTTGATCATGAATCACCCCTACAGAAGAAAATACCAATTTCAAATGGGTGTATGCAGATGAGATTATAGAAGATACTATATCCAATAGCAGCAACTAAAAAAAAAAAAAAAAATTGAACTACTTACAACGAACTCAGGTGACAATCATTGCTCCAAGAATTCCTTCCATTGAATATCTGTTACATTATCAGGCTGTGCATTTGCAATACCATCTACATCACCTTTTGAAGCCATTTCTCTTATTAATCTTGTTAATACACATTTGTGATCTCTCAAATGCTTTCCAATTTTTTGCATTATACCTTTCTTATAGCTCTTCTCAAGATTGTAATTTTTCTACATTAGTATTAAGAAAATCATGCATTAAAAATGAAAACAAGAATAATTTTGTAAACAATTTATTATATGTCTATAAAATACCTGCACTAATTCCCATAATGCATTCTTCTTTTTTTCTGGAAGCTTACTCATTTCTTGTGTCACTGGGATATTCTCTCTTACCAAGCTCCCAGGATAGGTAGACAATTTCACAGATTGTTTACCAATTGGTTGAGACCTCTCATTGAACTCAATATCATTGAGTCTCAACTTTGATGGCCTCCTTGTTTTCTTTGGTGGTTCTTCACTATTATTGGGCTCTCCTTCCGTATTGGGAGATATGGTAGGAGGAAAATTTGAATCTTCATCAGAAATTCTAACTCTTGAATTACTTCTCCCCTCCATAGATGCAGCAACAGCAGCTGTATTTTGTTTTTTGGGACGTTTTTCAGCATTTTTTGAGCTCTTTGAAATTATATGCAAAACAACAACAATGCTAAAAGTCAGTAAGTGTAAAATATATTTCCCATTTTTATAACATTATATGTAACTAAAATTTTAACAAAGATCTTACTTACTTCACCAGACTCAGATATCTTGCATCTACTCGACATCTTGTTCTAATAGGCACCTAAAATTGACAAAAGAATATTAACAAATATGTAACAAACTTAAGTTTCAACATAGTTTAGATAGAGGAATAACAAATTTCAACTTTGACAAATAAAGTTTGAGTTGTAGATTATGCATTATCATTAATTAACCAAATCATTCTCTCATACCCATTCTTTAATTTCAGCAGCAAACTTAATTTAGGTAAAGGAATAACAAGTTTCAACTTTGACAAGATATCGACAAATGAAAAACAAGCAATAAATAAATGTAGGAAAAGTACAAAAGTATTCCGTTAAGAATATCATTTAAAACTAATTACAATCACAACAACTTATTCAACATCTTCATCTTCCTCTTATATGCCTTCACAATCCCTCTTTGCATAGTGTTCATCTTTATCATCATTTTGCAAGTCTAGTCTGAATACATCTGCTGGTGTGGACGACACATAAGCATTCTCATCATAACCCTCCAACTCATGAAAACCTCTTGGTGGTGCTTTTAGTACAAAATGCCAACTCGATGTATCACTGTTTGTAGAATAAAACACTTGCTTCACCTGTGACGCTAGAATGAATGGATCTCTTTCAAATTGACTTTGTCCTTGAAGGATTTTAACCATCAATAATCCATCTTCGACTTTGATACTATTTCCAATGTTGGACCAATCACATTTAAATATAGGGACTCGAAATTTGTAGTAGTCTAATTTGTAGTAGTCTAACAAAGTGATGTCTTTTATAATCCCATAGTAACAGATTTTTTCAACAACTTGTGCAGTGTCTCTTGCACTAGATCGACAAATAGTTTCTGCCTCAAGTGAAACGCCACTGTTTTGTATGGACTTCTCAACTTCACTTGTGTGAAATCGATGGCCATTGATAACATATCCAGAATAAGACATTACATGCTTTCTAGGCCCATGTCAAAGCCACACCAATGTACTCGAGACATCACTTTCAGCCATCTCAACCTTCGCTGCTAACCATTCACAAAAAGTATCAGTATATGTCTTCTGTGCAAGGGGTTCATTGTTTGAAAGATTCCTGTTGAAGCGCTTGAAAAGTAAAAAAGTAAGACAAAAGTACGACGTCAATAATTACAAACTAACTAACTATTATTATTATAATGCTTACTCTATATATGGTTCAACTTCTGCACTATTTCTTAATACATAAAGATGAGCCCTTTGCAACATATCATCATCCATGACTATCTCATGCCCCTTAGAAATTGGATGCCCTTCTAGAATTGTTTCATTCTCAAAATCTTCATTACGATTATGACGAATGCCTATTTCAGCTGCTAGTTTCATATCCACTACAAAACTGTGTGCACTCTTCTGCTAGATAACATTCTGCAATCCATGCTTCAGGCCGTGCACGATTCCTAACATAACCCTTTAGTACCTTTATAAATCTAAAGCATAGCACATGAAATGAAATGAAAATACTAATGTTAATTGTTCAAGTGTTAACAAAATAGGCTAATATAAACATAAAGAACGATATAAATATGAGGAAAATATAATAGCAAACCACCTCTCAAATGGGTACATCCATTAATATTGGATTAGTCCACATAGACGAGCTTCTTGTCCCAAATGGATAGACAAGTGAACCATAATGTCAAAGAAAGACGGAGGGAAGAACCTTTCAAACATGTACAAAGTCTCAACAACTTCATCTTCAAGTGGTTCCAATCTGTTTCTATCAATAACTCTTTGACAGATTTCATTGAAAAATGCACATAGTCAGAATATTGCATTCCTTGGTCCCTTAGGCAAAAGTCCTCTCAATGCTACTGGAAACAATTGCTGCATTAGGACGTGACAATCATGGGACTTGAGGCGTAGTATCTTGTACTCTTCTAATAAAACGCAATTCCCGATATTAGAGCTATAACCATCAGGTAACTTTAAAGACCATAGCCTAGAACAAAACGAATTCTTTTCTGCCTTTGATAGCGTGTGTAGCACAGCTGGTAAGTAATATTTATTATTGCCTTTATGCTTTGCATGCAATTCACGCCTAATGGACATTTCCTCCAAATCTCTACGTGAATTAAGCCCATCCTTTGATTTTTTTTTCATATGCAAAAGTGTGCCAACAATACTTTCACAAATGTTCTTTTCAATGTGCATCACATCTAAGTTATGACGCAAAAGTAATGCCTAGAACATCAATAAAAAAGATATGTCACATTTAAAAATAACAATTATTAGATCTACTAAAAAAAATAAAAAGAGACATTTAATCCACAAAAATAACTTACATCCCAATATGGTAAGTCAAAGAATATAGACTTCTTCTTCCACGATTGAATGGTATCTTTTTGTTTCTTTTAACCCATTTTTCTCTTCCTTTTGGTCTTTTTCTTCTTTCCCAACTCAATTTTAACTTCTTTTTTCTTCTTTCCCCAATCATTTTGAATATCTTTGACCACACTTAAAACTTCTGAACTAGTCAACCGTCTAGGCTTCCCGCATAGTTCATGATTTCCATCAAACCAGCTTTTTTTCTTCCAAAATGGATGATTGGGTGATATAAATCGCCTATGGTCTTGGTATACCTACTTATGACTCCATTTCAACCATGTTGAAGATGTGTTGATACTACACACAGGACAAGCTAGTTTCCCCTTTGTGGCACACCCAACTAAGTTTCCATAAGCTGGAAAATCATTTATTGTCCACATCAGAATAGCCTTCATATTGAACATGGATTTAGTAAATGCATCATAAACCTCTACCCCATTATTCCATAGCTCTTTCAAGTCATCTATAAGAGGCTCCAAATATACATCAATGTCATTCCCTAGTTGCTTTGGCCTGAGAATTAGTAATGTTAACATAAGGTTTTCCTTCGCCATGCATAGCCATGGGGGGAGGTTATAAGTAACCAATATCATTGGCCAGCAACTATATCTAGAACTAAGATCTGCAAAGGGATTAAACCCATCCGCCGCAAGACTAAACCTGATATTTCGTGAATCTGATGCGAAACATGGCCAGTTCTGATTGATTGTATCCCATGCCAAAGAATTAACCGGATGGCGCATCTTACTATCTAAACTTTTGTGAGTATAATGCCAAGTTAATTGCTCTGCTTTTTCAGAGAACATAAACATCCTCCTAAGTCTTGGAATGATTGGAAAATAACGCAAAACTTCTGCAGGAACTCCTTTTTGAATCTTCTTTGTGCGTAGGTTTGTCTTCCATCGCGAAGAACTACATTTCGGACATGTTTCCATAAGCTCTTTATCTTTTCTAAATAAACAACAATCATTCACGTAGGCATGTATCTTCTCATACCCTAGATCAAATGCCTTGAGTAACTTTTTTGTTGAATATGAAGAATCAGGAAGTGCATTATCTTGCGGAAGCATGTCATGAATAATCTCAAGAAGTTCGTTAAAACTCTTGTCAGATAGACCATTTATAGATTTGTGCTTGTATAACACTATAGTTGCTGACAACTTTGTATACTTTATACAACCTGAGTACAAAGGAGTTTCAGCATCTTCTAACACATGTGTGAAATCTGACTCGCTTCCCTCATGTGTGGTCTTTAAAGCATCCTCATCTTGCATCCAAACATCTTTGTACATCCTATATGTATCTAGCATTTCAACATCTTCAACATCTTCAACATCTTCATGTGGTAAGGATGCACTTGGACATTCCCCATGAAGGACCCAAGTAGTGTATGTAGAATGAAACCCATGTATGACCAAGTGCTCGAACACCATATCATAATGTCGGCGACGTAGGTTTTTACATCGCTCACAAGGGCATACAATCTTTTTTGGATTCTCTGCATTCTCTTGAGCCATATCGGCAAACTTTCGTGCTCCAACTTTATACTCTATCGACGTTCTACAAATTAAAACTCAACATTTCACTAAACTCATCAAATTAGTATATAATATATGTATACTTTTTAAAGTACATCAGAAAATAAAATTAAATAAAACCTTGGAAGATGCACCCATTCTTTATCCATTGTGACTACTCACTAGTGGCCCACTAGCTAGCTACTTCCTACATCAACCCAACATCCACACAAACCAATCATTAGTGAATAACCATGCTTGAGAAATTTTGAACATACATTACTTGATCCAAAAAAAAATATTGCTGCTATAATTAATATCAAACTTAATTCTATGTATGCTTCAAATCTATCATTGAGATGTATTTATTTATTTCTCTATTTTTTTTAAGGGGCTACGTATGAGTTAGAAATGTCTAATTGTTTGAGGGACGTACAAAATTAAAGAAACAATACTAGTTTTGTTTAATTGGGAGATTGTTTAATGGCTAAATGGCTTCCTTTGAGATCTGTACGTTTAGTGTTTGGGAGAAGTAGACCCAAGAAATCTAATAATATCACCCAATGTATTGTTATCTTTTTAAGCTAATAATATTTTCTTTGCCTTGTAGACACCCCATTTTGCACCCGATGAATTAGATTGGAAACGCCCTATGATGAGGTTAGTTCATATACTTTGGTAAACTTTGGAATTCGCCTACATGAGCCGAAAGAATTGCAGCTAAGAAATATAGTGATTCACGAAGTTCGGTGCGTACGCATTAAGGTAGGTGCGTACGCATGGATGTATGGTGCGTACGCAGCTTATGCTTCCAGAACCTTTCTTTTCGGGCCACTTGCCCTCCAGATCAGAACTCTTTCAAGGAACGTGTTGTAACATGCTTAGGAGACCTAGATTTCGGGAAAAACAGCAGAGACCCCTAATCCTACTTCCTATGCCTATATATAACCCACTAGACACCTACAGAGGGGGGACTGAAAAATCAGGAGAGAGAGGAGAGAGAGAGAGAGAGAGAAGGAAAGCTATAGGAACAGGAAGAGAGAGAAGGAAATAGAGGGACAGAGAGAGAGTGTAGGAAGCTGCAATTCTGGAGGTTCAAGAAGGAGTAGCCCTTAAAGGAATCAGAGTGGAGAACCCTGAGGGTAATATCTGCATTTGGTATGTATAATTTACCTATTAAGCATGAAAATTCGTATTCAATAAAGTAATGTGCTGCCATGAATGCCATGATAACTGCATAAAATTGATTGCATGTCATCACATAGTAGACTCTTTCCATAAGAGAGCCTAGGACTTTATGCACATTTCTGTATGAGCATCATGCAATAGGCCAGGGCTCAATTATATGATGACTTTGCTGGTATGAAAGTCTCCTGCGTTACCATCAAGATGGTCTCAGACTTAAATCTGCAAAAACGGACATATATGGTTTCTGACCACATAAATCGCCAATAGGTGCGTACGCAATTATTGTATTGCGTACGCAGTAAAGTTATGCGTACGCAGTAAAAAATAGCGCGTACGCACATAAAGTATTGGCAGACAGTTCTTCTTTTATTTTAGTTTATTTTATTTTTTCTGTCTAAAGCATGATTAGCATAATTTAGGTTTAGTCTATATTCATATTCATATTTATTTTCTGCATATGTCATTTTATTAAGGATGCATGATGCAGACTGATATGTGAGTTCTGTGATTCTGCGTGAAATGCCTATTAGGTGCGTACGCATATATCAGTGGTGCGTACGCACCAATAAGTGTTGCGTACGCACCTTACCTCGGCAGACAGTTTCTTTCTTTGTTATAGTTATTCTGATAATTGGATAGTTCGTATATCATTTCTTTATGTTTATTTCGTGCCTCTGTCTGTATCATATCATCATGATTTGCGTGCTGCTGTGGTTGAATGAATAGGGTCAATTTTGATTAGACATTAAGTTAATTAAAGCCATTAATCATGTGTGGGGGCCGGTTTCGACCGGGCGTGGCTGGGTGCCTAACACCTTCCCAGCTGCGTACCCTAGCTCCGAACCCGAATCTCTGGTTATGACGAGCTAGACCCTGCTAGGGTTCACTCGTTCCCATTATTGGGTGGCGACTCCTCTCCGTGTTAGTCCTTTGAGGCTAATGCGTATTCTCGAGCCATGTGGTACCGGGCGTGGCGCTCACAGTGGCGACTCCACTGGGGATAGAGAGCTAGATTCCGTATAGTGATTTATGGCTTTACTTAATTTAAATTGTTTAATTAGAAAAGACCAAAATTGCACACACGCGCACTACCACCCCTTACCCTCGATGACAGTCTGATGAAAGGTACCGGGTCCCATTCGGGCCTATGGTTACTGGAAGTTGGCATCATCAACCCACAGCCTGTGCCACTAGCCTGTAATAAGCTTGTGAGTACGCTAACGGGCCACTCTTTGAGTGCCCTAGCTTGGGTGACCCTTGAAGGAGAAGTACCCCATTAACCAACACCACTGGTTACCCCACCAACCTTTGCATACCCTTGCTTGAATGTGTGCCATCATGTTGCATTCATATTAGGAATTCATCGCGGGCTGGGGACGAGGCCCCCATTATCTGTTAGCTATCTCAAGTTGAGCCCAATTGAGGGAAGTTGTGTGATATTGTTATTGGACTTGGACTTGTGTAAAATAATTAAAAAAAAATACATGGGTCCATGATCCAAAAGAGAGTGAGGTGTGTGTATATTGGGCCGACTTGAGATAATTAATGGACTATGTGGGTTTAGCACTAGGATAACCGTGTTGGCAATCAAATCCAAAATCCAATTAAGAATCAAGTCCAAAGCAAGTTATATCCGAACTTAAGCCCAGAAGAGTGAAGAATTATTTGTAATTGGGCCTGACCAAAAAAAAAAAAAAAAAAAAAAAAAAAAAAAAAAAAAAAGAAAAAAAGAAAAAGGAATGAATGTCAGGTTCAGGCCCAACTCGTTGAGAGGTGAGAGGCATTTCTGTATTGGGTTTAAGTTGGCGAAATAACGGCTTTGTGTCCACTTATTATACCTTGGGCATTTGGAAGACATAGTAAACATGACAAAGCCCAAGGTATAGTGAGCAGTAATTGGGTAATCTTAATGGAACAATGTTATTTATTCAAATGAAGGACATGGGCTTGATAAAGTTGTATATGGCTAAATGCAGTAAAGGATTGGTCGATCGCAGAAGAGTGTGCCAGGTTGTGTTTGGAGCCGATCACCTACATCCAACCGACTGAGGAAAGTGGAACCGAAACCAATGGCAGCGGAGCCAACTTTAATCGATCTCGTGGCTATGTTACGACAAGATAAGGCAGAAATGAAGGAACTCATCACGGGGTTAACCCAGAGGCTAGAACATTTAGAGATGGGGGGTAAAGGGTCATCTGATCAACCCGAAGGCGAAAAGGGAGTCGACAAGGAAGGAGAAGGGAGTGGTGCACCAAAGACTCACGAAGGCGAATCTCACCCTTGGGATGATGAGGATTTCGCAGATTACGTGGCTAGTAAGAAGAATGTCAAAGACAAGGGTAAGATGGAGGATCCTAGGTTCGATAAGCTAGAGGTGGAGAATCATGAAATGAGAGAGCAGATAAGGCAGATGAAGGCCGCCTGGCGAAAGTCTCAAGGGATAGATGACTACATGTTTTCTATGCCTAACACCCCGTCAGAAACTAGGATGCAGCTACCCCCTAAATTCAAAATTGCGGATTACGAGAAGTTTGATGGGACCGGCGACCCTAAGCAGCATTTACGCCAATACATGAGTATAGCCAGGATGAGGGGCCTAACCTCGGAACAAGTCCACTTCGCGTTTCCGCTATCATTATCTGGTGATGCTTCAAAATGGTATTACAAGCTCGATGAGAAGATAACTGGGACCTGGGAGGTGTTGACCGAGGAGTTCACCAATAAGTACAACTATAATACAGTATTGGATGTAACGTTGAGGGATTTAGAAATGACAAGGCAGAAACCCGATGAGCTTTTTTCTGAATTCATAGGGCGATGGAGAGCAAAGGCAGTGAAACTGACAAACAGGCCAGCAGAGATAGATCAAGTCAACATGATCCTGAAAAATCTGACACCAGTCTATTTCGACAAAATGTTAACCTCATCCGTTATGGATTTCCAGCAACTGTACCAGTGCGGGACCCGAATAGAAGATGCAATAAGCAAAGGGCAGATCGAGAACAGGCCCAAGAGAGTGTTCGGGGCAAACAGTGGCAACAGTGGAGCAAGTGGAGGCAATAGAATCGGAGGGCCAGTGCAAGCAACAGTGGGGAATGTTCAGCAGACAGAAAGAAAGCCCAGAGTATTTCACGATCTAGGAGTACCCTTGTCCAAAGCATTTGCGAATCTGTCTAGAAGAGGGTACTTGCAGGCCTTGGAACCCCTGCCACTTCCAAACCCAATCCCATCTAACTGGAGGCAGAATGAGTTCTGCGAGTTTCACCAGCGCATTGGTCATAAGATCGACAATTGTACTCGGTTGAGACATGTGATACAAGACATGATTGAAGCAGGGAAGCTGCCGCCGCCAGGAGAGGATAAGAAACCCAATGTGCATCGAAATCCCATTCCTAATCACAACGCACCACCGCCATATGCCAATATGATTGAAAGAGGATGCGAAAGCGGGGATCCATCTATGCTCATCATTGCAGTGTGTTCACCATGGGATGACAGTGATGAAGAAGGGGATATTAAGAAAGGGTTCTGGGAACAAGTTAAGGAAGACACTATGCACCTTACTCGCGCAGGCAGGCATTTCAAGCCTCCTCATCTAGAGGGTGACAATCCGGGGAAAGACGTGAACCCCGAAGTTGACATAGAGGAGTTGAGACACAAACTGGGAGAAATAGGGAAAGAAGAGGAAGAGGACCGGGTCCTGAAACAGTTGAAGAAGACGCAGGCCAACATTAGCTTATGGGGTTTATTGGTGGCTTCAAAGAAGCATAGGAAGACGGTATTGGAGGCACTAGCTCAGCACGAGGTGCCCATCGACACCACGCCTGAGCAAGTGTTGTCAATCATGGGGGTAGATGCTGCCGAGAAGACCGTGCTGACATTCTCAAGAAAAGATCTTCCCACAGAAGGGGTAGGGCATGCAAAACCCTTGTATGTCACAGTGGAGTGCAAGAACCTGAAGATCCCGGTGGTACTCATAGACAATGGGTCGGCTCTCAACGTATGCCCGCTACGCACAGCCAACCGCCTCGGTGTACCTAAAGAAGAGCTAACGCCATCTGCGGTAACTGTGAGGGGATACGACAATAGCTCGAGGAGCGTCCTAGGGACTTTCAAAGCAAACTGCAAATTAGGACCGGTGGAATCTATGGTGGAATTCTGTGTGATGGATATTCCGGCCAATTACAACATGCTGCTGGGAAGAACTTGGCTTCACCCCCTCGAAGCTGTCCCGTCGACAGTACACCAAAAAATCAAGATGCCATGGCAAGGAGGTGTCTTAGTGATTCATGGGGATGGGGAAATCACGGGCCAAGTATTAGGCATCAAAGAAGGAGCAGAGGACTTGGGATGGAGAGGATTCGAGTTAGTGCAAATGCTCGAAAGAAGGAGTGATGAAAGGGAAAAGGTATCTCCGGATTTCGGAATAGGAGTGGGTTATGCGGTAGCCCACATCATGAAGCGAATGGGGTACATACCTGGAATGGGGATGGGGAAGAATGGACAAGGAGTCACTGAATTGCCTGATTTCCGTGCACAAAAAGATCGTAAGGGGATAGGGTATGAGGGAAAATCAGAAGTCCCGAAGAATGAAGGCACCCTTAATGGCAATTTCGTCAAGGAAGGAGAAGATTTCCCTTTCTGTGGCTTCCCGGAGCCTTGGGTAGACAAGACCAATGGAAGAAGGTTGCCAGGTTTGGAAGTCTTCTTCGCAGAAACGTTGAAGATAACACCTTCATGGGGAAAGGCTGAAGAAGCAAAGGCGCTGGACGTGGACTGGGCCGACAATTTAGAGCAGGGGGCCTGGGAGCATCTGCTATCAGAACACAACCTGAGCATCGCAGTATTAGCAGATCAGGTGGTCACAGAGAATTTAACGGAGCTAATCACTGAAGCAAATGGAGGAACCAGCACCTGGACCTGGGAGAAGATGGAGAAGACCGTTGTAGGCGATAGGATCACCACTCAGACTGATAAGATTATGGTTAATCCCACGACCATTTTTGATGATATCAAGGCCTCTGAGGCCAACTATGATGTAATTTATCCAATTGATAATGAAATGAATTCTGATTTCGCTTATATTGATATGTCTTTAGAAGAATACATTGCATTAATGTCCGAAGATCCCGATTTAAATAAAGTAATCAATGAAGATTATGAAAGAAGTGTAGAACCTATTAAAAGTGAAACTGTTAAAATCAACCTCGGCACCATTGAAAATCTTAAGGAAGTACAAATCGGCTCCACTTTGTCTATAAAGGAACAAACCGATCTCAAAATACTATTGAGTGAGTTCCAAGATGTATTTGCTTGGTCTTACGATGATATGCCTGGGATAGATCCGGAGATAGTACAGCACCACATCATAACAAAGGAAGGAGCCAAACCCGTGAAACAACGATTAAGGCGAATGCAACCAGAATGGCTGATAAAGGTTAAGGAGGAGGTTACCAAGCTGCTGAATGTAGGGTTTATACGAGCGGTAGATCAAGCCGACTGGGTCGCGAATATTGTACCTGTGCCAAAAAAGGATGGTCGAGTAAGGGTTTGCGTAGATTATAGAGATCTGAATAAAGCCTGCCCGAAGGATGACTTCCCCCTTCCTCATATTGACGTCCTTGTAGACAACACCGCAGGAAGCGCCCTGATGTCATTCATGGACGGATTCTCGGGATACAACCAAATTAAGATGGCGCCGAAGGACATGAGCAAGACAACTTTTACCACAGGGTGGGGCACGTATTGCTACACCGTCATGCCATTCGGATTGAAGAACGCTGGGGCAACGTACCAGAGGATGGCGACCGCATTGCTGCATGACATGATGCACAAGGAAGTGGAAGTATACGTGGACGACATGATAGTCAAATCGGCAACCAGGGAGGAACATATGGATAACTTGGAGAAATTCTTCAAGAGGATTCGGAAGTATAAGCTCAGATTAAACCCTCAGAAGTGCACTTTCGGGGTTACAGCAGGGAAACTATTGGGCTACTTGGTAACTCATAGGGGCATAGAAGTGGACCCCGTCAAGATCAAAGCAATACTAGAGATGCCACCACCAAAGACAGAAAAGGAAGTACGGGGTTTCTTAGGAAAATTGCAATATATTAGTAGGTTCATAGCAAGACTCACGCT
This sequence comes from Liquidambar formosana, assembly GCA_039720395.1. Classification (NCBI taxonomy): domain Eukaryota; kingdom Viridiplantae; phylum Streptophyta; class Magnoliopsida; order Saxifragales; family Altingiaceae; genus Liquidambar; species Liquidambar formosana. The sequence continues at coordinate 17,842,425 of CM077831.1, read as the reverse complement.
AACCTGCGAACCAATTTTTAAGTTGCTAAGGAAGAAAGAGTCCAAGGAATGGAATGAGCAGTGTCAGCAAGCGTTTGAAGCCATCAAGATGTACCTGTTAAATCCTCCAATCCTCGCGCCTCCGCGACCCGGGAAACCCGTTCTGTTATATTTATCCGTTTTCGAAGAAGCCTTGGGAAGTATGTTAGCACAGCAAGACGACCATGGGAATGAACAGGCCATCTATTACTTAAGTAAGAAATTGCATGATTACGAGGCACGTTACTCCGCCATGGAGAAATCATGCTTCGCATTAGTCTGGGCGGTACAAAAGCTGAGGCACATCTTAATAACCTTTGAGGTATGGGTAGTCGCCAGAATGGACCCATTAAAGTACCTCCTCGAGAAACCTGCGCTCAACAACAGGCTGTCACGTTGGCTGTTCTTGCTATCCGAGTTTGAGCTGACCTATGTTACTCAGAAGGCTATCAAAGGAGGGGCGGTAGCCGATTTTTGTGCAGAACACCCGGTAATGGGACAAGCTCTTAGGGAAGATTTCCCGGATGAAGACCTGTTTTACATAGAGTGTTCGAAGACTTGGAAAATGTATTTCGATGGGGCATCAAACCAATACGGGAACGGGATCGGAGTTATTTTAATATCGCCTAATGGGTCCCATGTACCTCTATCCATAAAGCTGGATTTTAAGAATTCTAATAACACTACAGAATATGAAGCTTGCATAGCAGGACTGGAAGCACTATTAGCCCTGGGAGTAGAGGAAGCAGAGATATATGGAGACTCCGCGTTGGTCATAGCCCAAGTCCAAAAGATATGGAAAACCAAGGAGGAGCACTTGAAGCCTTACCAAGCCTACCTAGAAAGCCTGGCCCAAAAATTCCGTAAAATCACCTTCACCCCTTTACCCCGATCCCAAAATCAATTCGCTGATGCTCTAGCCACTTTAGCCTCTCTAATCAACATCCCCGAAGGAATGACCTTACAACCACTCATGATCCAACAAAAGTCCCATCCCTCCCATGAAACCGCTATTATGACCCTAGAAGAAGAAGTAAACGATGGAAACCCCTGGTATTTCGATATCCAAAATTTCTTAGAAAAAGGGGCTTACCCGTCAGGGGCAGATAAAAGAGATCGCAGGGCGCTGAGGTTGCTGGCGGCCCAATACGTCCTGTGCGGAGGGAAACTATTTAAAAGATCACCCAACGGAACTCATCTGCTGTGTATAAGTAGAGAAGCGGCCCGGGTGTTGATTACCGAAGTGCATGAAGGGGTTTGCGGACCACATATGAATGGGAGGATGCTGGCAAAGAAACTGGTCAGATTGGGTTACTTCTGGTCAACTATGGAGACAGACTGTGTGCTATACGTAAAGAAATGTCATCAATGCCAAATTCATGCCAACATGCGGTACACTCCGCCTGTAGAACTACATCAATTGACCTCCCCTTGGCCATTCTCAGTCTGGGGAATAGACATCATTGGCAAAATTCACCCAAAAGCCACTGGCGGACATGAATACATATTAGTGGCCATAGATTACTTTACCAAATGGATAGAGGCGGAAGCATATACAGAACTGAAAGCCAAGCATGTGGCCCGATTCATCGAGACCAACATAATCTGTAGATATGGGATACCTCATGAGGTCGTTTCGGATAACGGGTCGCATTTTGAAGGAGAAACACAAGAACTGCTTGATAAGTATCATATCCAGCACCACCACTCGTCTCCGTACCGGCCACAGACCAATGGGGCAGTAGAGGCGGCCAACAAAAATGTTAAGAACATTCTTATGAAGTCAGCCAAAACACACAAAGATTGGGCAGAAAGGTTACCATATGCTCTATGGGGGTATCGAACATCCATAAGGACATCCACGGGGGCTACGCCTTATTCTTTGGTGTATGGGATGGAAGCAGTATTGCCAGTAGAAGTTGAGGTCGAGTCTTTACGAGTTATGATGGAAAATCAAATTCCCGAAGCGGAGTGGACACGAGGAAGATACGAACAGCTCGCCTTGCTGGACGAAAAAAGATTAGGGGCCATGTATCATGTTCAGGGCTATCAGAGAAGAATCGCCCGTGCATTCAACAAGAAAGTAAGACCGAGAAATCTAAGGGAGGGAGACCTGGTGCTAAAAGAAATTCTGGCTCGTGTCTCTGACCCCAGGGGCAAGTTCAGACCGAATTGGGCAGGACCATATATCGTCAAAACAATACTGTCAGGGGGAGCAGTCAAGATAATGGACGAGGAAGGGAATGAGTTCACACATCCGGTCAATATGGATCGTTTGCGCAAATATTATATATAAAGTGGATAAGATTCGGTATGGACAATAGGATGGAGATGGTGCGAGATTGATAGGGATAGTTTCACTAATAATAAACTCGACCACAACTTTCATGGCCATTATTGATTACATATTTAAGAAAGGAAAGAGGAAATAAATGAAATGTATTCTGAAACAAGCATATTAATAAAAGCAAGTCAAACTTTCAGTTTCTTTTTGTCCCCAAGAATTTGTCCTCCCCTTTTTCTTTTACGACCCACTTCTGCCTCCTCGGAAGCTCGCATATCGACCTTAAGCCAAATATAGTAATCTGAGCTCGGGGAAATTAACGGTGGTGCGACAATAGGACGGATCAAAGTTCTGTTTGCCCAAGCTTCCCCAATTCGTTCAACGATGCGAGCCCTGGCAGGGCAGGTATATCCTAGGTGATCACCATTTGTGGGAATCTGAGGTAGGCCAAATTGCCGCCGAATACGGGAAGTGGGGCAATATGAGATCTCCCGTAAACCGACTAACATGGCACCACGAGAAAAGATGAGATCAGCCGTCATCTCAGAAATTCTCCACCAGGGGCAAAACCAACAAATATCATGACAAGGAAGGTGGGCTAGCATAATGCGCAAGTCGTTGGCGCCCGGAAACGGTTTTATAAGAGGACGACAGCGAAAGTCGGGAGGATGATATGCCCAGGGACTGACCACAGGCTTGCTCACCAGCTGCAGACGTTCCAATAGCCATATCTGCCATTAAGAAGACAGGGGAAATACAGATCAGAATGCATATTTGCGTACGCACTTATCATAATGCGTACGCATATAAAAAAAAATGCGTACGCACCTGGGTGTTGCGTACGCAAGAAAGAAAGGGCATTTTGCTCTCACCTGCAATAGCAGCGGGCTGCCTCCCAAAAAGGACACTTCTTCGCGAGCAAATTTGTCTAGACCGTTGAGAGTATCCGCAAGGATGAGCATGCAGGGGTTACGCTCCCCAAATTCGAGAGCGACAGGCAAGATAGAAGCATCCGCCAAACCTTCAGGTCCCACAAACAGATAACTCGCTGTCAGAACAACACATACGGCGTTCAGATAACAGTCAACCTGTGCTGTCAAGACTGGGAAGGGGAGTGCAGTAAAGTACGAGATTACGTTTTCCAGGGCAATGCGCGAATCCACAAGCCATGATCGCACGAGCCTCACTGAAATTCCGAATGCGCGGGCCAGATCTTCAGCCTTCGTAACAGTCATCTTCGGTAGGAGAATGCGGGTGAAGTCAGGTCGCCCAAGAATAGCACCAAATTCTTCCATGGTAGGGCATAGCTCATTACGATTAAAACGGAATACGTGTCGAGCGGGATCCCAAAACTCAGCAGCCTCGCGTAAAAAGCTATGATTGATTTTCACATGAGCGTAATCGAATAGAGAGGAAATTCGAAACTTAGCTTGGAAAAGATTGCGAGCACCTCGGTCCAGGGTTTTCAGCCACCGTGACAGACCCTGAGGGGGAAGAGAGCTCTCCATGGTCGATGAGGAGAGGCTTTACAAGAAAATACCCCAATTTATAGGCAGTCCTGGAAAGAGTCCTTAGTTGGACTGTGGTTGTGAAGCAGAGTTTGAGTCCTACAAGGGGACTGCAGGGAAGCTCCCTACATCCTGATCTTGATCGAGTTATGATGCGTACGCAACATCCATTGATGCGTACGCATCCAATATACTGCGTACGCAGTAACCATGGTGCGTACGCATATGTTACATCACCCGAGAAAAACCTGGGCCTCATATGAAGAAAATTTCGGTATAAATGGGAAACACTCACAACAAAAATAATAATGCAATCCAAAACAGCATGTAAAACCAAAAAATAATTAGTTAAGTACATGTCCTCAAAATATAATAAATAATATTGTTCCAAAAAGAGAAAAGAAGAAGGAAATAACAAAATCTAAGCCTAGGCAGCATCCCCGTCACTGTCACTATCATCATCACCCTCCTCCTGAGCCTGCGCGATCTCCCGACGAAGCTCCCAAATCGTCCGGGAGTGAGCCGTCAGCATCAGCTTCAGCCCACCGAACATCTGGTACAGCTGCTCGGTCTCAGCAAGGGTCAACTAAAAAGGAAAAGGGTAGGTTCGTTAGAGCATGCATAGCATAACTTAACAAAAAATCCTAGGGCTATTTTGCATAATTGTACAGGTACCTGGCGAGTCCCAGGAGGAATGGGAAGAGGATAAGCCTGGGGATCTGGCACGATAGGCTCCTCACGAGGCACGCCCTCAGCATTGTAGAGGGGTACCGAATAAGATGGAAGGGTGATGGGGAGACCTCCCTCCGGCATGCCAGCAGCAGGTGCCTGATAAAAAAAAAAGGGAGAGAAAGAAGCTAAGTAAGCGCAAAGATCAATAGACAACCGTGACAAGGGAAGGACAGATGAGTACCTGATGACCGATGAAACTGGGCATGAGGCGATCCCGCGCAAAGGATGGGTAGTCATGGTCAGGGCCTAGCAAGCGGGATGCATAGGGGATACCACCAGACCACGTCTCCAAGTCCTCGGCTGCCATCTGGTAAGGGACAAGGGAAAATGCAGGGGGATCATAAGGGACCAAGGCGCATAAAGCAGCATCTGCTGTCAACTGGGGCACCACCCTCTCTGCTAGATACAGGGCGCGGGAGCGAGGATAGGCAAGCAGACAAGAAGTCTCCGACATCGCCCGAGCCTCCTCCTCCCACTCCGGAGGACCTACCCCAGCCTGCCCCAACCACGGGCGAGCACGCATCCGTGCCTGCATCCAAGAAAAAAAGGGGATGGATGAGATTAATAAACTCACATGAAGAAACAACAAAAGATAAGCTTACCGGAGTGAGCCTGTCCAAGAACTCCCGGAGACCGGTGTGCCCCAAGTCCTCCTGATCACCCAAGGGACTCAAGTCGATATAAGCCTGAGCCCATAACTGCCCAAAAGCAATAAAGATAATGAATAAAAGGAAGAAAAGGAAAAGGAAAGCGCTGAAAGTAGACACTTACCGACCAAAGTCGCCAACAACCGGTCAAGGAGTCGGACTTCACCCGACTAAGGGCATCCATGGTGGCATAGAGGTGCGACAGAACTGCAGTCCCCCATCCATACTCGCGCACTGCACTAAGATCCTCCAAAGCTAGGAGCCAGCCCGGCTCGAAAGTCTGAGACGCATTAGGGACCAGATAGGCCCCTATGACATACAACATGAAGGCGCGGGCCATCGCATCGCGCTCCTCAGCAGTGCCCTGCCCCTTCCCCGCGAATGCACGATGTAGGAGGGGGTACTTCATAGTAGCAGTCGGGCACGGCAAACCCAGATAGCGCCTGGTGAGCGCATCTCTCTGATCATCAGTCAGCTCAAAGGTAAAACGGCGCCCCCTCATCCGAAGGCCCGTAAGGCGGTGAAAGTCATGGGGAGTCAGAGTCCACTCCCTACCGGCCAGGTGTAATGTGTGGGTGGTGTCCCACCAGCGCTCGGCCATGCAGAAGACCAAGGTATGGCTCGCCTGGCTGTAGATGGTAGCCTGCGTCAGCGTCCCAAAACCAGCGTCGGATACTATCTGCTGGGTCTCGGGCGTAAGTCTCTCCCACCACCCTGTGAGACTGTCAAGACTCCCCCGACCGGATCGCTTCGAAGGAATCTGCAAAATCCAAGGGCAGGTAAGTATACAGGTAAGTGTTATTATTAGCATGCGTACGCATTCATTAGCATGCGTACGTAGTGAAATGGATGCGTACGCACTAATCTGTCAATCACTAAATAGAAACGTATTCATGTATTGCGTACGCATCATATTCATTGCGTACGCATCCAAGAGAATGCGTACACATTGAACAGAACGCGTACGCCTTGTCCTTTCTCTGCTGGGTTTGAAAAATCCATGGATCACGTACGCACCTCACGCTATTACGTACGCAGTGATATATTGCGTACATAGTGTCATGTGATGCGTACGCATATTTTCTGTCCCATCTCCGTTTTGTATGAAGTCACACTCCCAGGAATGCGTACGCAGTTCTTGTAACTGCATACGCGTTAAAGCTCATGCGTACGCAGTACCACGAGGTGCGTACGCACCTCTGAGACAATACCAGTCATCTTCAACCTCCGTCCACGACTCCCCCTCCACAGTTCGTTTTGGTTACAAGCAGGTTTCACAGTGTTTTTTATGGCCATACATTGCTTATTTAACATGTTTGAATGATTTACAAGTGTTAATCAGGGCATAAACACATCAAACACGTGATTGAAAAAACTCTTTAACCGAAATGGGTTTCTTCGAAAACTCACCCGTTGTTGCCTTGCCATGTGCGAGAGGTGTTCTTGAGGGCGGTGAAGAATGCTTGGAATGGCATTGGGTCGCAGTTGGGGGTCCCAGCGGTTGATGGTGAAGCCCTCGTCATCTCCGCGGGGACGTTTGTTCTTCGGTGGCATCGTCGGCAATGGAGCAGCGAAGAGAGGAGGTTGGTTGGAAGAGGAGAGGAAGGCAGGAGGAAGGGAGAGAATGCAGAGTGTTGATGGCCTCGAAGGGGTGTGATAATGGCTTCGAGGGGGGCGATTATGGAGGAGAAGGGGTGCCGTTTCGGGGTTCAACGGCGGAAATGCCGGAGAAGGAGAAGGGTTTTGCGGATTTGAAACCCTTCCCCTGCTCAAACGGTGCCGTTTCCCTTATTTTTTTTTTTTAGTTTTTCTCGTTGAGATGCGTACGCAGTTAAACCAGATGCGTACGCACATATAAAGATTATGACTATGTCTCTCAGTGCGTACGCACCAGTATATGTGCGTACGCACATACGATGCGATTTGGGCCTGAAACTTAAAGTCCAAGATTCCCTCATCAGGGATTACACTGCAGATTTTCGTCAAGGCCCATGCCCTCGTCAGGGATTACTCGCTGCGGACCTTCGTCAAGGCCCATTCCCTCGTTAGGGTTTACTCACGCGGACCTTCGTCAAGGCCCATGCCCTCGTCAGGGATTACTCAAAGGGACCTTCGTCAAGGCCCGTGCCCTCGTCAGGAATTACTCGCTGCGGACCTTCGTCAAGGCCCATACCCTCGTTAGGGTTTACTCATGCGGACCTTCGTCAAGGCCCATGCCCTCGTCAGGGATTACTCGCTGCGGACCTTCGTCAAGGCCCATACCCTCGTCAGGGATTACTCGCTGCGGACCTTCGTCAAGGCCCATACCCTCGTCAGGGATTACTCGCTGCGGACCTTCGTCAAGGCCCATACCCTCGTTAGGGATTACTCGCTCCGGACCTTCGTCAAGGCCCACACCCTCGTTAGGGTTTACTCGCTTCGGACCTTCGTCAAAGCCCATGCCCTAGTCAGGGATTTTTGCATACCCAATCTGTTTTGCCCAAACAGAATCCTATCACCCTAAATCACACGGACTATGTTTGTTTTGGTTTCCACTCGGTCAGCGGGCCAAAATGGTGGCTCTGCTAAGTCTTCCGATACTACACGCCAAGCAGGCAGTATCGAAAGAGGGGCAACTGTAGACACCCCATTTTGCACCCGATGAATTAGATTGGAAACGCCCTATGATGAGGTTAGTTCATATACTTTGGTAAACTTTGGAATTCGCCTACATGAGCCGAAAGAATTGCAGCTAAGAAATATAGTGATTCACGAAGTTCGGTGCGTACGCATTAAGGTAGGTGCGTACGCATGGATGTATGGTGCGTACGCAGCTTATGCTTCCAGAACCTTTCTTTTCGGGCCACTTGCCCTCCAGATCAGAACTCTTTCAAGGAACGTGTTGTAACATGCTTAGGAGACCTAGATTTCGGGAAAAACAGCAGAGACCCCTAATCCTACTTCCTATGCCTATATATAACCCACTAGACACCTACAGAGAAGAAAAAAATCAGGGGAGAGAGGGAGAGAGAGAGAGAGAGAGAAGGAAAGCTATAGGAACAGGAAGAGAGAGAAGGAAATAGAGGGACAGAGAGAGAGTGTAGGAAGCTGCAATTCTGGAGGTTCAAGAAGGAGTAGCCCTTAAAGGAATCAGAGTGGAGAACCCTGAGGGTAATATCTGCATTTGGTATGTATAATTTACCTATTAAGCATGAAAATTCGTATTCAATAAAGTAATGTGCTGCCATGAATGCCATGATAACTGCATAAAATTGATTGCATGTCATCACATAGTAGACTCTTTCCATAAGAGAGCCTAGGACTTTATGCACATTTCTGTATGAGCATCATGCAATAGGCCAGGGCTCAATTATATGATGACTTTGCTGGTATGAAAGTCTCCTGCGTTACCATCAAGATGGTCTCAGACTTAAATCTGCAAAAACGGACATATATGGTTTCTGACCACATAAATCGCCAATAGGTGCGTACGCAATTATTGTATTGCGTACGCAGTAAAGTTATGCGTACGCAGTAAAAAATAGCGCGTACGCACATAAAGTATTGGCAGACAGTTCTTCTTTTATTTTAGTTTATTTTATTTTTTCTGTCTAAAGCATGATTAGCATAATTTAGGTTTAGTCTATATTCATATTCATATTTATTTTCTGCATATGTCATTTTATTAAGGATGCATGATGCAGACTGATATGTGAGTTCTGTGATTCTGCGTGAAATGCCTATTAGGTGCGTACGCATATATCAGTGGTGCGTACGCACCAATAAGTGTTGCGTACGCACCTTACCTCGGCAGACAGTTTCTTTCTTTGTTATAGTTATTCTGATAATTGGTTAAGCTCGTATTTCATTTCTTTGTGTTTATTTCGTGCTTTTATCTGTATCATATCATCATGATTTGCGTGCTGCTATGGTTGAATGAATAGGGTCAATTTTGAGTAAACATTAAGTTAATTAAAGCCATTAATCATGTGTGGGGGCCGGTTTCGACCGGGCGTGGCTGGGTGCCTAACACCTTCCCAGCTGTGTACCCTAGCTCCGAACCCGAATCTCTGGTTATGACGAGCTAGACCCTGCTAGGGTTCACTCGTTCCCATTATTGGGTGGCGACTCCTCTCCGTGTTAGTCCTTTGAGGCTAATGCGTATTCTCGAGCCATGTGGTACCGGGCGTGGCGCTCACATGCCTACCAATAGATGGAAAGGAAAAATAGACCCAGAAAATTAAAATTTAAAATCCTCTAATTATTTTTGTTCTCACAGTTCACTGATAAGGTTTTGTGTAAGTTGATAGTATACTTTCTACCGTAGCTTAAATTTAAATAATGAGTTTGATAACAAAAATGAATCAGTACTCTTAAAAGAAGCTCCTTGAGGTCATTATTCTTTCTCATGAACTGTAATCAGTTTAGCTTTCAAAGATATTTGAAAGCCCTGATGAGTTTAAAGCTTAAAGTCGGTATACCACTGTATTAGTTCTTCAGGAAAAAGAGTTACAAGTTCAAGTAGAGCATTTCATTTCCTCTCTCTATAGAGCCCCTAAGGTTTCCTCAATCTCCAACTGCGTGTGACTGTTATTTTATCTATGCTATTTTATCTTTTACAATTATGAAACACGTCTATCACTACCTTTATAATTAAAGACTAAAGGCGTTTAATAAAACATATTGCATGTGCCACCGACTCTAAGTATGTATCATAGGGCTTCCTGTAAGAAAATCAAAATTTCCTTCTGCACTCCCATACAGACACTTGGAAGAAGAAAAGATGTGGATTTCTATTTTTGGAAAAAAGCATATTTGTTAAAGAATATTGGATCCCATAATATATATATTTTTTAAATAATTAAATTAATCCACTATTATCATTTCCTCCAATTTACCCTAATTTGATTTGGATGGGTCTATTATTTGATTTCTAAAACCCACCTTCATTTCATATTCCTCTTTTTTTCAGTTTGTATCCTCCACAGGAAGCAAGGCATAAAGACAAATAATTTTCCCCCAACTACTACTTATTAGAAGGAAAACAAACAAAAACTTCAAACATAGATATCAATAAATACACTTATATATTGACCAAAGTAAATGAGCATTTAACTAACAAACTGTGAGATACACAGTCTGTTGATAGAGAGAGAAAGAGAGAGAGAGACTCTTAATAAAAGATAAAATATTCAGTGGCTATGAACAGGGATATATAATCAGTTAAAAAACTATTTACCCACCATATGTGGTAAAAAAAATAAGCCAAACTGAAAAAGCTGCCAGATTCAACAGGAAAAGGACATGTAGTAACAGTACCAAGTATATGAGAGTATGACCCATGGGACATGTAACAAAGAGCAAAAAACATAGGATGAACACCACATATTTAATTGAAGTAAAATCGGGCAACGCATAGTTAATTCAAACCAACAGCAAGTCAGTAACAGAAGTGTTCTTGCAATTATAAAAATAAAAATAAAAATAAAAAACCTGGAAGACTAGTGAAATATTTCTAAAAAGATAGAAATGCAAACGAATCCACATGCGATATTTATTCAACGATATAAACAGAAACTTGTGACTATTCTCGAAAGAAAGCTAGGCTGCTATAGATAATCTACTTCAAAAGCCACCATATACTCTAAGTTCAACAACAGAGAATGTGAAAAAAGAAACTAGTCATTAAAAGATTCTTCAATCAAGATAAGGAAATTATTGTAGCACAATCCCCAGCAAATTCCTATTTACCCTCTTTTGTAAACAGTTGTGTCACTAACCCAAAAGTGTCTATAGGCTGTTTCTAAATCCAGGTATTGTATGAACCCAAATAAAATAGAAATGACCCTCATTCACCACTAGAAAAAAGAACCTAAAAAGACCTTTTATGTCTAGAAAAGTAAGTACCAACTTTGTGGCTGGTGGGTAGATAAAGCATCAGTAATGAATGGAACCCAAAATTATCTTTGTTCTTAACATGGAAATTTTGTGCTATATATATCAACATTATTATACATGCATATATAAATAAATAAATACCCACCAAACAATTTATCAATAAGGAACTGATAATCAAACAGAAGCTTCGATTTCCATACGAAATCGGCAGAGGAAGCGTCGCAAAAAGCCCGATTAAGCCTAGCCAATTTACAGATCTCCGATGGGTCCAACTGGTTCAGAACCTTCCGGTAAGTAGCCGATGTAACGCCCCAAAATTTATAAACCTTAACACGTACAATTTTTTTGAGCTCCGTACAAATAAACCTTTTCAAAAATACATTCCTTTTGAAAACACAGAGTATTGCGCAGTCGCGGGTAGCGATGGTTAACCCAAAACTCATCATCAATATACATTGGCCAACCAAATGGATAAAATTACATTAGCTTTAAATAAAAATAAATGTACGCAATAACTTCTCCAAATCTTGACCCCAATTCTATTACGTGCTTCCAATCATGATCACCTGAAAATACATTGGGGTGAGCGAAACAACAGCCCAGTAGGAAATCCAATTCCTATACAATAAATAATATTTCAAATATCACATGCAAGCATTTATATATTCAAAATAATATATAAATCAAATAATACGAACTCCAAATCATAAATCTCAAATATAATCCAACTGTCAATGGAATTAACCATCATAAACCTCAAATATATCACTATCAATAATTACCCCCTTGCATAAATCAAATCTTAACATATGCTTCAAAATAATTATTATTCACCGTACAAGAATTAAACCCCCTACCTCAAGAATCAGTGAATAAAATGAAAAACCACCACTGTAGACATGTAAATCGGCTCAACAAATACAAAATCCATACTAATAGAAGTCGGATTTGAGCTTCCCATGCGCGGGCTAGTGACCCCGACCGCTGCCTCTCTCGGCTTCGCCCTTCCTCTTTCTCCTTCTCTTCTTATTTCTTTCCTTCCCTTCTCTATTTATTTCTTCTCTCCCGTCCCTATCTCCTTTTTCTCTCTCTTCCTTTATTTCTTTTCTTCACACGTCTTCTTTTCTTGCCTTCCTTTTTCCACACCTAATCCCTGCAACCAGCCAATTCTTCCCTTCCTCTTCTTCCTTCTTTTCACGTACACTTTTTTTTCTTTCTTTATTTCTTCTTTGACTTTTCTTTTCTCATTTTCTTCTTATTTCTTTCCTCCATATATATATATATATATATATATATATATATATACATATATATATCACATAATCTAATCAACTTCTCCACCCAAAGCAAATTAATATAATGTCTCCCAACATCCAACTGATTTCATCTTAATTCTCTATATAAAATATTTAAATTTATCACCCTGTATATAATTCCACCTAATACACATGTAAAATAAATCAATAAATATTCAGGGTATTACAGCCGAGACTGGGCTTGGATGAAGGAGAAGCCAAAATCAAATCACTGATGCCGAATATCCAATCCCTTCCAAAGCCCTTGATCCCAAGAGAAACGAGCCCTAGCTTTAAAAAAAATATGATCTGGGTTTTGCAGAGAAATGAGATGCCGATGGCCGGAGATGGTGAGGGGGATCGATACTCGACAGGGATTGAGGGAGTGTGTGAGATGACAGAGCGTTGATGGATTGAGGGTGTGGTAGGAGATGGAGTGTGGATAACTCTGCGAGATGGAAGAGTAAAGCAGCCAAAAAATAAAAATAAAAATGGGAACTTGCAAAATTTTAGTAAAGGGAAGCAAACTACCCACTAAAAATTTCGTGGGATTTTGGTGCTTTATTAACGACGTGCATAATAGGTCGTGGATAAGCAATTCTCGGGAAACCATTTACGACCTACAAAACACGTCGTAAATAATAAGTGGAATTCTCGACCCAGCATCTATGACGTGCAGAACACGTCATAAAAAGGCAAATCTTGGTAATGTATTTACGACATACAAAACAAGTCGTAATAGATCTCATTAACGACGTGCTTTTATTGTACGCCGTGAATACTATCTACATGGGGTCTTTTAACGACGTGCTAAGTAAGCATGTCGTAAAAGACCCTTATTAACGACTTGCAAATATGCACGTCGTTAAGTTCAAGTCGTAGAAAGCCTATTTTGTTGTAGTGCTCAGCTACTTAACGCATAATAAAATGGGATATTGTTGTAAACTTAGCTTCATACTTCGCTTCAGATAACTCATCTTCTTCCAACTCTAGAAACTCAATTTCTTTCTTATCCTATACGTTATTAAGGAAATATTTCTCATAGAAAGCATTAACAAAAATTTTCCATGAGATCGGCTCATTAACAACCACCAAAGTCACCTTAGTAGTATTTCACCAATTATCAACATTATCCTGTAGAATAAATGTGGCAAAGGGACTTTTTGTTTGTTAGTACACTCCCTGACCTTAAAAATCTTCTCTAGGTGCTTAATCCAATCCTCAGCTTCTAGGGAATCAGTTGTGCCCTTAAAGGTAGGAGGATGAAGCTTTTGAAATTGCTCCAATGGATCTCTAGTATGCACTGTAGCTTTGGTATTCCTATTAGCTCGAACATGTTGCTCCACGACATTTTTCAAATGTTCAATATATGGCCTAAAATACTATTGACAAATAATTGAGCTTAACCTTGATTGCTTTAGCTACAACCTGCCTCTTTCTAGAGTTAGCTTTCTTATGTCTCATCTTAAGATTCCTAACGTTTAAGGAAAACAAAACTTTAGAACTCATAAAAAGGAAACCATTAAATCATCGATTAAGAATAATATAATCTATTAGCTTAATTTATCCATATATCAATTGTTACAAATCATAACATATATATAAATGCATTAATCCATTACTCCCCTAATTAACCTAGGCTTATTGCAGGTGTGTGTCAAATTTAGTTCAATTCCAGATAGGTTTGGATAGGTAATTAGAACTTTTGCGACTTGAAGGGCAATTTTGTCTTTTACTTCGTATACTTTCCAATTGACTTCGAAACTTGTTCCTGATTGTTCCATTGATCTTAAAATGATGAAATGAGCTTAATTCACTACAGGAAAAAGCATCTATCGCAACGGTAAAAGTCGTTGCGATAACCTCAAAGTCGTTGCAATAAATACCTATTGCAACGACAACACTACCGTTGCGAGCTGTTGCAAAAACCTCCGTGGTAATAGGTTATTGCAACAACAAATATCATTGCAATACCAATTTCGTTGCAATACACCTCCATTTAATACAACGATTTTATTGTTGCAATCAATTTATGTTTCGTTGCGAAAAAGTATTGCAACGATATTATTGTGGCAATATACCTAAAAATAACAATATTTTTGATTAAAAATATTATTTATCGCAACGACTTTGACGTTGCAATAAGAGATTGCAACAATTCTTGCCGTAGGCAATAACTTATTACTACAACCTTTCCCGTTGCAGGAAAAAATTATTTTAATTAGAAATATTATTTATCGCAACGACTTTTCCGTTGCAATAAGGTATTGCAACAATTATTGTCGTGGCAATAACTTATTACTACAACCTTTCCCATTGCAAAAAAGAATTATTTTAATCAAAAATATTATTTATCGCAACAACTTCGGCGTTGCGATAAGCTATTGCAACATTCTTTCCCGTGGCGATAACTTATTGCTACAACCTTTTCCATTGCAAGAAAGAATTATTTTAATTAAAAATATTATTTATCGCAACGATTTTAGCATTGCAATAAGCTATTGCAACAATTTTTGTCGTGGCAATAACTTATTGCTATACTTATTCATGTTGCAAAAGAGAATTATTTTAAGTAAAAATATTCTTTATTGCAACGACTTCAGCGTTGCAATACGTTATTGCAACAATGCTCTCCGTGGTAATAACTTATTACTACAACCTTTCCCATTGCAAAAAAGAATTATTTTAATTAAAAATATTCTTTATCGCAACGACTTTGGCGTTGCAATATGTTGTTGCAACAATGCTTCCTGTGGTAATAACTTATTGCTACAACCTTTTCCATTGCAAAAAAGAATTATTATAATAAAAAATATTATTTATCGCAACAACTTTGCCGTTGCAATAACTTATATATATATATTTTTTTAAAATATATATATATATATTTTTTGTAAAATAGAAATATGCCATTTCATGGTGCCTTATACCCTATTAAAGGTAATGAAACCATCCAAAATATGATATCTCAATCCCAAACTTATCCAAATTGATTCAAACCCATACTTTAAACATTCATTTAACTAATGAAGCCATCCAAATATGTCATTACAAATTGAAAATAAATCAACAAAGATATTAAAGTATCCATATCACTATATTAAAAGCTTCAAGCTTTAACCTTTTCCAAAATGTCATTACAAATTAAAGCTTCAAGCTTTAAGCTTTAACCTTTTCCAAAATGTCATTACAAATTAAAGCTTCAAGCTTCAACCTTCAACCTTCAACCTTCTAAAATGTCATTACAAATTTTGAAGTAAATCAACAAAGATACTAAAAGCATCCAAAATGCAAAAATTCCAGCTAATTAGCAACCATTTACTCCAAAGATACTAAGCATCCAAAAAGCATCCAAAATGCAGGAAATTCCAGCTGATTAGCAACAATCTACTCCTGTAAAACATTGCAAAGAAAGAAAGAAAATTAGAAAGTGAGAGAGAGAGACTAACTAAAAGAGAATCAAATATTCAGACAATGATATTTCCTCAATGAATTGCATATGGCAACTGCTATCAATTTAAGATTCAGATCCAGACCCATTTTATATTGGACTTGGGAAAATGACAATATCTCCAATTTTATTTTATTTTTTATATTTCACCAATCATACATCATACGGATTGTCTAGTTAGGTCAATGAATCAACCTATTCGAAACCCATAAGCTGGATAAATTCTTCCTTTGTGAATAAGTTAGGTTTTACAAGATTTAGAAGTGTACTAGTATTTAAGAAGAACCAAAGAAAAACTGTTAGAAGTTCATGGAAAGCATTTAAGTGATAAGACTAGGAACTAGAAAGCATCTTGAATGATCATCATCCCTTCTACAATGAAAGAAGCTTCTACTACTATCAATAATGTGGTTCAGGATACTAGAAATATGATCATAACTTTCCAAGCCTATGTAAAAAGGAAACGATCAATTAATATATTACAAGGTCTTAGCTAGGCATAGTTATCAAAAGTGGGCCTCATTCATGTCTTCATGATCTATTAAATGCATGGCAATTCTAAAATACATATGCAAGTAGGAAAAAAAAAAAAAACTAATTCAGTGACTTAAAAAATTCAAGTAGTAGCTCAAGAGGTAAATTATAATAACAAAGAAAAGAGCACAAAAACCCACAAGTTATAGAATAAAAGAAGAATATCAAAATACATAGAATGTCTTTTCCCAAAAAAAAAAAAGAAGACATACCATATTTTTCAATACTATCAAAAAGCTTCACTATATCATTTTTTAATGTACCAATCTACCAAATATAAGAAAACGAAAGACAAAATATAGAACCATCCACAGAAACAGTTGATGCAAGCATATTTAAAGCAAGAAAAACCAGTATAACCATAGTCAAATTATAGAGGATCGATCCGTGGAGTCGGAGGATCGATCCGTGGTATTTTAGAATAGCAATTTTGCTTCTGCCTCTGTGGATGGATCCGTAGCCTCTGGGGATCGATCCATGGTATTTTAAAAATGCAAATTTTGCTTCTGCCTAGATGGATCTATCCATGACATATGTGGATCGATCCATACTGCTATAGAAATGCAAATTTTGCTTCTGCCTAGGTGGATCGATCCATGACATATGTGGATCGATCCATACTGCTCTAGAAATGACTTATTCACAATAGTTTCAAGAACTTCCAATGGACTCTTAGAAATCTTGGGTACTGTCCAACAACATAGCTAGCAGAAAGTTTCCAAAAAAAAAATTATGAAAACAAATATTGGAAACCAATCACAAACTTACTTGACACATTCCTTAAGGTCAGGTTATTTATAGTTCCTCCAACTACCAATCGCAACACTCTATCCCATTGTTCATAGAATACAGGCCAGATTGTACATAAAATCGATTCTTCTCATCATTTCGAGCAGAATAATGGTAAATTTCAAAGCACTAGGATGTGTCATGGTCGGATTGGTAATTAGAGAGGTTTCAAAGAGGATAGATATAAATCAAATCAACGATTTTGTACCCCCATATATCATATTCATCCTATTGGCTATGCATTCTATAGCCATCAAAGTTATCATATTTATAAAGAGTATCAAGAAACAAAAGTAAATTAAATTAAATTTTGGTATACCTAGTTCTGATTGGCTAGCATTTGCATGAACTCCTGTCTCATAGTCTGTCGGAGAAGCTCTATTTCTACAGCCCGCTTAGCACTTTCTTCTTCAAGTGCTTTCACAAGTTCTGCCTCCTTCTCAGCTCGTTCTTTATCGCTCTCAGCCCGTTCTTTATCCCTCTCAGCACGCTCTACCTCCAATTGTTTCTCTAAATGCTGAAGCTTACCATTAAACTCATCACGTACACGCTCTACAGAAGTAGGAGCCTTTGCCATGTATCCCCGTCCACGAACATAACCTGATTTTTTACCCACAACAGATTGGAATATCTTGTTACGTTCATCACTAGACAAAGATCGACCTTCTTCGGCTTCCTTCTCTGCAATCTTTTGTTTAGCTTCGTCCTATATGAAAAAATATGACCACCTATCTTTAAAAAAGACAACAAAGAAGCTTCTAAATTCACATAAGGAAGAAACAAATAATAAATAAACGTGATACTTACATAGATACACTGTGATGTGTGCTCGCTCCATTTGCCAGCTACACAATGGGCCAACTCCCACAATGTGCAATCATCGGGCTCCTCCTGTGTATCTTTGTCTCGCTATGATATAAAACAAAACACAACCACAATGGATTATATATTGTTAGTTATAACTATAATACAAGTATTGGCATAACATATATAGAAAATTGGTAATCTTACATTTTCGAAGCTAACTTGGGAGAATGATTTGCTTCCCGTATGGTGCTTGCTCCCTTGTTTTTTCCGATTAGCAGCATTTCTTGAACTAATTCTCTACAAGATATGTTTCATGGCACACACTTTAGTGGCTCTTTCATAAAAATGATTCAATATATAATATCAAATACAAATAAAATTCTCACAAACAATTTCAAAACTTATATGTAATAATAGAAACAAACATAGACTAATCTTGCAATAAAATAGTACTTAAAAACTGATATGCAAATGAATCCGGTCCTCACAAAAACAAACCCATATTGTACTCAGACAACCTTGTTGATCTTTTACCTGAAAATCATGACCTTCAAAATATGATATCAATTCCTCCCATTCTTCTAGGTCAAGCTCCTCAGGGATATTTTGAAGGAGAGTCTCTCTATTATCTTTATATGCTCTATAGGTAGCTGAAAATGTTGACCTCCAACCCCTATACCTCTCCTGAGCGATTTTGAAAATCTTAGATCTAGCAAAGTCGTCATCTGCTAGTCTCCACCTCTCCTGCACATAACAAATCCTTTGAACAATTTAGAGGTATGTGGTTTATAAAGTTAAAAAAAACAAGTATCTTTAACACTAGTTTCATGTTCCAAAATTCACTAATTCATAAAATCAACAAAGATCATGTTCTAACCAACGTGCCAATTACATTGGACACATGGCACCTAAAACAAGTTCTTTAAACGAGGTGTCTAAGCACTCTGATCAGCATCTCCCTCAAGTGAGAATTATGCATTAAAGATAAAGAAAGTTACTACAAAACTACATAAGACACAAAACCATCCATGTCAGAAGCATCCAGGTGATCAATAGAATTCAAACATGCATGAGTTCAAGTTATCTAGAACTTTAAAAAGATGATGGAAAAATTCAATTGTATGGAATTACATACCAAAACTTTATCCTTAATAGTATTTCTTATATCAAGTGACACTTCCGACCACTTATTCACTCCAATAAGAGGCACATGACGTCTCATTTGAACTACCACTTCATCAACAAATTCCCGGTAATGTATACCGATTGGCCCACCTAACCGTGTTGAAAACTCAATGGGCAATTTGCCATCACTACTCTCCTTAGCTCTCTTAGCAACCTTCAATCCTTTTGCAGCGCCTCTACCCTTTTTAGGGTTATTTGAAGGATCTAAACATTATCCAACAACAAATTAAAAAATTAATACACTATTGGGAAAATTTAATTTAAATAAATGATGCTCATAATGACTATAATGGTGGGAAATAAAATGCTACAGCAGATATGATGTTAATAAAAATGTTAAGAGTAATAATATACTATAAATAATGATTAAACCTGATGGATCGGAACGTGGACGACGAGCATGAGATGGAAATTGGCAAACAGGTTGTTCAATGGATGAATTTCCAGATGGCTGGGATGATGGTGATGATGATGATGGCTGAGCTGATGGTGATGATGATGATGGCTGAGCTAACTGTGATGATGGCTGAGCTGATGGTGATGGTGGCTGCGATTGTGACAAAGATGGAACTACAATAGGCAGTGGCAGTGATGTCTCAATAGAAGGAGAAGCTTGCCGATGTGAGGAAGATGGTTCTTCTTGTTGCTGAGATGGTATGGAAGAAGGCTGAGAAGAAAACCTCGGTGTACGACGTCGCTGAGATGATGGATAAGCCATCTAGAACGTTGATACCTGAACTTAAAAGTTTATAGTATATTAATGAGAATGAAAACAACTACCCAAACAAGAAAATATTTTCAAAATTAAAGGCATTATATTACATTACTTCCAAATAATCTCAAAATACCTGATGCTAAACATTACAATTCTGAAAATGGAACATATACTATAACTAAACAAGAAACACGTGAAAAATTTAATTGCATAAAGTCATTACATCGCATTCAAATTCCAAAAATATAATAATTAGAAAAAAGAAGTTATTATAGCATAGGTTGTTCGTCGCCATCACTATCTTCATCAAGACAATGCTCCATTGACCCATCATTAACATATGTATCATCATCCTCTTCAAGATCAGTATCACTATCTTCAGAAATGTGGTCTTCATCTAACTCAATAGCCTCAACATCATGTGCATCAATACTCAATCCCTCAATGTCACCTCTACACCATCCAACCAGGTCTTCGGAACCTTCCTCGGTACCACCCATATCATAGTGGATGATTGGAATCTCATTCAATTGGTAAGGCTCATCATCGAAAAGATTGGTCTCATCTTCTACCTCTTCCTCAATATTTGGCATAGAAAAGAGGTTTCTAGGCTTCACCCTTATCACAGTTGCCCAATTTGGCTTTTTCACATCCTTTGCATAATAAACTTGTTCGGCCTGAATCCCTAAAATGAAAGGGTCATCCTTGTAGTGAAGGCGTGTCATATCAACATTGATAAACCCATATTCATCTTTTTTATACCCTCTACTTTGGTTCCTACCTAGTGGTGGCACCTCAAACCAATCACATTTAAACAGAACAACTTCATTACTTCCCAAATAATCTAAAGCAATAATGCTCTTGATGATGCCAAACCAATCTATATAGCCTGTATGTTCATCACCCTTCACAACCACGCCACTATTTTGGGTTTTCCTTCTCTGCTCTCCGTCTTCTGTTCGAAACAAGAAACCATTGATGATGTAGCGGGTGTAAACTCGTGCACGAGCATCTGGCCCTCGAGCTAACCCCAATATTTGATCATTTACCCGTTCGTCTCCACTATTGTAAAGAAGTGTGACCTACATTACAATATACTGATAAGTCAAAATATGAAACAGTCAATTAGTTTGGCATTCAAACGAAACACAACGAGAAACACTTTTACTGTATGGACTTACTTACTCGAGAGTTAAACCATTCCGAAAATTGTTGCTTGTGTCTTTGCTCCACATTTCGAGGGTTTGTTTCTGCAAGCTCTTTAATATGTTCGCTATATACAAAATTACATTAAAATTGGTTGCAAGGATGTAACAATAACATACAAATAATCAAATTCTAATATGTAATAAATAAATGCATCGACTTACTCAACCCATGGAGCGACTTCCTCACAGTTGGTTAGAATGTAATGATGTGCCATATGGAGCTCTGACTTATTGAGACTTTGAAAAGTATAGTTGCGCTTGGTACGGTTAACCGGTGCAAATACGCTCAAACCAGGTAACATTTCATTTCGATAAGAATCAACATTCCTTTCTGCTCGATTCAATTTTGTTTCCATGTCATCTAAGTACCAAGAGCAAAATGTCATGCATTCTTCTGAAATATATGCTTCAGCAATTGACCCTTCCGGACGAGCTTTGTTACGCACATACCCCTTATACGTGCGCAAAGATCTCTCAACTGGATACATCCACCTATAGTTCACTGGACCAGCCACCTTAGCTTCAGCTGCGAGGTGAATCGGTAAGTGCATCATAACATCAAAGAATGAAGGTGGAAATAATTGTTCCAATTTACAGAGGATTTCTGGAATTTGCTGATCTAATCTTTCCAATTCTTGAACCTGCAATTCCTTTGAACACAACTCCGCAAAAAATCCGCTTAAAGCAATTAGTGGTTCACAAACATTCTTTGGTAACAATCCACGTATCACAAGTGGAAGTAAACGTAGAAATATTACATGACAATCATGAGATTTCAACCCAATCAACTTGCACTCCTTCACCTGCACACATCGCCCTATATTTGATGCATAAGCATCAGGCATCTTCACATCTTTTAAAAACTGGCACAAGTTCTGCTTTTCATCACTGTTTAACGTATAACAAGCAGGAGGTATAGTGTACTTGCTACCCCTATGAATTGGATGTAAATCTTTTCTTATCCCCATTGCTTGGAGATCAAGACGAGATTTTAAGCCATCCTTTGTCTTCCCCTCTATAGCAAGAATTGTTCCCAATACACTATCACAAATATTTTTAACTATGTGCATCACATCCAAATTATGTCGAATTAACAATGTCCTCCAATATGGTAATTCGACAAAAATACTCTTCTTTCGCCAATTATGCCATTTAAGCTCATGATCACGTTTTCTCTTCCTTGTCATTTTACCAAAGGTCACTTGCTCAAAAGTTTCATATTGCTCAATCACCTCATCTCCTGATAATGGTTTCGGTGCCTTTCTTGTTTCCACAGTATTATCAAATGACCTTTTATTCTTCCGCCATTTATGATCCGATTTTAAAAATCGACGATGACACAAATAACACTCCTTTCGTCCATACTTGAGTCTATAAGACGACGTATCCTTATGGCAACTTGGACATGCGAGTTTTCCTTTTGTGCTCCATCCAGATAATACTGCATATGCTGGGAAATCATTAATTGTCCATAAAATTGCAGCATGCAAACGAAAATTTTGTTCCAATGAGGCATCATATGTCTCAACGCCATGTTCCCATAACTGTTTCAATTCTTCTATCAATGGCTGTAGATACACGTCAATGTCATTTCCAGGGGACTTAGGACCAGGTATAATCATGGACATTATCCAAAAAGGCTGTTTCAAACACAGCCAAGGCGGTAAGTTATATGGAATTAATATAACAGGCCATGTACTGTATGAAACACTCATAAGCCCAAATGGATTGAACCCATCAGTTGCAAGGCCAAGTCTAACATTACGAGAATCTAATGCAAACCAAGAGTGGACCTCATCTAATCGTTTCCATGCTGGAGAATCAGCTGGATGCCTCATCACCCCATCATTTACACGGCCCTCCTTATGCCATCTCATGTCAGAAGCTATATTTTTTGTCATGTACAACCTTTGTAGTCGAGGCGCCAATGGAAAATAACGTAGGATCTTCCTTGAAATTTTTTTCTTCTTCTTTTTCCCAATAGTAGTTTCATCACTCTCATTATCTGCATTTTCATGACTTGTCATCCATCTAGGCTCCTTACATATTGGACATTTTTCCAAAATGGCATGCGCATTTCGATACAACACGCAATCATTGACACATGCATCAATCTTTTCATAATCAAGTCCTAAATCCCGTATCATTTTTTTGGCCTCATACAATGAATTAGGGACCACATGATCATCAGGAAGTGCTAATCTAAACAATTCAAGCAATCCATCAACTGATTTGTTACTCCACCCATATAAACATTTAAGTTGAAACAACCTAACAACAAATGACAACTTAGTTAACTTCTTACAACCAGGATACAACTTTTGTTCAGCATCTCGTAACAATCGAAAAAATTTGCTAGCATTCTCATTTGGTTCCTCTCGGTCAGGCCTATGCAAATCGTCATCTCCATCAATTGTGGTACTACCCAAGTTCTCTCCTCTAATCATGTTATTTATCATCTCATATGCACGAGCATCATCACATCTTTCTTCATTTGTTTCATTGTCTACGC
Source organism: Liquidambar formosana (assembly GCA_039720395.1). Lineage (NCBI taxonomy): Eukaryota > Viridiplantae > Streptophyta > Magnoliopsida > Saxifragales > Altingiaceae > Liquidambar > Liquidambar formosana. The sequence continues at coordinate 17,818,863 of CM077831.1, read as the reverse complement.
CCTCAACATTATCATTAGATGACTCAGTGAACCTATCCTCCCCATGAAAAGTCCATATCTTGTAATCCGGATCGAATCCATGCCTAAATAGATCCATTTTTACTTGATCATGTGTCTTATGAATCACATTAACACACCGGCGACACGGACACCGAATCGTATTGCTCCTCGATGCCACATTTGCAAACGCCATATCGAGAAATGCTTTCATCCCATGTTGCCATTCTGGTTTACCCCTGTCCGCAATGGACATCCAACTCTTATCTATCGGCATCCTAACATTGAACACAACAGCATAAAATCAGGGTATTGTTCTTATAGTGATTTGTTGAATACACTATTTCATTAAGATAGTGTGTTGGAACTAATTATAGAATACCAGTTGTGCATAGGTTTTTATTTTTTGAATCTATTAAACATAAATGCATATTAATTTTGTGTTACGTTTTTGGGTGATAACTTCTAAATTGTCTTGTTTAAAATCAGGGTACTCAATAATTTTATGATTCATAAATATTATTATTATTTAATGGTTTGATATCTTTTGATTGAATATAACATCTTTGAAATTGAAACGAGAAGAGATTAAGTAAGATTTTACTTTCAAAAATTCACAGCGAACTAAATTTTCACATAAACTGTTTTCTTCTTATTTATATATATATACTAGTAGAAACCCGCGCGATGCATATTATATATATACTAGTTTAGTGATTTAGAATTGAGGATAACGTGTCTTTATGTTTGGTTCAACTCTCTGCATCCCTTCTTATAAAATAGTCTGTGTCCATCGTCTTATTGCTTGCCTCAGATAATTAAGGGTTATTACCTATACCCAACTGCTTTATAGCACCTAAAAAAAAATAGGAAACATATATATATACCCACTTCAACCTACACCATGCTGAAAAACTATTGATCTCAATAGACAATCAAACTAAATTAAAACAAACGATTTGTCTTCCGGAGAGAATGTATTGATATGTATATTGTAGTCGATCAGTCCTTTAACCCCAGCCAGAAAATATTTACTACAAATAAATTAAAACCTATCCATTTTCCAAACGAAAATGAGATATAAATTAAATTAGGGTATTACATGCCCATAAGATATTTACATTACCATGCTGAAAAACTAAAACTGCCATGCCAACCAAAAAATCAATTGAAAGTTAAAATCAATGCCATTAATATATAGTTGACATGATGAAATTTTTGTACCTCAAATCATGACTTCTTGATGGTCAAGTATGAATCTGAAATTAAAAATAAAAATCATTAGTCATAAGGATAACGTGAATAAATTTATTTACCTCAAATGAGTTCTTGATAGTAAAGTATGAATCTGAAATTAGAAATAAAGGACCCAATGAAATGGAAATAGGAGCAAAATTGAAACGGTAATAAAACAATAGGAATTGAAAGAGGCTTGAAATGGAAATAGGAGCAAAATTGAAACGGCAATAGGAGCAATTGAAGTTTCCAACTTTCCATCCTCTTCCTAATTTAGTCGGAAAAAAAAACAGAAGAGTTGGGTTATTATTTTATGGGTACAGATATCTTGCTGTTCAATTCCATTCTGTTTGTTGGTTTGCCTGTTAATTCTTCCCCTTGGTTCCAAAATTGTAAAGTTAAACAAAATAACCAAACGACCTAAAATGGAAATTAGCATGCCTTTTTCGGCACAGTTTGATAATTTTTCTAGCTACTAGCCAACCACAATTGGATTTGGACAGTTTTCACACAAAATCTAATCTCAATAATATTCAATTGGACGAAAAATAGCATAGACACTACTTCGGGAATTTAGCAGGAACAAAAAATATATATACATTACAATTGAACAAAATTACCCTGATATTTATATGATTACCTTATACGCTTAGCCTGCTAAAGACTTCTAATTTTAAGCACTCATAAATTCCAATTCTCAACGCAGCTAGATAAGTTATAATGGCACAACATGTTCAATCATCTATAACAATCATTAACATCCCATTGAACTAATCCAACTTACTCTTTATCAACATATATATATATTCGGTAAAGGATCATAAAAGTATTGATCCTATCATTTGGCTTACAATCACATATGATCATAAAAGTATTTTTCAAAATGGGATAATTGTTTTTAGGCTTTATAACTAAGATTGATATCCATGCAATGCATGTATATTTTATTGGCCTAATTTGTTAAGTGAGTTTTTTTAAGTTTATTTATTAATATTGAGGAGAATTAGCAATAAAGATAGGATCTATTGATTGTCAAAACTCTTTAAAAAAAAAAAAAAAAAATCCATTTTAATTGGTCTTCTATAATCATTATATATTGGGATATTTCCTACGGTATGTGATTCAAAATAAATTGTACAATAATTTGTAATCCACGTTTCACTAACTCCGTTTTCTCTAGATCAAATGAAGACGAAGCAATAAGATGTAAATCACATCTTCTCATGGACCCTTCATGGATTTAAAACCTTGGAAGGCATTCAATTACTCATCTTATACTTGCCATGCAAAAGGAGAAACAAAAAACTTGGTTTTTAAGATCCTTTGGAGGGGACCAACCATTGTCAACTAAATTTACCAGATCGGTTTTAATAGAAGTACTATATGAGTCAAATAACCAAGTCGGTTTTAATAGAAGCACTATACGAATCAAATAAGAGAGGCAATCAACCAAATGAACTCATTATCTCCAACCAAATATCTCTTCCCAACACTAAACTATAAAATTCTGTCATCAATTGAAAAGTCGATGACATTTGGTACAGCCTAGCAATGCTGGCAGTGTCTCCTCCCCCTTTTGCCTCTCTCTCTCTCTCTCTCTCTCTCTCTATTATCTTACCGTCCTGATTTTCTTATTATAGTATAAGATAATGGTAGTATTACTTTTGGTATTCAATATAAAAAAGACCCATAATAAGAGCAAAATAAGCCATGTTCATTCAGTGACCTTATTGAATTATTGATATCCAAAATCCAAAAAATCCCCCAAAGAAAAGGAATGGAGACCGGAGAGGGAGAGAGAGAGAGAGAGAGAGCGACACTTGTTTCTTTTGGCTTGGTTGCTTCTTTTTTTTCTTTTTTTATCATTTTTTCCTGAGAAAAGCTACTTATTTCTACACGGTTATACATAACTTCTTTTACCATTTTGTCCTTTTAAAGGCAACTTAATTTTTATTTTTATTTATAAAAATTTAAAATTAAAAAAAAAAACATTTTGCCTTCTGGATGGCTTACATGATTTTTTTTTTTATAAAATATTATCATTTGGTTTTTACAAAAATACCAATTTTATTTTATGTAACTTCAAATTAAATTAATGAATTGAATCACTCTCATGCATGGGGTCCAGAAATTCTCTAGAGTTTAGTAAACGTGCAGGTAAATGAGTTAGTATAGCCTTACTCTTATTAAAAACAGTGTCTATTGTTTACTTTTCTAAATGGAAATTTACCCCTACCAAATTCCTTCGAAGACTACACCCACGAGCCATCATTTACAAGCCACTATTATTTAGATCACATGCATAGCATCATAATTAAATGATCATCACTTATTTTATATGACAACAGCTTGGAAAAGGACACCCTAAGTGGGCTCACTACTTGGCAGATGGATAAAACGTCCTTTCCATGACTAATACCTACTTTCCTTGTCATTTCTTTCTCCGTTTCTATTCCATGCCCTAATATCCATTATATACATGGATATTTGAAACACCTGAACCAGGGGAGCATGATCATGGTTCTGATTAAGAGCCCACTATAGCCACAACAGTGACTAGTTTCCACAATATTGGTACCCATTATTACCTTTATTCAACAGTAGCCCATGAATGCCTAAGCAACAGTGACTAATTTCCAATAATCACTTATTCCTATTTATCAAGCTCCACTACCATCCCCACCACTTGGGGAGAGAAGGACCCTTCTAACCACAACCTCCATTCAAACATGTACCTGAACCACCACCTCCATCTCCAATATATAATGATGAAGACCCCAACCTTACCCATCCCTCACAAAATCCATGGAGTACAAGAGGCATATATGTTTGGTTTTTTTGCTTTTATTTATTTATTTATTTCAGTCACAAAAAAACAGAAAAGAAGTACAATACCATGTTTGAGAATATATTCTTGAAAATTGTTTTTTAAATATTTTCTTAAAAACAATTCATTTTCATATAAAATAAGAATAATGTTCTTCGTTTCATATTTTTTTTCCTTTTATTTTAGGGTGCCCAAACATTTGACCTAATTGTTCTTTGATCTCAAGTAAGATTAACCCCTTCGAAAGATGAGGAGTTCAAACAAATATCTTTCACTTCCTAAGGCATAAGTTCCTGAATCAACTAAACTTTTTCTGTTTTCTATTTAAGAAACATACAACCACTTAAAATAATGGTCTTGAAATTTTCTGTTTTCTAAAACAATATTTCAAATTAGCTTCCAATGTCTACGTCCAAACAAGCCTTATACTCTTTTCAGATTGAGAACACAACAGTACCATTTTTTCCACGAAACACATTTTCCACTAAAAAGCCTTATCTCACGAGCATTGATCAGTAAACACATTTTTCTTAATCTATCAATAATACTTATATCTAACACTATAATAAAAGAGAGTGGGGCTGGTGAGATTACCTGGCGATTAAGCAAGTGCCTATGTTCTTCCCCTTTTCAGCACCAAAAACCCCAAATTTTATATGGGATTTTGAACCAGAAACCCTCAAAACAAAAACCCACTTCCAAAAAAACAAAATTACTTAAAGGGGGTGTATGAATCGCAGCTCCCTAGCCTCGGGATAGTCCGCTGGACAGAGCGTGCCCTTCTCTCGCAACTGTAGCAGCGGCAGCAATCAACTGAATGGGCTGTAAATGTATGGCTTCGGTGTGCGATTGAGAGAGAGAGAGATATAGAGATAATAATCGGAGAGGGAGAGAGAGAGAGAGAGAAGAGATGATTTAGGGCTTGTGTGTGAGAGTGGGAAAGAAGAGACGAGCGTGGAGAGCAGGTGTGTGTGTTGTGTGTCAGAGTGAGAAAGAAGAGAGGAGCCAGGACAAAGAGCAGGTGCGTGTGTTTCGTTTGTGTGGGGGTGTTTTTTTTATTTTTGACTGTTTTGTATTTTTGGTGCGTAGTTAAACGCGGGAGCGTTTGGCGCTAAGTGAAAAAGGTAATGCCCCGTGCCTTTTTGGGTAGGCAAATGCTAATCCAGCCGTGGTTTTCACCCACTTTGATCACCCATGTTAACGTGGCAGATGAATATGGCTGCCACGCGTGCTTCTTTGGAGAAATAGGACACCCTCCTGTTCGGATCCTAAATATTTGCTTACACCCCTCTTTTTGTTGATATATATTTAAAAAAATATCCCTTCATATTTTTTGAGATGGAAATATTTCGTGCTTTTACTTTGTAAATGTGATCACTTCATATTCTCATTTCACTCTTATTATCGATAAATTTAAATTAAAAAAAATTATTTGTCAAATGAATATCAATTTATATATATATATGAACTAGAAAGGATCCGCGCGATGCGCGGATAGTCAAGTAACCAATTCGCATGGTTTTTTAGTTGTTAATGTAATGCTTCTATTAAAAATGTTTTACGTGTAATAGTTCATCTTTTTACGTGTGAGCAGGTTTTCCTAGAATGAGAAATTTTGGGAGACTTGATTCCTTGTACGGAATCTAACTTCAAATGAATTTAGAAAGGAGGAAAAAAAATAAATAAATAACCCATAGGAATATCTCATTAGCCCAACTGATTGACTTACTAAAGAAGAGATACAAAAGTCTTGCTTGAAGAATGGCATCCATCAATATATTTAAAAATGATCCTATATAAAGCATTTTAATACATATATAGAATCTAAAGGCTAATGGTCTGATGGCCTAATGGCATTTTATTCTCTTAATTTCAAGGGAAAGTCCTTATTTCAAACAATGATAACAATAAATGTGATTGCTTGAAGTCTTCTATTCAGTGTGGCAATGTGAGGTAGTAATGAATGCAACCTCTGTTATCAAAGCAAATTTAAGGGAGAGTATAGTATATCGGGTCGCAGTGAAAACCACGAATTAATTTTTTTTTGATGGCCAAACACTCAACTACCAAAGTCGAGACCCTCCTAACGCTGATTGGCCTTGATGTCTTTTTGATCCATCAAAGTTCAGCTTTATCCAACGATCAGGGGGAGGATCCCACTCACCATATCTGCAAGAATGCTTGTATCTACGCCTATATGCAGCCATGGTCTTATTGGCTTTTGCTAAAAATCAAAATCTTGCTAATTGCAAATTTCATTAAATAAACTAGAAGCTAACCTTGAAACAAGACTTGATTTCTAAAGCTCCTTTTTAAAAAAAAAATTTATTGTCACAATACCACTGGATTAAAAGTTTGGATTAGTCCAATCTATAATTGATAATTATTTAATTGGCATTAAAAAAGACAAAAATTAATGCAAGTCATACGAGGGGTGACCCAGTATTGGGTACATAATACCGCACTAGCCCGATGTCAATATATGGTTTCCCAAACACGACTTTATTATATATATACTAAATTAAATTAGACCAGATTGATCTTGGAATGTGATACAATTCTGTCCACCATGGCCTAGGCTATTCCTGCCTATGCTTGTCAATTGGAGATTGTATAAGGTCAAATTTAAATCCGCCCGTAACCCACCCAGCAATTCGCATGGTTTGGGGGTTAAAACCGCGGAATCATATGGGCGGATGTGGGTGAGAATTTAGTTCACCCAATGACTTGTGGGTGGGTTGGGATGAACCCGGCCCAACCCGACCCGTGAGCACCCCTAGTTTGCATCCCCATTTTTTCCAGATTTGGGTTTCGTTACCCCTTTTCTCTTGGGGTTTGGGTTATCTTTTTGGCCCGTTTCCTTAGTTGGGGTTGCAACCCATCTATGTGTGTTTCCTTTTACTGTTTTTATCGGGCCTCCATTTTTTCCGGGTATGGGTCATTTCAAAACACCCATTTCCAGTATATTTTTCCGGGTTTGGGCTTCCAAAATAGGTTCCTGCATCCTATTCTCATTCACTTTCCCAATTCGAGCCCTAAGTTCACCGTCCACTGCTATTCCCTCTCCGGTGAACCTGTTCCAGCGTTTCTCCATGCTGCCTCTCTTCTCCGGCGAATCGCACCGCAATTCCCCTTGTTTTCTGGTGATCTCGGCTTCCCGTCGGTGTCTCCTTGCCCTCGACTGCCGCCGGTGATCCTTTGGCAGTCCTGTGCTGGTCTCTTTCTTCTCGGGTAGTCAACTCTTGCCTTGGTGTTTCTCCTCTGTGACGTCCGGTGTCCCAAAGGTTGGTATTCTCTGTTGAATGATTTCATACTCATTTCTATATTTTAACATTTTGATTTTGTCAGCAAGTATAGTAGAAAATATTGATTAAGTTTGTTTTTTCTATATTATGTAATTAATACCATAGATGTGAATATTTTAAGAAATTTATTAAATGAAAGTCATTAGCATTATTATTAGGACAATAATTTTGAAACAATTCAAAACAAAAGGGAAGACAATTAATTTGGAAGGAAGAGAGTAAGATTTTGACACTTTTAACATGTATACCATGGTGTAGAGCATGAGTAATGGGAAAATGACCCCAACCATGGGACATGCTCTCACATTAATTAGTTTCAATGGAGAGGTAGGTGAATGGCGGTGCAGATTGCAGAAATGGGTGGTTTAGATGCATAGGGCCTGCCGAGAAATGTTGTGATGTCAGTTGTGTCGGGGGTCTTTCAGGTCTGGACCGCGTGCGAGGCCATACTAACACCGCCTGTGACCATTGCCGTAGTAATGGAAAACGCACCAAGTCATAGCAGGCGGGGATGGTGAAGTACGAGACCTTGGCCAATTGGTCAAAGTATGTGATTTTTCAGACTTGCCTTGATTCAATTAGGATGGAGCATGACTCCAGCTTGAGCTTGACCCGAGCTTATTTTGTTTTTTGATATATAATGTGAGCTTGTTCCCAGTTGTAACTAAGCTTACTAAACAGCCTAGTACACCCATCATTCATTTGTGTCACCCTCGAGAACTCGTAATTAGACCAATGCAAATTAATTAGTGGTCGATAACGTGTTATACAAGAAAATCCAAAACCTTTCCCATGCTTTGTCACAAATCACTGGCTTAATTTTGTCTCATTTGTCGGCATTTTCTATCAAAGTAGTTTATGAAATGATGTAGGACATATAGGTGGCTGCAGATTTATAAACATAATTAGATATGGTATTTGAGCACATGCTCCACTTTTTAATTAGATATGGTATTCTATTTTAGGTGCTAAGCAAAGTCCTAATTAATCGATCTCCACGCGGTTCTATAAATGTAGTGCACATGCATGAAGGTTTAATCATTTATAAACATAATACTGTTCAGTTGCAAACCTTAGTCTCGATTGAAACCGCCCTAACTAAAGAGGGGTTCTTTGCCTCTTTGTGTTTTGGTCTGCACGCATGTGCTTTATTGAAATTTTTTCTTAATTAATTAATTGGTAGGTCCATATCACCGCCTAGTTTAGGTGTGTGTCTTAAAATTTGTATCACAATATTCGGTTGGGGCCCCTCTAGTTCGCCCTGCCATTTTTGAGGTACACTCATATTTTATTTTATTTTAGAAGCCAGAGATAGTGGATGTCTGGCCTTAATTTTTAAATCTCGTTTGCCCTGGGGTGGGTGGGTGGACCCTATGCTATTTTTAGATCATTCACATATCATACAGAATTACAGATAGTTGCCTACAAAACATATCGATTCGATCAATTGGCAAAATTCGCTGTTCCTGCTTCCAAACATACAAAATATAACCACATACTTTAGTGAATAAATTATTGTTAAAAAAATAATAAGGATTGAAAATAGGGCTATAAAGCATTTCAAAGTTGTAATTGACTACATTTTTTCTAAAAAGTAAACTAACCAATACCCGACAAGAGATATCTCCTTAATCAAATGATGCATATATATGAAACATCATTAATTTATAATAAATCATTTGTTTTTTCATGACAAATGAACTCTGTAATTATATTTAGATATTTGGTAACAATTTTGATATGATCATCTCCTGAAAGTGATTCCCTCAACAAGATTTAAAATTTTTCTAATAAGATCTAGAAGTTTACAATATAGTAATAATTTTGGTTATAGATTAGTCTTCAAGCAAAAGTAATCAAACCATTCATTATATCAACGATTTGCTAGGCCCACCAGTGAGGATGGTCTCTCTCAACAACTGCACTAACCAAATAAAGTTCCAAGGTCAATGACCCTAATTGAGGATTAATTTTAAATTAATCAAACCAAATAAAGTTCCAAGGTCAATGACCCTAATTAAGGTCAATGACCCTAACCTTATTCAACCTCTGAAAAATCACATACTTTGAAGGCTTTCAATCCTCTAAAAAACCCTAACGAAATTTAAGAGAATGGTGTGGGAGAGAGAATGAGAGAGAATGGAAGGGATTTGAGAGAATGGTGTGGGAGCCGTGAAGGTTAGAGAGTGGTGTGGGAGTGAGAGAATAAGAGAGAATGGAACGAAATAGCTGGGAGAGAGAAAGAGGCTGATAAGAGGAGGATAGGGAGGGTGAGATTGAAATTTGAAATTTGAAATAGAGAGAGTGAGTCTAGTAAGTGAAGGGAGAAGGGAGTGCTGTGTTTGGAGAGAGAAAGGGAGGAAAGAGGGTGTTTTGTTAGAAAAAAGAGGTTGCACCCAATGAGGCTAACTAAATACCTGACATTAAGGAATTACCAGTAGTCCATACAAGAACAAGACCCATTCTCAAAATGGTGAAAACGCTTTCGATCCCTCACAATTATCTTGCGTTTATATATTTGTGAGATAAGCTTTATTGAAGAGTGACAATCATCACACATGCGGAGGTTCTTAACTATCTGAAGTGGTGTTTGGGGGCTTGTATTGATTAAGCCAAAAGCAACTGCAACCTTATTGCTTTTGTGAGATAAGCTTTATTGAAGAGTGACAATGAAACTAAATATTGGGTCTTCTTCTAGTAAAGCATAAGATACTGTTCAGTTTTTACATACAGATTCGATGAAGTTCATTCCATTATTGTCTGTTTGTATAAATAAGATATTATTACTAATCTCCTTATTGCTTTTAAATTTCTGTGTGCTCTTTCAAGATTTTCATGCTCACATATAAACTATAGAAGTGGACACGTACCTGTTCACTATTCACATACAGTAACCAATGCCTCCGGCTTATAATAGAAGTAAAGATTGCCCTACTCTTTGTATCATATTCAATTTGTATTATATGCATCACTGATGCAAAGTTTGCCCCTGATAATAAAAAACCCAAATTCAAATTCAGTCTTTCTACTTATCTTAACTACCCTTTTTTTCACTGTTTAAATTTGATTAAATTTCATATTCTCTTTCAGGCTTATTTATCACTATCTTTTTTCACTGTTTAAATTTGATTAAATTTCATATTCTCTTTCAGGCTTATTTATCACTATCATCACAACAGCATCCTGTTAAAAGCCTTGCCGCTTTTGAGGAAGTGGTGCTTGTCTGCTGTATTCCCCTCTGCATTTTTGTGTGTTGGCTTGCTACTGGGTTTAGCAGTGGTGCTTCAGTTGGCTAGATAGTGGTACTTTGAGTTCTTTGCTGTTCTGCTGCTCATACGTGTTGGTTCACTATGTTGCTTGAGTTAGGATTGGTGTGGGCAGTGTTGGTGGCTGCTGGTTCTAGTCGAGGCCGTGGCCGGGCCAAGGGTATTGTGATCGCTGAGTCAGCTGCGTCAGGCCGTGGTCGGGGCCGGGGCCAAGCCAAGGGTATTGTGATCGATGAGTCAGCTGTGTCAGGCCGTGGTCGGGGCCGGCGCCAAGCCATTGCCTCTGACAAAGACAAAAGCAAAGGCAAGGGCACTCCTACAGGAAAAGGCAAGAACAAGCGCATGCCTCGCTCCCCTACGCCTTCAGAGAGTTCTGACTCTAGCTCTTCCAGTGAGGAGGATCCTGCCTCGTCTCCTGTCGTTGAGGGTGGTTCTGATTTACCCCGTGTTGAGGTGCTTGGGACTGATGTGCTTGCCACCATGGTGATGGGTCTTCAGGTGGTTGAGTCGTGGTGGAGTGTTCCTAACTCCAAGAAGTCCTATCTTTCTCATTTTTCTCGTCGGAAAGTGTTATGCGAGCGGATTGTGGACCTTGATGGGATCGCCAATGGGTTTGTCAATCAGCTGTTTCAACATCGTTGTTGGCGCCCTATCCTGAACTTAGCAGGTCGTATTTATCCTAGGTTGGTTCAGATCTTCTATGCCAACTTTTCTAATTGGGTTATTGGTGATTGGCGGCTTTATTCGAATGTTCTGGGTGTGGATATTGAGTTCTCGGCCTATACAGTTGCTCACTTTCTTGGTTTGCGACGGGTTCCCTCTCCTAGCATCCCCTCTGATTCCCCACCTCAGACTCCGAAGATCTCTGATGTGTATGCTACATTGTGCGGCGGACCGATTGAAGTGAAGGGTGTGCTTCGTGCCAGTTCCATGACGGAAGACTATCAAGTTCTTCATAAGGTTGTGTGCAACACCATTCTACTGACTACTCACCAGTCGGAGGTTTCTGTTGAGCGCGCAAGGTTTTTATATGCAATGGGTGTTGGTGATTCTATCGACTTGGCTTCCTTGATTGTCCAGCTCGTTTACCAGGCCTCTCACATTACCTCTACATCGACTGGGTTGCCTTTTGGAGTATTGATCTCAAACTTTTTGCTTTCCAAGGGGGTTCCTGCAGATATACAGTTTTATGATCAGCAACGTGCCGTCTCTGATGTAACCTTGAAGCAGAGTTTGGGGCAACGTAAAGGGAAACAGGCTCGTCTTGCTCCTGATTCGTCTACATCCACCATGCCACCTCCTGTTGCACCTACTGTTCCTGCTCCTGCGCCTCTTACTGCCGATCAGTTTGCTCAGATTATGGATGTTTTGACTGAGTTGTGTGGTCGGATGTCTCGGATTGAGGCTCACTTAGCTGCTCGTGATGGCCCTCTGCCTCCGTTACCTCCTCGTGGTCGTGGTGGTGGCCAGTAGTTCCTAGGTTCTCTTCGTTGTGTTCTCTTTATTTCTTTTGACAGTCTACGTAGCTTGGGGGTTTATGGTGGCTGGCCATTTCGTTCTGGCATTTTGTGGCTCTTTGTTTTGTTTTCTCTGCTATTCCCTACTTACATATCTATCCCTTATTCCCTGCTTCTTGCTTGCTTTGACACTTCTTGACAAAAAGGGGGAGAGTGATTATATATGTTTATGTTGGTTTTCTTTCTATTTACTTGTTTTCTTTCTCTTTACTTCTGTGCTATTATGCTTGGTCTTCTTTGTCTCATGCTTGCAGATCACAGGTTTGAGCATTGACATTGCGTGATAGTCTAAGCAGTTGGTTCTTGTCATTTTTATTGAGTTGTATTTCTCATAGTGAGTTTAGCACTTGTTCAGTTTGGTGGTTTGGGAATAGGTCTTATATCTCCTGTTGAGATTTAGGTTGGATTTAGGTTGGTTTTGTCACGGAATTGCCAAAGGGGAGATTGTAGAGTCCATGTTTTTCGTGTTGGCAAATTCCGTGTCAATGGGGTAATTGTTGTCTTATGTGTCGTGAAGATTGGTGAAGCTGCAAAGTTGAAACAAAGCATGGATTTCAAAGCTTCGACTCACAATTGTTCTTAGGAAAGGTAAATGATTGTAGAAGCCTGAGTTTTTAGTGTTTAAAAATCATTTCAAATCTTTTTCAATATTTCTTTATTTATAAAAATGGTTTGGAAGACGATTTTTTTTTGCTTCTGAGGTTTTTCATGCAGATGGATCGATCCATGTCCTATGAGGATCGATCCATAGTATTTTAGAAATGGCAATTTGCTTCTGCCTCGGTGGATCGATCCATGGACTATGGGGATCGATCCATGGTATTTTAAAATTGCAACTTTTGCTTCTGCCTAGGTGGATCGATCCATGGCCTATGTGGATCGATCCATACTGTTCTAGAAATGCAAATATAATCTCTGTCAACCCGGATCGATCTGGCATGAACTCGGATTGATTCGGGCTCATAAAAAACAGTTTTTAAAGTTTTTAAAATTGACCTTTTTAATACCAAAACGTGGTACAGCCACTTGAGGTTTCTTAAACTATATGTATGGAGTCTTTTATTATTGAGAGGGTCAAGCAAACCTCTCCCAATTAGGTTTTCTAAAGCTCATCTTCTCAAAAGCTTTTTAGAGTACTTTACCCTAGGTTTTCACATACATGCTCTACAGACTTTCAAACCACACACTCTTTCACATCTTTGGATGATTGTGAGTCCGTTGCGACGGTGATCGAGTTTGCGAGTTCGTGCTAGAAGGAATCGCTGTGAAGCGGTTGGTTGCGACCAAAGCCGTGAAGATGCCCGGAGATCGATCGTGGGAGTGAAGACAATTAATTGCTTTAGTCCGTGTGGTCTGTAAGTGTGTCTTGTACTCATTGAGTTCATAGTGGATTTGCTTCAACTGGACTAGGTCCCGTGGTTTTTCCCATCTAGGGTTTTCCACGTAAAAATCTCTTGTGCAATTTTTACTTGCTTTTATATCTGCTGTGTGATTGATTTGATTGTGTTAATAAGGATTTAGGGTGTTGATTATTAAAATCTAGTAACATTAATAGGAATACCTATTTAACCCCCCTTCTACGTATTGTAGGGTCAGTATAGCCGGAATTTTACTTGCTTTGTTATAGATAAGCAATTGTATTACTTGATGGGATTTCCAAGCGTATTTGACAGTGTACTCAATCAAGAATTAAACTATTATTTTTTGTCAGTAGTTCTCTGATTCGATTTATACTTTTCCAGATTTTGTCTTTAATTAAAATGGTTGTCCTTTTCTTTTTCCTTCTTTTTTAGGAGTACTATAAAGAAGTAAGGTATTATTAACATCCTTTAACTATCCAAGGCAACCAATGAGAAGATGGACACCTATTGTTTTATTATAAAGACATGTTGGCTTACGCTCTATATCACTAAAGTATTGGTTGTCTTTACATTTATTTGCGATTCCCCCGCATCACGTGGGTTCATATTAGTGTGTATATATATATATATGTTATTGCAACAAAGTGTTTCTTTATTGCAACAATAGTACTGATGCAATAACCTATTGCAATAACCATTCCCTACTTAATATTGTATTGCATATAGTTGTGCTCTATTGCCACCAAATTAGTCGATGTAATAGGCTATTGCAGCAATCCTACATAATGCAATATGTTATTGCAACAATACTTCTTGATGCAATAGCACATGGCGCTGACCTTTCATTTTCACGGGAGAAGGTGGGATAATTTAAGTGTCTATTGCAACGAGAATTGCCGATGCAATACCATATTGCAACCTCCATTATTGCCGTTGTACTGCCATGTTCTATTGCAATAACAGTAGTTGATGCAATAGGTTATTGCAACAAACTTGTTCGATGCAATATGTTATTGCAACACCGGGTTTTGATGCAATAGCATATGTTGTGAGTACACCTACACTTAGGACCCTATTGCAACAATATTGTTTGATGCGATAGCCTATTGCAACAAACATACTCGATGCAAGGTCCCTATTGCAACAAAAATTATTGATGCAATACCGTTATGCTTTATTGCAACAAAAGAACTTGATGCAATATGTTATTGCAACAAACGTAGTCGATGCAATATGTTATTGCAACAATAACTATTGATGCAATAGCACATGGCGCCAACCTCCTCCCATTTGGCGGGAGAATGTGGCCTCTTTTAAATGTTTATTGCAACGACAAAAATTTTGTTGTTGCAATACATAGGATATTACCACTATATCTTGCGTTGTTGCAATAACTTTCGTTGCAATAGAGTGTTTTTGTTGTAGTGATTGAAATGCCAATTTAATTATTGAATAGGTTTTGGATTGATTCACCATATTACCCTATGGCTAATTGATCCTTTTTCGGTTAACTGCTTTATGAAAACCCAACCACTTGACCGTGGTGAGGGATTTTTGATCCAAGAATATTCTAGACTTATTTTACATTGAATCCTTGAAATTTTGGCTTTTAAATCACTCAAATCAGAGTTAATTTAAAGAATATATGTCCATTTGAATATAGGAGTCCAAAATGAGCTAGAAATCCTCAAAAAC
This sequence comes from Liquidambar formosana, assembly GCA_039720395.1. Lineage (NCBI taxonomy): Eukaryota > Viridiplantae > Streptophyta > Magnoliopsida > Saxifragales > Altingiaceae > Liquidambar > Liquidambar formosana. The sequence continues at coordinate 17,803,659 of CM077831.1, read as the reverse complement.
ATAGAAACCTTAGTTTATTCTCGGGTGACCAGTTGGCCCAACCGGTCACCCAAGAGCTCCACTTTTGTTTGTCCTATTTTGTAGTTTTGACGGATTTGGACTCTTTTACTTCGAATTTCCTCCTTCCAAAAGTGTTTTAAACCTATTGGGATGTGATTTTGAGTTGTCCAACATCTAGGGGATTTAATAATAGCCTTAGATTGGTTTTGTGGTGAATTAATCTCAACCATTGGTTCACATGGTTGGTTAGTTATAAATAGAGACTCATTTATCAGCATAGGAGGTTGGACTTTTGGACTTTTGACATTTTATATTTATAAGATCGTTAGGGAGAATGAATTTACACACACCCATATCACTTAGAGGAGGCATTCTACTGCATTTTTGAAGAGGACCTAGAAGGCTATCAAATCCAACAATAAGGAAGAACGCAGCGAAGACCTTTGCTTTGTTGTAAGTCCTCTTTATCTTTATTCTCCTTCTTCTATAGTTTCTTCTTCTTTTATTCTATTCTTTGCATTATCATGGCTTAGTATTGAATTAAGAATCATATATACTCTATATTTTAGAGTGTATATGATTCGTATGATGTCAAAAGAATGCTAGTAGAGTAAGATTGTGAATTGTTTGCTGGTAGGATAGTTTTCTCTTTCTAGGATAGGGGTATGTTTACCTAGAAAATTAGTTAATGTATTTAGGTCATTTTATCTTCATAGTTCAATTATATGCAAGATTTTAAGTATCTTTTGTATAATACACTTGCTGTGTAAGTTTCATCTTCATAAGTGTATGGATTATTATTCTTTTAGAGAATAATTATCGTCATCAGTGAAGTTGTACATAGGTGCTTTCTAAAGTTTGTTTAAGTGTGCCATGAGTTTCTTTGCATTCTTAGGTATATATTTTATGTAGGATATATGAAGAAATCATTCATGCGGAGTGATTTTTACGTGAAATTATCTCAGGATAGTTTTACTTAAGAAAACTCACCGTAAGAATGATTATTTCACATTCATATATAAAATACTTATCTAATGCATCATGTTAGATTTTCTTTTCATGTTTTGGATTGTTATATGATATTTTCACCATGATAATTCATATTTGGCATGTTCTTGATAGTTTTATGCATGTTAGGGTGTTTAGGGCATATAGGAGCATATTAGGATTTCCTATTTCTTTTGATTTTTGTTCTTTGCATGAGTATTAAGTCATTATATGCATGTTTAGTATTCTGTCCAAATTTGATTTAGGTCTTCTAATGATTATTTGGATAAGATATTGGATGGTCTAAGCATGATAATTGCCCTATAACATACATAGGATGATTAATCGATGATTTCTCATTATTTTGAGATAATTGGCACATGGTAAGTTGGTTTATGGTGAGTTCTATTATGAATTGTTCTCTTCTCCCCCCTTTGGGTTATTCTTTTTACATTGAACTATGATTCTTAAGTTTTCAACTTTTCTAAAACTTCTTATTGAATAAGAGTTCTATCTTTTCTCAAATTCTATCTTTTCTCAAATTCCTTTTTTGGAAGTTCTTCTTTTCTCTTTAAAACTCTTCTTTTCTTTTAATGGAAACTTAGGGTTTATAGTTCATTGTAAAGGGAATAACCCCTTCTCAATCGAACTACGTGGACTTTGATCCTTACGTCTTTGCATGTGGAGTACGTAGGTGCTCATTTGATGTTTAAGTCCGCCCTAGGATACAAAGTATCCTAAGGTTTTCTTTTCTTTTCCTTCTCTTATTCTTTCTCTCCCTATACTGCTTTCCATATCTCTCTTATTTATTCATAGATGTTTATGATGCTTTGTGGATGCTTATGATACTTATGGATGTTTATGGATGTTTTATAGATCTCTATGGATGAATAGATAGTTTATGGATAATTCTTTGCACGTGCATGGTGACTAATTAGGAAGTGATTGAAATAGCCTATATAAATTTAGAGACCTATTCTGGGGCAATGTAGGTGCCTATAAGATGTTTCTTAAAACCTTCCCACATCGTAACTTAGTCTCCGAATTCTCTCTTGTTTTGTTAAGACCTGCTTCTCTTTGATCGGAGTCATGTGTTTGGTTTTCAAAGGCTTCCTTTCAAAACTGTTTTTATGGTTTTCTTCTTTTCCTTAAAAAACAAGGTGGCGACTCCTTGTTTGTTTGTTTTTGTAAACCTTTAAAAAAACAGATTTTTATTTATTTAAATCTCTACATTTCTTTTTAAAGAAGGGTTTCGATTAAAACCAGTGGTTCACACCTAGAGTCTATAGAATCATAACTTGGCTCTGATACTATCTTTGTCACACCCCAAAACCGAGTAATCAAATCCAGAAGCGCAACTTAACATTCATATTCTAACCATACTTATGTTCAATAAAAAAGTTTCCATCCACAAAAAAATTCCAAAATAAAATAAATCTAAGTGCTAATAATCTCCAAAGATTCAATAATGTCACAATCACCAACAATAACCAAAATAATTAAAATCCTACTCCAAATATCATAACTCCAAAATTAAACAAATAACATTTGAAATGAGTCAAATAATCCTCCCATAAAGAAAAGAAATTATTGTAGAGCTACTACTAATAATAATTGATAAATCTAAAAACTTCTAGTTCAATGTGCTCTATGCTTCCACTACACTTATCAAACAATCAAATAGACTACTCATTTGAAAAATGTATTGTAAGGGTGAGCTAACTTATATAAGAATAAGCCAAGATAATCATATGCTTTTGACAATAATTAAATATTTGCCAACAAATGTTCAAAGGAAATGCCAATTTTAAGAAGTTCTAGAATTTCATATCAATAAAAATTACGTATCAACATTAAAAAAATTTAGATCAAAACAAATAAATATTTATTTGGTAACTTCAACTAACCATACAAATTACTCAAATAGATTGACTCGAAGGTCTAGACGTTAGTCCTATCAAGAGGAGACTTCAAAAACAGAGTATTGGTACCAAAGATCAATACTAACCTCTACTAACCAGGGCAAGAGCATTGGAACTAAAAAAAACCAAAGACCAATAACTTAACCACTACTGACCAGGGCTACACATCAGATTGCCAAACCAAAGCTCCAAATACATATAAAATTCAAGTATCAAATCAAATACATTGACTGGACATACTTTCAAATAATTAGTCATTCAAATAAGAGGATTGTTCAAAACAAAGTAATGAATGAACACATTTTGCTTGGCTTATGGAATACAAATAGCATATTCGGAATGATACAAGAATTGATTACATAATACGAATAAAATAATTTATTTCATAAAAATAGGTAGCATGTTATACTCCCACCTACCTCAAGCTGATCCCACGAAATATCCAAGTAAAATGCTCCTACTAATCCTATGCTTAACTCGGACCTGATGCCAATAATTAGCATTGCTATTAATAAATTATTGCCTGGACTAATAATAATTCTAATTAACTAAAGCATTAAGGTCTAATTCTAATGCTTGCCTGATTACTAAGCTTAATCTAATTTATTGTTTACATAAAGTGCCACATAATTTATTAAAATCAAGGTATAATCTATTAATTTTAATATGACTCGTGAAGAAACATGTACAGATCGAATAGGAAAAATCTACTTAGTCGATGGGGATATACCGCCAATCTTTGAGGAATATGAGAAAGATGGTTACATGATCTATAATCCAACTTCAACTAAAATTTATCATTCCTATGAAAAATATATTTGTTAAGTAGCCATTTACATTAATTGATGACAAAGATGATCTTTATTTGAAGATAAAAGAATTTAAATATTTCGAGTCAATGGTCATATTTGCACAAGTTTTGAAATGGAATGATAAAGCATATATGTACCAAACTTGGACTTTATCATCAACTGATGCCAATATATCAAGAGCAGATGGGATTTTTATTGGGCTGATGATACTTCATTGAAAGGTTTGAAGGCAAGTCATTTCTCAAATTGGCGGAGATAGCTAGATATAAGTAAAGAATGACATTTCAACCCTCGATCAATTGCTTCGAGACTTTGATACTTGAACTCGAGGGCAAGTTCTTTTTAACTAGGGGAGTACTTCACGAATTCCTATGGGTTGCCACATTATTACTTTGTGTTTATTATGTGGACAACTATTGGCAATTTGATGTTGGGAAATGATAGAGACTTTATAAGCATGATATGCCTTTTCAAGAAAGAAGTATTTCTACAAACTACTACTATTAACTATATCTTGTTATTAGAGTTCAAGTTGGTTGCGTTTATATTTTTAAAAATGTATTTTGGTTATATTGCAATTTGTAGTACTATTAGAAGTGATATATAGAAGGCATTAGATATGTATTAATAGTGAAAGTGCTATATAAGGTGTGGAGATCACATGCAAAAGAGAGGGAGGTGAATTTTTTGAATCTAATTGTAGTATTTGGTTTTTAAGAATAAGGATTTCTTCTTGGTATCTTGCTCTCTATCTCTTTGGTGGATTTTGTTGTGTGGTTAGCTTTACCTATACTCTTATTCTTTTGGAAGGATTCCTAAGGGTGGCGAGCCTAAATTTAACCCAATTTTTTCTTGTCTTCTTTTCGACTTGTGTTTGGTTTCATTTTCATATATTTTACCCCTACTTCTTCATATGACTCATTCTGACAAATGCACCATCCCACATTATTGGTAGGGAGAAGAGGTGTGACTTTTTGGGTGGGGTGAATGGACATCATAAATTAGAACCTTATGATCCCTATAAATACAACCAAGACAAACAAATTCATTTAAGATCGAGCACTTATAGAATACAGAACATAAGATTTTTCTGACTTGTCTTACCTTTTGCCAATATTATTCTTGTATGTGATGTTCAATCTCACGACAAAGCAGTGGGGCCGAATTCTCAAAAACTTTTGAGGTCAATTCATAAATTTAAAACCTATCAAAGTTTTTTTTTTCAAATGCCCACATTATGGTAAATATAGAAGGTCTTTGGGGCTATTTTGAATTTTTAAAAGTGCTAGGATCCTTCCGAAAACTATGCAAAAGCTGATTCATAATGAGTGGTGGGTCCCACCACTTTTGTCCTTCCTTTACTCTTCACCGTCACAAATACTTAGGGTGAAAGAACCCAAAAACCCTTACTCTTATGGTAGGAAGCACGGACACTTCTCTAGAAGTGTTGTGTCCATGTCGAACACATACCGAACACGATATTCTTTTGACAAATCTTTGATAGGACACTTTTTTTTTTTTTTTTTTTTTTTTATTTTTATTTTTTGTCTTTTTAATCTTTTTCCTTTTATTTTTTGTCATATTTTATCAATGAATAATTTCACTAGGATTTACAAAAACAATACAAAAGATGCATTTTGAATGATGGATGTGAAATTATATGATATTATCTAGCTATATACATAAAATATGCATTTATTAATAGTGTGTCCTCGACGTGTCGTGTCCTAAATTTTGAAAATTTACTGTATCAATGTATCCGTGTCGTGTCGTAACCATATCGCATGTCCATGTCCGTGCTTAGTTCTTAGCTCCTATGTACGTAATTCGATCAGTAAAACCCAGCATTCACAAAACCATATTAATGACAGTGACATTGCAACAACTTCACTAGTTGTATTTCGGCGAGAGGTTGTTGATTTTATGTCGGGATTTTGAAAAGATAAAAAACCGAATAATTGTGATCTTGTTTGGCATGCCTTTTCATCCTTGAACATTTTTTTTCTCATTTTTGGAAGATTAATAGGCAAATTCCATATATGCCTTACTCCACTTTTTTTAAAATTTTTATTATATACTGATGAAATAATCAGTTGATAAATACCTAATTTTTACTTATTTATTTTATTTATAGAGTTCTTAGTTGCTCCCAGGGAGATAAAATCTTGACTCCGCCCTTGCATGCGGACAAAGTTCCATAGTTTAGATTCTTATGATCCATAATGACCCATAGTTAAATTAATCGCATTTGTGAACCAAATGTATAAAAGAATAATTTGCTTTCAATAAATTTTAAGCAAGCAATTTAGGGGGTTTTTCAAAAAATATTATCTAGAGCTTCTCGCAGCAACCAAAGAATATGATTGTCGATGTAAAATAATAAAACCATACCAAACTATTTATGAGTTGTGGCCTGAGTTTTATATGGGCTCGGGATTTGTCTAAAGGATTTTCTTTTGTTTTTGTTTTTTCCATTTAACATGTTGAACACGACCAACATTTTAGTGCAAGCTAGAGGCCACTGAAAGGTAACCAAGTGAAGACGACCCAAGGGAATACATGCATGACTTATATAAGGCTCCATCTATCAGGCCCTCGACGGGCCCTTAATCTGCATGGTCTCAATCTTTTAATCAACTAATTGAACAGTAGCTCATGTCAAGGACACTAATTATAACGATAGTGGAAACACTATCGACCAGAAAGAGTCAACCTTTGGACCCCAAAAACGAAGCTTACTTAATATCCCAAGCCAACTATGTAATTAGAGACAGTCGAGACAACCAGGGCGAAGTTAAGAGTTATCTCTAATGAGGGTACCATACTATGATTATGTGAAGTGGAAACTAAAAGTTCTATACTTTTTTTAACAAAATTACTTTTTGAAAATCATTTTCCAATGTAATACCAAAAAAAGGATTTTTTATGTCAACTTATTACAATTGAACTGTATATATGCTTAAAATTACTACCATATCCCTTGTTTTGGCGTAATGTTAGTAAATAGTTATCAAATGGTAACTTATCCCTATAATAAAAAATAAAAATAAAAAATAAAAAATTTGTTTGAGGCCAGTGGGGGTACGTGCCCCCCAAGGCCCCCCCGTGGCTCCGCCATTGGAGACAGCTACTTTAATTCTGTTTTCACCATTCATCTCCAACTAGAATCATATTTGTGTATTCATGAAAAGAAGTTCTCTTTTAGGTGAAAAGATTTCCCAGTACCAGCAGATAGCTCCATAGGTGTGTGAAGAGAGAGAGAGAGAGAGAGAGAGAGAGAGAGAGGTGTTTGGAATAGTAGAAAGACAAATGACTTTCCTATCAGTTAAAGTTGCCTGAAACATAAATGTTCTATATATATATATATATATATATATCAATCCACGTCACAAGAGAAAATGCCTCAACTGTTATCAAAACTTGGCTGCATTTTTTCACGTGAAAAAAGAAAGCTAACGTTGTTGGAAGCCTTTCTGGACAGAAAATCAAAACTTTAGGTTGTACCAATCGAAACACCAATATAGGACGCATTGGCTGTTTCTTTCAGCCAATCTTGTGCACTGTCACTGTAACAGATATTTTATTATATTTCAAGTCATTACATGTGTCGAATTTGATTGGTGAGGACCACCTTTTTTCATTTATATCTCAAATCAAAAATCATGATCATAAAATTATGGGCATTTCCCTAAAATTATACCCGTAAAGAAAAAGAAGAAGAAATTAATACCCAGAGCTCTTCCCATGTGAATTTTGTTGTGATAACTTTTTGATTTTGCAATATGAGTACTCATATTTAATTAAAATTTTGTTAACCATTTAATTAAATTTTGTAATTTTTAAAAATATAAAGAATCTTTTGAGAAGTGAAATAATTAACTACTTCAAGTTCTAAAAATCAGTAAACATTTTGGGAAATATATCCCAAAATGAAAATTGTATCTAAACAAATTGGGAAGGAGGAAGTGTATGTCCAAAGTGCATTATGTAATTCAAGGCTACAAAAAAGGATAAGGTACATGGTGGACAATAAGAAACATTTTGAACGATTGAATTTGCCGATTAAACATTTTTTTTTTCCTTTTTTTTAGCAAAAGAATAAATTTTGTTAAACTTAAATGGTTAAGGCGTTCATCAAATAGAGCTGATTTTTAATACATGTCAACTACCAAAATGGAATTCACCAGATCGAATGTACGTGGGTCTATATCCTCTCTCTCTTTTTTCCTTTATTTCCCTTTTCTTTCTTTCTTTCTTCATTTTTTTTTCTTTTTTTTTTTTGATTTTTTTTATTTGCTGTGTGGAACAATTGAAGGCATTTAAAGCCCTAATCTATCCAATCATACATTTTTCCTCACCTCCCCTCACCGGCCACTAGGCTAGCCCAGTGATTTGTCCTTATCCATTTTGCTTTACTGACACGGCATGGAATGACTAGTTATTGAAAACCTAACTGAACTATAGAGGGTGCATGTATGTAAGTCAAGACCAGAAGAGTTGGGTGTATATATGGTGGACAAAAGTAAGCTTAATCTCTTAGTTATATAAACAAAAGAAAGTTAAAATACTCATTCATCTCTTTATTCCTACAATATGTTCCTTCAATTTATATGATTCTCACCAACACTAAGACCCACACAACTAATAACAGAAGGGGCCTTTCCTTTGGGTCTTTTCTTCAGCTTTCTCCACTAGACCCGCATAGAACAGTAAGCCTGATATATCCCCCGGACTCCATTTTATCTTTCCCTCTTCATGTTCCTTTTGTCGGCCTCCTGATCGATCTTAGTTGTTTTTATGTCGAAGCCAGTTTGAGAACACATCGAGGGTTTTCATGTCGGCCCTGTAATGTTTCTGAGTGAATTCAAGCAGCGTTGGCCATGTGAAGTCGGGATATATCCTCGGATTTTTGTCATCCACCAACATATACGGCGGAGTCACCACCTTGTCCATCTTTGGACACAGAAAGAAAGCAAGCGATTTCCTTGGGGTGTGACTATTCACCACTGCTCTGTGCAAGCAACTCTTGTAAATGCCATTTGACATAGCCTGAAAGATCACAAACCTCATTAATTCAATCTTAAGTAAGAAATTACAAACAGATAATATAGTTATTATTAGATACTAATGTTGATCGATGTTGCTAATTACCATGAATGTGTCACCGATGTTGACAACAAAAGCATTGGAATTGGGACTAATGGAGTGCCACTTATCATCTACATGGACTTGAAGGCCGCCAACATGATCCTGATGAAGAATTGTCAAGGACGTGGGGTCACAGTGAGGCCCCGTTCCAAGAGTCAGATCGGGTTTTAGGCACGGCGGGTAGTAATTTAATCTCATTATCGAATCGTTTCCTTCGAAGAATTCTCTAAAATACGCTCGGCCAACTCCTAGGCTCAAGCCCAAGAGCTCCATGATCCAAAGAGAGAGACCGCTCATAGCTTCACAATATTCTTGGTACACCCTTCTAAGCAAAACAAAAATGATATTTAGTTTAATAAAAATAAAAATAAAAGGTACCAAGAATTAAAGACAAGAGAGGGAGGAGGGGGATTTATTCAATCGAATGGTTGAGTTTTCTTACCCAGATTGTCTAAAATTTTTACCCATTACGTTCAAGAAATACTTCTCAACCATGTCCGAGGACTCATCATTAGCGCGATATTGAAAAGAAAGTGTCTCTTTCCAAGGTAGCTTGGAGGAGAATCTTCCCGTAAAGCTACTGGCATATCCACAGTGATCACCGAGCTTTCTTTGAGCTCTCTGCTTCTCTGAGAGTGGCATGCCAAAGAACATGTCCATGTTCTTGTGAGCTTCCGCTATAAGTCGCAAATCGACACCATGGTTTATGACTAGAAAGAAGCCGTGTTTTCTGCATGCCTCATTGACAAGCCGAGCTGCCTTTGATACGGCAAATGGGTCTCCAGAGAGGAAATCGCCTAAGTCGATGGGAGGAACTTGAAGTTCTGGTGGCTGGGAGCAAGGCTTTTCGTCGTCGGGCCATATGAACTGCATGGGTATGTCGGATTGGTATGGAAGAATGGATGCGTCGAAAACTAGAGGTTGTTGCTCATTTTTTGCTTCGCTTATAGGGGAAGGTGATGGCAAGGGAGGCCAAGGAATAGGTATTAATGGCATAGTGGTAGTGCAACAATTCATTGACGTTGGGTACAGTGGTTTGTGGTGTGAGAGGTTGAAGAGAGAGAGAGAGAGAGAGAGAGAGAGAGAGAGGGCTGGCTAATGAAAGCGAGGGGAGCTGAGGTAGTTTAATAAGTTGAGAGGTGAGAGGAGAAAAGCCAATGATCCTTCATCGGGGAGGTCGGTAAACAAAATTGGAATCTCATCATATTCACTGTTGCGTCATTCCTCTCTCTCTCTCTCTCTCTCTCTCTCTCTCTCTCTCGCATGATTTCATAGTCTCCCTATATGTCAGTCCTATATTTTGTCGAATGTGTTTTTTTTTTTTTTTTTTTTGCCTTTTCCTTTTTTTTTTTTCCTTTTTTTCTTTCTTTGTTGTTACTGTCGAACATATGTGTTTTATATTTCCCTACTTAATTAATTAAAAAAAACAAAGAAAAAAGAGTGGAAATAACAAGACATGAGAGGTGGACTCATAAGCTTTTTGAGAACCACAATTCGGATATCATGGCTCACAAGAAGTTTATGATTTTACTAATTTTTTCCGCTTTTTTTTTTTTACTATATACTCCCTCTGTTCCTAAATAAATGACCTATTTTTTTTTTTTAAATGTTTCAAAATTATTATCACATTTCAAAAGTTATTGGTTCTTTTGATTTGATTCCTAAAATACTCTTAAAAATGTATTCTCTTTTTTTCTAATGTTCTGCACAGTTGAGGGCAAAATTGAAATCTCAAAACGTATGCATTGATTTGAAAGTATTTAATAGGGTTTTCTTAAATATGTGTGGTTTTTCAAAAGGGACAGTTAATTTGAAACGAGAGAAGTATGACAATTCGTCATTAAAATTTAATTCTGATTCCCACCGGACAAACAAATCAATCTATATAATCTATAGAATAATGATGTATGCAGTGGAGAAAATGAGTGAAGGCCTAAGGCCTAAAGGAGTGGAGAAAATGGTTATTGGTGCCAAGAGGCTAATAGTGCCAAGTACGTAGAAGGTTCTCCTCCTCGGATGCCATTTCCCAAATTTATTGGTTATTTTTCGTGGGATCCATGTGGTATGTATTTTGCCTCAACCATCCAGCTAGATGATATATTATTATTATTATTATTATTATTATGATATATATATATATATATATATATATAGAGAGAGAGAGAGAGAGAGAGAGATATTTTAAAATTATTTTTAAGAAAGAGAAAGAAGCATAAAAGGGAACCTAGCATCCATCCAACTATGCTGGTAGTCTAGGCCTTCCAACCATCCAGCTACATGAGAAAAGATACTCAAATCTAAAATGAGGCCTACTTTTGGGATTGAACCTATATACTAATATTGGCCAGCATGGAGATATCCACAGTTTGACTCTTCGACTCTTCGTGTCTCCTTTTAACAAGTTGCGACGAAAGATTCTCTCCGCTGTGTTGTTTATTCTCTAATATACGAGTCTATATTCTACACTACCCAAGTTTTCATCACTTGTTTTTTTAAAAGATAATTTCATCACTTTTAGCGACGAAAATCTTTGTTTGTTTCTGTCGCTAAAAGTGAAAATTAAACCATAATATTGTAAACCGTTATTTTTAGTGATGTATTTTACAATTTTGGCTACTGTAATTTCTGTCTCCAAAGGGTCTACACTTATCAATAGAACATGAAAATCGTTGGTTCATTTTTTAGGGAAAATCGGCAATAAATCCACTGTACATGACCTATTTATAACAAGCCAAACATCTGTTTTCCTAACCCACTAAGTTAATGACATTTCAAACTTTTTATTTCAATAAGTCATTCATTTTTTGAATAAGGACGCTCACTTTCTTGTTTGTAAGGATACCTTGTGTAACTATGTTCCAAATTTTAAAAATTAATAACTTGCATCTTATAGGTCAGTTTTTGACAAAATTTATATTTTGGAATCCACTCATTGATTTCTTTAAAACAAAAAGCATGATAATTAAGGAATTATTAAAATAAATGAACCAGTAAAAATTTATTGTTTATCATATTGTTTGATGAAAGGGAGGAAAGGATAAAAGTAAAAATGTAAAATTTCATTGTCTATTTGCAATTTTCCCATCATCCTCTGGACATTAAAATTTTGGTAAATTGCAGAAAACCCTCCTGAAGTATGGGGGGGGGGTCAGTAGATAACCCCTTTTATATTTTAATTTTGTCAATGTACTTCTCCTATGCTTTAATTTTTGTCAATGTGCCTTACCAGTCACTCATCGTTAATGAAATTTAACGAAAATTAGTCATGTGACTGACTACGTACGTGATACCGATAACGGACCTATGTTGCCCAAAATCGCCGGAACCCTCGCCAGCATCATAGCCAATTGGGTGGCCATTAACGATTAATTTTGTCTTCCAACTAAATTAGGGGGCACATTAACAAAATTAAAACATAAAAGGGTTATCTGTTGACCCCCCATACTTCAGGGAGATTTTCTATAATTTGACCTAAAAATTTTACCGTTTTACACAACCACATAAGAAAAAGGCAAACTATAACATTGGTCAATATTCCTCTAATTTACACGTCCCTGTTTTACTCATATTGAACTAAAAAAACCAATATTCCCAAACCGTGGTGATCCGGTGGCTACAAAATCGAACGGCTTGTTTAGAGAGACCAATATTCCTAAACCGGCCTGTTGCTATTAACGTTTGACTGAAAAACATGAGCTTGCAACTCTGCCATAGCTCCCAAACAGTAATGTGTTACTTCCATGATTTCAAGCCTAGATAGATTGGTTTATAGGGTGATTAACAGTGATATGCAATTCCATGATTTTGAGATATGTAAGGCATGGATTTGGGGAGGAAGCTCTACAACTTTGTCTTGACCTTAGAGATAACCTTAAGCCAACTAGGTTTAATTAATATCTACCCAGGCAATGAACGTGCAAGCCCTAACTCTAGTTATGAAATTCTAAATCTTCCATCTTGTTTTTGCAGAGAAATAGCGAGAGAAACGAGAGAGGTCACACTATCGTTCCATGGTCTCTTTACTTCCATCAAGCTACAGGCACCTCACAGGTCGGCGAGAGGAGAGATGTTGGGTTTTGCCTTTGCGTACAGCGAAGCTCTAAATCTAGGGTTTTTTCCTTTATGCTTAAAAAAGAGAGAAGATATGTCACCGAAGGTGATAATCGATGAGTGGTTTTTGAAAGCTAATAATATTCGTACATCTATTAAACCTCAAGTAACTTGGTCCTCTCAGTTAACAAAAATATTTTACTCCTCTTCGATTTTCAATGCTAGTTTAGAGACTACAATTGGGTAAATTACCCACAGCTGTACAGTTAAAAAAACAAGGTATTTGCCTAATTGCTTCATGTTGTTCTCTTTGCAGTCAACCCAGCAATTTGGAAGATGTTAATCATTTTTTTTTTTTTTTTTATTTTTTGTCTTAATTGTGACTTTGCTCGAGGTTTGTGGGAATGGATGGCTAATCTTTTTTATACATCCTTGAGTTTTCATAATGAGAATATTCATTCCTTTTGATTGCAACTTAGTTCTAAGAATATAAGCTTGCAACTTTACAATTTATGGATAGCTAGCTGCTTCTTTGATTATTTTCTACATTGTTTGGTGGACTAAAATTCTTCAGATACCAATATAGGAAGCCCTATTTGAAAAGGACACGACTTCACATATATTAAGTCTCTTCTGTTTGACATTGAAAAGCTTAATGCAGGCCATATGACTAACTCTGGTGTTGATTTAGTTACTCTTCGTTCTTTGGGCATTGCTAGAATTCCAGGGCGAGCTCCATCGGTTGCCTCTGTTTGTTGGTACCCGACATCCCCTTCTTGGATTAAGTTTAACATTAATGGTCTTGCAAAGGGTAATCTTGGGCCTATTGCATTTGGTAGGGTACGTTTTTTGTAATCATAGGGGATTTTTTAGAGACGGTTATTGTCATGGACTGGGTTTTCGTTCAACTTTCTATACTGAACTATGTGTTGTTATCTCGGAAATTGAATTTGCTTGGCAATGTGGTTGGAATAAGATTTGGTTGGAGAGTGATTCTTCCTCTATTATAGCATGTTTTAATAACTTGTCTTTCATTCTTCCTTGGCCTCTTTGCACAAGATGGAGAAATTGTATTCACCACTTGAGTCAAAGTGAGTTTATCTTTGTGCTAATTTGGGTATATCCCATAGTGATAATGGTGGTGGGCTGCTTCTACATATCTTGTTTCTGTAACATGTTCAGTTTTCCTAGATATATACTGATTTAGACATGGGTAATTGGTTTATTGGTTTGATTGTGAGTTGAAATGTGATGTTTTTTAAGTCACCAAGACTAGATAATTACCCTGAGGGAATTACATAGAGGTCCGAGTATGAACAAACAAAAACAAGTTACAAGTCCATGTACTAGCCTATAGACTACTCTAGTATAGGGTTATCAAAAGGAAAAACAAAGGTGCCTTGTAACTCGGGATATGTTATCGCATTTTAGGTTAGCAAGCTCTAAAGCTACTTTAATTTTTGCGTCGATCACTTAGACTAGCCCTAGGTCCCCCTGAATATGAATAGCATCTTATGTGATTGGACATCACCTTTTTGGGCGAGAAAAATTGTATTTTAAAAATCAAGACCCTTCTTCTGAGATCGGTGTCCAAGAAGATCAATTCTACTCTTAATTTGATGGTGCTGATGTTGGCGAACTCTATGGTCTCCTAACAAAAAATTAGTTATCATACTCATAATGTCATTTTAAATAGTAAGTAGATCATTTCTAATGGCAATTGAGTTATTTTGAATCATTTTAAATAATAAGTGAATCACTTTAAATAGTAAATGAGTATGGTACCCTAAAAAATTTATGGATACCATAGAATTACGTGCAAATGTCATGATAGTTTTGCATCTTACTTTGGATCTCCTTCCTTGCCTCCATGGCTGAGTGTTAGGCTATGTACAGCCTAGTATTTCGTCCAATCCGATTTACAACACTTGATTCAGGTTCGACCTTTGGAGCGTATTGTTTTAAATGAGATTTTTGTGTAAGGGTTAGTACATGGAGGTGGGTCATACAAATAGGTGATTGTTTTAGGGTTCTATGTTGTAACGTCCCTTTGTTTTGTTCTTCAAAATATAGCGAAATTGCAAGCAGCTAGCTTGATGGAGATAACCCGAGTTTGGGTGAATCATGTAAATCTATATATTGTTTGTTAGCCTTTGATTTTCGATTTTTTAGTTAATTTCGCGTCTTATAGATCCTTGGAACTGTGTAGTTCCTTAACACTGGCCACATCAACATCATAAAAATCACTTTGCACCTATTAAATAAAAAGTCCCATTGAGTGTCTTATCCTTAATTAGGAAGATGAATTCATTTAAATTATTTTGGTCTACTGATTGAAATTGCTTTTCTTCATTAGACTTTGTCAAAATTCTTGCCACCGGGCCTTTAAAGAAATCTGATCAAAATTGAATTAATTGAATTTTTCTTCTTTTTTTTTTTTTTTTTATAAAGTAATTGCATTAATCGAATTGCTAAGACAATTCAACATAGTCAAATTTTAGATAATATAAAGTATTCAATAGGACCCACTCTCTAATGTGTTCTAATAATTTTTTGAAGATGATGAGGCCCTATTAATCGTATGGAGGCTGCATGGAAGTATACGTGATTAAGAAGGCAGGCCAGGAAAAGGTTCAAATCTTACAATTAGGTCATAGTCTCTCCCCCCCCCCCCAAAAAAAAAAAAAAAAAAAAAAAGGGGGTCATATTGGTTTTTAAAAAATTGTGCTAATGGCCAATAGAAGAATTACATGATAAAATATCTATACCTCTTTGGATTTTACAAAAATCCAATTAAGGATTCTAAGACATGCATGACTCATGCAGCATGAGATAAGGAAACACACACACAAGATGGGACAACGGTTTCAATCTCACTAAAGAAATAGTTTTGTCCAATCATCCATACTTTTTGTGACAAATAAAATTTCGAATAGCGAACATAAAAGCAAACTTTTAATTTTTAAATTTTTAAATTTTTTTTAATTTTTGGCTAGGTAACATAAAATTGAACTTAGCAACAACCAAGGAGCACTACGGACCCTTCTCGATCTCAAGCCTCCAAGAATTGAAATATACTCATATATATATATATATATATATATATATATATATATGGTGACTGACTTATGACGGATCCCTCAGTGCCACAAAAAGCAATACCTAGTCTATTTCAGAATATTAACCACTGGAAATAATATAACTTTCAAGTAGTGAAAATGAATTTATATATTTTAATTATGTGGCAATGCTAGGAGAACAGCTTTATTAGAAATTTAGAGCCTAGGGGCCCTATTTTTATTGTTTGCAGTGACTTGGATATGGAATAAGACTTCCCTACAAACATAACAAGAAACAAAGGCAGGGGCTACCAGTCTAGTACCTTATATGTATATATTGGCTAAAACAAGAAATAGATCATTTACCCAAATACGTGTGCGAGGGAAGAGAGAGAAAGAGAGGTGAACTTAGAAATATTAACATGCTATCCATTACCCCAAAAAAAAAAAAAAAACCATTCTATCAGAATATATATATAGAGAGAGAGAGAGGTGAACATAGAAATATTAACATGCTATCCATTACCCCAAAAAAAAAAAAAAAAAAAAAAAAAAAAAAACCATTCTATTAGAATATATATATATATATATATAGGGGTTGCACTTTTGATTGGATATAGAAGATGAAATATTAAAAGGTCCTCGTTAGTTTTTAAGATGAACAAAAAAAATAGAGTTAAAGTGGTCATTTAAAATAATATAATAAAGGTATTTTCTCTATATTATGACTATTATATCCTCTTATTCTTTGTCTTGTTAATCACTTAATACCAAGTTTTTGTCTTCAATTTGAATTAAAAATTTTTATTCTTTTTCTAACATTTTTATTCTAAACAAATTTAAATTTTTGTCAGTAAATTTTTTGGGAAATCTTCGTAATTTTCCTTTTTTGGTACATGTGCTTTGGAATCTAAGTATATATAAGTATGTAAACATAAGCATGGTGGTGGACCCATCGACTGTTTCCGAGCACATATGTATTGGCTTAGATAAAGGAACTTGAAAGTCACCAAGAGTGGTGCATAACAATATCCTAGTCAACTCCCAAACAATACATGAGTGTATATATGTCAGTGGCTTGTTCTATGATATTTAGGATGATGATAAGGTGATCGAGTATATGCTGATATAATTTATATTAACACCCATATTGAGGATTGTATTTCATGCATTAGTAGGTCACAGGTATATTAAGCCAATACACGTGATACAACTCCTAGTGCATGATACTAATATAACTTATATCAACACACGCTAAACCCAGATCAAGACTAACGATATTTATACATTTATCAAGATCGATGATGGCAAATCTTACATGTATAGACACATATACAAAGGACATAATTTTTCAACAATTTCGGATAATGTGTTGTTACTTGGCAGTGAGTGGAGTTTGGTCATGTCAATATTTCTTAAAACCATTAGATGTTGTGAATTCGATAGCTTAAAAGATTGACATAAATTTCGTAGGCCTGCTCCCAACCCTATACAAATACACTCGATCTTCTCGCTGTTCCATATCTGAAGTTGTGTCAAAAGTTTTCCATCTAAGAATCCCATTAATCAGTGGGGTTCTTGGTTGTCACCAACATAACATTATGGGCAAAGTAGATTAATCCCTCTTGAAAAAGGACTTTTAGAACTCGTTAATGATAAAAAACTGATAATAATAATAAAGAATATGCTAAAAGTCATGCACTCATGCAGGGAATCAACACATCTGGTGAATTGTGATGGGTGCAGAATCCACCACATCAAGAAGTTAAAGATTTTGTTCAGCACAACATCCTTGATGGGCCATCATCAAATATCTTTGGTAAGCCACAGTGTATTCCCTTTTGGCCCATCAAATATCTTCGGTAAGCCACAGTGTATTCCCCTTAGACCATCTATTATTATCAAATTAAGCTTTATTTCTCTAGTGCTTGGATATCTTAATGATTGACAAGAAGTTCAAAAACATGGAGGACAGATTTAATATCTAATGCCGCCATCAGATAAAAAATTAAATTCCAATATATACTACCTATCAATGTAAAGTTGTATGCCCTCCATTTCCATCAATAAATGTTGAAATTTAAATGATGGTTATGCTTCATGAAACTAGTTAAGATGCCTTTTCTTTTCTTTTCTTTTCTTTTCATTTTTTCATTTTTTTTCTTTTTCATTTTTTTTTTTTTTTTTTGGGAAAATTGATAGCTTCCACCCTTGTTCATAAACTCCTCTTAATATCATCAAATGGGTATTAAACTATTAACGGTTCTCTATAAAAATGAACTCAAATTCACATAGTTAATAAATGAGGAAAATGACACTAAGCTTCCATGTCATTGGCTTATTTAAAGAGGGGGCTCAGAAAAGAAGACAGGAAGGGAGACCAAGCAGGTCATTGAGTGAAAAAATTGGTAGGAATTTTGTTTTTGTTTTCTTTTTCATTGTGTAAGCTAGGAAAAGAAAACATAATATACAATCATTTTACAATTAATTGAAAACAGGCAACTTACAGGGACTCAAACCTCGGCTTTGCCATCCAATTTGAATGGCATCTTCATTGGAATTCAATAGGAAACTTGAAACAAAATACATCTAGAAAGATATGCAAATCTAATATATATAAAATAAAAAATAAAAATAAAGAAGGTGGTGAATACTTCAAAAGGAGAAAAGAAAACTATTATAGAAACATTGACTAGTCCACAGGTGGCATTAGAGGCAAAGTAACAAGTTGATGGTTTGTCAAAATGTGATGCTAATAAAAGGTAATGGGCACATGAGTCCCTCTTAAAGCAACTAATATGACATTGACGTACAGATGCTGTAAGCTAGAGCTTGGATCTTTTACAGTAAAATTACTAGACAAGGAGAATCTCACACGGAAGACAAATAAGATGAATTCTCCCGTTCATCTCTTTTTACCCCCTCACGTCCGTACAACTTGTTTGTTTGGGCTTTTCCAGAGGGAATTTTTGATGGGTGTGGTGGGGACTCGATCAGATAATGGGGAACCAAAATAATCCCATTGTGATTCTATGGGCTTTTCAAGTTAGAGAGAGAAAAAGGTGGGTTGGATTGGAAGTGGGCTAAAAAGGCTGTTTTGTGCAATAAAGATTAGACGAATTAGAATAAGGAGAGATGGCATGGAGAGACACTGAGACAGAATCACATCACTTCAAAGGGGAAGGTAGAGATCAGAAGTTCCAAATGTGGTGATTCAAGTACTGTTGGCTTTTTCATTTTTAGGTAAACAGAAGAGCTTTTTCAAGGACCAGAATAGGGCCGTATATAATATGTGTGGTTTTTAAGGGTAGTGCGTATTGCACCAATGAGGTCAGTAGAAAGCCTTAGCTTCAAGGTGAGAACCTGGCTTGGTTGACTCACCAAACCCGCCACAAAGTTGGGTGGCGGTGGGCCTTCAAAAATGGGGAAAAATGTAGGCTGCACTTCAAATTTCCTTGACAATCAAAAATAAATAAATAAGTAAAATAAATAAATAAATAAAGAAGATAGGACTGCATTAATTAGAGAGTAGTTTAGGCTCACAAGTAACATTTTTCTTACATTTAGTTCCTCTATGAAGACGATTAAAGAAAAGGAAAGAAGAAAAAATCTACCCAGATTTGAAAAAATAATTCTCGAAGCACATGTCATATTGTATAAGACTAGGCATGATGTAGAGTTACAATAATAGTGATTGCAAGTTTGGAACACAACTGACATTTTCTTTTTGGAGGGTCCGGAGGAGAGTCCAGATGCGCTACAACTGCACAATGGCGATAGTCCCCCACCCAACCCAACTCCTTTCCTTTTCTTTTCTGTTTTTTTTTTTTTTTTTTTTTAATTTTTAATTTTTTTTTAATTTTTTTATTCCCTCGTACGAGAGGCGTGAGTGGTGGGGGTCGGTCTTCATTTGGGTTAATTCTTCTTTTGACAAAAAAGGAAGGGGTGGGGGTCGGCCAAACAAACGAACTCTTAGTTCGTCTCTGGCCCCTTGGCAAATGCCTCCACAATACAAGGTCGCTTAACGAGATGGATCCCATTCAGTGAGGAGATACGAAAAAAAAATTATGCCCAACTTGAAAAAATCATTCTTGATGTATATGTCGTACTTAGATATAAGAAAGATTCGCAATGATGCGGAGTTTTAATAAAAATGATTGCAAGTTTGGAACATAAAAGCCATTTCAATTTTTATATTCTGGTGAGAGTAGCAATCGACTTTTGAGCTACACAACGGGTTAGGAAATAATAAGTTGAGTTTGAATTCTCTACCTTTCAGTGAATGATAGGGAGAGATTCATTCCTTTTTTCATTTTTCCTTTTTCATTTTTTTTTTTTCTTTTTTTTTTTTTTTTTTTTTTTTTTTTTTTTTTTCCTCTTCCTATTACAAAGGGGAAACAAAGAAGGCAAAGAATATATCAAATCCAAACACTAGAGCCCCCTAGGCATGCTTCCATAACGGAGGCCCGAAGTGAGCTGCGAGAGCTCCTCCTGGCCACTTTACGAACCAAAGGAGGACTGAAAGTTTTGAAGCCCAACGTTGACATCCATAACAAGCACTGCACAAGCCCATGAAGATACTAGTCCCTTCAATACTATATCCTTCACTCGAAAACCTGCGCATCTCCCTCAAAATGGACATATGAGCATTTGCCCTACATCGGATGACTACTATCTTCATGGTCTAGTGCAGTGCTTGTTATGGATGTCAACATAGTGCTTTGCTGCTTTTATAATCGGGTGAAGAACCAATCCTTACTTGCACAGCTAGAAAAACAACCCCCCAACACAACAAAAAGCCACTATAGCTGTATATATACTTCACGTCATTACCAACCAGTTGGTACATACAGAAAATGTCGAAAGAAAATAAGATGGAAGAAATGATTCACTGAACCTCAAACTGTTAACGGCAGCTATTTACACCCACAATTTATTACAAAATCGAGAATTTCAAAATCATTATTTCACAGAAGGACAATGAATTCCTGTAATAGCAATCAGGTCAATCAATTGGTTTACCACTCATCCACCAACCTAAAAAGATGTTCAAAGTAAAGGATATCGCTAGTTAAGATTTCCATACTCTTGCACATTTAATTCTACAATATGAGTGATCAGTCATTTAAAAAATACAGCAAAATTCACCTTCGAATCCTAAAAAACAAAAAATAAAAAATAAAAATGAAAATTACATTTCCTATCCCTATCAAGCTTAGCTCCACAACCAATTTCAGAAGGGAGTTCTTAGGAGTCAACAGGGCACAGAGCATTTGTTTTCTTGTTACAATGGGTGAACAATGATGTAAACGAATTAAAAAGAATTACAAAGAAGAATGAACAATATGGAGAAGGAAAGAGAACCACATAAAAGTTAAACCCCATCCCTTATAACGAACCATTTCCAACAAAACTGACCTTACAATTGGACAACAGAAAGAGCACGAGAAAGAACTTGGCTGTACCTTAGGACTCCAGAAACTCAATCATTCACTTAGGTTGCAGTTGCGAATGTAGGGGTGATCATACTTAATGTACTTGGTCCAATATGACCGATATTTAGTCATTGCCAACTCCAGCCATGGTTTCATGTTTCCATTATAGTGTACGACAGCTGCATTCTCAATTTCTGACCGATCAACAGCTTGGATTGTAACCCAAACCAAGCACATGCCATGATTTCTCAAGGGGATGTATCAGACCATAGAATGTAATCAGCCCCGGAGGCAATGTCCCAAGCTTCCATAGTACCCTATCTTCATTCTAATAGCACCACAACCCAAATAAATGAATAAATAAATAAAAGTCAAGAAAAGGAACTCAGAAAATATGGATACCATACTTCATCTTCTACATGGGGTACAGTCTAAATTTAAATTCAAATGGGTGTCACCAAGTTTAACAAGAACAAAAATCTGTACCACAGTGTCGTCACTCAGGTCATTTTAGGGAAATAAGTAATAATGTGACTGATTCCAATAGGCAACCTTTCAGGTGTCACCCCATTGCAGCTAAACCATTTATGTGCCAATTGGTATAAATGAGCATGTAGAACAAAAAAACATATAGCATGCAAACTAGGTGCAAGATTTGAAGAACTCACCATGTTCTGCCATTTATGATATATGCCAGTAATATCCTTCTTTTTCCACTCCTTTAAATCAAAGATGTTCATCCCATATGCCCATCCGCATGCATTTGGATCAAAATTTCTGGAAATATGAGGATTCGAAAAATTTAAATACTTGTCAAAACGGTGAAAGCTCTCGCCACAGGTTTCCACTGCACCATTCACTTTTCCATGGAGATCCACTGACCACAAGCCAGTTAAATCCTTCTGGACAACAATGTCATCATCAAGAAACAGGATCTTATCCAACTTGGGATAAACCTGGGGAAGGTAGAACCTCAGATGGTTAAGCATTGAGAGATACTTTGGATTCCTATATTTGAGGTTAGACGAGCCTGCTGAAAGAGTGGTAGGATGATCTGCCTTGAAATAGTACTCTTTCATGGCGGCAGACTCAAGTTGCCGCAGAACTGGGCAGTAAGATGAGTTAAGCCACCTAAATTCATCAACATTCTCAACATGGATGGTGGCCTTGCCAGGAGGGTTCAACAGAAACCACATGTTCATGGCTCCAAAGTTCAGTTTGTCAGTGACAATATGGAATACATGTTTCCAAGGTTCCTGTAATCCAGCCAAGTAAGCATATTTAGCAAGGTAAAAGGGAAGTATAAAAAATGAGTGACTAGCATCAGAGCCAAGGTCCATAATTATGAGTTCTCACTCACTATCACTAGACTTGTGGTAGGATCCACCACAAGACGGCGGGCAGTAGGCAAACATCAATATCAACAAAAATTATGGTTGAACTGTTTTGAACCATCTGATGCAATTAATATCACAAGCATTTTAATTTTCCAAAAATCATGTGGTGCAAATTCTTTAACTATCCTGTCTAACACAATCATATCCCAGGTAGGAAAAAGAAATTACTGTTGTGAATCATTTATTTTCAAGCCATCTGTACCAGAAATGGTGAGCCAGTAAAAGTTTGACTGCAAATATCCAAAATTTTCTCAAGTAAAACAAGTAAATACTTGAGGCGAATCACCGATGGAATATCCAATCTAGAAAGAGAAAAGAAGACATTGGCAAAAGGTAAAAAAGAGTCCTTCATTTAACCTTGGCATTTGTGACGGCTGAGTTGACAACGACCGATGCAGCCAAGACATTGTCTGAGAAGAGGGCATAATGGTAAAGATTTGGATTTTCCAAATTCTCACTTCTAGGGAACTTTCTCTTTTCCGGAGGAAGAAGGTAGTATTCTATGGTTAAGCGCATAGACAAGCAGTGGATTCCATTTGGAATCGTCTTGGCCGCTAATTGGCTCAAAAACGTGCTCTGCTTTTTAAGGCTCCTGACTTGTTCATCCGCTGATTGAAGCATTGCTCTCAGCTTTCCAGTGACCAATTTGCAGTCATACAGTCGCTCTCTTGCTTTTGACAGAACTTGGCCCATAGCTTTGATTTTCTCAGGTGCACTAAAATCATATAATATGCAAAATAAAACAAGGGGATTTAGTACCATCAATCTAAAGAACAGGAAGAAATGCAGAAAATAATGCATGCTCAGAAATATTACGGCCCCGAAAATCCTACTACCTGTGAGGTAGATCAGAATCAGCAGTCGCATCTCCTAAAGCACGCTGACTTTCTTTGAGTCGCGTCTGTAATTCTCGGTGCAAGTCAAGCTTGTTCTTCATCTTTGCAATGCTTAAATATACCCTAGCCATAATCGTTTGATCCCGCATCAAGCGTACAGTTGAGTCAGAGTTATCATTCTCATTTTCTCTCCTCCATATACTGTATTTCCCCAAAACTGCAGAGTCAACTGATTTGGAGCGTTCAATAGCTGCATTTTCAAGTTTTACAGTAGCTTCATCATCTTGTTGTACCAACTCTGCTGCACGCTTTTCACGTTTTTTCTCTCGCAATTGCTGTGGAAAGTGTAAACAACTAATATCAGGAAGTCAATGTGTATTTAAAAGACGGAAAAAAAAAAAAAGTATTTAAAAGATGACAGAGAAATCTGCAAATACCAAACATTAGTTTGATGAAATTTATTTCATTTTCTCCAATTCAATCAGTAAAATTTTCCTGGTCATAAAAAATATTCAACAGCACAAAGGATCAATGTAACAATTAAAGCAAGATATGCATCCAGAATGATAATTACCCTTCGGACGAGTTTTGCAGGTGTATCAACAATTTTAGAATGATCACCTGCGCAGAACAATAGGAACAACAATTTAATTAACGATATACATGTAACTTAAAACATTTTAGAATGAATGAACAGAATATATGCAGATGGTCACTAAGAACGACATTACCATCTGAAAACAGTTATAGATCATTTGTTTACCTTTAAGCGTTTCTTTTTTGACATCTGCAGTTGTTTGTTTTGGCTTTTAAATCACAAACACAAAACCAAAGCATATCAACACCAGCACCAGTAAGTTGGCATAGTTCTTGCATAGTTGCACCATAAAAGGTGCCCAAGTAATAGCAATAGCAAAATTCAAGCTAAAGCATGATACAGTATCCTAACCTCTGCAGGAGTGGCATTATTCTCGACTGAAGTATCTAGCCCCACAACTTTCCATGAAGCAGACAAATTGTTTTTTCGAAAATAATCAAGGCTCAAAGGCCCCAAATCATTTGTGTTGGCTGTGATGACTTCAATGACCTAAAAATGCATGTTGAATTTATGTATCACATTATAGAAAAAAGCTGCCACGGGAAAACTACACTTAAAAATAAGAAGAGAGATAGAACAGAACAAACTCATCAATTTGCACTTGCCTCTTTTGAGAAAAGGGATTTAGCATATTGCAATGCCAGCCTCTCTCTCCAATCTACATTCTGCATCCTCAAAAGCTAATACTTAGTAAATACAAAGTAGGTGGGTGCTAATATCAATATATCATAAGCAGAAGAAACAGACATATGTATAACAGGCTACCTGCTTACTTGAACTAGTTGAAAATTCATCTCGATCTGCACAAGAAGAGTGAATCCGTATGACTTGAATTAATGGAAAAACAAATAAAAACAGCTACCTCAAAATCTAAATGCTTTAATGAATTATTAATTCATGGATTTAATAATAAGTTAGCAAATTAGAATTGGAGCACACTGTAGCACTAGGTCATGCATAAATTGTTAGGATTATGCCCTAGAGCCAATCATAGAGATGATTGTTTAGGGATTAGGAACAATCAATTGATTTCATTTATATATGTCACATTTATTATTGATTTAATAAAAGGGCTTATTCTATTATGTTTATATGCATCATTTATATTTACATAATATGTCCATGGAGTTAGAGTTGAGAATATGAAATTACAAAGGGTTGTAATTTTGAGACTGTAAATATATCTCTGTACTAAACTCCTAAATCATTCCTAGTTGAAGGTTCACTATGATGGACAGTAATGAACCATAGGACTAGCACTTGTTAGGTTGACTCTATAGGAGGATAGCTAGTCTCAAGCTATTTGTGTGGAGACACTACAACCAACAAGTGGGTGCCTATTATCAGAATAGGTACACTGAATGTGACCAAAGATATGAGATAAACTGAATGGAGTTTTAACCTGCCTGTCAATCAGTTTCTCATTGTTATAGTGGTACAAGTAATCCTTAGACCTGAGACACCATGGTTGTCTTATGCATGTAGCTTTAGAAGTTTGATAACACTAAGTGCAGATCCTATTCAGGGGTCTGTAAGGGTGTTCATTGGCCCTTCTGCTATATGTGTGAAGGCATGTGAGTGATCAACAAGGAATCCATCACTCTCAGGAAAAAGGGAGTGAATGTCTCATACAGCATTCATTGAATATAACTCATTAAATCCATGGGCCCATGGTAGAATGAATATGGAAAGGAGTTTCCATAAGTTCATCATTGAGTTGATATTAATGAATGAGTATAAAGTAATTGAACTAGAGACTTGACAGACTTCCATGTCCTATTAGTTCAATTGGAGACATTGTGTTGATGGAAGGATGGAATTGTAACCTTTAAACTATAACAGAAGGGTTCTTTGTAAATGACTATTCACCTCATTAAGGACCACACCATGAGCCATATGCTAGGTGTTACTCATGGTTAGTAGAAGCCCTAATTGATATAAATGAGTTATAATCAATTAGGGAATTGAAAGGAGTTTCAATTAGACCCTTAATGGAAAGTGTTCCATTGTGCACAACTTGTGCTGTTCCTACTACTTGATGATGTGAACCCAATGGGTCACACACTGATCATGCTAAGAGAGCTTGATTGTCTATGAGAGAAAGGGTATAAGTGATTAAAGAAAAGTTCTTTAAGGGGCTAATTTGTATTTGATGCAAACTAGTGGGCTAATTGTGTAATTAAGAGTAATTACACAAATTAGATTAGGGTTTGGAATCCCCCCCTTGGCCGGCCCTAGTTGGAGGCTATTTAAAGCCTCTTATGATGTGATGACATCATCACTTAATGCACTCTTGGAGGCTCCCAAGTGCTGGCCGAAATTTACACAGCCCTCCCTCTCTCTCTCTCCCTCTTCTCCACCTCTAGCAACCCTAAGGAAGAAGAAGGAAAGGACAACTTGCTCAAACTAGGTGTGGATACTGTTGGAGGCAGTGCACTTGGACTGCTCAATCAGAAGACAAAGCTTGGAGCATAAAGGAGAAGACTTGAATCAACTGTAAGTAATTCTACCCTCTTCTAGTTAGGGTTTATGGTTTTTGTATTAAGCATAATTAAGATTCATGGGTTTGGGAATCATAGGAAAAATTTTAAATTCCGCCTTTGTATTTTTCCTCTCTAGTTTGATTCCCAACATAAATTTGCTAATAAACATAGTACATAATTTCCTATCATATATATATCAATGTTTTAAAAGGCGTGAGCATGAGGCGGGGCTTTTCTCTTCCCATGGGGTGAGATGTAAATCCCAAGGCGTGGGGCATAGGTTTTTTTAGCTTTTTTTTTTTAAATTATGAAAAAACATAAAAATATTATTTTTATATTTTATCGCCTGCCCTCATATCTCCATCATCTTCAGCTCTTTGCTAACTTCAAGTATGTCCTCTCTCTCTCTCCCTTTTTTTTTTTTTGCACTTTGGAGGGTCTTCTCTCTTCTCCTCCTCTGTTCTCCTCTTATCTTCTTGTTTTCTAATTTTTTTGTTCGCAATTTGAAGTGGCCATCATCTACTCTCTTCTCATTGCCATAGTTTCTTCGTCTCCTTTATTTATCAGCTAAGAAGCACGGATATGGACACGGGACACAGGCACGATACAACACGGACACTCCAACACGGCAAATCCTAAAAAAACTAGGACACGACACGGCAGGGATATGGCAATAAATAAATATATATTTATTAATTATATATATAATTCCATTACACACATCAAAAAAGTATTCAAATGCATGGAACTAAAAAGACAATCATTAATCACAAAGACAACCAAGACATCAAAAAGCTTTTAACAATGGCATTTAACCTGAAGTTAGTTAGCACTTAGCAACATTTTCCATACAAAAAATCAATCATCATTGATTGGATGATTGTCTACTACCCTATTGGTCTACTTCTAACATTAGCATTTAACTTTCAAGCAGTTAGTAACATTTTCCCTACAAAAACTCAAAAAACAAAGTAGTCAAGTAAACAATCAACAATTCAACTTCAAGTATTCAATCATTATTGATTGTTCACTTGACTACTTGTATACTTCCAACATTCAAAATATAAAAAATCAAAAAAGTCTTCCCCCCATCAGTCCATCACTATTGCTAAGCAACATGTCCATCACCATCATCATCATCACTTCCTCCCATGACTACCTTACTCTCCAAATCTGGTTCATCAAGTGTTAGATCAGCTATCTCAAGTAACCCAGCACCCTCAAGTGGATCAAAAGAATCCCCACCCACAACATCCCACATCTTGCTCTCTCTCTTTCCTTGTAGTGTTGACTTCTTCTAGATAGTAATCTTAGATTACTATGCACAAACACTAAGTCTTCCGCACGTTGTGGGGTCATTTTGTTCCTCTTTATTGAGTTGATAAAGGAATAAGTACTCCAATTTCTCTCAGAACAAGAAGAGGAAGAAGGTTGGCCTAATAACTTTATAGCCAAGCTTTGAAGGTTGGGTGCGGAAGCTCCATGCACAAGCCACCATAACTTTGGGTCCATAACTCCTCTGTCATGCATGCAATCAAAGTCACTAAAATCCTCCAAGCAAGAAGAGAATTGTCCAAATTCAATATTAACAATTCGACACTCATCCCCATTTGGAAAGAATCTTTGTAAGCACTTTCTCCTTTCCAAGGTAATCTCCATATCCTTGTAGGGTTCAACATGATTGGGACCCTCATTAAGCCACTCCTTGCTATAATACCTATAAAACAAATAAACCAATGACCTATTAAAAAAAATCTAAAATAAAAATATCTAAGTATCCAACCTATATATGCTTAATTGCCTATATACGTAAAAAAATATAATAGTTAATTACCGAAGGTTTAGTGAATGGGCCAAACAGTGAAGAGGTGTGTTGTTCTTTGACCACCTATCAACCAAAATGGTGTGAACAGCATTATAAAAGATTAACTCTTCACTTTCTTGCTTCTTTTCATGCCGATAGATAGCCACCTTCACTTTTTCAATCATTGTAACCCACATATCATACACCAAATGAAGACAAGGCTTGTCTGTATCGGCAACTCTAAACATCTCATAAACAGGATCAGGAAAGGAAAGAATGTAGTCAAGTTAATCCCACCACAAGTCATCTAACACTTTGTCCTTCAAAAATTGTGCTTTGCCAACATTATCTTCTCTATAAGAAGACCATTGCTCACTAATCACCATGTTTTGGAGGCACTCTTTACAAGCTTGAATCTACTAAGCATAACCACCACCGAAGCAAAGCGCGTATCCGCAATTGCAAGCATATTCAATTTCACAAATTGATTGTAAATGGCAAGCCTCATTAAATGAGTAGTGATAAAAACCTTGATAAGGGAAGCATCCATAGCAATAGTGGTAATCCAATTACATGCATCATATGCAATTGCATTAGCATTGGTATCTTTAGCCGCACATATATTTTTTAGAGCAAGGTTTAGGGTATGCACTACACATGGTGTCCAAAAGACTTGTGGATATTGAGCTTCAACAAGTAATCCCGCCATTCGACACACCAAAGCATTATCCATTATCACTTAAACAACATTTTGAGGTCCAACCTCTGCAATGGTTTTACTAATCAAGTTGGCAATGAAGTGCTTGTCTTTGTATTCACCTTGATAATTGACCGCCTTTAGAAACATTGGTCCACATTCATTCACAGCAATAAAATTAATAAGTGGCCTTCTTTGAGGGTTAGTCCATCCATCATTCACAAGACTTATCCCTTTATCCTTCCATGAAAACTTAATTGGTTCCAACAACTTATCAATATTTGCCCTTTCTTTTTGTAGAAGAATTGTCCTCAACATGTTGTATCCAGGGGGCACAAAACCAACAAAATTGTTATTACAAGCAAAAGTAAATGCCTTAATGTAGTGAGGATTTCTTGCAAAATGAAATGGTAAACCAGCTGAATAAAACATTCTACCAATTTCATATTACAATTCTTCTCAGGCATGAAGGTTGAAAGCCTTCTCTATTGCTGTATTTTCCATTGCCCTTCTTTTTTTTTTTCTTTTTTTTTTTTCAAAACCCCCTTGTCTCAACGACCCCATGCTTGAAGTCATGCCCGAAGATGGTTGGGATTGAGATGATTGACTAAAAGAAGAGGTTGGCAAAGGCACTTGTTTCGGCATAGATGCTTGCACCCTCAAGTCAGCCTCTTCCACTAGTTTCCTCATCTCTTGAAGTTTCAATTCATTCACATTAGGACATTTTTTAATCCCAAAATTCAGAATTTTCAACAAATGGGCCTTCACCCTAAAGTATGACCCCTTGTAAACTTTATCACAAAAGTTGCATTGGAAAGACAAATTTCCTTCACCCGAAGCTAAATTTTCTAGTTTTTTAACAAATTTCCACAAAGGCTTAGTATCATCATCTTATTCAGAAACATTTACTACTACCCCATACATTTCTTGATTCATTCCTACAATATTAAGGACCAAAGAATTTTTTACAAACAACTACTTAAATAATATGCATTCATTGATTCTTATAAAAATGAATAAAAAAAGTGTAGCTTAATTATATATAATTAATATAAATTATTGGCTTATTGCAAAAACGAGACAAGTAGACAAGATACACCCAACTCACAAAAAAATTGCAGGTTATATATAAAAAATTGCAACTTACATATAAAAAAATTTATTTAAAAAAAAAAAAAAAGTCAACAAAGATCACCCAAACAACAATATATAAAAAATTGCAAGTCATATATAACTATATAAGAAATCAAAAAGAAAAGTAAACAAATTTTCAGTAATTCACCCAAAAACCAGATGAAGCAATGGAGGTAAAACAACCCTAACTTTCAAAACTCGTACAGTCACACAGTTTACCAAAGAGAAGAAGAAGGAGAAGAAGATGAGGAAGAAGAGAAGCAAAGCAGGAGAAATAGGGGTACTTACTTGTTTTAAACCCTAGCTTTCAAACAGATGGTCGTGCGATGAGGGTCGTCAGTTGTTGTCATCAGAAGGAAGGCCGTCGGTCATGAACGAAGGGGTTCTGCCATTCTGACTTCTCTCTCTCTCTCACTCTTTCTCTTTGCTATTCATTAATGGCTGAATGGGTTTGGAATTGAGTGAGGGTTGTCGACTTGTCGACAATCGTCGGAAGAAGGAAGGTCGTCGTCTTCGGGAAGGCCGTTGGCTGTTGTCATTGCCATCGCCGTCACCGTCACTGTCGCTCATAGACAAAGGTCGAAGGGGTTCCGCCCTTCTCTCTCTCTCTCTCTCTCTCTCTCTCTCTAGCTTGAGATTTGGAATTGAATCAGGAAGCTTCTATTCTTCCCTCTTAAGTTTTTCTTTTTTTTTTTTTTTTTTTTTTTTTTTTTTTTTTGTTACAAAAAAGACCCCTTCTTTTTTAAAATATAACATTATGTACCCCTTTTTTAAAAAAAATATTTACAAAATGGCCCCGCCGTGTCCTTGGAGTGTCCCGAGTGTGTCCCGGGAGTGTCCCTCCGTGTCCTAACCGTGTTCGACCAAAAAGGAACAGTAAAATTGACTAGACACTTCTTTGGAATGTCGGACACATGCCATAGGTGTGTCGAGTCCGACACATGTCCAACACTGCATTTCCTCCAAAAATGGAGTGTCCGTGCAATATTGTTTATGAGAAACGTTTTGGTGTTTGGTATTTAGTAGAGATTGAGTCTTGTTGAGTGTACATACATTCAATACATTTCCTGAGTAAGGAGCAAAAAACCACGTCTTATGGGTCCAAGGCGTGTGTTTCGTCCCTACGGCGTATACCCCACTAATGCACTGTGTTAGGGTTCACGTGTGGGTTTGTCCCACATCAAAGGAATAGAAGAAAGAAAGGAACCTAATATATAAGTAATGGTTCACCACCAATAGGTTTAGGTTTTTTGTGTGGGTATGAGTTACAGACTTGTGTATTGGCCCTTATGGTAGTAGATCTTGGACTCCCATATCTCCCCAATAAGTGGTATCAAAACCAATGGCTAAAGATCATAATGAAACTCTCCAAGTGGGTGCGTGCTAGTTTGATGGGCTCTTGGGTTAGAGTCACAGTATCACAGTGGTAAGGTGAACTACTAGGCAGGTCGTCTCAGTAATGATGTGGCTTGAGCCACTGAGCTTTACAAATGGTGAAGCAATTGACCATTGGACCCTCAAGGGAGCTAATAAGGCACGGACTCCCAAGCGCAGGCTCAGTTGTACAGGAATGCGGTGACTCATGAAGAGCAAAAAAGGATTTAAGCATAATACTTGTAGAGAGTAGTGGATAAAGGGGAGTTGAGCCCCAATATGGTTTACACGTGAAGGGGAGAATGTTAGGGTTCACGTGTGGGTTTGTCCCACATCAGAGGCATAGAAGAAAGAAAAGGACTCAATATACAAGTAATGGGCTCGCCACTAATAGGTTTTGGCCTTTTGTGTGGATATGAGTTCCAAACTTGTATATTGGCCCTATGGTAGTGGATCTTGGACTCCCCTATCTCCCCAACACACTGCCCAATTTTTCACGCCTTGAGGCATATTACCCCCAAAATTGCCCCAAAACGAACCCGGAATGCATTTTTTAAAACATTGATGTATATATAAAGAGAAAGTGTGTGATCCATGATATTAGCAAATTATGACTATTTTGAAGAACCCAATCCATTGAGCTAAACCTACAATAGCATAGAAAAACTTATAAGTGAAAGAAGCGCCACCCCCCCCCCCCCCCCCCAAAAAAAAAAAAAAAAAAAAAAAAAAAACAACCACCCAGCTCGAATTTTATTTTATAAAATTCCACAAGATATATTCATAAATTTTCACCTATAGACTAGACTAGATTTCCATCGCAAAGATAGTGGATGGACTTTCTTTAAGGAATGAAAACAAAACATGACGGGTTTTTATTTATCCATTTTACCATTTCAACTAAATATGTGAAAATTACATTTAGATGCAAGTGCAGCAATTAAACTAATGCTTCCTGACACAATATCCCCAAACATAGAAAGACTAGAGCGGCTGCATATTTCAAATAATACACTTTTCCTTCTAGTTTCCTCTCTGATTTCAATTTTGCTTTTTACCCCTTTATCCTTCTCCAAGACATACAACTGATCAAACCATTGGAACTAATTATACAACCATCAAATTTCCATTCGTAATATGAAGAATATCTTCAAAATGCAAAAATTCATGTACGATTTCAATTTAACATCAAATCTTATCATTCTCCACAAATATGTGAAGAATTCCTCAATAACCAGATTTCTCCATATCAATTTCATAAAGAATCGTTAGTTCCCCATTCTACTCAAAGATATATATATATATATATATAAGAAGCGTGTTTGGGGCTTTGGCCTCAAATCCCTCAAGCATGTACAGTCCCCCCCCCACCCCCCCCCCCCCCCCAAAAAAAAAAAAAAAAAAAAAAAAAAAAAAACCCAATCCCACATGCACTGGGCAATTACCTTCATGCCTTGGGGGTAGCCACAAAAGTGATCAAATGCTTTCATGGGGACCTATACTTCTGAGGCACTTATCAAGGCTCGGTTTGCCACTAGGCTAACCCCTTGGGGTTATTCTACTCCAAGATTTATTATTACATAGTAACCCATTTCTAACAAAATTTAGAAAATAATAGCAATCATCAAAAATATACATCCCAAGGAAAAAAATCACTTTCAAAAGAAGAAGTTAGCTATCTCAACATCTGTATCCACTAAAGACTAATTAAGGACCATAATCCATCCCTTCCCCAGAATACAAGTAACAAAGGCTCAATTCAAATATAAAACTTTCCTCATGTAACATTTCACAAGTTTCATGAAACCTTCCTCTAAGATTTTCCAAAACCTTTCATTAAAAAGATAGCCCACCAACCCAGTGCTTTATTTTCCTTCACTGTCCTTATGAAGGATCTCTTCCGGTGTAGAAGGCATCTCAAAACAGTTATTCACCCATGCAAATAGCAACCTAAAACCAGGTGCAACAAGTTTATGTTTGAAAACTTCACATAGAAACTCTCATGGTATCCAACAACATTTATTTGATCCTAGCAAGATTATCCACCACGTAGTCTGCCATATTCAACCAATAAAAATTTTCCAACTCAAGCTGTTTCATCCACCTCAAATGTGTAGGAAAACACAATATTGGTAACGGAGATTCATAAAGAGAGAAATCCCAAATTTTGTGAACATATGAAAAAAGAACTAGAACTCTCAAAAACCAAAGCAAAAGAGAAGTCCCAAATAACTTAATTTGACCCCTAAAATTTCTTAAAAGAGCTTCAGTATTCTTATTGTATTGAGGAATAGAGAAGAAAAAAAAAGTGAGTATTTTCCGATTACAACGCGGCAAGAGGTTGGCTAGGTTGACTCATAGTGCATTGCATGCTATGCAGTGTATCATAATATTTACACTGTAGGCTGTCGCATATGTTACATGCACTGGTTAGACACTCCATACAATACATAGCGTTTTCACTATGATGCATTAATGCAATATATATTGCACAAGGGTAATTGATGAGAATGCTTGATCAGTTCTATGAACTGGGATCTTTTGAGAGAAGCTTCAATGCCACTTTCTTAGCGCTGGTACCAAAAAAAGGGAGATGCCTTAGATGCAAACGATTTCTGTCCGATTAGTTTGTTGGGCAACAGTGTATAAGATTCTTGCCAAAGTCCTTGTTAGTACACTTAAAGCAGTTGTAGATAAACTGATTGGCCCTTATCAGTATGCCTTTGTGCCAGGTAGACAAATTTTAGATGCCGTTCTTATTGCAAATGAAAATGTAGATGCTAGACTAAAGAGTGGGGAAGTGGGACTCATTTGCAAGCTTGACTTGGAAAAGGCCTTTGATCATGTCAACTGGGATTTTCTTTTATATCTTCTCACAAGAATGGGTTTTGGTGTAAAATGGAGGAATTGGGTATAGATGTGTATCTCCTCTGCATCCTTCTCGATTCTTATCAATGGAAGCCCCCATGGTTTCTTTGGGAGTTCCAGAGGCCTTAGGCAAGGAGACCCACTTTCACCCTACCTATTTATTATTGTTATAGAAGCATTGAGAAGGCTTATCACCAGGATAGCAGGGGCAAATTTTATACAAGGTTTCTTGATAGATGGAGGGGGTAGCAGCACAGGTAGTATCTCTCATCTGCTTTATGCGGATGACACGATTATTTTTTGTCAGGCTGAGAGAGACCAACTCAGGTATTTGCAGTGCATTCTTTTATGTTTTGAGATAGTTTCTGGCCTGAGAATCAATCTAGGCAAGAGCGAACTGATTGGCATTGGAGAGGGAGTGGGGTTGGTCGAGCTAGCAATCAATTTGGATTGTAGAGTGGGTGCCCTCCCAACCTTTTATCTAGGCCTACCCTTGGGGGCCCCTTTTAAGTCCAAGATAGTGTGGGCTCCAATAGTAGAGCGATTTGAGAATAGGCTAAATGGCTAGAAAAGAGGGTATCTTTCTAAGGGAGTTAAGTTAACTCTTATTCACAGCGTCTTAGCAAGTTTGCCCACCTATTACATGTCTCTCTTTACAATTCCAACTTCAGTTGCCAAGAGACTTGAAAAAGTCCAAAGAGATTTTCTTTGGGAAGGTTTGGGGGGTGAGAGGAAATCCACCTTGTCAAGTGGGATATCATCTGCTCTCCTAAAGCAGATGGAGGGTTGGGGGTAAGGAACTTAAGACTTATGAACAAGGCACTCCTTGGGAAGTAGTTATGGAAATTTGCAAGTCATAAGGAAGCCCTTTGGCATAAGGTAATAATATGGAAATATGGTCAGGAGGAAGGTGATTGGTGGCCTAAGAATTCTTCTAGGCCTCATGGATTAGGGATCTAGAAAGCTATTATGGCAGATCTTATTGACTTTGCTAGGAAGGTGAAATTTAAAGTAGGCATTGGTGATAAAGTCAAGTTTTGGATGGATAGATGTTGCAGGGACCGTAAATTAAAGGATACTTTCCCATCTATTTACAATATAGCTGTAAATAGAAGGGGCTGGGTAGCTGATTTTTTGGTCTGGGTTGAGAATACCCCTTTCTGGAATGTCACCTTCAGTAGGAATCTTCAAGACTGGGAGTTAGAAGCAGTTGTGATTTTCTTTGCCCAGTTGTATGATACCAAGCTGGAAAGGGAGGCGGAGGATGCTATTTTTTTGGGATAGGAATTCCAATGGGAAGTTTTCAGTCAAGTCGTTGTACAGGAGCTTGATTACCCCTTTAGGTATTTCCTTTCCAACTTCCCAGATTGGACTCCTTATGTCTGTCCTAGAGTTGCCTTCCTCAGCTCGACTGCCGCTTGGGAAAAATGTTTGACTCTGGACATTCTCCAACTGAAAGGTTTCTCCTTATCCAATTGGTGTGTCATGTGCAAAGCAAACCTTGAATCCATTGATCACCTTTTCTTGCACTACATTGAATCCATTGTCATGTGGCTTCCGTGCTCTGGTCATACTGCCTGAACCTTTTTGGAGTTCTTTGGGTGATGCCCCCCACTGTTCGTCAGCTTTCAGAGTCGTGGAGATGTAGGAGTAGGAATAAGAGGGGCTGGGACATTTGGAGATCAGTTCCCCATGCTATTTTCTGGTCCATTTGGCGGGAAAGAAACGATAAGACTTTTGCACAGCTTCAATCCTCTTTAGAGCATTTAAAGAATATTTGTATAGGGCTGATTTTTTGTTGGAGTAATCCAGAGTTTTTAGAAGACCGGATGAACTTCCAAAACTTTTTTGATTCCCTGCCTTTATAGCTTTTTGCTACACTGGTACACCTTTGGTATACTTTTGTACATGGGTCTTGGCCCTTTTTTTGTCAATAATATTCATTACCTTTATCCAAAAAATATATATATATATATATATATATTGCACAATACATGTCATGTATCATACATTTTGTACAACATTGTGGACCACTAATTCCTAAAACACTTACCTTCTATCTAAAATTACATGAGCAAATGCCTGAACCAACATATGTTGTGAGACTGATAACCCTAAGGGCACGTTTAATCATCTCATGTGAAGTGAAGACAAACTCAAAGAGCAATTGAGCTAAAAACTAAGGGCACGTTTAATCATCTCATGTGAAGTGAATTGTTTCAATGTGTTTTGCCTATAATTGTGCGTACTAGTGTGAATTGAATTGTTTCATTGTGTTTTGCATATAGTTTTGTGTACTAATCTGTATTTGTGAATCGAAAATTTCAAAAGGATGGCAATCATCATCACAAATGAGAGTACAAATTCCATTTGGAAAACCAAACAGGCCAAAACTTTACAAATATTCAGAAAAGAATTTAGCTGGGCAGTCGGAGCAAAGTAAATCAACTTACTGCCACTTATAAAACTAAAAGAAGACCAAATTAAGAACAAATGCCACAAAATTCACCATCATAATTGAACATAAAGTGCTCATCCCAACTCAAATAGCTAGACTAATCAAACACCAGTAATCTAGTAATCTAATCAAATGATAGTAAAAGGTTTAAATAGTGAGATCTACATTAGATGTATGATAAAAACACCCAAACCCAGCCATTCAAGATAGTCATTGCCCTAGAATGCTGTAAAAGAACTCACCGGCCGTGGCGCTCGCGTGAATTCCTCCTCCTCCTCCAACGAAGAAAACCAAGGTCACGATCACAAAAAAGAATATGAGGATTACCACAGGCAATCGAGATCCACTCGTTCTGTTCCTGTGGAAGCCCGTACCTGATAATCCCCGTTTGATCGCCATTCCAGATCAAAAAACCTGAAATTAAGAGAGAGCAGATAGAAAGTAGAGAGAGAACGCATGAATTAGGAATCCACATTGCAGATAGTAAGAGAATAAAAACATACACACACACACACACACACACATATATATATAGAGAGAGAGAGAGAGAGAGTTACGATGAGTGGAGATCTCGTGGAAGCGCGAGGAGTTGATGTGTGTTGCTAGAAGAAGGCCATTAGGAAGCATGAGAAAATGAGGCGAGAGAGGTGGGAAGATGGCGTGTGAATGAAGGAAAATACGCAGACTAGTCTATGTAATGGTGTGTGATAGACTGATATATACAATGGCGACCCAAGAATCAGGTAATGTACCCTCACCCCCAAAAAAAGAAGAAAAAAAAAAATTTGAAAATGGGGAAAAATGTAAGAGAGAGTGTGAGTGCAGTTGGAGTGAGTGTTTTCAAGAGAGAGAGAGATCGGAGAATGAAGTTTTCTGATGCCCTAGGTCAGAGAGGGAGTGGAGATTTTAGGAAAGCGATCTTCCACTATTGGGGATTTCGGCTCCCTTCCTTTCTCCTTTCTTTTCTTTTCTTTATGATTCACCTTCCAATAATTTCACGCTATGTCAGCATGTAACACAACAAATATGGAATGACCATTCGGTGGATTTCCTCTCCCTTTTTCTTCGATGGATAAAATTGGAGGGTTAAGATTTCTCAATTGAAAAGAGGCATATATAAAACGCTTAATGTAGTATTATAAGCTAATAGGAATAGAATAAAATGTAACTGTTAAAATATTTTTTAATCCCATTATCTCATTTTGTATTACTATTATTGGTTCATGACATCACATGCTCTTTTCATAGTTACATGGAAAGACTCACTTGATTCTCATAAGTGAATCATTTTTTTTTATTAGTGTATTGATGAATTCTCTCTTGATTTCAAGAGTTAATATATAAATTTTAAAACAAAGACAAACCTTACACCACCATTGGATAGAGGATTTTCAAGAGTCTTACCTATAAGAATTCATAGCAAAATATTATATCCATTAAAGTTTGATATTCTATTTGATAGATTAAAATTCTTCATTAACTTTGATCCACTCATGTAATCAAATCGTAAGTTATTTTACGATGAATTCTTGTATGTCGATCCTTGATCAATTCTCTATGAAAGGATATAAGTCTTATCTTAAAATTTATTAACAGTTGAAATTGGGTTCAGATTTATACACCCATATAATAATATTACCCACAGAAATATGGGTCCTACTCCCATATAAGAAAGTTTAGGGAGAATTAAAGTAATCGTTCTGTTGACTTTTGCCATACTTAGTACGTAGTTATATTTAACTGAACTTCAAAATTTTGATAACAAGCTACGTACTTATCTCTAATTACGCTGGTGTCTAAAACAAATGAGGCGGTTTGGGTGTGGGTTCTGTCTGAACCATATCGCATCTATGAAAGTCTACCCCGTCAACCAATCAAATCTTGATTGGTAAAGCCAACCATATTATGGACTATTCTTGCACTCATCTTACGAGTGTCGGCATGTGCAGACAATAATATGCGTGTACGTCATTTTAGATAATTTATCTTGATATCGATACTGCTCCGTGGTTTGTTTGACGAGGGCATAATTAAATGGAAATGAAAGAGATTGTGCTACAAACATTGGAAAATGAAATTCGCATTTCCTCATGAACCTGCCCTTTGGAACTGATGGAAGCTCATGGGAGAGTGCCAGTAGTGTTTCCCAAAATAATCCTTTCCTTGTCTGGCACTGACGGAATCATTCATGAAAACTGAAAAGGATGCATGCGTTCAATTTATTTACTGGTGTGGGTGGTAGTCAATTTGAATGTACCAACTCCGAAAAAGAGGTCTATCGAACCTGAAAACGACGTGCAAATTGCTTATAAAAAAAATTAAAGACTCGTGCAAGGAGCTAACAGCCTAATATATACAAAATATTATTTTCTTTCTTCCCTTTTTTTTGTCCCCTTCCTTTTTTCTTCTTTTTTTCTGGCCAAGCAAATTGAGAGGATATGACATGGGAGATGAGCTTTGTTGCAGACCACACGTCGCACACGTTTGCAACAATCCAATAATTCTCACCCTACATAACCAACCATATGCATCAAAATGTCATCCAATGCACACCTAACAATAATTCGCCAAAAAATAATCATGAACAGCAGACACATTTCTGATTTTCTTTAAATCTTTGCTTGGTGCATTAGAATTACCTGTATGATCCCATATTTATCAGATACCTGCATTCCTCGTTCCTAGTGAACAGCACATAACAGTGAATAGAAACTGCATATTGCACCACACCAGTGGAAGGGGAAAAAAAAACCCTCTTGTTAGCCTTTTCCATTCTGGCTGCCTCTCGGCAAAAATACAACACCCAACAGAAGTCGAACAATTTTCCACCAATGAATTCGTCCCACAATCTGTCCCTCACTCTGGCATAGGACAAGAACACAACTTATACAAAACTAGGGTTAAGAATCCATATTACTAAGCTTACTAGACTTAACCTTTGTGACACAAAAATGACATAAATTTCCTCGCTTCCATATCATGTTAAGAACTCAAAGAGCGTCACATAGTATGTGCATACAAGGAGGAACCAACCCACGACAAAAAAAAGATACAATGAGTTACGTGACCATCTGAAATCAACCTAATCTTAAGCAACTTAAACGGGATATCATGGACAGTTGAAAACTTCTTTACAGAATCGCCACATCCAAGTAGTCTCCAATCTGCAAACAATATCAAAATCACATTTATAACAAATTCGGAGAGTTAAGATGCACACTGCAAAAAAACGGATATATCACATTACCTGGAAGCTAAGTTCAGCCAATGCCTTGCTGTCATCTACCCGCCTCCCGTTTCCAAAAGAATAGGTCATCCCCACCTTCTTAAAGGAGAGTTTTACTATCAGAATGTCATTAACTCATTTTATAAATTATTTGTGCATCCACCAGTGGAACAAGCATGCATGTACAGATAAGACAAATGTCTCATATAGTTGTTAATATATAGACCTGAGGCATCAACCAGCAAAACCAGATAGGTCATTTTTAAGTTCAGCCAGGCATATCATGAACTGGAGTGGGATAAAAAGCAATGCATCTTAGAAGAAAGGAGGAAGCATTTGATATCATTGTGAATTGTTTTGAATAATTTGAATATATTGCAAGTAAATCAGGAATTATTCACAACCTGTTTTATAATAACCAAAGACCAACTATTGGATCAATGCAATAGAATAGGGATAACTAAATGAAATTGTTGCACAAAATCTACAGTTTTTAAAAATTTTAAAATTTTTCTCACAAAGGTCTAAATCTTCAAAATAACCATCAATTTCATTACACTCGTATTATTAACCTGGTGGCAGAAGCCCATGTTCTTAATAATATCCAGAGGTTTTTCCATGGGAATCAATACTTTATTTTTTTTATTTTTTTTTTAGCAACAAATATTTTATTGATGAGAGGATGAGAAGTCCTACCAAAAAGAGGAAAGAACTAAAATAGAGAACTCTTAGAAAAAAAGGAATACCAATAAATTCCTTAGAAACAGAAACCCAAAAGAAGCCAAAAATTTCACCCTGTCACAAAAACTCCAAATATCCTCCTACTACAAAAAAATTCTTGCATTTCTCTCCAACCAAATAACCCAAAAAGTAGAAAGAGCAACACATTTCCACAGAACCTAGCTTTCTTGACCGTTTGTTCACCTCATCCATTTAACATCATTGGAGAAGGGATTGTTAGAGTTAGAAACACACCCCTTGCCAGCATACATTGACTTTAAACAGAAAAAGACAGAGAGACGTACCTCCTTCACCACAAAATGGCCACGTTTATCAGGATATACAAAAGCAAAGGACAGTTTTGTATCTCTTCTATTTGCTTCTGGGGCTACCTCTTTGACCTAAAAAGAGAAGCAAAATTGATTATATCAATTGGGGTTCCCCAACTAAAGCAAAACGTGGAAGGTTTTTCCCAACAAACCAATCTAATAAGCTTTAATATTATCTATTCTAACAAATATATATAGTCCTACATAAACATAACACGAACAATACTGCATAATATGTAGCATAATCCTTGAAGGTTTCCAAGAGTAGGTGAAAATTGGAGTCAACTAGAACTCCTCTTCAGTTCACTCACACAAACACACACACACAAAGAAGGGAAAGAGAGAGAGAGAGGAAATTGAAACGGAGGAATATAAAGCACTCCATCATACCAGATCAGTTAACTCGCGAAGTGTAGCATC
This sequence comes from Liquidambar formosana, assembly GCA_039720395.1. Classification (NCBI taxonomy): domain Eukaryota; kingdom Viridiplantae; phylum Streptophyta; class Magnoliopsida; order Saxifragales; family Altingiaceae; genus Liquidambar; species Liquidambar formosana. The sequence continues at coordinate 17,761,902 of CM077831.1, read as the reverse complement.
CTTCCATGTATATATTTGAACCTCATCCTTAGGTGCTTTGCCTCTCACTTGAAACTCCTCTTTGTCATGATGACCTCCACTCTGCAGAAAATTCAATGACTAAGTCACAACTTAAAGACCATCTCGAAACTAGACTGAAAATTTTTGTTTTCCGGACAATCCAACAAGCCAGAATGGCAGTATTGACAGAATATGAAAAACATTAAAGGAAAGATGAGAAATCAAAAGTGAATGTTAGAAAGATGAGAAATTCAAAAGCGCTGTGATCAATTGGGGCATGATAGGTCTACTGGGGCATGATTGGTGGGCATGATAGGTCTACTGGGGCATGAATGGCCTCAAATGGTGCCTGTAGAACTCAACCTCTTCTGCTCAACATGACATTGACACTGACTAAACAAAGTAATTGATGAAAAGACAAAATTTTGAGATTCCAAATTCTAGAAGGAACAAAGAACAGAACAAATACTTGGCAAAATTATTTTTCTTGTCCGTTATTAGCGTAGTATAATGATGATATGTAGCTTTCCTCATTATGTTTTGTTGTACATCTTGTGCAACGTTACTCTAAAAATTTTCACCACGTACAATTTCCGATTTAATACAGGAATAATAATTACTACCTTTAAAACAAACTTGATGATACACGTCAAATGCAGAAAAGTACAGTGAAACAATTTTAGGGAGGAAAAAAAAAACAGAAGAGAAAGAAAATAGAAGAAGATTAAGACTGCACAAATTAGTAAACCCTCTTGTCAATCAAACTGACATGAATCCAGCATGGCAGCATCTTCTGATGCACTCCCTCCTAACATCCTTAAACTCATTGACAATCAATGTCCCCCAAACTTAAAAAAACAGAGAACATGATAGACAAGCTTAAGATGGAGTGCTGCATCCTTAATAATTCTTGTCACATTCTCAAAAAAGAGTAAATAAAAAGTGACCTACCCCGCTGATAAAAAGGACTACTTGGCCAACAAGTGCATCCCATCATCACTTCCATGGTAAAATAAAACTCGACCCCAGAAAAGCAAAAAAAAAAAAAGGTAAAGCTGCAGACACTAGACAAAATAACAGTGAAGAAATGTAGATGATTTCATGATTTTATCACAGATCTCCCAGATAAAAAATCAACTTGTTGCACCACTTCCCATAAAAGGGAAAACCAATCAACAGTAAAAATCCTATCAAACTCAACACGCCATTTTTATTTTTTGTGATTAGAAACAAATTAAAAATAACAAAGGAGAGAACACAAGGTGAGAACAAGGAGTCATTATGAGCCAAAAAAGAGCAAAAAGCTATGAACAATAAACATATAAACATACAATATAAAAGTGAGCTCAAAAAGGCAAAGCCCAAAAACACCTCAAGGAGAGTAGAAATGTTTCATAAATGTTTTCAAGGTAGTAGCCCCACTCTTAGCTGGGAGGTCTGCCTCCCCATTACCGATCTATACACCCAAGAGAACAAAACTCCAAAATATCTAACAGTATCCTTTTAATTCCTCTTTCCATTCTCTAGAATCCTCCCCACTCAGAAGGGATACAACTCCATTACACTAAATGTAGAGAGAAACATCTCTCACAAAAGCTTCTTTAAGAGGAAAAATAGTAAAAGTTTCATATGAATTAAATAAAATTTCAGAATTTCAAAAAAATACTTTGCAAGTGTCAACAAATAGAAATATAAGATATACTATGTTACATGGACTCGAGTATGAGTGTCGGGTGTGGGTATGTGTCCTGGTGTCAGATTCGTCTACTTTCCAAAGATTTCTCACTATTTTAAAGTGTCCAGTAGGAGTACCCACACCCACGTCACATGTGTCCGACATGGGTACTTCACACATTTTGTAAGTGTCCATGTAACATAGAAGATATACTCCCTTTGTCCCACAAAGATAGGCCATCTTTGACAAAACACGCAGATTACAAAAAGCTATTAGTGCATTGACTCTTCACCCATTAAACTTTTTCTTTCCAAAAGTACCCTTCTACTATAAGACATAAGAATAGTGCTAAATTGGTATTGGGATTTGTGTTGAAAGTAATTTATGATATAAAAAAGGGTAGTATAGGAAATTGAAAAAATTTATTATTTGACTTTTCAAAGTGGATAAACATTTTGGGACAAAAAATGTAAGAAAAATGGCCTACATTTGTGGGACAGAGGAAGTATATACATAAGTTGTCAAGAAGGAACAAGGCAGGAAAACTAAAAATTAAGGAAAATGAAAGATGATATACAAAATTTGGTAGACAAGAAAGGAAAAATATATCCAGGGTATGGAAAACTGCAAATAAGTAAATAAACAATGAAGTTTTAGACGAAACAAGCATAAAAGATAAGGCACAATAGTTTTTAAAAATAAAAAACTGCTTAAAATAATTGGTAATTTTGAGAAAATATGACTTGATGAGAGGTTACATGAAGGAAACGAAATTTGAGAAAGACATGAGGCATGAGATGCATTTTTAACATTTACAATGGCACATGATCTCGAAGAAACAACACATACTCTTGAAAGATTAATTTAATAGTAACTTTACAAGTAGACAAAGCATGAGTCAAATAATATTTTTTCTTAACTAGAGGTTAGAGCAGGCACTGTGTATAGAAAGTACAGTTATCACAGGACTGACAATAAAAATTAATTCCATTATGGTTAAAATGACAATGAAGGTCAATGAAATTTGAAAGAAGATGATGTAACGTGGAACAAGATGCGTTATTATAGCAAAAGAAAGCTTTGAGAACATAAAGACAAGTTGTTATGACCAAAAAAAAACTCAGTCATGTAATGATGATAGTATTGAAATTAGCTGGAAAAGGTCCTATCATAAAACTTGGACAAACTTTGAGAATGAGAAAAGGTTCAAAAAACATTGCAAAAAAGAATCTTGGGAAGTAGTAATAAGGCTAAATTTAGGGCATATGACATCATTACTGTCAGGGGCAGACGGAGTGGGGTGCCAGAGGGGGCACCTGACCCTCCTCACCAATTTAAAAAAGATTTTTTACCACACAAAAATTTTGGTATTTCTAAATCTGACCCTGCTGAATTTTTTTTTGGTCATTCAAATTTTCTAATTGTAATCCTCCCCTCTTTCTTTTTTCCCTTCATATAAATAATTGTTAACCCTTTTATTTCACAAAAGTTTAATCTTTCTAATTGTACCCCTCTTACTATCAATAATATTTATGTTATGTATTAATTATTAAGTTTTAAAAAAATTTCCTTTTTCTTGTTAATGTCTATTAGGAAAAAAAAAAAATCGGTAGAAGGTTCCTTCAAAGGATTCTTTAATGAGGGGGAGCTGCTGCCACCACAAAAATTCCTTTGCACCCCTCTAAGTTTACCCTTTTTAAGGTTTTATGAAATTAAACTATAAAAAGTTTTCACGAAAACTAGCCATGTTGTCCATTAGAAAACATCAATTTTTTTTTTTTTTTTTGATAAGGTAATGATTGTATATTAAAAAAGGTTTAAACCCTCATACATAAGACATATACAGAAGAAAAAAACCTAAGTTCCATGTAGTTACAAAACCACCAAAAAAGGAACCACCAAAAAACCCCCATAACCCAATTACAAAGCAAGGGAGTTGATAAAAGATAAAAAAGAAAGGTTACTACCACCCATGTAGTTACAAAACCACCAAAAAAGAGAATTGACCAAAGATGCTTTAAGTTTCACAATAGAGGACTCCTCTCCTTCAAAATTTCTCAAGTTACGTTCTTTCCAAATGTACCAAAAAAGAGCATGAGGAACCATCCTCCAAACGGCCTTGGCTTCTTTCTTAGCACCTATAACCCACCATCCCGCAATTAAGTCATGAGGAGAGTAAGGCAAGACCCATTTAATGCCGAAAAGGTTGAAAATTAGTTCCCATAGACTTTTTGCCACCTCACAATGAATGAAAAGGTGGTTCACCAATTCCTGCCGCCTTTTTACGCATAATGCATCTATTAGGTAACTCCCACCTCATTCTAACCAAATTGTCAATGGTAAGACACTTGTTGTGTGCACTGACCATAAGAAAAAAGCCACCTTGGATGGCATCGAGGGAATCCAAATGTTCTTAGCCGGTTGAAAAGTCTCCGTGTTGAAACCCAAAAAAGAATAAAAAAATTTCACCAAGAATAAACCTTTAGGGTCATTGCTCCACAATAAGGTTTCATTCCCTTCCAAAGAAATCTTACATTCATAAAGCATACGGAAAAAATTCATCACATTCTCCCAATCATTAAAATTACGACCAAAAGGGATATTCCAAAAAATACCACCACCAGCCCCTCCATCCACAAAGTAATCCAAAATCCAAGCTTCTTTATTAACCGCAATCTCAAACATACAAGGGAATTCCTCCATGAGGGGCCTAGAACCACACCAAATATCTTTCCAAAATTTAATTCTATCCCCCCTTCCCACTTTAAACCTTGTTACTTTAAAGAAAGTATCAAAATCTAAAATAATTGCTTTGTGGACTTTTTGGGTACAAAACGTTTCACGAAAAATGACGAAAAAATCCACTTAAACGATAGATTTGAGAAAAAATTCTTCTACAAAGTTGTTCAAAATGATATTTTCTAATGGATATCGCGGTTAGTTTTCACGAGAATCTTTTATATTTTTCATAAAACCTTAAAAAGTGTAAACTAGGTGGGGGTGCAAAGGAATTTTGTGGTGGCAATAGCCTCCCCCTTCTTTAATTTATAGAGTGAAAAAAAAAAAAAAAAACACAAACATCCAAATAAAAGTCGACCCTGCTAGGAAAAATTCTTGGCTCCACCACTGATTACTGTAAAGTAAGATTCAAAGGATTTTAAAAGAGACTCAGACAAACTTGCATTAGTTTAGTTCTTGTTGTTGGACTGTTGGAGTATCAAGTACCCCATTAGAATGTAGCTTCCCACCAATAAACTTGTCATATACTCTTAATCATTTGCACTTTTATATGGTATTATATTACAAAAAATAAATGCATAATCAGGGGCAGAACCACAAATTTGGTCCAGGGGCCAAAAAATGATTCATTTTTAAACTTTTATTCTAATTCAAAATACCAAAGAAATCAATTGAGAATAACATTTTGAAAATTTTCTCCTACTTCACAACAAGAAGATAAAATAAAATATTTTGAATTAATAACGAATATATACGAGATTGATCAGGTCTAAGACATCCCATAAATAATCACACTGCTAGGAGCTATGCGATCTGTCCCTGGACGTGCGGGATGTCCTGGACTATATATATATATATATATATATATATGATCAATCTCGTATAAAACCTAGCAAACTAATGTGGCACCCTCCACTGTCTTTCCCTCTCTAATTCTATCCTCTTATTCATTCTCTTCTCTCCTTTTTTATCCTTTTTTTGGATGAAAATTCTCTTTTCTCCTTCATTCTAGCTCCATTATTAAGCTGACATAGCGCTATGATATTGCCCTTTTCTTCACTCCTACTATCCCTCAAACTCTCAACCCACATTGCCCTCTCCTTCCCTACCACTATCACTCAACCTTTTTTTTTTTTGATAAATTAGTGATATGTATTGAAATAAAAGGGCAAACACCCACGTATTTGAGACATATACAAGAGCAAAAAATCCCCTGACTCCTCATTTCCTCAACTAAAAAAAAAAAAGGAGCCAAGCAAAAAAAAAAAAAAAAAAACAAACCCCTTAATCCTCTCATTCATTCTCTTCTCTCCTTTTTTTTTTTTTTTTTTGGATGAAGATTATCTTCCCTCCTTCATTCTAGCTCCATTATTAAGCTGACATGCACTATGATATTGCCCTTTTCTTCACTCCTACTATCCCTCAAACTTTCAACCCACGTTGCCCTCTCCTTCCCTACCACTATCACTCAAACTTTTTTTTTTTTTTTTTTTTGATAAATTAGTGATATGTGTTGAAATAAAAGCGCACGTATATGAGACATATACAAGAGAAAAAAATCCCCTGACTCCTCAACTAAAAAAAAAAAGCAGACAAGCAAAAAAAAAAAAAAACCCTTAAGCCTAATAAAAATTTAGGGAGTCAACAAAAAGAGAGAAAAAGGGGGTACACCCACTTGTATAACTACAAAACCACCAATAAATAAATTTAACCAATAAGGATTTGAGCTACACCGTAGAAGTTTCCACTCCTTCAAAAGTTCTTCAATTGCGTTCTTTCCAAATGAACCCAAAAAGTGCATTCCTACAGAGGTTTTGTTCAGGGTATTTTTACTTCTCAGTTAGGGGAGCAAACGGCCTTCAATGCGGAGTTATCTGCTGCTATTATTGGGATTGAGCAAGCTTGGATTCGTGGTTGGAGAAAGCTTTGGTTAGAGTGTGATTCTCTATCCTTGTTAAATTGCTTTGGTAATCGTTCTTTTTGTCCCCCTTGGAGATTAAGAACTCATTGGTACAATTGCCTTTTTTATTTGCAATCCATGCAATTTCGATGCTCTCACATTTTTCGAGAAGGTAATGCTGTTGCCGACAAATGTGCTAACATGGGCTTACAATATACCGGGTTTCAGTGGTGGTGCTTCGCTCCTAAGGATCTTTACTCTCTTATTTGCCATGACATATGTAGTTTGCCATCCTATTGCTTTAGAACTTAAGGTTTATATTATGTAAGCTGGATAGTGACAAGTATAAGTCACCATGACCAGGGTTTTTGGTTCCTCCTCATTATTCTTTTCTTTCTTTTAATAATATTTAGAGGAATGAGCACATGATTGGGAGCTTCTTACAGTGCCAACCTAGTTGGGATTGTGGGTAGCTTTTTGATGCTTTTCCTCTTTTCTTTAATAAAAATAAAAACCCAAAAATTGCATGAGGCAACATCCTCCAAACAACCTTAGAGTCCTTTTGGCCTTTTTTTCTCACCACTATCACTCAAACTTAGTTTCCAGAAGTTTCAAAATTCCTACTCTTAGACACCCACACCTGTTTCTCCTAAACTTCCTTCTCGCACAGACTCACGTGTCTCCCTCTCTTTCTCACCGCCTGCTAACTCCCCCTCTCTTGCTCACTCAGCTCCCAACAAAGAGTCAGTGAGAAAGTAACTGAAAATTTGATGCGAAATCATGATGTACTCTTAACAAAATTCAAGGTGATGCGGCATTTTTTGGGAACGGATCAAGGGTGCTATCAACGCCATGAGGAAGTTGCCTGATCATTCTGTGGGTATTTATTGAAGGGGTCCATGTGTGATGCTTATTCTGTTGAGAAGGTTCCATCCTGGTGACCCTTTTTATAATTAATTTTTTTGTGTGCGCATGTTTGGTCTTACTAAGCATCATTCACTCCTAGTGCAGGTAAATGTTTCATGAACAAGGTGGTAAACAAACTCATGATACTAGGGGTTGGAGAGCGTGGAACCTGGTATGTTGTGTACTCTTGGCATGGACTGTGCAATACTCACCATTTGGACCATGACCCTGCAATTAGATGTGGAAAAATCTCACTTGACTTTGTATTTGCTCTCTGAGTTCTTAATGAGCCTGGATAATCTCCCAGCCCAGCAAACCAAACCCTTGAGTATATCCCAAAAAATAAATAAATAAATAAAAATAAATCCTCCCAACAGAAAATCACAAATCATATTTTATTTTATTTGATCCTCTGTTGAGATCAGTCATGGGCTTCAATCTGCTTGGTAAGTGAGAATTAAAGGATTAATTTTATATATTTTAAGGGTTTAATTGAATCAGGTCAGTGATGTTGGAAGCATCAAAATTGAAAGATATGCTTTTGGGAATGGATGAAAAAAAAAACACCCAGAGAAGCTTCCAAGAACTTCTGCACAGACACACAATAATATGATGCTCTGTATTGAAGATAATTAAATTGATAATTAAATTTTTTTTACAACTCTTGATTAATCCTTTGATGAGGAGCCAAGATGGAATATTCTTTTTCCTTTTTGGTTCTCTTTTTTTTCTTCAATTGTGCTCTCGCTTCTCTTTTACTAATTTCTGTTAGATTTACTTATTTATTTAATAATAATAATAAGAAGAAGAAGAAGAAGAATGAACTTTCAAGAATGCTCTACTTGTGTGTCTTGTGGGTGATATTTAGGAATTCAGATCAATCAATAAATTTAAACTTGCCTTCATTTGCAATTGCCATGCATCACATAGGTCACTACTCACTACTAGTATATATATAAACAACAAGAATGATTACAATGGGGGAAGGACCAAAGATCCTTCATGAAATCAAAAGAAAAATCCACCCATGTATAAAAGAATCTCCTATAGGCCAAGCAAATAAACTTTGAGGGATAGTTTTGTGATTAATAATAAATAAAATGTGGGTATAAAATTTATAAATTTAAAAAATAAAAATAAAAAAATCAGGAGGGCCAACCCCTGCACACCCCCCCCCCCCCAACCCCAGGGCGCTATCTGCCCCTGCCCCTGCTTATAATCAAATTTCTAGTGATTTCATTAGATTCAAATGAATATTTCCGTATTTCCCAATTCTAGCCTTATTTCCATATCTCCCAATTCTAGCCTCAAGATAACCCAAAAACATTTTAAAGCTAAATGAAAACAATATTGCCAAACTCCTTACACTAAATCAAAATTTCTAAATCACACAGTATACAAACATCTGGAAATTCCAAAACACTTAATAAAATCTATCGTTCAATTAATCTTAAAGACACTAAACTTAATGACCTAAGTGAGATAGGAAGAAATTGAAAACCAGAGTCATTCTAGCCCTTGATATCCTTGTTCACATATATAATAGGCCTAAACTATACTTCAGAAGTGATTGAGAGCCTCTAGACAATGATTCAAACAAATGTTTTCGCAACAACACTGGAGCAATAATCCACAAACTGATGCAGTTTAAAGCAATGATAAAAAATGACCAAAAATCATTTCTTTAAGAACACAAAATTATGGTAAGACATTATAATATATGAGCAAGACAAAAGCATCCCATTTTCATACTAAAAAAATAGAGGGGGAAAAAAGCGCAGAGTCATGAGTAGGGCACAAACCTTAGTGAAAACTCTAAGCAATAAGGGACAAGTCTGCTTCCAAATGGGTCAAGAAAAAAGATAATTCTTGTCAATATGAATAAACAAAAATCCAATGAAAGAGCATATTTAATAATAATTCTAGAAAAGAAGCAATTCGAAATATACTGGTTACATGCCATCACACAGAGTCTATCATAAAACAACCACAGCTCACACACTGCTCTTATTAGTCTTATATCTACAAACAAATGGTGGACTAAACTTACATCACCATTATTGGTAGATATAGAATGGCACCACATCCACCTAATGTATCCACTGGATTCATCCACCAGCTAATGTAGCATCCACTTTCTCAAATCAAAAGGAACTCAATTTTCTAATTAATTACAATCATGCCAATGACACATTAGCCAGTGGATGAAACCTGTATCTTTAGCATATTCCATAGTCCACACCCACACACATTTGCATGGGCGGAGGGAGGAGGTGGAGAGAGGTGTCAAACAACCCTCCTCCATTATATATGAAGTCTCGATTAGGTGAGGATATGCTGATATAACTTATATCAGCACCATGCATCGGGGGCTGTACCGCATGCATTGACCCAATGTACCCCATAACCCACTAATGCATGGGATACAACCCCAATGAGGATGTTGATATAACTTATATCAACACGTCCCTATTTGACCGCCATCCTATATGGATGATGGTTAGGTGAGCACATGCTAATATAACTTATATCAACAACTGCATTGTAAATTTCACCTTCCCACAAAACTCAAAATTCAAAAACCCTTTTGTCTTCTAACTTTTAGTTTTGACTTTTTTGATAATTGTAAATTTGACTCTCTCAAAAATCTTATTTTGCTCTAAAAAATTTGAACATTTTACAAAAATCAAAAGTCAAAACACTTTTTTTTTCTAACTTTTAGCCCTAATTTTATTAAGGTAAATAACACTTTGCTGCCTGAACTATAGTGTGAAACCCCTTTTTAAGTGAGTTAATGACTTGACCCTCCAAGATTAATTTTCTGGCTCCACCCCTGCACCTATACATATACATATATATACACCTCACTTTGCTTGATGGGTTGTGATACTGGATGATGGCTCAGTATCCCATTCAAATAGCACCAACGCATGTAAACAGAATGGCATATATAAACACACACACATATTCACATATATATACATGGGTTAGGATCAACATATACAATTGTTTACACAAATTCTTACACGTATTCATTGTGTATGTTGATCCTAACCCTATATACATATACATATAAGAAACGTTGAAGAGCAGCATTTTCTCCATCTTCCATGGGTTACCCTTCATAGGTTACATAGAATACATGGTAAAGCAAAATGCATATGCGTTTGCATTTGGAAATGCCATGTCTAGGTTCTCTCCTTCATTTTTTTTGTAATTGAAAAGCAATCTGATTGTTAATCGAAAGAGATATGTGTCGTTCCATACCCAATCAACACTCCAAACCTTCCCCAAGACCCCAACCATGACCCATAAACCCTAGAAAACCCAAAACAACAAAGAGACAGATGTTTTGAAACCCTAGAAACCATTAGGGGGATATAAAATAGAAAGCTACACATAAACATATGCTTATATAAATACATACAGATATATATATATATAGAGAGAGAGAGAGAGAGAGAGAAGGAACCTTCTCGCGATCGACGGGAGCGAAGCGAGGGCGAGGGGGAGGAGGAGGGCCTCTGGGAGGAGGGCCTCTGGGAGGAGGTGGAAGATGTCTCGCCGGTCTTCTATGTGCTTCTCCGACTCCGGCCATCTTTCTCGTCTTTTCTCTCAAGCTCTCTGCTTCTATATCACTGCACAGCTGGTAAGGTTTGACCCGGCCGCTCCACACGCCCGAACCTGAGAATGGATTTTTAGACTTAGCTCTTGGGCTTTGTTTTCAGGACCCACAAATTCAAACCAGATTCATTCGATAGCCCTATAAAGGGCAAATAAATAAGTCCACATGAACATACTCGAGCCGACTCGATAAATTAACAAACTCAAAAAATATATTTGGGTTTAGCTCACTTATCATATAAGCAATCTTGGAAAAAAATTTAGTAATTCGATATTTAGTTAAATTTGAAGCTTTGTTATTTAAAGTGTTAATGAACTTATCAAGAGAAGTAGTACCTTATTCAAGCTTCACTTGATAAATTAACTAACTCAAAAATAAGGTTTGAATTCGAGTCATTTATCTAACCAATGAATTTAAATGAAACTTTTTATTTAGCCGATCTTAAATCAAGCTTGAGTAATGTGGCTCATCTTACAACTATAAATTATCTCTATTCCATACTAGGGTTTGGCTAAGTGGTAACATAGCTTAGGTTTAATGGCTAAGTGGTAACCTACACTTAGGTTCAATGGCACGTCTGATTCCAGTCTTAGAAATGTAATTTTTTTTTTTAAACATGTTAGGAAAATTTTGAAACATTTTATTTTTCAATGATTTAGTTTGTCTTAAATAAAAATCTAAAAACATGAATCAAAAACATCATTTTAGATGTTTCCTTTCGTTTTTAAGAAAGTTTTTTAGAAAACTGTTTTGAAAGATGTTTTCCTTGTGTTGTTTTCAATTTTAATCAAATTTAAGAACAAAAATTTATTTTGAGAATTCCAAATTTGAACGATCCAAAGTGAGAATTTAGGGTATGCACTCTTATAGTGATAAAGAATAGGGGTGTTCATGGTTTAGGTTAAAACCGAAAACCAAACCGAACCAAACCAAACCGGTCAGTTTGGTTTGGTTTTTTTGTCCTTAGGTTTGGTTTTGGTTCTAATTTTAGAAAACCGAATTAAATTGGTTTGGTTTTGGTTTTTATGTTTAAAAAACCAAACCAAACCGAAAAAACCGAAAAAATATAATATAAATATATATAATTTTATATGTTACATATTAAACTTAGTTTGTAAATTTTCTATTCAAATAAGGGCATAATAGGTAATAAATTGTAAATTTTCTTAATGTTTTTTCTTTATTAGATTGGCATATATTAAACTAGCCATTATTGTTGTGTGAAATATTAGCACGTATTAGATTGGAGATTTGAACTTTGATTAACATAAGTCAATACTTTTCCATTTTAGGTACAATGTTTAATGGTTTTTTTTAGTTGCTAATGTAATGATTTTATTAAAAATGTTTTTATTTGGAGGTTGGCTTGTCATTTTTCTATTTGTAATTATTTGTTGTTATTTGATAGGATAAAACCGAAACCGAACCAAACCAAACCGAAATTTTATGGTTTAGTTTTTTTTATACTATGGTTTGGTTTTGGTTTGAGAAAACAAAAACCGAAGTATAATGGTTTGGTTTAAAATCTATCATAAAACCGAGCCAAACCGAACCATGAACACCCCTAATAAAGAACCATCGATGAACTATTTGAAACTTAACCATTTGATATTACCACCAATACTTTGGGGCGATTGAATGCATAATTTGCTAGCAATGGGATCAAGAGGGGATTTCAAATTATGTTGAAGTTAAGACAAATTACTATGCTTAGGAAGCTAAAGATGGGACTACACAAATTTTTAAATAATCTATTTCCAATTCATATTTTACAAAAATCATCGTTGGATTAAATAATCTTTCCACATAGGTTATGCACGTAAAAAATCAAGTTGATCCGAGACTTGTTGCCATTCGATCAAAAAACTTATCTTTTTAATCACTAAAAATCTCACATTTATGGATGAAGCGGCTCTTAATCTCAGATTAACTTGATTTTTTTGCATGTATGACTTATGTGGGAAGATTATCTAATCCAATAGTGGGTTTTGCAAAATATGAATTGGAAATAGGTCATCTAAAAATTTGGGTTTCAACTCCTCGTAAAGATCGTTGCCTGTGTGGGTATATGGCATCTTACACGGGCCGTTAGGCGAATAGTTTGGGCTAAAACCTCGATGGGAGTAAGACCTAGGATATCCCTAATAGTTAATCGAAAAAAATAAATAAATAAATAAATAAACAAATAAACTTGTGTAAGAATTTGTGTAAAAAATTATATATGTTGATCATAACCCTGTATATATAAACTCAAGATTCCAACTTTGCATGAATCTCATGATTTAAGACCTGTTTGCAAATTTCAATTTTGGTACAGGATTTCCCCCATCCAAAAGGATTAAAGCGAACCAAGCTAGGGCTCATAACTCATCACTCAATGTCATGCAACCCAAGCTCGGCCCAGGATCCAGTCCAAAGAAGAAAAAAAAGGGAGGAGGAAGGGGTGGGGGTAGCTCACTACATGTAGAGGAGTTTGGACTGCTTTCAAACTTTCAAGAAATATCAGTGTCTTATAAAATGTGATCACCCACAATTTAGGCATGATAACCCCAGGTTATGTTTGGTATGCCGGATAGGGCAAATAGAAAAAACAAAAAAGAGATATACTATCCGTAAAATGATTATTCTTTATATGCGGGAGATAATAAACCTGTGAGGGAAGTGGTATATTTTTATCCTATAATATTATCCCATTTAAAAGAAACTAGGGGATAGAAAAATGACCAAATGGCCATCTTCATTTTTTTTTTTTTTTTTTTTTTTTTGATCAACGGAAAAGGTATATTATAAAGTGATGACATTGAAAAAACAATCAACACCCAATACAGAGGAACATAACCCCCCTACAAGCTAAGAACATCAGCACGTATACAAGAGAAAAGAAGAACACAGCCACTCAAAGACCACACCAGAAGAACCCTCAAAACCAACCTAGACAGGAAACATCAAGCTAATAAAATAAAATAAAAAAACAGAGCAGTAGAAGAGAATAGCATAAATAATGTAAGCTAAGAAACTCCTTTACAACCAAACAAACTAAGAACAAGATAGATCTACACACACCCCCCTTCGCCATCCAATCAGCTATGCAATTCACCTCTCTTGGCTCATGATGCACTTCAACTAACTTGCATAGGTTAAGCAATGAAGAAATCTCATTTAGAATGAATCTGTATTTCCATAGCCTGACAGAATTGTTAACCTAGGACATAGCTACGGTAGAGTCAGATTCAATAATCAGATTGCTTGAAGTTGCCCAAGCAGATAGAGAAATTTTTTTAAGGCTTCCCTAATGGCAAGAAGCTCAGCAAGATTAGAATCAACAATGCCCACAGGAGAGGAAAAGAAACAGAGAATTGCACCTTGATCATTTTTAAGAACACCTCTGATGCTTCCCAGACCCGGCTTGCCCATTGCAGAACCATCCACATTAAACTTGAGGTAGCCAATGGGTGGGACTTGCCACAATCTAGGCTACCTATCTTTCTTTTTCCTGATCTAAAAGGATCTAACTCCGTCGATAGATCTAAGGAAGTCATCAACTAAGTATCCTAGTTCATTTCTCAGGGCTTTAATCCAAATAGCTGATCTGACTATAGCCAAATGCACAACCTCAGATATAGAGAGTCTCTTTTCATTAAAAACTAATTCATTCCTTGCTAACCAAATATACCACACCACTAAAAAAAACAGAAAGTCTCAAATGAGGTTAAACACCCCCTTTCTACTAGGAATTACCCTAACCAGTGAAGAGGGCTCGCAAAGAGTTAGGGATGCACCACTCCCACCCCCACCACCAAAGACAATCAGCCCAAATTCTCCAAGACCAATCACATAGAACAAAGAGGTGATTAACATCTTCCTCTTTCTTTCCACAAAAGGGACAAGCAATGTCTACACAAAAGGGAAAGACTTTTCTCAGCTAAGGAGCTTCCTAACAAGGATTCTGCCCTTAAGTGCTAACCAACAAAAGACTTCCACTTTTGGTGGAGCAATCCCCTTCCACACCTTACCTGCTAAGAACATCTTCATAAGGACAGGAGGTACTTTCCATAGAAAGGCAGCAAGATTTGACAAAATAAATACCAGAAGGGGAAATTTTCCAAATGTACTAATCTTAGGATTCTTTGCAAAGTCTAACCTTTGAGAGCCTTTGAAGCAACGAATGAAGGAGCTCCTCTTCCCAAACAAAAAGATTCCTACGAAAGTTGATGTTCCAATGCTAAGAACGCCCATCCCTAAACTCCCAGCTCTTTGACTTTGGCTTTCTTATTAACAGCTAAAAGAAAAAGCTTGGGAAAGAGTTCTTTAAAGGAAACATCACAAGCCCATATATCAAACCAAAAGAAGCATTGCCCCTATCCCCCAACATAGTGCACACATCTTGACCCAAGTGAACAGCAATCAAGGAGCCAGATGACCAAACTCTCAAGATATCATTCCATACAACAGACGTTTTGCTCGAGTTACGGTTACCTGGGATCATGAAACCTTCATAAGAGCTGTATTTTTCCAGCATAACTAATTTCCACAAGGCAGACTCATCCGTGACAAATTTCTACCACCATTTAAATAACAAAGTTTCATTTTTTACCTGTAAAGGGCAAAGACCTAACCCTCCCTTCTTCTTGCTGCAATAGAGGGATTCCCATTTTACCATTGTGAGTCTTTCTTTTACCACAAATACCATCCCAAAAGAAAGCTCTCATAAACTTTTCTAGTTCAACAACGACTCTTTTTGGCATTCTGAAAATAGACATATAGTAGATGGGTAAATTATATAAAGCAGCCTTTAAAAGTGTTATTCTACCACCAATGGATAAGTAGTTCTTCTACCAACCCAAAATTTTCTTTTTGAAACTTTCAACAACCAGCTTCCATGTGCATATTTTCCTAGGATTAGCACCAAGGGGTTGGCCAAGGTATTTAAAAGGAAGGTGGTCGATATTGCACTCCAAAACATGAGAGAACCCTTAGAGAGTAACCTCCTAAACATTCACACCAATGATGCGGCTCTTCAAAAAATTGACTTTTAGCCCTGACACCAATTCAAAGCCCTACAAAATTCTCTGAACTGCTATTAATTCTAAAATATCAGCATCGCAAAAGATCAAGGTGTCATCCACAAATTGAAGGTGAAACAACGAGAAGTTATTTACCCCAACCTCAACCCCTTTGATAATGCTTGCGACTTTGGCTTTAACAAAGAGGCAATGAAGGCCTTCAACGGCAATATTAAAGAGAAGTGGTGAGAGAGGATTCCCTTGCCTAAGGCTTCTGCCTGGAGAGAAAGGTTTGGATAGGGAACCATTAATAAGTATTGAGATAGAGGCTGAAGCTAAACATTCCAAGATCCAATTTGTCTAAACGGTACCAAAACCCATCTTTAGAAAAGCATTTAAGAGGTAGCTCCACTCGACATAGTCAAATGCCTTCTCAAAATCAACTTTAAAAATGCAACAACTCCCTTTTTTCCTCCTTAACAAAATCTATTACCTCGTTGGCTATCAAGACCCCATCCTAGGATCTGTCTCCCACTAATGAAAGCACTTTACGATTCATTGATTACCTAGTGGGATTACTGATCTTAGTCTGGAAGTGAGAACTTTAGAAAGAATTTTGTATATGCTGCTAACAAGACTAATAGGTCTAAACTCCTTTATGCTAGTTGGGGAAGAACACTTGGGAATGATAGTTATGTAGGAGGCGTTTAGACCCTTAACAATTGCCTGATTACTATGAAATTCTGATAGGAAGTCCAGAACATCCACTTTAAGAAAACTCCAGCTTTTTTTGATAAAATTAAAGTTGAAAGCATCAAAACCTAGGGCTTTAGAGCCATCCACCTCAGATAAGACCTGTAAGATCTCTGCTTTTGAAAAAGGTCTAGTAATCCAAGCACTATCCTCACAAAAGATAGCCTTAAGAAAAACATCCTCCATAATAAGCCTTAGCCATTGCTTTGAAGAGAATAGAGATGTAAAAAAACCCACAACTTCTGATTTGATTGCAGTAGGATCATTGCACAGAAACCCATTAATCATAAGGCTACCAATGAAGTTTTGTCTTCGTCTACCTCTAGCTATAGCATGAAAGAATCTAGTGTTTTTGTCAGCCCTCCTTAAGCCATTGTACATGAGACTTCTGCCTTCAAATGGACTCAAGAGATTTATTAGCTTCCTAGAACTCAAGCATGACCTTTGATCTGGCACTCCTTTCATCATTGGAAAGATCTCTAACCTCTTGAATCTTATCAAAAAATCCAACTCCTCAGAAAGCAAAGATATTCAATGCTCAGCAAGCCCAAAAACATTTTTATTCCACTGAACCAACGCCTTTCTAAGTAGCCTGAATTTTTCCACAATCTTGAAACTAGCCCACTCGTTGATAGAGGTTGAGCACCACACTGATTGAATAAAGGAAAAGAATGCAGGGTGTGAAAGCCAACAGTCTAGAGATCTAAAAGTCTAGGAACCCAGTCCACCTCATCGTAAGCTAATAAGATGGGACAATGATCGAAAACTCCTCTAGGGCCGACCCCATTGTTGAAGGAGAGGGAAAGAATCAAGCCATGAGTGGGAAAGAAGAAATCTATCCAGTCTGCTTAAGCTAGCCACAACTTGATTATCTAACCATGTGAACTTTTTGCCAATCAAGGGTAGATCAACAAGCACCATATCTTCAATAAACGAATTAAAATGGGCCATACCTCTTGAGCTTCTTACACAATCTTTTCTTTCATCACAAGAACAGACTTCATTGAAATCTCCACATAAACACTATGGATCAGACATGGAAGTTTTGAGGGATCTAAGAGAATTCCAAAAAGCCAATCTTTCTACTTCATCATTAGGAGCATATATATTGCCAATAATATAAGGGAAAGTACCACCACTAATTACACCCTTCAAAAGAATTACCTTGTCCTTAATCAAAGCATCTAATTTGATAAAGGAGTCAGGATCCCAGCAGATGCAAAGACCTCCAGACAAACCTGTTGCCTTTACCCACACATAGTCTACTTTTCCCCCACCCCAAAAATGACTAATTATTTTTTGATCAAGGACCTCCAGTTTAGTTTCTTGCAAACAAAGAACAGTAATCTATTTGTCAAAAATTAGACGCTTAACCACCTTCCTCTTAATAGACGAACCCAGCCCTCTAATATTCCAGGACAAAATTTTGTGCTCCATGAACTAAAACCCGATACAAGAAACAAAACCCAAAAAACCAGATCTTCGTTATAGTACAAATCCCGCAAAAAAACATAGCATCGTTGCATTAATGAACACTAGGGGTTTTGTTAGCACCACTCTACACAATTTCAGCCAAATAATTAACTATTTCCAGATCATTCCAAGACCTTTAACTCCTAGCTGATTCACCAAATTCCAAGCCTATTTGGCTTGGTCTAGCAACATCTGATTTCTATTGGAGATACCACCATCTAAAACGAAAATATCATCCTCATGAAAGGGAGAAGGATGGTAGACGTACCTTTTAGCTTTGGTTTTACTTTTATTCTTACCACAGCGGGAGCGAAACGATTTTATAGATGTTAATCCCTTCTTCTTCCATCCCAAAATTTCACCCAAAAATTTCTTCTTTCTCTTAGCAGTGCGGTTATGGTTTTTAGATCTCCTCAATTCACGAGAATCACCTAGGAAGCCTACATCTTCTTTAGCAGGGGAGCTGAGATCATACTGTTGCTGAACATTAATTTGCTTACTGGAGCTCCCAACTGTGATAGGGATAGGGACTCCCACAGAGTCAAGAGCCTTATCCATGCAGTGGGAGCAAAGAATAAGATTGTGAGTTGCTATAAAAGGGGGACACGTGGGATACAAATGCAAAATCAAATAATGCACACTCCGTGAAGGAATCGTGGATACTTGGGTGGGATCTAATAGATCCAGAATTCTCTTTAGAAGGCTTTCGGCTAAAATGAGTATTGGGCCCAAGCCTAGAGCAATCTACGAATTGAAGCCCAACACCAGTGGGATGACTTGAGCTGCTAAGTCTCGTCAATTTAGTAGGACTAGTACTCAAGTTGTCCCTATGGCAATAAATGCCACTTATCTCTAACCCATTAATACTCTTCGATTTTCTCGTCACCTACTTGAGTAGTACCTCCTTATATGAGCTGGAGTAGCCACCATTATCAGAGCACCCATTCCACTTCTCCATAAAATTTGAATTTCTATCATGATTTTTTTTCGGTATGGTTATCTTCAGCACCTAGGAGAGAGGGGAAGCCCCTAAAATTAGAAGCCACATCATCTTTAGAGTCCATCACAACAGCCACGTCACCTTTAGACTTTTCAAACCCATGCTCAAAATTGCATTCCTTTGCCGATTCATGTGAGGAAGATGAAGATGCATCACAATAGTCCCTAGCAGCATCAAAACCCTTAGCAGAATTGTTAACATTTCTACAATTTAGGGCTGTAGACTGAAGGGAGTGCAGTGAGAAACTCACACTAATTTCTTCCTTTATGGAGATAAGAAATCTTTCTGCATTAACTACCAGCAGTAGCTCTTTGAGGATTGGTTCTCTAAACTTGGTTGAGACTAAGATTCTACCTCTGTCAAGGACTTTTTTATTAGAGGTGTTTCGGTCTATAGAAATGACGCTTCCAAACCTTTCACCAATCCTATTGAAATTTGCAACAATCCAGCCATGTAGGGGGACTCCATCAATACTAAGCCACACCAACCGAATAGTGAACCTTAACCCAGGCTTCCAAGTAAATAATTTAGAAAACCATTAAGCCAACCAAGTTCTCTGCTCTAGGTAGCTTTTCATAACCTCCTCTGATTGGAATTCCACAAGAACTAATAGCCCACCCAAGAATTTGATTGTGATATCAAACACCCCTCCACTAAAAATCGCATCTTGTAAGCCAACTAAAGAGTTAAAATTAGCTACCTTGCCCACTACACATCTCTGTAACCATGCCTCATCTAAATCAGCAGCTTCAATGATTTTAATAGTATTCCTATCATGTTTAACTTCGCCGTGATCCAAGCCCTTTGAAGGGTACAAATGGGGTTTACCAAAATCCTTAGACCTCCTAATATGGTCAGAATCCATAGTAGGAATCCGGGGAGCCTTACCTGGGGCTTTCCTTTTCCAAACTTGAGTGATCGCTTGCTTCTTTAGCCTATCATGGCGAGGGCCTAAGTTAGAGATACTAAAAGCAGCTCTTTTGACAAAAATCCTTCTATTGCAGCACCAGACACCATTCGCTTTCAAGATGGCAAGATTAGCATCCTTCTCAAGAAAAAACCTTACGAAACCATACCAACAGGAGGATCCCTTGCGCTTTCTCCATGGGAGAAAAACATCTGCAATGTCTTCATACCATTTGAAGATATTTCTAAGCCATTGGTTGTCCATCCGTTCCAGTAGATTATCCACAAATAACGTTATACTCTGACCCCTCTATTCAGCTATCTATTTATACTTTGTTCTCCACTCTCGATTTGTGCTAGCAGATGACTCTGTTCTCCACTACACATGGTGCTGGTTATGGTATTGGAGGTGAGCATGGTGTTGGATATGGAAGTTGGGGTGGTTCGAGAGGTGGTGGTGGGTATAAATGGCCATCTTCTACATTTCAAACAAAGCAACAAAAGGATTCCAAACATTCCCTGAAATTATGTACTTAATATTATTTTTACTTCAGCCTGGGCTTGTTTAGGCCTTGAAATGTGCTTAGGCCATATAGGCTTAATTTAAAGGGTAAATTGCAGAAAACCCCCTTGAAGTATGGGGGGGGGGGGGTCAGTAGATAACCTCCTTATGTTTTAATTTTGTCAATGTGCCCTCTAATTCAATTGGAAAACAAAACCAATCGTCGATGGAAACCCAATTGGCCATGATGCCAGTGAGAGTTCTGGCAATTTTGGGTAACATGGGTCTGTTAATAGTATTACATGCGTAGCCACGTGATTAATTTTTGTCAAATTTCATTAATGGCGAGAGACAGTGGGGCACATTAACAAAATTAAAATATAAGAAAGACACATTAACAAAATTAAAATATAAGGAGGGCTACTTGCTGACGCCCCCATATTTCAGGGGGGTTATCTGCAATTTACCCTAATTTAAATTTACCCCAATCTCAGACGGAGTTCAGTCCAACCCGAACTGAGCACAGCTTAGTCAGTTAGCGCTGCGCCCCTTCCCAAATTTCAGACCAAGTTCAAGCATGCCCACCAAAGTTGTGGCCTAGTGCTGGCAATCCGACAGTCCAATTTTTATACTCCATATGTTACCTGTTTAGTTTAACTGTCTTAAATTCTAAGATTTTTTTTTTTCTTAATTCAAAATTTTAGGTGAGTCAATTGAAAAAATAATCATACTTCCTTGAGTACATAACCCAAAATTTTTTGCTTGTAGCTATATTCTCAAGGTGTCATCTAAGTTGGATAATTAAAACATGTTAGTGTTGCACGTACCCCAACCATATTTGGGTTTGAGTTCTTATAGAGAAACATGTACGTCTTCATCCTGTTAACTTACGGAGTATTAAGTATATATTGATTATCTGTGAGTTCCTTATTTGGTACCCCAAAAGAAAAAAAAAGAGGACATTTTTTGTTTGAAAAAAAAAAAAAAACTACTACATATATTTTTTATTTTCATTGGTATATGGAATATACACTCGAATGAATTTGGACATCATACAAATTGATTGGAAAAAACAAAAAAAACGAAGAAGAGGAGAAGTATAAGATTTATTCATTGGATTCTTATTGATGAAAGATGGATTAAATTGAACTTTGATAGCTTGCTAAAAATAGTAAATGTGTGGTGCGGTGGGTTCTACTATTGGAGATAGTTCGAGTAAACCTATTGTAAAGCAAATGATTATTGATTTGGTTTGTTGATAATGTTATTGTGCTTGAATGAAAGCCATAACTCTTAGATATGGTCAAAGGAACATACATACATACATATATACATATAAGATGATGATCAGGTAAGTACGTGTTGAGATAACTTATACATATCAACGCCCGCATTGAGAGTTGATATGAGGTACATTGGGCCAACGTAAGGCGTACAACCCCCAATGCATGGTGTGTATATAGATATAAAATTATGTTCCTATCAGAACGTATTGATATAAGTTATATCAGTACCATGCATTGGGGATTGTACCCCTTGCATTGGTATAATGTACCTCATATCCCACTAATGCACAAGGTACAACTCTCAATGCAGGTGTTGATATAAGTTATATCAGCACGTGCTTACCTGTTATATATAGGATGATGATCAAGTAAGCACATGCTGATATAACTTATATCAACACCTGCATTGGGAGTTATACCTTGTGCATTAATGGGATATGAGGTACATTATACCAATACAAGGGGTACAACCCCCAATGCATGGTGCTAATATAACTTATATCAATACGTGCTGATGGGAACATAACCGTATATATATATATATATATATATATATATATATAGGACTGATCATGTGCAGGATATCCTGAAGTATCCCGTTCGATCACGGCCGTCCGTGGATGACACGCGACATTCACGCGTCCGTGTGTGTTGCTCACAAACGACCGTGATCGAACGGGATATCTGAGATATCCCGCACATGATCAAAGTTTTATATATATATATATAGTCCCGATCAATTGAGTATATGCTCAGTTAACTTATATCAGTATCATATATTAGGAGTTGTACTCTATGCATTGACCCAATATACTCCATAACCCACTAATACACAAGGTTCAACCCCTAATGCGCGCAGAGACTGATATAAGTTATATTCGCATGTGCTCACCTCATCGTCATCATATATATATATATATATATATATATATACACGCATTATATATAGGGGGATGGTAATATTGACTAATGGTCTTGTATAGTTAGAGAGCTATATACCATTGGAATGCCTATAGTATTTTGAATTGTTGTCTTTAGATTATTTAAGAGAATGGTATCAATGTTAGGATAAATCATGCTCACAGAGAAAAAAATATAGTTGTAAACTTCTAATTTATTTATTTAGGTCATAGAGTTAAATTTAATCAGATTTGGGACTCAAATATTTTTAGAGATTTGAGCTATTCTTTGGGAATATGCTATACGTATTTTCAGCTCTAGCAAGAAAGTGTTGATCGATCTCTTCCGTTTTCACCCCAAAAAAGAAAAAGAAAAAAAAGAAATTTGGACATCCTATCCCAATCTGGTCTACCATTTCATGCCACAATATGGTGAATTTATGAGCATGTACCCCACCCACATGAACTTGAAGCTTGCAAGAGGAGCGAGAGCCAAGGCCCAAAGGGTCCACTGCCATACAAACAGGCCGGCAAGGCAGTGCAATATTAAATTATTGCTATTATTCTTCCCTAGTATCCACAACTGTCTAGGTTTAATAATTAAATTGCAGTGAAAAAAAATGGAAAAAAAGACGAAGAATAATCCCAAGAAAGTCCCATTTGACTGTGAACTGTTTAGCCTCTCTTCATCACAAGCAAACAAGAACCAGCAAATGCTTTCTAATGCTACAGGTGGAAAGCTCAGCTGATAGTGAAGGCTTGGTTAGAAATGGTAATGTGCATTAAAAAGCCCTACTCAGCCACTGCCACTGTCTTGCATTTGGACCTTAGGGTTGCTTTTACCACTTTATATCTATATATGATTATATGTAGGTGCAGACCCACCTAGTGATTTATTTGCTAATTTTTTCCCTTCTTTCTTTTGGTTGGGGTTTGGGTTAATACTTTTTTCTTTTCAAGACTTTTTCTATTTGGACCCTCTTTGTAGTAAATTTTTGTTAAGGAGGGGGGTGTTTGTATAATTGGGGGGTCTTGATTGTATTGAGAAAGGTTATACATGGTCATTCCAATTCTGCTAGATTTATCAGCTGGTTTCAACACTACTGGTACTACCCTACTGCTGGCTTGAACCAAACCTTGGCTTCGGTCTGCGTTGGCCCATGTGGAAAGGGGATAACATATTGTAGTTTTGTTTTTTGTGAATGCATGTTTTTTTTCGGTCCGAAAAACACTTATGGATCAAAGTTTAGGTAAAAAAAAATTTAATGAAAAAGAAATTTTAAAAAAAAGGATGCAATTAACGACATCAAATGGTGTCCTCTTACAGGTTATTGTAAATTGGGGAGAATTTTAGATTGGTTGGGCTAAGAGAAAATAATTACAGTCCAATATAAGTTAGTACTAACTTATCAGTAAATGACTACTAACTTAACTAAGAATGACTAGTATGTATAATTATTTTCTTGTAGCCCGATCAATCTGAAATTCCCCTAAATTGTGGGATAACGTGGTACCACAAATCTAAAATGTGTGCCATGCACTTATGTGACACGGGGTATAACCCAAGGACCTAAGTGAATAACGTACACTCTGGAGAGTCGAATTATAAAATTTGTCAAAAACACGGAGGGAGCTCTTGCAAATCGTAGAACTTCTACCTAGTTAGGCGTTCAGTCCACCGTTCACAAATGCATAGTCATACACGCTTCTGTTTTTTTTTTTTTTTTTTTGGCTGAGCCACCAATGCATACTCTTTTTGTTAGTTGTACCGGTTTGGTTCACCAGATTAATATGCCTGTCGATGTGTTTATGGCATACTTATATTAACAAATTATTTTCTCATGTTTTGAAAAAGTAAATGCCATCTCATCTAGATGCAGCATTATTTTTTTTTTCTTAATAAACAATTCATTACTGAAAAGAAGAAAAGCTAATGCTTCCATCCTCTTCATCCTTATCTACGGAGATGCAGGATTATTCGAATTGCTCTCTCCCCCCCCTCCCCTCGATTTTACTTCCTCTCTTTCTCCCTCAATCAATTTTACTTTTCCTTGAATTAAGAGTGAGAGTGAGAGTGAGAGTGAGAGAGACTCTCTCAATTGTACTTTTAGTTAAATTGAATCTTTTTTTTATTTTTACGTTTAATTTTGGTAAGAAGGAGATAACAACAGCAACTACGTACCTCCTAGGGGTACAAACACCCATTAGGTCTACACTAAGAAATTTACATAACCTAGTAAGGGGTATCAAGAACGACACGGTTGGTAATTAAATTGAATCTTACTTTACCTTTTCTTCTTCGTCAAAAGAAAATTAAAATTAAAATTAAAATTAAAAAGAGAGAGAGAGAGAGAGAGAGAGAGAGAGAGAGAGAGAGAGATGTTTTGCCCATGGATTCTATTGTCTATTTAATATTATGTTATCATGTCTTCTCTTATAGGCTTATAGCCTCAACCAATGTTCTTTTTTGTCCTTCCACTGATCTTTGTAGTGCCTCAATGTAAACTGACAAAACAGGTCATAAAAGATTGCCTCTAATTTCGTCCCTAATTGTTGCTACCATTAATTATCTCTAATTAAGAAATGTAACATATAAATAGTACCCTTAACTTAATTATTGTACAAGGGTGCCTTGATTATTCAAGTATTGAACCAAAAATACATGTATTAAGGGTAAACTGTTTTCCAAACACAGGTTATGATTAATGAAGAGAGACATGAATTTAAATTTGAACTCCCTGTTTGGGTTTTGGAAAGCATGAAAGAAGGGAAGTAGATCCTTTCGTAACAAGGTGAGGTGAGATTGAAGTATATATATAAATAAACTTATAAAAATGAATCATTTCATAGCCAATTTTCAGGTTTTTCTTTCAATTCCCTAGCTTGTACTTACCAAAATTCAAGTAGAGTATTGGTTTGCTTTAGCTTGACCCTTTTAATAAACGGCGTACTGAACTTGAATGAGTTGTCCTTACCAAACCTATATATGTACCAATGGTATAGTTTGCTTGCATCCTTATAAGTTAAGGCTCATTAAATATTATAAAAAATGCAAGTCGACATAAGATTATATTAATAATAATAATATTTTTATAGTCTCGTTCACGAGTCTTAAATGAGCTTGTTAATGAACCCTATCATGTCTTACTATTGAGCTCACCCAAGTCTCATTACAAACCTTAACAAACCTATTCGTGAGTCCAATTCAACCAAGTTTTAGAGTACTATTTATTTATTTATTAGAGTTATAGAGTTTTGATCTGCTTGATTGAGCACAACTTGTTTATAAAATAAGCTCAAACTTCGAACTTAAGCTTGGCTTGTTTAATATAATCACTCAAATTCAAGTTAAACCTTTATGAAACTTATTCTCAAGCTATTTAAGTACGGATTGATTTGTTTTCAATTCTAGATATACATTCTAAGGTCACAACTTATGGAACTGACGGTTGAGAATTGCTCTTCAAATAAGCGTGAGTAACATTGCTTCAATAAAAGGTTAAGTGAGTCAATCTAACCTTGCGTCCACCACTTGACACATGTCCTGGAGACTTTCTTTTTTCTTTTTTCTTTTTTTTCCTTTTTTTTCTCTCCCTAATAAGTGAGTAAATGTCCTGGACACTAAACCCTACACATCAATTGTCTCTCCATAGCAGGGCCAACCTTCATTCAAGGGCGTGGAACAAACAAAAATTCTCTTTTGGCCTCTCTCTCTCTCTCTCTCCTTTTATTTTTTATTTATTTTTAAAATGTCAAAGGTGAAGAGGCTGAGAGGTAAAAACACGACATTAAAAAATTAGGCTTGTGTGATATTTTTTGTCCGTTGAATTACCAATGCTGTCTGTTGATTTTAAAGCTTGTGAAGTCCTGAGCAGAGCATGATTTGGTGAGTTCTTTTGTTGATCAATCAAGTATACAGAAAATTAATTAATTTCATATTCAAAACTTTTTCCCACCATGTTGAAGAATTTGATTAGAATCAATGGACCAAAAGATAATTATATGGTGAGTTTTTTTCCCTTAAATGTGAACTTAGCTGCTTTTAGATCTTCTGGGATGGATATCGGCGAATAATTTTTTTTTTTTGGATCAGCAAAAGAAAACCATTTTATTAATAAAAAACAGGCTATTACAATCACAAACAAAAGCCACCTGCCCAATTACAACACCAAGTTAAACACAAATATCCAATTTTAGCAATATGCTAAAAGAAAACCATCCCTAAACCGACCTCCCTCCCCTATAAACTTCCCTCCCTCCCCTATAAGCCAATAATCACACCAATAGACAACTCTGCTTCCATAAACTCTCAGTTTCTTTCATCGAAGAGATTAGCGAATAATTAACTTGAAAAGTGGATCATATATACAAATCAAAATCAATAATGAAATATTGTCTAAATTTTTTCTCCAAATCCTTTTGTCCACAAATATCAGGGCAATTGAGATAACCAATTAAATAAAATATTCATAGTTGGCTAATATGGGGGCACCACAAAATTTGGGCAAGTTAATTTTATAATTAGCTCATGCATGTATCTCAATTGAACTGTACGCTTAGATCAATGACATAAAAATTACAACTTGACACAAAAAAAGAAAAGAAGACTAATAGGATTAGGAAAAGGATTTCTTAATGACAATGACCCGCCTTCATCGAACCCTCATAACTTTTTGCAATGATAAACCGTCATGCTAGTCATACTTTAAGGATTATTATCTCTATGGTAGGTTCAAATGTAACTCTTAAGGCTCTATTTGGTTTAAGGATTTTATCAAGGAAAAAAAATAAAATATAAGGAATTGTACTTTCCCTTATTTAGTTGCAATGGAAAATTAGAAAAATAAGAATAATTATAATAATTTTGACTTGATATGATTTCATCCTTTTCCTTTAATTTTCTTTCCTCCTCACTTTTTTTCCTTTCTTCTTTTTTTTTTTTTTTTTTTTTTTCCCTTAGTAGAATCCATGAACCAAATAGAGGTAAAAGTATTTGTTGGATGAGTTGCTGGTTCCATTTGTCACACATATATATAGCTAACCACTCAATGAATTTATGTTTTTTTTCACCGAAAGCCATATTAGGTGGTAAAGACTGAAGACATTTAGAAGAGTGTCATGGAGGGGATGGATTTCACTTTTTACCACTAAACGCATAAAATATTTTCAAGAAATCGTTGTCAAGGTTGCACTTGCTAGATTGCTAGAGAACTGTCGTGGACTCGAGCACCAAAAATGCAGGGACCACGCTATAGTAGTAGTACAATAGTAGCTCAACAGTGTTATCATTACACATCCTAATTTAATGGCTGCCATTAGTATTGGCTAGAGGAATTTATGTGTGACATCCATGCTTTTAATAAGGCCAATTCAAGCGGGGTTGCTGGCATGCCTTTGCACCCACAATTCCCAAAAGAAAAAGGTATTTGATGCCATCTAGCTAGGTCGGACTGTAAATCAAGTGGTGTATCCCAAATCTGAGTTTGATCAAATTTCCATAATTTATACATGCACTAATTCGTACATAATGCTTGTATATGATCAAGTTTCTTACTCCATACCAAAAAATAGGACCAAAAAAATAGAATACTCAAAATCATCTCTTTGTTCATGTAACTCATGCAAAAGTACGACGAGGGCATAACAATAATTTTGAAAAACTTATTAACAATTACTTTTTTCTAACGATGAGCAAAGAAAATTTTATTGAAAGGAAAAAAAAAAAAAAAATCAATTATTTCTTGCACATAATTTTTAGCTACATAATTTTGTATCCCCATCCCTTCATTTTGGGCACTCCCAATCCACATGCACAATTAAATCACTTGGACATCTCTGATTATATATGAATTTTTCCAAAGATTTATGATAAGCCTCAGGAGAAAGTAATTATTATTCTTTGATTTATCTATAATTAGAGGTATCAAACTCTATTGCGTGGAAGAAAAGCCATTCATGCATCAAATTATCAAACTATGGATCGAAACCACTGCAAGTCATTTTCAAGATTTCGTGGAGGTAATAAAAATACCTAGAATTATAATACTGTGCTGCAAGTCAATCTAGGTATCAAGAACAAAAGAGGTAAAAGTGGAGTTATATATCCAATTCCATCTCCATGGGACACCATGGTGGAATGAAATTTGACTAACCAAGAGTAGAAAATGAATGTAAATGCTATTGGTGGATATGTATCACTTTGGCTGTATGAAATGCAGGGAGAGGGAGTCTCATGTTATATATTATTCAGGAAAATCATATAATGCAATATTTTTAAATTATAGCAGATTGATTTAATTGGAATTTAGATAAAGAGATTCAAATTTCCTTTAGAGAGTGTAGGATTGGGCATGTACATGGGGAACCAAAAAAAATGTAGATGTTCTTGCCAAGTTTGGTCATTATTTGAGCAGGTATATGCAACCTAGTATTAAGAGACTAGTTTGATAAGAGGATTTTTATTTCCCCCTTCATATATTGATTCTTATTATTATGACACTAATTTATAAATTCATTTTTAGTTCATTGCAAAGAAAGTACGTAAAGATAATAATCATCACAAACTTGACCATGTTTACTAAAAAAAAGAATGTATTTCACCTTCAATTATATATAGTTAATCACTTAATCTTATCTACAAGAGAGGCAACACATCACAATAAGAGAAACATATATGCATTTGGGTAATGTGATTGTTTTGCCTTTTTAATAACTAGAACTAGAAGTTGGCACAGCAGGCTACATGTGGAGAGAGGTTACCTAAGATTCACACTAGGAAGGTGTAAGAGGGGTTCTAACAGCTTTTTCTCTTCCGTTTCAAATTAGAGGGAGATTTACTAGGAAGAGATTAAATGAAAGACCAAAAGGTGTTACCTTTGTGTATTAGTATGGTTATATGATGATATCTATATATATATATATATATATATATATGTATTATCAGCAAAAGAAAACCATTTTATTAATTAAAAAAACAAGCTATTACAATCACAAACAAAAGCCACCGCCCAATTACAACACCAAGTTAAACATAGATATCCAATTTTAGCAAGATGCTAAAAGAAAAACCACCCCAAACCAACCTCCCTCCCCTATAAGCTAGATGGGAAAATCTTGAGATTCTAACACTTCCTACAACCACACCAATTGACAACTCTGCTTCCATAAACTCTCAGTTTCTTTCAATGAAGAGATTTTCAGTAAAATTATCCCCTCCAAAACAACAAGCAAGATAGCTTCCAGACATAGCAACCTTCTAAAACAAAACTCAACCCACACTTCCTTCCTTGCAATCACATCATTAGGGACATAAACAATTCCAAAAACACAACTCAAATCCTTCTTGATCAGTGACCCTTTAAATAAGATATATATATATATATATATATATATATATATATATATATATATATATATATATATCTCACTTAACTGGTAGCTTCCACTATTTTTAAAAAAAGAAAAAAATTTAACCCAAATCACTAACAACCCACCCAATGCCCCCACCACTGCCATAGCAAACCATTCCTATATGATGATTGATTAGTGATGGGCAAGGTGAGGAATTGAAAAAGCCCTAGCTTTGATTCTTCTCGAAACCACCCATCTCTCCAAACCCTAGTTTCGATTCCTCTCCAATCAAAAGATCAAATGAACCCTAAACAATAAGAAACGAAGAAATACACAAAAATTAACACGGAATCAGCGAATCTTCCTCAAAAGTATCTATACAGAAGAGAACCAGACAACAAATGGAGGAGAGAGGAGAAGGATATGGATTTGAGATTCCAAGTTCACCGTCGATTCCTAGTTCACTTTACTGATTTGAGATTGAGGGATTGAGGGATTGAGGGAGTGTGCGAGTTCACCGTCGATTCCTAGTTTAGAATGGCCATTCGATGAAGGAAGGAGTGTGTGAGTATCTGAAAGGGAGTATGCGAGTCTACGAGAGGGAAGTGTGGGCAAGCCTGTGAGGAGTAAAGCAACAAAAAAATAAAAAATAGGAAATTGCTAAATTCAGTAAAGTGTGGCAAAATGCCCGCTAAAAATTTCGCGAAAATCTGGTGTTTATTAACGATGTGCATAATGCGCCGTTGATAAGCGAATCTCGTTATAGCATTTACGACATACAAAACACATCGTAAAAAATAAGTGGAATTCCTCACTACAATTGTGATGGACCTACTCCTTTTTAACGATGTGTAGAGCATGTCGTAAATAGGCTAATCTCGGGCATCATTTACGGCGCACAAACAATGTCATAAAAACTAAGTGCAATCTTGGTTCTTTTTTTTACAACGGGTAAAGCATGTCGTAAATGGGCATTTCTCGGTATATCATTTACAGGCGCGCAATGCACATCGTAATAGATGTCATTAATGACATGCTTTCCTGGTACGTCGTGAAGTTTGTTTATATGGGGTCTTGTAAGGATGTGCTAAATAAACACGCCATAAAAAAACCCATATTAATGGCTTGCAATTATGCAAGTCATTAATTTCAAGTCGTAAATTCCCACTTTTGTTGTAATGACGTGTCGTTTGGTGTCATGGTGTAGCTATTAATCAAGCAAACCATAGTGGTACATGAACCCAAGATAAGGAGGTTTTAAAAACAAGGTATAAATTTTGCTAAATCACATTTATAGGGCACCATAATTGAATAGTGAAGTTTGGCAATGTGCACAAGTCCAAATATAGGCACAAAAATATAAATAAAAAGTACATAGTGGTTTTTTTTTGGATAGAAGTAGAAGATCTTCATTCAAAGATTATAAGGGATACAACTAAAAGTTAAATGTTCAGGAAGCTCCAAAAAACATAAAGAAACCCTTTCCTAGCCATAACAGTAAGAACATGAGCTTCCTAAACCTCCTTACAAGGGACTTAACAAAAATGACAGATTATCGTTAGAAAGAACAGAGAGCAAGTATTTAAAGTTTATAAATACAATTTTTTTTTTTTTTTGATCAGCAAAAGAAAATCAATTTTATTAATCAAAACACAAACTATTATAATCTCAAACAAGAACCACCACCCAAATACAACACCAAACTAAGCCTAGGGAAAGTATCCAAATTTAGCAAGACACTAAAAGGAAACCACCCTCGGCAGACCTCCCACCCAAAAAAAGATCAAAACAACTAGAACTAAGCAAGAAAAAACGCCAATTCACAGTCGTCCCTCAACACCCCTCCAATAGCAGCTACCCACTAGAAAGACCTTGATAACCCTTTACTGCTTTAACATTACTCCTGAATTCTTTAAGTGAATATAGAATGGACTTTGCTTTAACCCAAAACAAGTCCTATATATTGCACGCTCAGCTACTTCACACCAATGCAGATATTTCCATTAAATATATCCTCATTTCTTGCAAGCCATATAAACTAGATTAGCCCACAAAAAACTGCCATCCACAATCCACTTTTTAATTCTTCACCGGCCTTTAGCGACAAGCCACCACTACACTGATTGGGATATTACTTTTGTACACACCCATTCCAAGCCCCACCAAACACAAATAAAAACCCCAAATATTCCAACTTCCTACCTCTCAGTGGCAGATCTATAAGCCAGAAGCTGTTAATAAATTCCCAAAAATCCAAATATCCCCCTACCACTACCTACACAACCTTTTCTTTCTCTACCTATACAACCTTTTCTTTCTCCCGCAGTGGTTACTCCGTACAAATTCCTCCATTTCTTGTAACAATAGCATACCAATATCAATTTTTCAAGACCAATCATTTCACTGCCTTTCTTTCTTTCTTTTTCTCAACCCTTCCCATACCCCTCATAGGCTCACATTTCGACAGCAAAATTCTCATCTTTCCATCACCCAACCCTCCTCCTTTATTTTATTCTTTCTTCTCACACAATAACAACTCACAACTATACTATACCTTCCTCCTGCTTATCCCACTCCTCCTCCTCAAGAGCACATATCTGATTAAAAAAAGGGAAAATTAGCAATAACCCCTATTAAGGGTCTGCCTTTAGCGAAAAACCCTACTTAAGATTTAGTAATTTAATAACCCCTTTTTTTAAGTTTTTATTTGTGATAAGGTAAATCTGTGATTTTACATACCAAATATACCCTTTGTTTGACAATTCCGCATCTCATGTACAGCAAATATGGGAAAAACATATTTCCATCTTAAGATATGGAAGAGTAACCGTTTTTGGGGGGGATATGTTTTTGTGGGAGAGAGATTTCGGCTCCATTATGTTTCTCTCTCTTCAAAACAACACCGATGAAGGGAATTCAAAATTGAATTCCAAAATTTCCTCTCTTTTTAGGCGGTTGCAAGAGATTCCGTTTGGATTGAAGGTATTCATTGTTCATCTATTTCGATCGTTTTTTCCAGATTTTTGTTGAATCATTACTAGCAACAGTATCAGAGTACTGTTATTAGTAATATAACATGTTTTTTGTACTATTAACCATATCACTTCACTGTTTTTTTGAAAATAACACATATATCATGCAACAGTATCAGATTACTGTTGAATCATTACTAGCAACAGTATCAGAGTACTATTGTTAGTATTATAACATGTTTTTAGTACTAGCAACAGTACTAAAAACAATGAACTGATGCTGTTTACTGTTAAAAACAGTGAATTGATGCTGTTGACGGTTTTTTTGATGACAATATCAAATAAACAAATGAAATAGATTCCTTGCATATGCAGATTTATGGTGGTGAGATCACGTTCAGCAAAAAAGAGGGGCAACTTTTCAATGTAAAGAACCAAACGCTTAAAGAAGAAGAAGGTTGGTCTGTTTTTTCAGATCTGATAATACAGCCGAATGCCTCCCCTCCTTTTCTTCTTCTTCTACTACTTCGTCTGCTTCTTCTTCTTCTTCTTCTTCCTCAAAATCAGATTTCAATCTATGTTCTCCAATTCGTCTGAGTCTATTGGGGGGATGATCGTTTGTAAAAGAAAAACCCTAAAATGAATTATGGTGCTATGTATAATAATGGAAATTGAATTTTTGGAAAGCTTTTGATGTACCATACTTTTCTATATTTCTGCTGGAAATAATGGAACGTGTGAAACTGGGAGTCCTCTTTTTTCGCCCGGGTGTATATCGTGGCATGGTTGTAAATTAAGAGAAGTTTTAAAAATAGGGGTCTATTAGTCTTTTTACTGTCAAATGGGTTGTTTACTAAACATCAGTTTTAATGGGTTCTCTTATCTTAGAACTCTTATACATAGGGGTTTTGGCCAAAACTCCCTTAAAAAAATGAACTCTATTTTGTCCGAACCCAATTGATCTCCAATTTCCACCATTTTACCCGCTTACCCCCTAATTAACCTATTTCTATCAATAATCCCCCCATCTGAAACTGAGAGGGATGAGAGACTCACCTTAGACAATCCTTCTTTCACTTGTGGCTTCTTACTCTGTGAGCAATTTCTTTTCGTATGCGCCAAACCCTGCTTTTTTCTTTGAACTTCCAATCACCCAGAAATTCCTTCAATAATTTTTCCTTTCCAAACAAATGCTAAAATTCTGCACTCCTATCATCACCTTTATCCCAATCACATTCTTCATATTCTCGAACACGATTCAACCACACATCTTTGTTATTCCCGAATTTAAGTCCCACAAGATCAGCAACTTCAAACACCTTCGACGCTTCCTCACTAATAATTTTATTCCTATTAATAATCCCCTGATCAAAAACAGAAAGAGAGGAGATACTCACCTTTGAATTCCCATTTTCAGATCGAGACTGCCTCCCCTTTGCCTGAGCACCTTCCTTCTTCTTTATATTAACTCCCCCACCACCTAACTGGATCGACTGACCTAATAATTCCTTGAGCAATTTTCTCTTACTTTTCTTCCCTTTAAGCTTTGTAACATGCTGAAACTGGTCCGCTGCATCATCTGGATCAACTAGTTCTTCATTTACCACTGTTGTAGAAACCTCCGCAGCCCCTTCAATATCAACCGGATCCACCGTCTCAACAAAGGAATCTGGAACAACCTCAACCATACCCTTTCCACTTACCGAACTATCAGATACCCTCCTTCTAGAATGTTCAGATAGCTGGACTTGGGCAACCCCATCTTGAGACTTATCCTTATCCAACAATCCACCAACATCAAAACTAGACTGCACTACAGCCATACCCCCATCACTAACAGGCCCAAAAATATATTCTGAATCACCTCTGGCCCCATAACCATTATTTGGGCCTAACCCACTCCCTACCAGATTCAACAACTTATTACTGCCCCCTTCTACATTACCTGACTATTCCACTCCATGACCAACGAGCTGTGAATTGTAGTTTTCCATACTACCTACTTCGTTATTACCACCACCATAGTTCATCTTCCCCCTAACATTACTCTCACAGCAGCCAAGATCTAGGGACTTGTTACCCTTATCATTTTCCCCTGCCACATTAGACGCCACCTCATCATTCATGTCCAACTCATCATTCTTTGCCAAGTCATCATCTTCTTCTTCCACACTCCAAGCCCTTTGCACCACCTCCCTACTACCCAAACAACCCCACAATTCTCCTGACTTCAAACTTTCATCACCATACAACCCACAATCACCACTATCAACACTATCCACCTCCTCAACACTGGGGTTATGACAATGCTTCCTCTCATTGCCTTCAATTTTAATATCATGGAAATCAAGCATCTTTTCTTCTCGGACAGAAACTTTAAAATTCTTCCCCTTAATTAGAACTAAAATTTCCCCGTCAATATTATATTTATAATCCGTAGACAATAAGATTCTTGCACTATCAAATCTGGACTTTCTTGCAATATTACTATCCCACGAAATAACCTCTCCGAACACCTTAGCAATCTTTCTAAAATTTTTAATATTCCACATATGTAAAGGCATACCAAGAACAGACACCCACACCAACCTCGTTTTGTTTACAACTTGAGGATCCCATTCTATTATTTCAACAAACCAATTTGATAATAGCTCACTGTCATTCTCCAACCAGTGCTTCTTATCCAATTCTGATTCACAGATTAATAACATCTTTCTTCCACCTAAAGATCGTACCCTTACACTTAAAATTCCTTCACTTATTAAAGCCTCTTGGATAACTGATGCATTGGCGAAAGTAGCTGTGATACCCACCAAGCAACTCTGAAGCCAATCCTCCTCTATGTCATCCAGAATGATAGGATATTTATTCCCAACAAGCACACCCTTCACAACTTCAGCATATGTTCTGCTCCCACCTTGACCACGATCCTCTTCATTAACCAATCCAATCCCATTTACCTTCACCTGATCTCTATCAATGTGCTCTGCATCGGCACCATCCCTTTGACTATGCTCTCTTTGACGGTCCTTCTCCACTTCTCTGATCTCTTTAATCTGCTTCGCTCTCCATTCCTTTCTCAGAACCCCTTTATTCCTTTCATATGAAGCTAGCTTGACTGCCATCCTAAACCTTCCCATGAATGCTCCATTACATCTTCTCACGGCTGACATCGCCTCACTTCTTCTTGCAAACCTTACAAATGCAAATCTAGTGCCAACCCCCGCTCTGACTTTCTTTGGAATGAATACATCTGTAACTCTTCCGAACCAATTAAAAATTCTTCTTAACCACCTTGGATTCATATCAATCGGCAAGTTATCCCCAAATACTGAAACCTCATCTCTACCCCTTCCCGCAAACCTACCATAGTCACCACCCCTGCTTGAAGCCATCCCTCTTTCTTGAGGCGAGGAATAATGTTTATAAATACAAAATTACGGTTATATTATGCCATCATATCATAACACGAAGGGTGTAGTCTAATCATTAGAAAAGCAACCTTAAGGGTGGATCGAATGGTCCAAGGGTGCGGCCTCTTTCCAAGCAAAGGTCTTGGGTTCAACTCTCCCCACTCCCCCTCAAAGCCACCCCCATGGACTTTATTTTGCAATTGCCCGATGCATGTGGAACGAGAGGATTGCATTTGCTCAGGAGGATTAGTCAGGTGCAAAGCATTTGAAACCTCTTGATTTAAAAATTAAAAAAAAAAAATCATTAGAAAACTGAGAAGGCCAGTACACTTAGGCTTTTGAATGCAATGCTTTTTCATTGAAATGAATATCGTCCTCCTTGCGCTTTCATGTGGCCTAGTCAGATTGAAAAAATATTTGCAATTGCAAGCATTGAATTGATCAATATTTTAGGACCTCTTGTAGTTTCCACCGGTGTCACTTATTAATGTCTGGGTGTATTTGTCTCATGTAACTTATTATACGATTATTAATAAAATTCATTTTTCTTACCAATAACAAACAAAAGAAGAAGAAGAAGAAGAAGAAAAGAACAGTAGATTGCCAGTCATAATGCATATTGAGTTCCATATATCATGTAATTTACGGGATTGATTGAATGCTAGCTTTTTTGCGATGTAGGGTCAATCAAAATTAACTACGAGCTAAGCCCCCGAAAACCCTATTACATAAAGATTTTTAATGGTGACCCAATCTATTTTGTACAAATTCAAACACACTAACAAGATGAAAACGATGCTTAATCCATTTTTATAAGGCCACACATGAAACCATTTTTATCATTCTCCAAGAAAGTGACAAAATATGCCCAAAGGCCAATGAAATTTTGTTTTGGAACATTTTGAAAACCCATGGCTTAAAAGAGTAAAAAGGTTGTAGTCTCGCGCAGGTGAAGCGCGTGGGGTGAATACCCTGGAATTGAAGGCAACTGGGACACAGTTAGAGAGAGAAGGACTATATAGCTTTAGAGAGAGAGAGAGGGGGTTGCCCAAATGAAGAAGGAAGAGAAGAATTATTGGGTTGCCATTTTGTTGTAAGAGGAGATCCAGTAAAGCCCCCTGCTCATTCCTATATATATACAGGTTATATATATACAGACCCCCAAAAACTCCCACTTTTCCAAGTCCAAGGAATTATCACACCCACCCCCCACCCCCCATTATTCTCACCTCCATTTTTTCTCTCCTTCCTACAAGAAAACTACCACTCCAAAGAGAGAAAGATAAGGTAGAGAGAGAAACACACACACATATACATATATCTATATATATATATATAGATATATATATCCATAGCATATAGGCCAGAGTACTCGATCTGTATATTATACGATATAATATATATCTGTGTTTGCAGTATTCATCTCATTGTTTGGAGAGAGAGATAAAGAGAGAGAATGGGGAGAGGAAGAGTGGAGCTGAAGAGGATAGAGAACAAAATCAACCGTCAAGTGACCTTTTCCAAAAGAAGGAATGGTTTGCTGAAGAAAGCTTACGAGCTTTCTGTGCTGTGTGATGCCGAGGTTGCTCTCATCGTCTTCTCCAGTCGCGGCAAGCTCTACGAGTTCGGTAGCGCTGGGTATACCTGCCTCTCTCCTCTCCTTCTCTCTCTACATATTTTTGTATAATTTTATATACATATATCGTTGCTTGATCTCTTTTTCTTCCTCTCTCCCTCTCTCTCTCCGCCCTTCTCTCTCTTCCATTTTGTTACCTTAAACTCCAGTTCATCCGCAGTTGCTTTTCTCTGCATGATTTCTTTCTCTCTCTGTCTGTCTCTCTAGCATGTCTTTCTCTCTCTAGAATAATTGGGTGCTTGTCTTCTCATGATTCTGATGTTTTGGAAGGCGGGGGGCTCAGGATTGACGAGATATACCAGTGACTTCCAAATGACGGATCGACACGTTTCGTTCGTCCTTTCTCTCTCTCTCTCTCTACTTTTTATTTTCTTTTCCTTTCATCGGTATGCGACTGGACCGTACGAGACTTCTTAAAAATTTTCCCATCTGTAAGCATCTCATAACGTTTTTCTCAGGAACTCCCCGTCGGACCTCTGTGCAAG
Source organism: Liquidambar formosana (assembly GCA_039720395.1). Lineage (NCBI taxonomy): Eukaryota > Viridiplantae > Streptophyta > Magnoliopsida > Saxifragales > Altingiaceae > Liquidambar > Liquidambar formosana. The sequence continues at coordinate 17,723,379 of CM077831.1, read as the reverse complement.
ATCTAGGGTTTCCTTTTCATTCCCTCTCTCTCTCTCGATATATGTAGCTTATTTCTCTCTCTAGAAGCTCTTTCAGTGTGGTCGTGTAGTAAATCAAGCACCTTACAGTCCAAATTGGTTCAAACATGTCTTCATATATCTCTCTTATATATCTTTTGGTTTCATCACTGTTTTTGCTCCTCTCTCTCTCTCTCTCTCTCTCTCTCTCTCTCTCTCTCTCTCTATATATATATATATATATCTTATTTTTCTCTCTATATGTATATGTATCTTAATTTTCTCTCTAAAAGTGGTCGCATTGTAGCAAATTTAATCAAGCACTTTACATCTTTTAATCCTCAGATCTTTTGGTTTCATCACTGTTTCTCCTCTCTCTCTCTCTCTCTCTCGCTCTATCTCTTCTTTCCCCATATATAAAAATGCCTACCATCTGTATAGAAGTATAGAACTGATAAAATATAGCAAGAAAGTGATTTTAAGATATCCGTCTGGGAGTTTAGAAAAAAATAGGAAAATTCTGTTACTATAAAAAAAGAAAAGAAAAACTTTATATGTATATATTTAAATAAAAAGAAAAAAGAAAAAAAAGGGGGAAAACTCTGTTCAACTAAGACTACGACAATTATTTGGCTTGGTTGATTTTGAGTTTGTTTGTTTGTTTGTGTTTTTTTTTTTTTTTTTTTTTTTTTTTTTTTTTTTTTTAATTATTTTTTAAATCCAAATAATAACAACAGAAAAGAGAAGACTCAGAATTTTGTTTTTCTTTTCTTTTCCCATATTTTCCAAGCAACAAAACGGGGGACAAGTAGAAAAAAAGAATAAATTAGGGCAAGACTCACTTTTTAGTTTTATATTTTTTGTCGGGCAAATTAGGGTAAGATAACACTGAGTTTCCAAGAAGGGGTGATGAAAGGTGGGTGGGTGTTATGTCTTTGAGGCATTGATACGGCTGTAAGCCTAAAATTGCAATTTGTCAGGGGAGTGAAGCTCAGGGGAAGTTAGCAATGAGTTGTGCTATTTTTCTGTGAAAGATGTGGGTTTTGCGCCACCTGATCTATTAGTCCAGGTTTTTTGGGTCTTTGTGTTTCATCATGATAAATATATATCTATGTAATCTATATATCCAGGATTTCCGCTGATATACTTGCTTCTTTTGTGTTACAAACTATTGTATAGCAGCACCAGCTAGCAAAGTTTTTTTTCTTTTTCTTTTCCTTGGTAAAAAAATCTTTGCCTTGGTGAAAGAGGAGTTACACATTGGAAACACTTCTCTGTTTCTCTCTCTCTCTTAAAATCAAACTTATATGATTTGCTTTTGTTTTCTATAAAGGGAAAAACAAAGAAAATTAAAATGATTTTATCATTTAGTACTTATGAGCAAGAAGCAAAAAAGTTGGACCTCCAGGACTGAGCCCAGATTGCTCAAGACCCTCACTTTCACTTTACAGTAGTAGCAAAATATGCCAACTTGTTATATATATATATATATATATATATATATATATATATATATATATATATATATATATGTCTGTGTGTGTGTGTGTGTATTTATATTAGGGTTTGCTTCAGTATCTTATCATCATGGAGAATAAACTACACTGCTTTAATTTGTTACCAAAAAGAGATTTTCCTTTTTGTTTATTTTAGTTTTTGTTAAAATGCTTGGGGTATATTACTGTCAGCAGTTGATTGATTTCTATTTTCATTTCTGTAAGAGATCTAGGGGTAAATATGAAAAAAAAAAAAAAAGTGTATATATATATATATATATAGAGAGAGAGAGAGAGAGAGAGAGGGAAGCAGGATTCCCTAAGCTTTAGTGTGGTTGCATGAGGATGGACAGAAGATTCAGTGTCTTCTCATCATGGTCAAATGCTTGTTTTGTTTTCTGTGGCTAGCTTTTGCAGATTTTATCTGACTTCAATTTAATCTGGGAAAAGTTTGGGGGGTATTCCTTTTTTAGGTAAAAATCTGGTGTTATAGAGGGATGCTTCCTTTGATCCCTATTGTAATGGCTTTCATTTTTTAATAGAAGTTTTCTTTGCTGATAAAGAAAATAAGCGTTCACGATTCTTTTGGTTGGGGATGAGCATGTAGGTTGTAGTAAATATTGGACCTAGTTGAGTATAGAACTTCCTTTCATTTTCGTAATTACAGAACTATATGTGTCATGTGAGGTTATTAAATCACTTTATAAGTAGAAGTGATATGCAACAAAACAATTGATTGGGAATAGGGCTACTTAAAGAAAATAGATTGAATTAGCATTCAAATTAATCACATTCCTTCAAAAACTGAAACACCTAATAAGCTCTTCCTTCAAAACTGAAATACCTAATAAGCTCATAAGAGTGAGTCCTTAGTTCATATAAATCAATGTAGAAGTTGTTTGTGGGAGATTTTGACTGGGAGTCAAAAAGGCCCACGTGGGTCGTGTTCAAGGAGGTCGGCCACGTGCTATGGTGGGACAGATGGAGAGATCTTGGTGCAGGAGAGAGAGAAGCGATCTGGGGTAGCGTGGGAATGGGAGATAGGTAGGGGGAGAGTCGAACCTGAAGAGGGGAGACTCCTATTTGGAGAGAAACTTAAGTCCAAATGAAGCCTTTTTGGAGGAAATCCTAAAATAAAGGAGTCAAATCCGAAGTACTAGGATTGTAGGTGAGGGAATTGAATGACCTTTAATGAGGTCAAATGAAGCCTTTTATAGCTAGAGAATCAGGGACAGTCTTAGGTGTAGGGTGGTAGGTAAGTAGACCTAGGGTAGGGGGAGTGCCAGACCTAGGCCTTGGTGGGTAGGTCGGCCACCGTACCCTGCAAAGCGCAGACTCCCATACCTATGACTCCCTTTTTTCACCTGTACGAGGTAAGAACCTGTGTTGTCAACTGTCCTGTCAACCTTTTCGTGGTGATTGAGGTGATTGACTTGTCATGTCATTCCCAACTGTTCCCTAGATCGACTAAGATGGTGTGACTCCCAATGCCATGAGAGCGACCTTCCCAAAGAACCTTCTCTCCATCCACCAAACCAAGATCCTCCAAATATCCCAGTGCATGAGGAAAGTAAGGTCGAACGACCTTGCTTGAAAGCCAAGTTCTTGATAGAGCCCCCCAGGTTCTACGCCAACCCGAGCTAGCGTGGTGCTAGGGCAATATACCCCAAGGGCACTTCGAGGGGGATCAAGTAGATCGCCGACCTCAACTCCTGTCACGCGATGTGATAGGCATCTGACTTTGAGGGAGGCACCAGGGCCTACCACAAGAAGATCCAGGCAACCTCGATGTTGAAGGCATCCCCCCGGAGAGGGGCATCTTAGAGAAGGGTAGACGACCTTCTCTAAGGGTAGGTGGGTCAGCGAGACTATCTAGGTAAGGTCAATCTTGAGATGTTTTTTTTTTTTATCAGCAAAGAAGAAATTATATATTAATGAAAATTACTTCTTAGCAAGACGCTAAGAAGAGCAAGATACAAGATAAGTTACCACACACCGAACTCAAACCACTAACAATACAAATACATACCACTCCCACACCTGCCCGCCCAACCACCAAAAAACCCAACAAATTTGACAGCTATACCACAAGGACAGATAACACCAGACTCCTAAAAACAAAGCTCCCCAAACAGCATAGTATCCGAGATATCAACAACACACAAATTAGCACACAAATCAAAACCATGCAATGAGTGGAATAGATCTGGAAATACCCGACTTAGCAAGTCGATCTTGAGATGTTACCTGGACATTTGGTGGTGAAGTGGGTCAAAGTCAATAGTCAACTTGTTTACGTGGTTATCCATGATTGGTCCATCGTGGCAATGGATTCTTATGCACGAACAGAAGTCATGGTGGAAAGTTTAAAAAAATGAGGTAAAGAGTCTTGAACATAGTGCGAAGTCGTTCTAAAAATGTAAAGTTGTTTTAGGTATGCAAAGCTGTTTTTAAGTCGGTGTACATCTGGAATTTGATTATAAGTCCTATTGATCAATGAATGAAATCTATATAAGGAATTCTGTCTGCATATTGTAAGGAAACAATTTGAAGTGTAAGTTCATATATGTTTACTCCTGTGTTATTATATTTTGGAAGTCTATTTTGTTGCTTATAAGAAACTACACAACTCAATAGCCATACAGTTTCCAAAATGATGCAAATTATAACATTCACGCTTTCATTGATGCAAAAACTTTCTTACACGCTTGAGCTTCACAAAAGGTTATAACAATAATGTGAAACTATTTCACAAATTGCCAGATTTAGATGTAGTGGGCTTATGGTTCTGATCAATGACCCAAATATGTCTAACATCAGGGTCAATTTGAGCTCTAAGAATAGGCTATTCCTTGTATTTGAGAGGTCATGGAATGATTTTGTAAACATTTGAGCATTCCTTTCCAAGTGAATTAGCGGGTAGTCAAACTACAAAAGAATGTATTCGAGGTAATAAGAATAACATTACTCATGAGGCAGTTCTAGCCTGAAAATTTACGTTTTCACTCAGATGTAATTTTTTTGATGAAGCACTTGTATGTAATTTTATGGACCAAGATGTATGAGTTTAATTACGCAAGGACTTGTCCGCATGTGTGTTTGCTTCTATTCCTATTGTTCTCATATAATCTTCCCAATTAATTATGTGATTTTATAGGGGTTTTCATTTCATAAGTGAATAGATGGCTAGGTCCATGTAACAATCTAGACATTTCAATACATAAAATATATCTGAAAAAGGAAAAGAAAAAAAAAAGGACTGAGGACCTCTAATATGGGGGATAACAACTGAGAACTCTGAATTTTGTGATTTTCTTCATCTTAAAAATGAAGTTAATCTTTTTACTCATAAATCGATTTCTAATATATATATCCATTCAAATTAAAGAAAAAGATACATAATATTAGCATTGTTGATTCTTGTGAAAATAGGTTATGTCCATTCTCACGTGATTAGATCTATTTAAATAATCCAGATAAATACATGGACTCGCAATTTGATGTGTGAAGGGTGAAGCCCTAGCGGGCAGCACCCCCTAATAGATATTATGTTCTATACTTATATATGAAACAAAGATTTGTATAGTACAACAGGTCATGAAAGTTTTACTTTTGCCCCAATAATAATTGCGTGCATAGTTTTCTTGGCCACATTTCTTACTAGCTTTTTTGTTCTATGTTTTTTTTTTTTTTTTTTTTTTTTTTTTTTTTTTTTTTGTTACATTGGAGAGGAATCAACCTCTAAACCTATAACTACCCAAAGCCCCACCCACCCTTGATACTAGCACTAGGCCACAACGGACAATGGTGGTTTTCTATGTTTTCCTCTTCTTTTGATATTTCCTTAATCCTTGTTGCACATTGTTATATATTAGGATAGGCTCAAACAGAGACAAGCACATTGATCTTTCTGTGATTTTGAAAACTATTTACACCCACATACATGCCAACACCGGTTGTTATTTATCAATGTTTTCTCTTCGCAGTGTGACCAAAACCCTGGAGCGTTACCAACGTTGCTGCATTACTCCACATGAGAACAGTGTTGAATGTGAAACTCAGGTTTGTGTTGGCTAAATTTCTCTCCTTAAAATTCTAATAATCAATTATTTAAATGATGAACAGATTTGCAAATATTGGTCATCATCTTTGTCAACCTCAGAAATGAATTGAAACTTTGTTCTTTCTTCCTGGTTATCTTCCTATTCGTCTCCTTTTCAAGTGATGAAAAAAAAAAAAAAAAAAAACTCTGTAATTCAAACTGTGGACTGTGGATCCTTAATAATCCTAGGAATTGAGGAACTTAGACAATTAGGGTTCAAATAATTATATCTTTAACAATGGCAGGACATTTTATAATAACAGTCTAACTTACTTCTAAATTGTTGAAGTTTGAGTAGTGAACAATAGTGTCTTGGGTTGAGTCAAGCTCATAGAAGTTTTTTCCTGTATTATTTATTTATTTTTTAATTTATTTTTTAATTTATGGTTTTTACTTACATTCTGAAACTTTATTTCCACTACTTATTCTTTTGTTCTATATTAATATTTATCTCGCCTACCTTAAAAAACTTTTGGTTATGTTTGGTTCCATTCTTCAATAGCAATTCATAGACATATGTTTCAAAAAATCAGAAATTTTTTTGGAACATAATGTTATCATTGGTTTCAATCTTTTAATAGAAAATAAGAAACAGAAATTGAGAACATCATCTTGATGTCTTGAAAATGGACTATCTTCAAGAAAACAATTTTCCAAATCATATTCATAAACATATATTCTACAATAATTATTTTATTTATTTTTTGCATCTGTAACTCCAAGAAGGATAAACCAAAATTTTAAAGCAGAAACCAAACCAAACAAAGTCCTTTATTTCTACAGCATGGGCCATGGAGAACACAAATTAACAATTGGAGAGACTCATATTAGGACAATACTGGGCTTCACATCGGTCAAGAGGAAGCTCTCCCTGACCTCAGATCCACTCATTTTCTGCAATGTGTCCAAGTTAATAAAATTTTTAAAAAATAAGAAATGATCGTGTACATGTGTCCACATTTTCACATAGTGCTCTCCCAAATTTTTAGTTGGCCTAATTACAATGCATATATGCATCATTCTAGTATTTGAATTAGGGCTTGATTTTTCTCATTCTGTGATGCGAGCTAGATAACAATACTTCTTTCTGTTTAGCTCAGTTCTTAATTTAGTTTTAAGTGGTTTTTGGTTATCAATGCAGAGCTGGTACCAAGAGGTTACAAAGTTAAAGGCAAAATATGAATCTCTTCAACGCACTCAAAGGTAACACCATTCTTGATTTAAATAATTTTGTCTCCATGACTACATGCGACCATAAATTAGTCATGCATTTTCTTCTGTTGCTGCTCTTGCAAATATTTTCTAGAGCTGTTACTAACAAAAAATTTAGGCCACAGTGTATTGGGATCAAGTATACCAAAATTGTCTATGGTAAAAATTTATGGATTGATCACACAAACACATCCACATTGAGTCCGGATAACGAACTAATCCATTGCCAGGCTAAGCAAGACTTCGAGCACCACCATACTAAACATAATTGTAATGTAATGCTTTTAGGCACTTGCTCGGAGAAGATCTTGGTCCACTTAACCTGAGAGAGTTGCAAAGTCTTGAGAAACAGCTTGAAGGAGCTCTGGCACAAGCAAGGCAAAGGAAGGTACCAGCATGGATTTATGAAATTTTATAATACTGCACTGATATATTTAAAGCATTCATCCACAGATAGCACTATGGTTTGTGGTTGGACAAAAACTTACATGTTCAATCGAATATGTATTTCTAAAACTAATTCTATGTGGACATGCAAACCACAAAATCAATTAAGGAAAGGGAAAAGCTTGGCTTCTGACCTCTCTTGCTTCTTGATAGGGATGCATCTCAGGGGGTTGGGGATCTGCCCATGCTCAACCTTAGAGGGTAAACCCCCTGCCCATGCCCAACATTCCCTTCATTCCTTCGTATCTTGAGACTCTTCTATCTGTAAAGCTTGTTTCTAACTAACAGAAAGTCTCCACCACAACTTAATCCAAAGTAATTGAATAATCCATACTAATTGTTTTGAATAATTCGTACTTATTGTTTCTGGGCCGGGTGCTTTAGGTGTAGGGAAGCGGGGGTGGGAGTGGCTGTCTGTTTTCAGGTTGTTGTTCATTTTTGGAGTTTGGGGCGTGTTTTGGTTTCTGGAGATTGTTTTTAGGGAAGCTTGACTGTTTTTCCAGTGAGGAGGTGGTGGTGTTGGTGGAGTTTGGTGTTCTGGCCTTTGTTCTTAATTAATTTCTTTGCCTATAAAAAAAAAAAAAAAAAAAACCTCCCTCATACACACTTTTTACCTCACTTTATTACACTCATAACTGCATTTGTTTAATGCATAGCTTACTCTTTCCAAGAAACAACCCCAACCACTTGTTTTGATTCTTAGACTTCCAAAGTGTGCTTTAACTTTTGACATTACCATGACTTACTATTCTATATTGCCCCTTCATTCAAAAAAAAAAAAAAAAAAAAAAAATCTTTAACTTTGAATAAAACCTGCCTACAGATTAGCCATTGTTTCTAATTTGACATTAGTTTGTAGTTAATGTGCCTGAATGTGCACCAGGATCTCCACCAACTGTTTTTACGAATACATAACTAATGATGATCTACAGTAGCCACCCATTGGGGAAATTAAGTTTGAAGTCCTCCTGTATTGGTGGCAATAAGAAGATTAATTATATAAAACTATTAATGTATTATTTCTTAATTCATTTAGTGAGAAAAACAGTGGAAATGATAGAAACATTGGATTTTAAACACTTCTTGCATGTGTTTGGATTTTAATGTGATAAAAAAATTACAACTTTTGTCATAGAGCATCCATCCACATTCCACACAGATTGGCATACATGTACGTTAATTAAAATTCTGGATTCCGATCTTCCTTCTTTTCCTACATTTTCTTGGAAACCATGTGAGTTTTTGGTATGTCAATTATTCATGCATAAAATAATGCAAATCTGAAATGTATGATACTTGTCTTTCGTTTATTAATACAGATACAAATAATGACGGAACAAATGGAAGAACTTCGGAGAAAGGTAAGCAAATTCAAGTAGTTTAATATGATATGGTTGCCACAGTTGCATAATTATGTGAAATGTTTTTTCTTTGTAATACTAAAAATTGACATGTGATAGATTCGAACTCATGTCATCCACCATAATAGTGGCCACAATTTACCACTAGGCTAAGATAACAATGGTATATTTATCTGATTGCTGTTGAGTCCATTTCTAGGAGCTTGGAGACTAAGAAAGTAAGAATGTACTGTTTTTGAAGTTATATTTGACAAGGTTGTGCATTCTCGAAAATTAGGACAGAATTTTAAGATTATCCACTATTATAGTCAGCAAAACGTACCTCCCTTAATCCTGCTACCATATGTAGGTGGCAAATACCATTTTCATCATATTCTTTTTCTTTCCACATAAACCTCAACTATCCAATTATTTCTCTATCCATAAAGTCCTCTAGTAGTTCCAGTTCATAATGTAAATTCAATTGAAGTAATTAATTTTTAATCCAATGGCTGTTTGTTTGTGAAATATGTTTTTACTTGCGTGTTTTCTGCGTCCAGCCTGCACGCTACTGAAAACATAACAAGAGGGAACCCATGCCCAAAATGAGCCCGTGGTATAAGAGGCAAGACAAGGTTAATACTATCATCATATCATAACCTGTACTATAACATTGGCAAAAATTTATATCATTAGTTGAGACGACATCCACTTGGTAAAGTGTACTGTTTCATCCAAACCTAACCACCCCCCCCCCCCCCCCAAAAAAAAAAAAAAAAAACAAAACAAAAACACAAAAACAAAAAAGAAAAATGAAAACAGAGTTTCATCAAATTTACATTGAAATTCTTATATTTGAAGAGTATATCTGAACCAAAAATAAAACAGTCAAATGGGTATATTGCAAATTGCTTACTTTACAAATCTTGTGGATTTTTCAATCACAACATCATGAACATTCCAATATAAAGTCAATTTTTTGTTTATGATGTGTCCGCCTGAGAGTAGATGATTATATATTCTTCATCAATGCGACATATATCCTATTCGAGCCTTGGATAGTATTCCTGATTGGAATATTTCAAAATATTGTTATCTCCTACAGCTCCATTTGTTGTGCCTAAAATTCATTTCCTCATAGTAAATTCATCCTACTGATGTCATGTTTGGTTGATATCCTATTTATATCTTCATTTATTTTGGAGCTTATAGGAGCGTCAGCTAGGAGAACTAAACAAGCAGCTCAAGATTAAGGTTTGCTTGATTTGCCATAAGTACTCGTGACACGATTCACATCTTTGCTGCCTCTTTAGTAACAATAGAATCATGCAACCTTTTTGCATTCTTTTATTTTAATTTTTTAAGCTTCAGCTGGAGGCAGAAGGACAAAGTCTTAAAGCCATTCAAGGCTTATGGAACTCAAGTGCTGCAGCCGGAAACAGCAGCTATACTGTGCATCCTTCTCAATCCAATGCCATGGACTGTGAACCTGAACCCATCTTACAAATAGGGTTCTCTCTCTCTCTCTCTCTCAATCAAGTTTAAATTTGAAGTTCATTGACAAATGTTTATTTAGGTTATTTTTCAGTGAAGTTGTTTCCAAACAAACTCCAGAAGGAAAACTTTCTAACACAGTAATGACTGTTAAAACAGGTACCCTCACTATGTTCCGGCAGAAGGATCGTCGGATCCACAGAATATGGCTGGGGAGAGTAACTTCATCCAGGGATGGGTTCTTTGATCTATCTGTTTAGATAAAGACATGATTATGATTTTATATAGTTGTCTAAATCGTTTATGTAATGATATTAGCAATGTTGGTGACATACTTATGAAAGGAAATGCTTATATATATACCTTATAAGCATCCCTTCAACGGGGATAGAGTATACTAACATTGTTAGCATATTTCTTGCAATGTAATTGTTTGAATGTTTGGATTAAGTATATAACCATAAAATGTCGGAGCCACTGCCACATCTTTGCCCCAAGTAAATGATTAATTTGTGCCAAATTAGAAAAATTCACGTGGGGCATGATTTTTTCTTTAACTAGGTGAAGAATTCATCCAAATATTTTTTAATTATTTATTTTTTAATACAAGTTTGAGTGAAAAGTTCAACACCAAAAAACGAGAATATATGTTTAACTTTCTCCCTTAAGTATATCACTGTTATTCACCAATTTTATCTTGTTTTATTAGAATCTTTAAAATATTATTAACAATGCATTATTTTATTATTATTATTGTTATATTTGTTTTGTGAACATTTACGTGCTTATAGAAGGAATAAAGAATAAAGAATCTAATTCTAGGTATTAGGTAGCATATTTTTTAAACAAAAATGTATTACTCCATAGTTTAAATTTAGCTTGTGAGACTAATGAAAGGCTTAATTAACTAATCTAAATTCCTCATGCACTTGAAAGAGATATCAGGGTAGTGTGAAGTATGGTAAAAGAGTAGACTAAATCCAAACAGAACTTAGATCTTGACTTCTTAATTTAAGATAAAAATCAAGAGATGACTTTTGATTGCAATGTTGCGGGTGATTGTGGCAAGGATCAAAGTGCTAGTGTTATAACAAAAATAAATAAATAAATAAATAAAGGTAAGAGAATAGAAAATCAAATAAGTTGAAGATTGCCAAGTGGCACATCTCTCAAGAATGCATTATAACATGGATCATTTGGCCTTAATTAAATAAAGTAAGAAAATCAAAGGAAAAATAAATAAAAAATGTAAGAGAATAGCAAATTAAATAAGTTGATTACTAAGCTGATTTTCAATCTTTGTATACAGGAACCAGTCAATTCACAAAGTATTCTAAGACTATACTGTTAGCCCAAGGGTTTTTAAACCAAAGGCATCCATGTAATTTTGATAATAACAAAGAATTGATGTCGTTTTCGATCCTAATGGTTTAAATGTCAAGCAATGATCAAAGTCAGGTACTCTAATCCATTTCAATTAAAGCATAGGCACAAGGATCATTTGACACAAGCAAACCAATCTCAATAAAGCTCAAGCATGAACAAAAGTCAAAATGCATGATTACATACTCAAAGTTTCAATTATACAAGGACAAACTACCATAAGAGCATATATAGATAGCAAAGCCAATAAACTTAGAAGCACTTAAAACTAAGCAAGTACTTGCATTGAAGATCTTTATGAATTATAAGTGAGGTTTTAGGTATATATTGTAAATGATTGATCATATTATTGCTCAAGTGACCTAAATAGACATGAGCTAAATGACTTTATCATATACAAGTGGCTAAAGTTACCCATTGACCTAAACAATGATTTTTCAAGAAAAATGGCTAAAATTGCATGAACCATCAAGTTTAGTTGACCAAAAAATGCTTGTAGTTGACTAAAGCTAGCTAGTTGAGACCTAAGCTTTTCAGTTTTGTAAAGTTTAGTCGACTACAATATACATTGGTGTAATTGACTAAAAGTCTCTTCATCTCAGCTTTGACATCTTTGATAAGTTTAGTCGAGTACACCTAAGGCATAGTTGACTAAACCTTACATGAAAACTACCCTAATAAAACTAATAAAATAAAGATATACATCTCACAGCATGACAAGCCATCAGGCTACAACCCCTTGGCTTTTGATTTCGGATCAACTTGATTTTTAGGCTTGTCCTTCTAGCCATCAGGCTACGACCCCTTGGGAGTTATGAAAATACTTGCATGATATACTGTCATTACTTTAAAAAAAAGGATAATCAAATCATGATCAGTGACCACAAAAATAAGATTAAAAGTATGGTAAAAATCCACTCTTTATTATTTTAGTGGTCATGATTTGGTTGTCAATGGAATTTTTTATTGGTTGGGTTATAGGAAAATAATTATAGTTAATTGTCATTCTTAGTTAAGTTAGTAATCATTTACTGGGAAGTTAGTACTCCCTCTGTTCCTACATTGTTGGCCTCCTTTCCTTTTTGGATGTTCCAAAGTTATTGTCACATTCCAAAAATCAATGATTCTTTTTATTTCATTTCTTGAAGTACCCTTAAAAGGACATTTTCTCTTTTTATAATGTTTTATACACTTGAGAACAAAATTGGAATGTCAAAACATATATATTGATGTGAAAGCAATTAATATGGTCTCCTAAAAAATTGGGTTGTTCAAAGGGGATAGTCAATTAGGAACAGAGGGAGTAGTAATTTGCATTAAACTATAATTATTTTCCTGTAGCCTGATCAATCTAAATTTCCTCTATATAGGATATACTCCCTCACTTCCACAAAAATAGGTCATGTTTGACAAAACACATAGTTAAAGAAAAACCATCATTTCATTGACTTGTCGTTTATTAAATTCTAATTTTCCAAAAATATCATCTTCTACTTTTTATTGGGTTTTTGTGTTAAAGGTTATTATTAAAATAACAAGGAGTAGTATAAGAAGTTCAAAAAAATTATGATTTGATTTTTCAAAATAGACAAACATTTTGAGATAAAAAAAATTTTAAAAATGACTTATCTTTGTGAGATGGAAGAGAAAGGATGATATCAATTGTAACACAAATCTTGCCACATCAAATGAGCCCACTGTCCTAATCTTGCCATGTGTGGACCCCACATGATGTGACAAGACAAGGTGGCACTAGTCATCATTCATTGAAGAAAGAAAAGAGAACGGCAAGCTGGGTGGGTCATGGTCATGGACTTGGATTCGGTGCTAAGCTTGGAAAACTCAACACGGTGCCGAACTCATCTCAACCGTCCATCTCGGGTTTGGACGGTTGAGATTGAAAGATGAAAAGGTTACTTTTATAAGGGCATTTTGGTAACTTTATCATCTTTCAATCTCAACCGTCCAAACCCGAGATGGATGGCTGAGATGAGCTTGGCATTGTGCCGAGTTTTCCAAACTCAGCACTGAATCCTCTCCCCATAGTCATGGGTGTACGAGAAAACAAAGAATAAGTCACAACAAAAAGATGGAAAAGTGTTATAAATAACTAAATACTAGAATGGACCCGTGCGATGCACGGGAACCAAACAGTAATTTCATCTAAAGTACTTAAATAAGTATTACAAATGCTATTATTCTTTCTCGGTCTAGTTAAATAGGATTATTAGGAAAAAGAGATTTAACAATCAATATGAAATAAAAAAATGGTTAAACTTAAGTGGTTAAGTTTTCAAGTTTACCAAACAACCTTTCAGTGTTAATCCTAGAGTCAAGACTATTCTTTCAACAACTCATATTAGATACTTATCCAAAAAAAAAAAAACTTGTATTAGAGGAATGAGAAAGAAAGTTGTATAGGAGAAGAGAAGAAAAAAAATAAACAAAATAAAAAAATAAACAAAAAAAAGGGATAAGTGAAAAGAAGTAGGAGAGGAAGGCTGTACCAAAATAATAATAATAATAATAATTGAATGAATGGATAGGAGAAAGAAAGATATATGCTGCTAACGCCTCCTTTTTTTTTTATTTTCTCTTTTTCTTTTCCCTCTTTTGTTTTTTCCTCTCCACCGTCATGCTCTTTCTTCCTCCTCTTTTTTTCTTTCTTGTCTCTCTCTCTCTCACTCTCTCTCTCTCTTCTTTTATCTCCCCCCCTCTTTTTCCTCCTCTTTTGTTTTTTTCTCTCCACCGTCACTCTTTCTTCCTTCTCTTTTTTTCTTTCTCCACAGTCACATTCTCTCTGTCACTCTTTCTCTTCCTTTATCTCCCCCCTCCTCTTCCATCTTCCTCCATTTCGCTCTCTCCACTTCCTCGCCATTTCACAGATGAGAGAGAAAGTGAGTCACAGAACGAATGGCAGAAAACCCACACCATTTCATCACCAACGAAGCGATCACTGACGGCGGTGGGTAAGAGGAGTTTAGATCTTCATGTCCGGCGAGAATCACCACCATCGACTACTGCTGCAACTTGGACTACCTTCTCCTAATGTCGGGAAGGTTGATCTTGCCGAATCTGAGGCTTATCTCGCCGGATTTGGTTTTATGTTTGAAATTTGATGGGGCAAAAAAAAAAAAAAGGAAGAAGAGGGAAAGAGAAAATGGAGTGCGTACGAAGAAGGAAAAAAATTGAAGGGGAAAAAAAAGGAAGAAGAGGGAAAGAGAGAAGGGAGTGCGTACGAAGAAGTTAAAAAAAAAATAAAAAATAAAAAAAATAAAAAAGAAGAAGAAAAGAAAAGAAAGTTGCTGATATCATAGTATGGGCCCAAAAATGAGGAGAATGCAAGAATTTGGAGGGAAGGCTTATTACAAAGCCATGTCAGCATTAACTGATGTAAGCGTATATAACTCTTAATTATAATATGTAATAGATTGCAAATAAGTGTGGATGACCACCACTTAATGATGGATGAATCCACCACTATTTGGTAAATTGAGTCACCATTTGTAAATGGATGCACCACTTGGTAAAAGGTTTGCATCTTAATTTTGAGCTCACACATTATTTTAAGTTCTTAGCATTTTATTTGTTGCCTGAAGATCTCAATTCTTATGTCCATTTGGGCTGTCAGCATGGTTTGATGTGCTTCAAAAGATCACCATAATTTACCAATATAGGTGATATTATAGGGGACCAAGCAGATAGCTCATCAGTTTCCTTCCTTCTCTTTCTCATTGTGTACTTCATTTCTCATAAATGTCGGTCTTTGTTTTTGCCTTTTTAATTTTTCCAGGAATTCAAGGGTAGGGTTGCTGGTGTTAAAGTTGATGCTGTTGACGCTATTGGCGCTGGTGATGCTTTTGTAGGTGGATTACTGAACAGTTTGGCTTCAGACCTAAATCCGTATAAGGTGTAAATTCTCCTTTACTTTTAAATAGTATTCTTTGCCCTTTTTTGGTGCACATTAGTCATTCCCGGCATCTCTGTTTTGTCACCCTGCTTTCATGCTCTATTTTTCACAATCTCATTTGTCAAAGGACATGAACTCGCAAGAAGGGCCCTTCTTTCAGCTCTCTCTCTCTCTCTCTCTCTCTCTCCATTTTTTATAAAACCAAAATGGTGGGAGAGGAGGTGGAGAAATTAATCCGTTCTGTTGATTCTAGGCAGATAGTGTTGGTTTTGTCCATAGGCGCTTTTTTTTTTAATATTATTATTACCAATCCTCTCTCTGTCTGGCAACCTTGTAGTCTTTACGGGAAGTTCATAACTGAAGCCAACAAGCTATCATATTAAAAATGTCAGATGTGTGAAACTATAGTGCTTGGGCGTGAACTTCAAACTTAACAGTTCTATTTCAGCCTCCAACTTCTCTGGGAAGGTGGCACCTGCTTCTTCTAAGACTTTCTTTGCATCGATATCCCTTGAATATATTAATCTTTATCTTGGTAAAAGCTTCTCTGAAAGTAGAATTTAACATAGGGTTAGAAAATAATTGTTTGACATTTCGGAAATGCATGATTGGAAAATGCGATTAGGACTGAATATTCTCATCCGAAATCCGGGTTTGCACATTGCATACTGTTACAATGCTTGCAGAATGCCCAACTTGACCCGTTCTAAATTTATTTTTTTTTCATCCATTTTGGATTTATCTGGGAAAGCCGAGTTAAGACATAATACTCATGCCATGGTCCAGGTCAGGGCCTGGAGATTGCAATTAGCATAATGGTATCTCTTTCTATGGCCAAAACCTGATGTTCTACCACTGCAATTTTCTGACAACAATTTATTACAAATGTTCTATTAGAAGTCATCTTTCCTTGAAGTTCCTACAATAAAATTCTTATGACTTGTACAGTTGCACCAGATGGCTTAAATGCATGTCTTTTGTGTGGTATTAAGCTCATTCAACTGACTATTATAAACTAGAAATTATCTGGGAAAAAATGACCTTGGGAAGTGAAAACTTCTACAAGTTTCAGTTTGTTTAAAAATAAAAAATAAAAAAATGGACTTCTATTATTTATTTATTTGTTTGTTTGTTTTTCTGCTGCTCTTTCCCATGGAAATTAAATGTGAAAAGTTTAATAAGCTTCAGTATGCTAAAGAAGCTTTGTTTTTTTGTTTTTTGTTTTTTTGGTTGGTTGCTGCAGGATGAAAAGGGACTGAAGGAAGCTCTCCTGTTTGCAAATTCCTGTGGCGCTATCACAGTGACAGAGAGAGGAGCTATCCCTGCGCTGCCCACAAAAGAAGCAGTCCTCCAAATCTTGCCCAAAGTCGCTGCTTGAGAAGAAATATCTTCTTGATTACATTTTTGCTCGTATCAGACTAGCTACTATTAATTGCACTCTCATACTGAGCCAACAAAGTTAATCTTTGATTACTTTTCGCGTATGCACTCTTGCAAGAGAGAGATTCTGATCAGTTCTTTTGGCAGATGACACTGGTTTGAGCCCTGGTAGGCTGAATATAAATGGATTAAAGATTTTAAGTGCTTTCATTCTCCAATATCATTCGTTCCGGAAGTGAATGGAAAATTGGTGATCTTATGCTCAACTCCTGTGAAATTAATCATCACTATAACCAAAGCAGTCTCGGATTTTGTAGGCACTTCACCGTGTTCAGAAGGGTGTATCATTAGAATAAAACGATTTCTAAAATTTCTTTGCGGCAACTCAACTAAAATGTAAATCATACAACAAAAATTTCACCCAAAGTCTCTCGTAGGAGAGGATCTTTTGCTTAGGTACTTGGGTTTGTTTGGGTAATTTAACGGCCGGAAAAAATAAGCACACTTATGAGGTGAGGACTGAGCAAAAGCAGTAATAATTTTCTTATAATTAGATTACCTCATCCATGCAATTGTTCTGATCTTTGCAATGTACCACAAGTATTTCAATGCCTTGTTTTGATGAGTTGAACAAGCCCTTCAATTAAAATTCAAATATTCCATACATCCCCTCAAGGGTAGGAATGAATTGAGCACGTTAAACTTCCATGGACTACATATCAATGTAAGTATCTAGTTGGGTGATCACCACGGAAAGATATATGACCATCTGCAAACTGGATTTGAATTTGGCAACTTGCTCGTTAGTATCCATATTTAGCAGACCCACAGAACACCTTTATCCGGAAATGTCTGGACATCAGTCACCAACAAAGGTGCCATTAAGTGTCTTTCCCCGTTTTTCTAGAGCTTACATGAACCTCTATTTTCTGGGTTGATTGTCCATACTTTTAATTGACTCCCCAGTGTAATAATACCAGGTAATTGCAGGCATGGAAGCAAACACCATAGGCAGCAACCACCAGCCCTTGTGGCCTAGTGGTACTAGGGTGGGTGGGTGTTTGGGTACATGATTGTAGGTCTAGGGGTTGATTACCCTAAAAAAAAGTAAATAAATAAACATAGATAAATAGATCCCATAGGCAGCACATGCCTACAGCATATAATATTGATAAATTTGTACTGGTAGACATCCATTGTGTGCTATCAGGAACAAGGGAAGCATTGAAGAAGTATCATATGAAAGATGTAATAGGTGCATCAGGCTATGATATTCCAATAGAGCATATGTTTAATGTAATTCCATTAAGTGGTTTCAACAAACAAATTGCTCTCTTACTATACCATTACTTCAATTCTTGCTTGCGCAAATGGGAATTACTTGTAAGTACTGGTGCATATGTTTGTTATAGGAATTGAAAACAGCTGCTCTGATAAATTGCGGATTCACAAGGCATGGCCTGGATTATTACGAATTGGTTTCACAATGGAATGCGCTTGACTCTCCTTTCTGGCAGTCCAATGAACAACTCAGTCTCCACTTCTGAAATTTCACTATTTTCTGTGCAGGGTAAAGTTTGTCTCTGCTCATTTGATCCTTGCCGTGGTTGTATCCCACACTGAAAGAAATCAAAAGAAATGAATGTATTAACAATAACACACACACACATACATACATACATACATATATATATATATATATACAATCCTGATCAGGTCAGCATGTTTTGATATAAGTTATACCAGCTCGTGGTGACCTCATCATCCTCCTATATATATATATGGGTAAGATCCCAGAAGGCCAGGGCAACTCACAGGATTACATGTAAATACATATATCCATACGTGTATCTGTGTTAATTGCTCAAAGAAGTTGTTCTTTGGTATATACATAGATGTGTGTGCTTTGTGTGTCAATTGCATTGGCAACTGTGGCAGGTAACGTACACTGTCCTTGTTCTTCATTCAACCCTTAGTATCTAATGATTGGCCTTCCTTTTCCTTGTCTAGGCAAAAGTCCATAGATAAGGTTGCAGAAATTATTTGTCAACTTAAAAGATTGAAATTTTGAGATCTCAGTAATGTGCCACTTCAAAATCCTTGCAGCAATAACATTTTCTTATAATAAAAAATGGCTTTATCTTCATCAATGAATATTAGTATACCTCTTTAAAAATTCCTTAAAAGCTTTACTTGGTGTCCTAGTTCATGGATGGAAAAAAAAATGGAAAGGAAAATATGTAGGTTTGCATCCAATTTCCAATTAGTTTTACGATTATAAATCTCTATATTAATTATTTTCTTATATTGCATGGAAATTCACGGAATGAACGATAATGAACAAGTTCTGAAACATGTTGAACATATAGGGTTAGTACAAGGAATAGTTTAAATTTAAAAAATGAAGTACCTTCTCACATAGGATTGCATTTTCAGCTGCTAGCATTTTCCCCTGAATTATGTATTAAAAAAACATATATAAATATATCAGCAATTAGGGTAGCATCTTCGAAAAAATTTATACAATATAACACGGTTGATTGCTGAGATCCTTCAAAAACATTAAGAAAACTAGGAATCTTACGACAGCCATCAACCCAACTAGTTAGAGGATTTCAAGTTTTCTCTTCTTTTCCTGCAATTTCACAGCTTACAAATGGAGTGTGAAAAGTCAATATTTTGGTCCAGATATAGATCTTTTTTATAGTTTTACCTTTTCTTGTAGTTGTTCGACCTGTTCCTTGAAAGCCTGATACTGAAATAAAGACAAATGTCAAACAAGTTTAGTTCAGGCTAGGAAGCATTCCAGTAAACCCAGTAAAATATTTACTAGTGCACCTTTCTTGCTCGGACGCTGACTACGCTGCGCTCCAACTGCTGTTCTATCTGTTGCAGTTCTTCATAGGTACATGATGCCAAACCTTCTCCCAAGAGTTTCCTAAGGCAAACCCCATATCAAGGTTTAGAAATGCTTTTATTTGAGAGAAATATGACAATGAAATTAACTAACAAAGACTTCGGGTACAAAATATTTTTTTTAGAAAGACATTGAACCGTTTTGAAACTTCGAGAAGCTCTATCTTCTTCACCATGCTTTCGGCTTCACGCTTCAAATGCTGCCATTTTTAAATGGATAAGAGTGAGAAAATAAAAAATAAAAAAAAGCAAGATTCATAGTGCGCATTATGTTGCTTGCCAAGAAAGAGCTATATCAATCATACATGACTTAAATCAGAAAGACCAATAAAGGAAGAAAAATGATAATAAGAGGCAATATAGCGTTCTTGTTAATTGAACTGCTCAATCACAGAGGAGAGGTGGCACCCATTGAATGATGTGTTTCACAGTAACTTTTCTGATTAGCTTCACTTCTAAAAGAGTGCAATTAGTTCTAAGCAAGTAATTAAATGCCCTACAGAAAGTGGCTGATCGAGTTTACCAACTTTCAGGGAAAATATCAAGGATGCCATTACCAAATATAGTCCATCTCGATCAAAAGCAACTTCAAGAGGTGATAGATGTCAGCATGAATCATGCAGTCCATCGACATGATGTAGCATGATCATGTGGAACTCACCTACAATGTAATGTAGGTGATTTACATGATATGGGTGGGCACTTCTCTTATTATCGAAAGAAGCTTTTGTTGTGAGAAACATGCATTTCTAACAGAAGAGTTTAAAGAAGTCAAGTTGTCGCTCCAAGAGCCTGAAGAAGGTTATCACGAAGTGGAGATTTAATACTGTTTGACATTTTGAATTTTGAATGCTGATATGTCTTCTAATAAGTGGAGAGAGAGAGAGAGAGAGAGATTGAGTGTGTGTGTGTGTGTGTTTGCTAGAATTTTTCATTGCTGAATGCCTCTTAGCCTCATTTGAGTAGGGTGATTCTTTCCTTGGGTGAGTGATTCTCAAGTATCCATTGGGAAAGTTGAGTGATTACTCTTCTTGGTTGAAGAGTAGTTTGTTTCTGTGAATGGAATTTATATCCGTGAAACATTTAAAACACAAAGGAACCAAAATGAAAACCTACAATGTATGATGGTGTAAATTCTACGCCTGTTACTAAGACAATAAGCTTCAAAAGATTCGAGAGGTTCCTTTACTGAACAACTGTTCAATATTCTCGACAGAGCCTAATCGAGAAGAGCACCTCGAAGCTTCAAGTTCTACTTCAGCAGACCATCTAAACAAACACCATTACAAACCCCTTTGGCAATGGATCACCTTGTTAGATCCTTAGAAGATATATATATATATATAGAAAGGAGAGATACATCCGAAGCAAGGGAAATAAGACCCCAACAAAACAGCCAGAAACAGTAAACAAAGCAAAAACAACCAAACCCCATAGAAGACTTCACTGAGAACAAAGTTGTATTTCGACTTTGTTCTTAAATGGTGGACAAAGAGTTGTAGAAGGTCTCATGGTACCAGTTTATGGAAAGCAATTATGTTAGATTTTGATACTTTCTTTAAAGTAACAAGGTTTAAAGTGGGAAGGGGGGTAGAATTAAATTTTGGAAAGATAATTGGTGTGGTTCTAGGCCCCTCATGGAGGAATTCCCTTCTTTGTTTGAAATTGCAGTTAATAAAGAAGCTTGGATTTTGGATTACTTTGTGGATGGAGGGGCTGGTGGTGGGATTTTTTGGAATATCCCTTTTGGTCATAATTTTAATGATTGGGAGTTGGAGAATGTGATGAATTTTTCCATATGCTTTATGAATGTAAGATTTCTTTGGAAGGGAATGACACCTTGTTGTGGAGCAATGATCCTAAAGGTTTATTCTCGGTGAAATCTTTCTATTCTTTTTTGGGTTCCAACATGGAGGCTTTTCAACCGGCAAAGAACATTTGGATTCCCTCGGTGCCATCCAAGGTGGCTTTTTTCTTATGGTTAGTGGCACACAACAAGTGTCTTACCTTTGATAATTTGGATAGAATGAGATGAGAGTTACCTAATAGATGCATTATGTGTAAAAAGGCAACGGAATCGGTGAACCACCTTTTCATTCATTGTGAGGTGGCAAGAAGTCTATGGGATCTAATTTTCAACCTTTTCGGCATTATATGGGTCTTGCCTTACTCTCCACATGATTTAATTGTGGGATGGTGGGTTATTGGTGCTAAGAAAGATACCAAGGCCGTTTGGAGGATGGTTCCTCATGCTCTTTTTTGGTGCATTTGGAAAGAACGTAACTTGAGAACTTTTGAAGGAGAGGAGTCCTCTATTGTGAAACTTAAAGCATCTTTGGTCAATTCTCTGTTTTGGTGGTTTTGTAACTACATGGGTGGTAGTAAACTTTCTTTTTCATCTTTTGTCAACTCCCTGTCTTTGTAATTGGGTGATGGGGGTTTTTTTGGTGGTTCATTTTTGTACATGGAACTTAGGTTTTTTCTTCTGTATATGTCTTATGTACGAGGGTTTAAACCTTTTTAATATACAATCATTACCTTATCAAAAAAAGAGTATAAACTTGTATTTCCAAATTCATGAGGTCTTATTGATCCAAGAGACAACCGTTGCAGAATCTAATTCAATGATGAGGTTCTTTATCCTCACCCAAAGGTGAGGAGTAGAATAATCTCAATGCTTCCCTAACTGTAAGGAGCTCTGCCAAATTAGAATCATTAACACCAGGGCAAGAAGAGAAGCACAACACATACCCGAACTCATCCCTGAGAACACCACCAATACCACTCGGCCCTAGCTTGCCTCTAGATGAGCCATCTACATTGAATTTCAGACAACCCGAGGGAGGGGCCTGCCAGGGCTTGCGCTGCATAGATTTTAACCCTCTAATGCGAAACAATTTGACACCATCAATAGCTCTAATGAAGTCCTAAACGGAAAAAAGCTAAGTGGATGTATGAAATTTCGATTAGACAAACCTATGTACCTAGGGGATCCTCTTTCCCCTCTTCTATTCTCTTCTATTCTGCTTAGCTGAAGAAGTTCTTAGTAAAGCTATTCATCAACTGGTTTTAACAAAGAAGCTTCTCACCATTTCATCCCCCAGAGGTGAAATGGTTCTAACCCATTTCTTATACTTAGATGATGCTCTAATCTTTTGTAGGGGCGCCATGTTTTGTATAAATAATGTTTTTGATCTCTTGGATAAAAATGAATCAAATTCAGGCCAAATAATTAATAGGGCTAGTCTAAAGTCCTTCTTGGCAAGGCAACCCTTCATAAAAGTCCAACAGTTCCTAGCAGTAACGGTTATGCAATCTGAGTCTTTCCCTTTTACCTATTTGGGTGTTTCTTTACCTAAGGGTAAACCCAGGAGATTCATTCAACCAATTTGCTGATAAAATTATATCTAAAATGGAAGGTTGGAAAGGGCACTATCTTTCTATTGCGCATCAAATTCAATTGGTTCAATCTAGGATTATTCTTATTGCATATATCTATGGCTATCTATTTATGGCCCTCTTTTCTTTTAAAAGAGATGCAACAATGGATTCAAAATTTTATTTGGGTGGGTTCTACTAGTAAAAGGATGTTAGTGTCAATTAATTGGGATCTGGTTTGTACTGTACTCCGAAGTCTGAATGTGGGTTAGGCCTCAGGAATCTCAAAGTGCACACTTAATTAGGGAGCTATCTTAAAAATGGGATGGTTTGTTATTACTTATGATTCTCCATGTGCTTAATTTCTCTAATGTAGATTTAAAATCTCGTATGTGGCTTTCTCTACATTTTATAAATCTTCTTCTGTTTGGGCTAGTGAGACTGAAGGATGCTCTTTAGGTACTGAGACTTAATGGACAGTGGCTCATTGGCCAAGCATGGTAAAACAGTTAATTTCAAGATCCATAAATGGTATTATGGGGATGCCTTCTCTGACAAAGTGACATTTACTATTCCTACTAATCTTTCTATTACTGTCCCTGAGTTTATTGCCAATCATTGTTGGCCTTTACCGACATGGTTACATCAGTTACCAAAAATAGTAATTATATTAATAATATAACTTAGCAATTGAGGATTGCAGTGATATGTTGACTGGCACTATTCTTCCCCTGGGTTATTATCGTTTAAAGATGCTTTTGATTACATATATCTTGCTGTTTTTTGAAGTAAGTTGATATTCCTCCTAGAAGGTCGCTCTTATTCCTTCATCTGATGTATAACCAAGCTGCCAACTGAAGACAATCTTGAATCTAGAGGTATGCCACTTGTTTCTTGCTGTAGTATGTGTTTTTCTCCTTGCACTAATGAAATAGCATAGCACCTTTTCTTCAAATATAGCTTTGCCCAACATTTCTAGGTCCTGGTTCCACAATAGTTTCTTATCATTTTTCTCTCAACTCCAGGTCCTTGCACTTGTTAATCATAATTTTATTCCTCAACTTTCTCAGTTTTGGCTTCTCGCTGTTATGAGCATTCTTTGGATTTTTTGGAAGTCCCAAAATGATGTGAAATTTAAGAATGTACTCATTCTTGTTCAAAGGGGCATTAGTACTGTTATTTCTTGGATTAGAAAAGGTAGCTTTCTTATCAAAGTTCCAATGGCCATACTTGTTTTAGACCTTCAGATTTTACAAAGTTCGCATTTAAAGGGTATTCCTCATAAAGTCCCTAAGTCATTCCTACATTTTAGCACACCCCTATAGCTGTTTGGGCTAGGGTTAATACTAATGGATTAGCTAAGGGAATTCCTGGTCTTGCTACTAGTGGAGGAGTTATCAAAAATTGTCAAGGTTTCATGAAAGGTTTTTATGGGCATAGTTTGGGTATTTAGATTGCATTTTTTGCTGAGCTCAAGAGTGTGATTCTTGCTATTTCTTTTGCATGATAGAAGGGTTGGCACGTGAGAGAACGGTTGGCATCCACTGTGGATTGAATTAAAGTGAATCCTTTGCTGTTATTTCCTCCTTACAAAATTACACATTTAAGCTTCCTTGGCCCTTGTTAAAACCTAGTTGGGATTCTTGTTACTCTTTGATGCTTTAGCTTTCTTTTTGTTAAATAAATAAAATAAAATAAATTACAATTTACAAGCCCATTAACATAACATCATATTCAATCAATCTCTTGAAAATAAATAATTCATGAATGAACTAGATTAATCAACTCAACTGAATATAGCAGAGATAAATTTTGGTTAAACTGGTTTACAAACTCGTATATAAACATTCACACAAAAGACACGATATTTTCTTCGTGGAAACCCTAAATGGAAAAACTATGAGACCTCTTCCATCAACTCGATCACTATTTGAGGTTGGCTCTTCAAGGACTCAAGCGCATTACCCATTGACAACTCAGTTGTGTTGAACACTCTTTGTGAACAACGGGGCAGTACGTTGTAGCTCCTCATTGAGATTCTTCCATTGGATTTGGAAACTTAGGGTTAGTGGTTGTCACCCAGCCGCCTATATATTTCTTTGTGTTTTGGAACCCTATCATCCTGAAGTTAGGAAGGCTGGGTGTAGTACCACGGCCGTCATCAGGTTTTCTATTCTTACAGGTAGAAGCATCTTTATAGTGACTACGTTTTTTACTCCTACCAGTATGTATGGCTTATTTATTCAATTGTGATTTGTCATGCCATATAGATCCGATCCATCTTGTTTTCGCTTCCGCTTCGTTAAATATTATTTGTTTTAATATTTTCTATCATGTGGTATCAGAGCCACGGTTAAGATCTGTATGGTTTGGTGATCAGTTAATCAGTAGATTGTATACAAAATTTTTATTGAGTTGCTTATTCATGTTTATCACCGTTGCCAAGTTTTGATTTGTTTTTGACATTGGATTCATACCATGTTAGATTCTTTGTGCATATTAATTCCGACATATGCATAAATCGTTTGAAAGTTTTTTTAAACCTTATGCCTTTTTTAGAAAGTCACGACTGTAGTTTTGGTTCTATTTGTTTTTGGAATGTTTTCTATCGTGATGAACTAATGTTGGGTTCGCTCATTAAGTTTTTATGAATCTTGTTTTGATTTATGAACTTTTATTTATAAATAACAAAACAAAAAGTTTTCATTCTTGGAACGATGCGCCAACCTTTTAAGAGTTACCACGTTTTCTACATGTAACCGTTTGAAGATGGCTTGAAAGCCATATATTCAGGAATTTGTGAAAACCCCAATTTTTTGAACTATTCCAAAACTATGGTTGTTAGTTTTAAAAGCCAAGAAGAAGAATTGTGTTCATGCTTTTAGCTTGCTACACGTGCTTCGGTAATCCTTCTAATGGGGTCCACACAATTATTTGTTTTCAATGAGGTTTTGAAAATTGTTAGTGGATGTATGTTATTTCCTCTTAATATTTGATGTAAGTTTTTGAAAATATAATTTTTATGAGACATGACAAATTTTATAAGTGTCAATTATAGAATTTTTTACATATTTTTAAAATTGACACCTGCTTAGTAATAAAACATATTTATTAGTCACTTGTAACTTCGTCTGATTTTTGCTCGAGGAAATAAATTAGTGTTGAACAATTGAATTTATTGGGCTTTTGATATTTTGAATTTTTGGTTTCAGTTTTGTCAATTGATTTAGAACATATTTTTATGTATTCTCCTTTGTTATTTCAAAATTATTATATGTTTGAATCAATTTATCAGTGATCTCTATAGAAAATTATTATGTTAGCCCATATTGATTTATGTTTTGACTAATAATCTCTTATGGGGAAGGTATGACTACTAGTATTGTTGCATCATGATATATTGTGAGACTTGTGCTAATACTTGTATGAGACTATCGAACTGCCAAAGTAGACGAAAAATCTCTATAACTATTAGTAGAGGGCTCATTAGTATTTTGTTCAACATGTTTATGTTGAGTTTATGTTACTTTTGAATGTCATGATGTTATGTTGCGTTCAATCATGTCTATGTTTGATATATGACCCAAAGGCTTTGTCATTTATGGTAACACAGTTGGAACAGGCAAGGAAGTAGAATATGAATGTGTGAAATTGATTTCAACATATGACCCAAAGGTATTGAGAATGATAGGATAATATGTGTAGGAAACTTGCCTTGATCTTTCGATAAAGTAGTTTTGTTATTTGGTTCATGATTTCGACCCAAAGGAGGAATCATGAATTGCAAATATTTTAGAATTTGGTCTACCCCAAAGATCAAATCGTTGTGGATGTTATTGCATTTACATAAGTTTAGTATTTATTATCCACGTTCGTTTTGGCATATTTAATTTACTCCCATTCTTTTACAATTTATTTCGAATATGCCATATTAATAGTCAAACAATTCTGATTCTATAACTGTTAAGAAATTGGTTGTTTTAAGATCAAGGCTATAGAAGTTTCAAAATTTAGAATTGATCTCTTGTTTTTGATTTCATGATTATAGATAGAATCTTTTAGAATGAAATCAAATATAGTTTATCTAGAAACTCACAAGCATAATATTTTTGGAGCCTTATATAATTTTTCTTGCATTTTTGGGACAATATTGTATACTTTGATGAGTTCTTTTTGGTATTTCCATTGGTGAAACTATTTGCTCAATTTTTAAATTCATCACATAATTTTTAAAAAACTCTATTTGATTATAACCTGCGGGTTTATATTTATTTGATAATAAATTCTTTTTACTTGAGGTTTTGAGTATCTTTAAAGTTTAGAAATTTAGAAATAAAGAAAATCCAATTTTTAGAAATACTAAACTATTAGTTTATTTTGACATATTTTGGATTTTTCTTGATACACTAATTTGAATGACCATTTATGAACATCAATTTATTTTTGCCAATTCAAATAAATTCTTTTGGTTTACATTTAATGGTCATTTTGTGATAATGTTCATATTACTCTTATGTGTCCCTTGTTCACACGCTCATATCTAGCCCATTATTTATAAACATTCTTTCATTGTATGAATGTTTTTCTAAGTGGGAGTTTTCTGCAAGACATAATTTAATATTTAAATATAGGCTCAATTTTGTTTAAATCATTTCTAGTAAGTGCTTGTGACATTTGTTTTCATAATCCATATACAATTTTAGAATAGCTTTGTTCGTGCACATTTGAATGCTATTCAATTATTTTATGGATTATTGTGCATTTTGAATTTAATTTTATTTGCAAATCATGTTGATAAATACTTAATTGTATTTAGTACTTTTAGTTTATGGGAGCACCCAAAATTAGAATTTTTGTTATAGACCATTTGATTATTATTATTATTATTATCTTATGTCGGAGAAATTTTATTGAAAATTATATTTACTTCTCGTCATAAGTTTTATGTTATGTTACTATTAGCTTGATTAGTTAGCTTGATTAGTGGAAATCTATTTCCACGCTGGTCTATTTGGATTCGTATTTATTTTCTCTCAAATTGAGAGTTTTGGTTCCTTAGAGTTCTTATTTGAATATATGTGAGATTCGATTTTGTACGCTCACTTTTGGGGACTTAAAACTCTTAAACTAACTTGAGAATTCCAGATGACTGGAAATCATCTGAAGTGTCATCATCTAGATTTTTTTTGCACATTCGTTATGATATGTCCCAATCATATTTTGGATCCAGGTGACATGTGCTTTTGTTTTTTGATGCACATGAAGTTTCGGTGACCGTTCATGGGAAAGACTTGTTTGTTTTTTCACTGTACTTTGTTACATGTCTTGTCCCATTAGACACATATCTCCACATTTTGTTACTTAAATATGATGATTTTGTAGATACTTTGACCTTGGTAATAGGCTAGTATTGCGTAAATGCAGTACGCCCTTCCTGATTGGGTGTCTATCAAATCATGGTAAATAAGTTTTGTTTTATAAACTCTTATATTACTAAATGTTTGGGCAACTTAAATAAGATCATCATTTGTTTTTCAAATTAATAAGTGGCCACTCGACTTCGAAATTTTGTTATTAACTCAGACTTTGTTTTCAAATTTCAAAATCTTTCGCTATGGTCCAAGTGGGAGAATATAAGAATTTTTTGGACTCTATAGCTTATATTTTATTTAGATTAAATTCTGAGTTAATTGTGATGATCTTGTAAAAGTAGGGACCCATAGATCAAACGGTTTTTTGTCAATCACAGTGAATATGTTTTGACCGTTTGATCGAATATAATTTGGTAATATTAGTAGGGTTTTAGTTGAGTGTGGTGATTTGATTCTATGTGTCTTGACCCATAGGACTTATAATAGGTTAAGTCCTAGTTGGATTTGGAAACTTAGGGTTAGTGGTCGTCACCTAACCGCCTATATATTTCATTGTGTTTTGGAACCCTATCATCCTAAAGTTTGGAAAGCTGGGTGTAGTACCACGGCCGTCGTCAGGTTTTCTATTTTGCAGGTAGAAACATCTTTATAGTAACTAGGTTTTCGACTCCTACCAGTACGTATGGCTTATTTATTCAATTGTGATTTGTCCATGTCCATATAGATCCGATCCATCTTGTTTTTCGCTTCCGCTTAGTTAAATATTATTTGTTTTAAGATTTTCTATCATCCCAATCACTCTACACCAAACCCCATGGTGCATCGTGGACGAAGTCCTTTCAACAACACAACCAAATCCAATGCTTCAGATCTTCTCTCACAGATCAAAGATAAAGGCAGTGTGGTTTAGTGATTCTCTAGAGCATTGACATGATAATCCTAGGTATAACACTAATTAGTCCGGTTCTCGGGCCACAATTTTACGAACCAATGAATTCGGTCCGGTCCACAGTTTAGTGGGTTTCAGAACCAGCCCGGACCGAATTCCCGAATTACAAAATAAATAAATAAATAAATATATATATATATAATTATAATTATAATTATATATTTATATTAATATATTATACTCCATATATAAGTATTATTGAATAAATAATAACACTTATTCAATAAAGTCATTACCTTTTACAAAAAAAATAAACAAAAATAAAAAAACAAAACAAAAAAACCGAGAACCGGTTCCGGTCCAATTTTTGAGGTCCTGAATTAATTCGGTCCAGTCTAGATTACCCCTAGCCTAGGACCGGCCCGGACTGAGTTGCACCCCTAATGACAACAACAACCATCCTAATAATGGGAGTTAGGCTCTTTTGAGGGCCGAGTTCATAGAAGGAGATCCCACAACAACCCGAATCTATTGTAGCCAACAGACTAAGAATAGAAATTATAAACCTGTTAGGTATGCTGAGACGGTGGCATATGCACTTCAAGTTCTTAATAATGATATTCCTTTTAACTTATAGAAAAGTCTCACAAAGTTCAAAAAGTGTAAAGTGGAATAGGGCAATGAATGAAGATATGGAATCACTTTACAACAATCAGACTTGGGAGAGTTTATACAGCTTCCAAAGGAAAGGAAAGCAATTGGTTACAAATCGGTATATACCAAGAAGGAAGCCTCTCTAGGGGAAGACAGTGTGAGATTCAAAGCTAGATTGGAGTCTAAAGGCTACATGTAGAAAGAAGGGATAGACTGCATTGAGGTATTTTCTTTGGTTGTTAAGCACTGATTCGAATTTTTCTAGCCTTGTTTGCATAATTTGATCTCGAGTTAGCACAACTCGACGTCAAAACTGCATTTTGCATGGTGATTTGGAGGAGGAAATTTATATTACTCAACCAGACGGATTAACGTTGGTGGTAAAAAAAATTAGGTTTCTATTGAAAAAGTTGTCGTATGGTTTGAAACAGTCTCCAAAGAAATGGTATGAGTGATTTGATCAGTTTATGACAGGGTAGAAGTATACTAGAAATCATTTTAATCATTATGTGTGTTTTCATAAGCTTTATGATAGTTCCTTTATATATAGATGACATGCTCATTGCATCTAAGAGTGATGTGGAGATTTATATGCTACAGATTCAATTAAGGAATGAATTTGAAATGAAGGATCTTAGGGAAGCAATGAAAATACTTGGTATGAAAATTAAGACAAATAGAGTGAAGGGCACAGTTTGTTTTTCACGAACGCAATATCTGAAGAGAGTTTTACAAAAGTTTGATATGGTCCATATTGATGGCAACACAAAATTGGTACGTACATCTTTAGCCCGCTATTTTAATCATTCTGTTTTGATGTCTTTGCACATATATAATGTAATGATCCATTTTACACATATATAATGTAATGACCCGTTTTAAAATAAATAAATAAATAAAGGAAAAAAAGAAAAAAGATTTTGAGTTCCCTTTTGGCCGAACCCACTGATTGTTGGGTTGTTTTTTTTTATAAAGTGGCACTTTATGGGGTTTAAAACCCATTCTCAGTGGAAACCAATTTATGGTCAAGTGGGTTGGAGAAAGAAAACAAAAGAAAATAAACAAGAAGAGGTGGCCGATTAGGTGAGGAATAAAATAAAGAAAATAATTGGGAATGGAGTGATATGCAGAGTGATGTGCAGAGTGGAGAGAAAAGAAATAAAAAGAGAAGGATAGAAGAGAAGAAGGAAGGAGTAGGGAGGAAGTCGAGAGAGGCAGAGGGTTGCCAGTGGCTCATTGGGGCATAAGACCTCCAATCCGATGCCTACATAGTGGTTTTTCATTTTATTCACTCATTTTTGAGGTAGGGGTTTAATTCTTGTATTGTGAATGATGATTATTTTGAAGCATATATTGAGATTTGATTTGTGCAAAGTGATAAATATTGATGGTGATATTATTTTATGTCATAGATTATGATGATTGATTTTATTGATCGTTGGTTTATAAATGAGGTTTAAGATTTGGAGTTCGTATTATTTGATTTATATAATATTTTGAACATAATTGCGTGTGTTGCATGTGATATTTGAAACATTATTTATTGTATAGGAATTAGATTTCCTACTTTGTTTGCTTACCCTAATATATATATTTTCAGGTGATCATTGTTGGAGACACGTAGTAAAATTGGGGTCGAGATTTGGAGAGACTATTGTGTACATTTATTTTTATTTGAAGCTGATGTAAATTTTATTTAATTAGTTAACCAATGTATATTGATGATAATTTTTTAGTTAACCAACGCTACCCGCAGCTCCGCAATATTCTGTATTTTCAAAGGGAATTCATTTTTTTAAAGGATTTTATTTGTACGGAGCTCATAAAAATTGAATGTGTTTACTGCATATAATTTTTGGGGTGTTACATATAACGTGCATAAGTATATGGCTTAGGTTTTATATACAAACACATTTGATGCTTTAATGTATGCTATAGTGTGCATGAGCCTGATATATGGTACATTCAAGTATAGTGGATGTTGGTTTAATGTTTGAGATGGATGATAGACTTAGTCAGCATATGATTGGATATGTGGATTCAAACTATGCTAGTGATTTGGATAAACGATTGTCTACTATAGGATACGTCTTTAATTTTTCCAAGGGACCAGTGAGTTGGCCAACATTATAGTTAATAGTTGTTTTGTCTACTACTGAGGTAGAGTACATGGTAGTAGTGACAAAGGCCTTTAAGGAGGCCATTTGGCTACATAGGGTTGATGAAGGACTTGACAATTAGTTGTTTGCTGCCAATTCTGGTGTTCTTTTGATGAGTTAAGTGAGTGCGGTGGGCTAAATTAATAAGTAAAACTAAAACGAGGAAAACCTGTGTGCGTACGCATATTGTGTTTACGCGTACGCATGATACCCTCATTTTCCTTTTTTACCCAAAAATCACCTATGAATCTTGCTTGAATTGTACTCTTACCTTGCAAGGATGGCCAAGGCTGAGCAAGGATGGTGGGAAGAGTTCCCATAAGAGGATTTGACCTAATTTCCCCATATAAATACCGAAGCATAGGGTTTGGAAGAAGGATCGGAGAATAGAGGTGGGAGGCTAGAGCTAGAGAGAGAAAGGAGTGTTCAAACTTAACTCAAAAGAGGAAGGCAAAAGGATTGGCAGCGGACCTGAGGGAACGTTGGATCGACAACTATTGCTTGTGGTAAAATCGTTTTCCTTTGGTTTGTTCACCCGTGTATTGTTCATGTGCTTGAGTTGTATGATATTGTATGACATTGTTTAGCATATACGTCAAAGTGATATAGTAGGATTACTATTGCGTATGCATGATAGTGTGGTAGGTTGAGTTAGAAAGAGAATATGATATTTGATAGCAAGACTGTATGTGATAGATAATACCGATAATAGGATTGTTTGATTCAACTGATATCATTTTGCAGGAAAGCTAACCCACCGTTTTGCAAGGAAAGGGTACATATGCATAGTTAACTATGCGTAGCGCCTTGCAAGCCACACATACGCATATTTATTTTATGCGTACACTTGGATAATTTCTAATAGAACTCTTTTCTTATTTTATTATTATTTTCACTTATTTATTTTGTTTATTTTATTGTTGTATCATGTTGATCTGTCATTTATGTGTGTATTTGAATTGTCGCATGAATTAGGGTAATTCCAATTAAATTAAAATATTAAATCTGGTTAATAAATACAAAATGGGCGGACTGGGCAATGTCAGGTGCCTAATACCTTCCTGACGGCGTACCCTAGCTCCGAACCGTCTCTGATTATGACGAGTTAGAACCTTGCAAGGGGTCAAGTTCGGTTCCCAAATTTTTTTGGTGGCGAATCCTCTTTGTGCTAATCCTTCGGGGTTAGTGGCGTACTCCCGAGGCACACGGTTCAGGGGGCGACACTCACAGTGGCGACTCTGTTGGGGATAGAGAGCTAGATCCCGTAGTATTTATTAACCATATTTAATAATTTAATTTAATTGGGAGGACCAAAAATTGCATACACACACATTTGGCCATTGATTACACCCCAATGACAGTTTGGTGAGGATTCCTAGGTTCCATTCGTTCCTATGGGCAATCCGTAACCTACATTATCAACCCACAGCATGTGCTGCTAGCCTGTCATAAGCTAGCAGTGTACGTTAACGGATTGCTCATTGAGCATCCTAGCTTGGGTGACCCATTGAAGGAGGAGGAGATAAGGAGACCCTTTTGACTGACCTCACATAGAAAGCCCATGGATATTCCTTTGCAAACCTTGCGTGAATGTGTGACATATATTATTGCATTTAGACCTATTAGGTCGCAGGTATGGGATGAGGCCCACTATCGTTTAAAGCTTTTGAGTTTGAGCCCAATTGAGGGAATAGAGTGATATTGTAAATGGGTTAGGCCCACCCCAAAAAAAAAAGGGGGGGGGGAGGGGGGGCTTGGATTCAGTTGAGAGTAGGTGTGTGAATTGTAAAGGGCTTAAGTTTAAAAAAATAATGGATTTTGTTGACCAATCACATGTGGGCTTTTTGACGAATTAGTGAACATGATGAGGGCCCATATAATGATAAGGAAATGGCTTTAATTGGACATGGAAAATTACGAAATTGGGGCATGAACTCATTTGTGCTAGAACTGGTTTCAGTGTGATTGAACCATTACCTTTGGGAAGAAAAGATGATTGAAGACCGAATAGAGAATGTGGGGCATTGAAATGTCTATTGTTGCTCAGTACCCATACCAACAGAAAGCATGAATCATACTCTAATTGAGTCTCTGTCTAAAGTAGCCTTAAGGTCTAGGGTTATGGGCTGGGTTTAATATTCTGTTGGTGTATCCTTCATTTCCTCAATTCGATGTCGCTCATTTTTTGTGTGTCTCTTGATAATGAAATTCCACAAATGCAAAACTCCTTTAATCCAGGAAGATAATTAATGAGGACCAAGTAAGGAAAGTGAAACCCATTAAAATTGAAACTGTCTTAGTTGACTTAGGCATTGATGAGGATCCTAAAGAAATATGGATGGTTTCCACTTTGCCCACATGAGAGCGAGTCCACCTGCACGACTTTGTTGCACAAGTTCGAGAACTTATCAAGATATGTTGAGAGAGATTGCATCTTCGTTGTTCTAATATCCAGATTTTGAACAATGGAAATCAAGATGAAGAGAGACCATCATTTCTGCTACCCTTCAAGAAGAAACAAATGAAAAGAAAATCTCTTACTAGCTCTTTGAGCTTGAATATTTCTTTCTAAATACCCTTGTCAAGGATTACCCCCTACACTAGGGGCAAATGCTGCAAATGGGAGTCATTTAGAATAAGCAAAAGAAAGAAGAGAAAAAGAAGAGAAAAAAAAAGAAAAACAGAAAAAATGAAAATGAAAATAGAAAATGAAGTAGAAATGAAATGGGGAGAGTTGAAAAGATGAAAGGGTAGAAAGGAAAAGAAATGGGGCATCATTTGGAGAATGAGTAGTGAAGTAATCCTTGACTGATAGGAACTTGTGAAAATCAATTTTGAGCCTTTATTATCCTTTCTTTCATGAGCCTAGATCCTTAAGCCTGCATTACACTCCACATGAAAGCCCTCTCAGATTGATTTGAAATTTTTTAGATTAGAATGAACTACGTTAGGCTTAATCCCTTTTGGGTACGTAGGCAACCCGTAAAGGTGTAGCCACATCATCTGAAGTCTATGTGAATGAAGGTACAATCGCATTATTTGTAGTCCATGCAGGGGCATGAGCAAAGGAATTCATGTGTGACAGTTCAAGATGACAAGCTATGGAACTTCTTCGCAAGGTTGGGATAAGAAGGCCCACTAGGTTGAAAACCTAAAACAGGCAGCCTAGGCAAAAGTTAGGGCATATAAAAATAAAAATAAAATAAAAAAATAAAGGAAAAGAAAAAGAATAGAAGAAAAAGATTGGTAGAAAAAGAAAGAGAAAGAAGAAGAGTGAGCTCTACAAATATCAAAACTGGATAGCAAGGAAGTTGACCCTAGTCTTCGATTCAAGGGGCAATGCCATCAGAACCGTTATGCCTCGAAATTGATAAACTCACTTGATCGCTGTGATTAACGCAAGAGTTGACCAAAGATGGTGGAATTTGGTGAAAAGTAACTAGTACATCATTGATCTATCTTTAATTAACTTAAAAAGGATAAACTAGGGCAATAGCATGAAGGGAATGAAATTAAATAGGGGGACACACCTGGAATGAGTGAGGTCAATACTTGTCTTGTCGTTCTTGGTCTTATCCAAGTCTTTTTTCTGTTCATGATTCTTGGTCTTGTTTGAGTCTCTGGTCGTCCTTGTCGTGATTTCGAAGGAATAAGCAATGGGTATAAGTACACATGTCATCCATGTGTGTGTATGTGTGGGTCTGATACTTGGTGTGCACGCTTTGAGGTGGGCCTTTTAGAAGCAAGCTTTGTCTTTGTCTCCTATATGTGTTGTGTCTTCTGAGTTCATTTGTTCCTGAAATCTTCATTGGTACTTGGATATGAAATGCAAAATCCTAACCATGAGAAAGGAGCCACGATTCTATTCAGTGCTGTGAAAATGTTTCAGTGAATGCGTTAAAGGTGAAGATAACATCAATGAGATGAATGAGTACATGCCCCAATAAGACTGAATGACCATGTCCAAAATGAAAATGAAAAGAATGAATGAGAGAGAAATGAGTAACCCTACTGGCGAGGCCTTGATTTCGATTAGACTGCATGTAGGATGGGAATGGGTTTCTGAACGATCTGTACTTGAGTATTAGATTTTGATTTTGAATTTGAAACCCCTAAGTGGATCTTTGTTAGGTGTGTTCCTTGAGGAACATCTTTCTTTGATATTAGAATGCTTTCTAAGTGTCTTGCTGGGTTGAATTCCCTTCCGAATACCTTTGTTCCAATTTTGGTGGGTCTAAGTACCCTGATTTGACTTTTGTAGGAATGAATTCCCTTGGTAGGTTCGAATACCCTAATTCGATGTTGGCAAAGATGAATTTCTTGGTGGGTCCGAGTACCCTGATTCAATTTTTGTAGGGATGAATTCCCTTGGTGGGTCTGAGTACCCCAATTTGGTTTTGGATAGGGATGAATTCCCTTGATGAGTTTGAGTACCCTCATTCGATTTTTGAACCTTTACCTTGATGGGGCAAAAACATAAATTTTTTACTAGGATGTTGTGGACCAGTCATGTCCTAGACATTTGTAAGTAGAATTGCTGCGGGGTTCTAGTATTTTATGAGATTTGCTGCGGGAATCTCACTTTGCCTTGATAGGGCAAAAATATGAATTTATGACTAGATTGCTTTGGGACCAGTTATGTCATAACGGGACATTTGCAACTAGAATTACTGCGGGGTTCTTGAGATTTGTTGCGGGGATCGCAAAAACATGATTTTTGACTGGGATGCTCCGAGACCAGTCATGTCCTAACAGGATATTTGCACCTAGAATTGCTGCGGGGTTATGGTGTTTTTAAGGATTTGCTTCGAGGATCCTTCCTTATCTTGATCGAGCATTGATTCATTCGAACTACGTGAGGGTCTGATCTCTGCAAAGTACGTAGGCAATTAGATGCGTCTAGCACGACCCAATGCATTGCATGATTGCATGAATGTCTACATGTGGACAAAATGTTAGTATATGGATTTTCTTTCGAATCCTCCCCACGAAGTGGGAAGAATTCGAAAGATAGGCAACTATAGACACCCCATTTTGTCCCTATATTTTATGGTGAGTCCCGACGATGAGGTCCAGATGTTTACTGCCAATTCTGGTCTTCTTCTGATGAGTTGAGTAAGTGCAATGGGCTAAATTAGTAAGTAAAACTGAACCGAGGAAGCCTGTGTGCGTACACATATTGTGGTTATGCGTACGCACAATAAGACTATGCGTACGCATAATATCCTCATTTTCCTTTTCTACCCAAAGATCACCCGTGAATCTTACTTGAATCATGCTCTTACCTTGCAAGGATGGCTGAGGCTAAACAAGGACGGTGGGAAGAGTTCCCATAAGAGGATTTAACCTAATTTCCCCTTATAAATACCGAAGCATAGTGTTTAGAAGAGGGATCCGGAGAATAGAAGTGGGAAGCTAGAGGTAGAGAGAGAAAGGAGTGTTCAAACTTAACCCAAAGGAGGAAGGCAAAACTGATTGGCAGCGGACCTGAGGGAACCTTGGATCAACAACTATTGCTTGTGGTAAAATCATTTTCCTTTGGTTCGTTCACCCGTGTATTGTTCATGTACTTGAGTTGTATGATATTGTTTAGCATATGCGACAGAGTGATATAATAGGATTGCTATTGCATATGCATGATAGTGTGGTAGGTTGAGTTAGAAAGAGAATATGATATTTGATAGCAAAACTGCATGCGATAGATAATACCAATAATAGGATTGTTCAATTCGATTGACATTGTTTTGCAAGAAGGCTAACCCACCGTTTAGCAAGGAAAAGGTATGTACGCATAGATAACTATGAGTACACACTGCAGGCCATGCGTACGCATATTTATTTTATGCATATGCATGGATGATTTCTGACAAAACTTTTCTAATTTTCTTATTGAACACTTATTTATTTTGTTTCTTTTATTGTTGTGTCATGTTGATCTGTCATTTATGTGTGTATTTGAATTGTCGCATGAATTAGGGTAATTCCTATTAAATTGAAATATTAAATAATGTTAATAAATACAAAGTGGGGGCGGTCTAAGGACTGGGCGACGTTGGGTGCCTAACACCTTCCTAATGGCATACCCTAGCTCCAAACCCTCTCTGGTTATGACGAGTTAGACCCTTGCAAAGGGTAGACTTTGGTTCCCAGATTTTCTAGGCGGCGATTCCTCTCCGCATTAATCCTTCAAGGTTAGTGGTGTTCTTCTGAGCTGCACGATTCAAGGCACGGCAGTCAAAGACGCATTTGGAGGCAGTGGTGATTCGTTTACTCTGTTTGGATGGTTTAGTTGAATTCATGTAAAAGAAGATATTTGTTGGGTATTGTCACGAATTCTACCTGAATTACTGATGACCCATATTTGACCTGATGCGAGTCGAAAAATGGGTAATGTGTGTGCGTGCCCTACCATTGTCGTGGGGGTCTAGGAAAAATTTCAACCTGATTTGTTTTAAATGGATTTTATCCAATATGTGTATGCATATGGTAAGTTGTGAGTACACTCGTCCCATTTGTGCATACACACATTCACTTATTGTTTTGTAACCCGTGCATTTAAGGGTTTTTGTTAGTGAATGTTGTGTAGTGAGGAAAGACAGCCGAATTTGAGAGTGCTACTATTGAGCATAATAGGGGATTTCGGGTTTATGAGATTTGCTCGTGCAATCTCCTTGGATACATAGTGGATTGATCACTGCCACCCAAGGACGTGGGCATCTTGCTGAACTATGTTAACCTTGTGTCTTCTCTGTGGTGTGTTTGTCTTATTTTCTGTTTTTGAGATCGATTTATTTATTTTTTTGTTTAATTACTTCCACACATCAATAATGTTTATTTATCGCGCTTCCACAACATTGAGGAAGCTATTTGATATAGATCTACATTATAATAGTTCATTCCACTCTCAGATTAATGGGCAAGATGAAGTAGTAAATTGAACATTTGAGAGTATTATTCGGAGCTTATGCAATGATAATCCAAAACAATGGAAACCGTACCTTGCTCTAATTAAATTTTCTTTTAATAATATGGTCAATATGTCTATGGGCAACTCTCTTTTTGAATTATTTTCCATGATGGTGCTAAGCATACTCCAAAGTCCAAACATTGTGCTTTAGCCTCGGATTCAGGGACATAGCATTGTGGTTGAGCACATGGAAAAAAATACCCAAGAAGTGCTAGTAGAAGTTAAACAGAAGTAGGAAGCATCCAATGCAAAATATAATGAAGCTATTGTGGGGACCAAAAAATTGGATTCACGAAAATAATAAAACTTGAAAGTCGCCACCTTGTTTTTGAGGAATAAAGAAACTATTAAAAATATTTTTTACTTTAGCAAAAGAAATATAAACCCAATAATTCCAACTTAAAATAAATTAAAGTCTTTGAACCAATAATTGGGAATCCAGATGCTAGGTTTGTTAAGTTTCCAATTTATCAACCTAAGCTACTAAGTGGAGGGCCCAAAGCCCCAAATAAACATATGAAACCATGTCAAACTCGCTATTTAATCGATATAGGGTGTGGTACTCTTCTAACACACCCCAAGATGGGCTCACAAGCAAAACGATCCAAGAACAATATGTGTTAAGTCCATGTTTTTATGTTGTGAAATTGCGTGCCAAAGTGTGGTTGAATTTTGGGTTAGTTGAAGACATGTGAAGCTGCGAAGGTGCGTTAAAGATCAAGTGTTCAAAGCTTCTCACACTCATTCTCTAGGAAGTTAAGAGACCTTACTTTCCCCATACCATAAGTGTTTATCATAATTGGTATTTAGATGGGTTTTATATAGTTTGATTTGTTTTAACAGCATTTATAGCTAAATTGGACACCCCCGATCAATCGAGGTTGATGGCCGATCGATTGGTGGTATTTTAGATTTGCTTGTTAGCTACTGCCACCCCCCGATCGATCAAGGTTAATGGCCTAATCAATCGGTGCCTCTTCAGAAAGTCTAATTAGACACCGCCACCCTCGGATCGATCGGGGTTCGTAAAAAACATATTTTTTTTGCTTTAAAAAACCTTCTTTTTTTATCCAAATTCGTACTCTTTTCTTTTGGGGTCTCTTAGTCTCTATATATAAAGGCTATTACAATAGAGAGTGCAAAGCAAGCCTCTCCCTATTAGGTTCTCATTGAATATCTTGCTTCCTTCTCTCTAGAGCTCGCCAACATAGGGTTTTCACTTATATGCTCTAGAGATCACTCAAACCATATCCTTCAACACATCCTTGAGTGTGTGTGGATGGAGTTTACCGAAGCCGTTGCGATAGAGATCAATCTTGCAAGCTTGTGGGTTACAGAATCACTTCAAAGAGGTCTGATGCATCAGAAGACTTGAGGACAAGAGATCGATCGACAGGTCTTGGGAGTAAAGGCAATTACTTAAGTTCGTGGGTTCTATAAGTATTGTGTCTTATACTCATTGCTTTCTTAGTGGATTCGCTTCAATTGGACGAGGTCCCATGGTTTTTCCTGCTAGGGTTTTCCACGTAAAAATTCTCTTGTAAATTTTTTTACTGCTTTATGGTTTGATTATTGTGTAATTAGTTGATAGATTTTAGGGTTTGAATTGATTGAATAAAAATTGGGTAAGATAATTTAAAATGCCTATTCAACCCCCATTCTAGTACTTCAAGCTTGGTAAAACCAGAATTTCAACATGCTCTGATACCATGTTATGTTTCCAACCCGTCAACCTAAATTGTTAAGTGTATATGAAGACATGTTAAACTTGAGATTTAATTAAAGTGGGATGTGGTACTTTTTCAACATTCCCCCTCACGTGTAGGCCTAACAAGACAAATGGGCCTTATCACATGGACAACAAAGACGGGCCCATGAGCGAAACACAACATGATTTGATACCATGTTGAGTTTCCAACCTAACAGTCTCTGCTACTAAGTGGAAGGCGCAAACAAGTATATGAAGCCATGTCAAACTCGATATTTAATTGATGTGAGATGTGTACTTTTTCAGCAAGGTTATGACGAGGAGAGTTTCTGGAGCAAACCCATAGGTACCCACATCACCTAGGTTGGTCTCATTAATTAATCGAACTAATTTTGATCTTT
This sequence comes from Liquidambar formosana, assembly GCA_039720395.1. Classification (NCBI taxonomy): domain Eukaryota; kingdom Viridiplantae; phylum Streptophyta; class Magnoliopsida; order Saxifragales; family Altingiaceae; genus Liquidambar; species Liquidambar formosana. The sequence goes on along the minus strand of CM077831.1, from coordinate 17,682,174 downwards.
AAATCAATAAAAATCAATAAATAAAGTGTACAAAACATGTAAATCAAGAATAGATCACCCAAAATAATCAACAAAATAAATAGGAAAAAAAATACACAAACTGATGAGATTTCCAACCCATATGTGATACTATACTAGGTATTGTTTGTTATTGTTTGCATATAACAAGTTGAGCATTTGAGTTGTGAGTATGAGTGAGAGTTTGTAGTTTGGTGTTTTCATGTAATTTTCTTTTATTGAGTTGTAATTCTCTATTGAGGATAGAACTTGTTCAGTTTTGTGGTTTGGGAATAGGTCTTATATCTCATGTCAAGATTTAGGTTGGTTTTGTCACAAGATTTTCAAAGGAGGAGATTGTAAAGTTCGTGTTTTATGTTGGCATATTCCGTGTCAAACTTGTGTCTGTGTTGTATGTTAATTCAAGCTTTTGTGAAGTTGCAAAGATGCATCAAAATGACAATTGCAAGGCTTCGCAACTCACATTCATTCCTAGGTAAGGTAAGTTACCATAGATGACCGATTCTTATTGATTTAAAAAATTTCAATTCACTTTAAATTATTTTCTTTGTTTTTATCAAAGTGTGAGTAATTTTGAAAGTGTTTTTAAAAGCTTTTAGTGAAATTCAGGGTACCCCGATCGATTAGGCCTCGATCAGTGCTATTTTCTAAAAGCAAATTCTATTCTGTTTTTCTCGATCAATCGGGTTGAGGGCCGATCTCAACCCGATCGATCGGAGGCTTCTTGGAAATGCTATTTTGCTTCTGTTTTTCCCGATTGATCAAGGTTGATGGCCGATCGATCGGGGTTCGTAAAATTTTGTTTTAAAACTTTTCAAAACCTTCCCATTTGATCTAAAAACATATCCTAGTCACTTAGGGTGTCTTATACAGTTATACTATATAAATAAGGTTTGTTTTCATAGAGAGAGCTAAACAAGCCTCTCCCATTTAGGTTTTACAAAGTTCATCTTCTCAAAACCTCTCTAGAGCACTTTAACCTAGGTTTTCTCTCATACGCTCTAGAGACCTTTAAACCACACACCTTTCCCAACTTTGGATGATTGTGAGTCCGTTGCAACGATGATCGAGCTTGTGAGTTCATGATTGAAGGAATCGCTGTGAAGAGATTGGTTGCGACCAAAGCCGTGAAAACGGAGATCGATCGTGTATGATCGTGGGAGTGAAGACAACTACATGAGTCCTTTGTTGGTTTTTTGTCTTTAATTCCACTTTTACCCATTTTGTTAAGTTGGGTCTTTTTTACCGGACCCGCTCACTTATGTTATAACCCACTCATATATAAGGGTTGTCTTCCAGGGTTTCATCCTTATGCAAGGAAAGCCACTTTGGAGCCGTCATTGGGTGTAAAGGGGATATAGGGATTTTGTGAGTATTCTTACTCTTGTATTCTCTTAAACACATAGTGGATTAAACATCGCCGCCCGTGGACGTAGGCATCTTGCCGAACCATATAAATCTTGTCTCATTTTCTTTGTGTGTTTGTTTATTTTTTGTGCTTGGATCGATTCACTTGTTTTGTTTGATTAATCACTTCCACCACCATAGAAATTTGTTTGTTTATCGCACTTCTACACAACAAACTGGTATTAGAGCTTAGGTTTCGACCTAGGAGTTGGATCTTTTAATCATTCATATTTGGGTGTGGATCTGATTAATGGCGGAATCGACTTCAGAAGCTTTGTCACAGAAAAATTCGTCTACAAGCACTTTGTTAGCCGTTAGAACTAGGGTTTCGAATGCAAAATTCGAAGTTGAAAAATTTGATGGAACGAATAACTTCGGCATGTGGTAATGCAAAGTTTTGGATGTTCTGACTCAACAAAAGTTAGATATTGCTTTGGATGATAAACCCACTGATTTGGATGAGAAGGATTGGGTAAAGATTAATCGTCAAGCTTGCGGCACAATTAGGCTTTGTCTTGCTAAGGATCAAAAATACTTTGTTATGAGGGAGACTTCGGCCAAGCAATTGTGGAAGAAATTGTAGGACAAATGCATGACCAAGAGCATGGAAAATCGGCTCTATTTGAAGAAAAAGCTCTTCCATTTTAACTACAAGCAAAGTATTTCGATAACTGAGCACTTGAATGGTTTTAATAAAATTCTTGCTGATTTGCAAAATTTAGATGTTGAAATTTCGGATGAAGATAAAGCTCTATCATTGTTAAATTCCTTGCTTGATTTATATAATCATTTGATTACTACTTTGATGTATGGGAAAGATACAATTAAGTATGATAATGTGTCTAATGCTTTGATGAATAATGAGTATCGGAAGAAGGACCAACTAGTTCATAAGGATTTACCATCAAAGGCTTTGACAGCAAAGGGTAGGAGTGAGGATAGAAAATTTGGAGGACAGGGTAAGTCTCGTTCTAAGACGAGGGGTGCATCATCTCATAGAAAAATTCCCGCGTAGGATGAGTATGCTTTCTGTCACAACAAAGGACATTGGACGAAGGATTGTCTAAAGCTGCAAAATAAAAATGGTAAGGGTTCAGATGCTAATATAGCACATGGGGATGACGAATTAGCTTTCGCTGTTTCATCACTGGTTGGCCATTCAGACGAGTGGATTTTGGATTCAAGGTGTTCCTATCATATGCGTCCTAATAGGAAATTGTCTTCTAGCTTTCAAGTGGTGGAATTGTTTTATTGGGTAATGAAAATGCCTGTAAAACAAAATAGATAGGAAACATTCGTTTGAAGTTGCATGATGGAACAATTAGAGTTTTGACAGATATTCGGTATGTACCGGATTTAAAGAAAAATCACATCTCATTGGAAACTTTTGATTCAAAGGGCTACAATTACTATGGAAGGTGGAGTCCTCAAAGTAGACACGGTGCGCTCATTGTATTGAAAGGTACTCAGAAGGATAATTTATATTTTTTGGATGGGAGTACATGGAGAGTCGCTGTTTCTGACAATTCAGAGGGCAGTGGATCTGATACTTCTAGAGTTCATCACATGCGCTTAGGGCATGTTGGTGAGAAGGCTTTGTAGGGATTGATAAAGCAAGGTCTGTTGAAGGGGACAGAAAAATTGGGATTTTGTGAGCAATGTACTTTAGGTAAGTAGACTAGAGTCAAGTTTGACACTGCAGTTCATTGCACAAAAGGGACTCTTGATTATGTTCACACAAATGTGTGGGGACCTTCTAAAGTTGCATCTTTGGGAAGTAAGCATTAGTTTGTTTCTTTTGTAGATGATTACTCCAGAAGAGTTTGGGTGTATACTATGCAGCATAAAAGTGAAGTTCTGGATGTGTTTCTGTATTGGAAGAAAATGATTGGGACTAAGACAGGAAGGAAAATCAAGAGGCTTAGGTCAGACCATGGTGGTGAGTACAAGTCGGATCCATTCTTCAAAGTATGCCAAGATGAAGGAATAGTCAGACACTTCACAATTAGAGATAAATCGCAACAAAATGGGGTAGCAAAACGCATGAATCGTACTTTGCTAGGAGAAAATGCGATGTATGTCATTTGATTATGGATTGGGCAAGGCGTTTTGGGCTAAAGTTGTGACATATGCATGCCATCTCATCAACAGATTGCTTGCAACTTGCGAATGATGGAAAAACACCTTTAGAGGTATGATCTGGAAAACTGCTACAAATTATGATAAATTGCATGTATTTTGTTGTCCTGCATATTTTCATGTGAGGGAAACTAATTTGAACCTTAAGCCAAGAAAGCCATATTTTAGGGTTTTAGCACAAGTGTGAAAGGATATAGACTGTGGTGTCCCAAATTGAAGAAACTTGTTCTTAGCAGGGATGTTACTTTTGATGAGTCTGTGATGTTGAATCAGTAGAAGTAGAAAAATTCTCCGAAAGAAAATATGAATATGGGTAACTCACAGCAAGTGGAGTTAGAAGCTCTAGTGGTTACAAAGAAGACTGTTCAGACAGTTGATGTTGATGATCAATTTAATGAGGACTCAAACTCGGATGTGGTGGAGGCATAGACAGCAGGAATTCACAGCAATCAGAATCTATTGCAGCTGGTAAACCGAGAAGAAAAATTCGGAAACCTGCTAGATTTACTAACATGGTGGCCTATGCACTTCCAGTGGTGGATGATGATATTCCATTGACTTACAGAGAAGCCTCACAGAATTCAGAAAGTGTACAGTGGAAAAAGGCAATGGATGAGGAGATGGAGTCGCTGCATAAGAATCAGACTTGGGAGTTGGTACAACTTCCAAAAGGAAAGAAGGCAATTGGTTGCAAGTGGGTATATGCTAAGAAGGAATGAACTCTAGGAAAAGATAGTGTGAGATTCAAGGCTAGGTTGGTGACTAAAGGCTACGCACAGAAAGAAGGGATAGACTACAATGAGGTATTCTCTACAGTTGTTAAGCATTCTTCTATTCGAATTTTGCTAACTTTCGTTGCACAGTTTGATCTTGAGTTGGCCCAACTCAATGTCAAAACTGCTGTCTTGCATGGTGATTTAGAGGAAGAAATCTATATGACTCAACCAAATGGATTTAGAATTGCTGGTAAAGAAAATTATGCTTGCAAACTGAAAAAGTCGCTGTATGGTTACAAGCAGTCTACAAGACAGTGGTACAAGTGATTTGATTGATTTATAACAGGGCAGAAGTATACTAGGAGTCATTTTGATCATTGTGTGTATTTTCATAAGCTTCGTGATGGTTCTTTTATTTATTTGTTCTTATATGTAGATAATATGCTTATTGCATCTAAAAGCAAGGTGAAGATAAATAGGTTGAAGACTCAGTTGAGTAATGAATTTAAAATAAAGGATCTTGGTGAAACTAAGAAAATACTTGGTATGGAAATCAAGAGAAATAGAGTGAAGGGCACAGTTTGTCTGTCACAAGCACAGTATTTGAAGAAAGTTTTGCAAAGGTTTGATATAGATGGCAAAACAAAATCAGTTAGTACACCTTTGGCCCCTCACTTTAAGCTTTCTGCTTTGATGTCTCCGCACACAAATAATGAGTGTAAGTATATGGCTCAAGTTCCATATGCAAACGCAATTGGTGCTTTGATGTATGCTATGGTGTGCATGAGACCCAATATTTCACATGTTATCAATATAGTTAGCTGGCATATGCATGATCTAGGTAAAGGGCACTGGCAAGCAGTGAAGTAGATTTTGCAGTACATCCAGGGTACAGTGGATGTTGGTTTGATGTTTGAGAGGGATGATAGACTTGGCCAGCATGTGGTTAGTTATATGGATTCGGATTATGCTAATGATTTGAATAAACGTCGGTCTACTACAAGGTATGTATTTACTCATGCAAAGAGACCGGTGAGTTAGAGATCTACGTTGCAATCAACAGTTGCTTTGTCTACTACAGAGGCAGAACACATGGCGGTGACAGAGGCTATTAAAGAAGCCATTTGGCTACATGGACTGGTTGAGGACTTGGGGATTGTTTAGAAGCACGTTGAGGTCCATTTCGACAATCAAAGTGCAATTTTTTTAGCAAAGAACCAAGTTCATCATGTTCGGACTAAACATATTGATGTTCGTTTCCATTTTGTTAGAGAAGTTGTGAATGAGGGGGACATTCTCCTTCAGAAGATTGGGACTGCAAATAACCCTGCAGATATGTTGACTAAGGTGGTGACTGAGGTCAAGTTCAAACACTGTTTAGACTTGATCAACATCTCTCACGTTTGAGCACCTACGGGTGTATGGCGCCGAAGGGCGCATTTGGAGGCAGTGGTGATTTGTTTACTTGTTTGGATGGTTTGGTTGAATTCAAACCAAAGTGAAGATTTGTTGGTTTTTTGTCTTAAATTCCACTTTTACCCATTTTGTTAAGTTGGGTCTTTTTGACCCGACCTGATCCGACCCGCTCACTTATGTTATAACCCACTTATATATAAAGGTTGCCTTCAAGGTTTCATCCTTATGCAAGGAAAGCCACTTGGGAGCCGTCATTGGGTGTAAAGGGGATCTAGAAATTTTGTGAGTATTCTTACTCTTGTATTCTCTTGAACACAAAGTGGATTGATCATCTTCAAGGTTTCATCCTTATGCAAGGAAAGCCACTTGGGAGCCGTCATTGGGTGTAAAGGGGATCTAGGAATTTTGTGAGTATTCTTACTCTTGTATTCTCTTGAACATAAAGTGGATTGATCATCGTTACCCGTAGATGTAGGCAAGGACTTAAATATCGTGATATATCGGCGATATATCGCGATATATCGTCGTATTGGAGGTCAGCGAAACGATATTCAATTGCGATATTATAAAATTTTTAAAAAAACACAATTTCAAGAGATATCGAAGATATATCGCGATATATCGTCGATATATTGTTTGTTTTAAATTTCGTCCATTTTCTATCATTTATCGTGGATATATCGTCGATATATCGACGATATCGACACAAGAGTATATATCGTTTGTTCAAATGCTTCTTTTGCTGTTTGCTAATGCTGTTCCTCCATTATTAGTGTTCTCTTTTCACGTGAAATGTGAAATACAGCACCTCCCTCAAAGTTTCCTTTAGTGCTCTGCTATTGGTCATTTTTCCAAGATGCTTGCAGCCTTTTCTTTGGCTGTATGCATGAGTTTTTCCTCCATTATTAGTGCAGTACAGCACTCCTTCAAAGTTTTCTTTAGTGCTCTACTGCTGGTCCTTTTTCCAGATGCTTGCAGCCTTTTCTTTAGCTGTTTGGTTGTGGTTTTCCTCCATTATTAGTGCTCCTTTTCACATGAAACTTGAAATACAGCACTCTTTCAAAGCTCCATCCTTTAGTGCTCTGCTGGTGGTCATTTTTCCAAACGCTTGAAGATGCTTTCTTTGGCTGTTTGCTTGTACTTTTCCTCCATTATTAGTGCTCCCTTTCACGTGAAATGTTAAATACAGCACTCCTTCAAAGTTCCGTCCTTCTTCAATCACTTCATTCCCACTATAACTCTATAAGTGAAGCTGTGAAGTGAGTTGTGATTTCTAAACAAAGGAGGCAAGGAGCAAAGAAGAAGTTGAGAAAAATCAAAAGAAGTTGAGAAGATCAAAAGAAGCAGAGAATAAAGCAAGTAGCAGATTAGCAGAGTAGCAGGCAACATCAAACAGATAGTGCATTAAACCATTAATTGAAGACTTGAAGGTTATATAATTTATATTATGTTCATTACTTAATTTAAATAATGTGCCTAACGAACTTTGTTGCTCTTTTTATAATCCCGTAGACAGTAATAAATTTATAATCCCTTAGACAGTTATTCATAAATCATAAATCATAATTTCTTATTATTTCAATTATTATTTATATAGTTAACAAGTGTTCAAATTAATTTGTCTATGTAAATAATAATGGTTAGTAAGCTATTAGCTCGTCCAAATTAATTTATTCTTATACACGTACTGATTAAGTGATTATACAACTTATACATTCCTAACAACTTGATCATAATGTGGGACTTTCTAGTTGGTAGATGAGTTACTTATTTATTTATTTTTATTTTAAAGAAAAAACTAACATGGCAGTATGGCACTATGTTGGAGATTAATGAATGACATCTGTCAGTCAAGGAAAACCAAACCTACAGTAGGATTAAATATACATATATTGTTATACACTTATACACTTATACACTTATATAGTTATGTTACTTATATACAATTATGAGATTTGTCTTAAAGTTATAAATTTATAATCCCTTAGACAATAATTCATAAATCATAATTCATAATTTCTTATTATTACAATTATTATATAGTTAATTAGTTATATACTTATATGTTTTACACTTTTACAAGTGTTCAAATTAATTAGTCTATGAAATAATAATGGTTGGTAAGCTATTAGCTCGTCCAAATTAATTTATTCTTATACACGTACTAATTATATAACTTACACTTAATTACTTATACACTTATATAGACATAGTTTTATACACGTACTAATTATATAACTTACACTTAACTACTTATACACTTATATAGACATAGTTATATATAATTATGAGATTTGTCTTAAAGGTAAATCATAATTCATAATTTCTTATTATTTCAATTATTATATAGTTAATTAGTTATATCATTATATACTTATATACTTATATGTTTTACAAGTGCTCAAATTAATTTGTCTACTAAATAATAATGGTTAGTAAGTTATTAACTCATCCAAATTAATTTATTCTTATACACGTACTGATTATACAACTTATATTTAATTACTTATACACTTATATACTTATATACTTATATACAATTATGAGATTTGCAGTTGTATTCTTTTAGTAAAAGATGGCAGGGAAGAGTGTTGATCCTGTATGGGAACATGGGAGTCATTTGGAGGGTACAGTAGGAGGTATCAAATGTAAGTATTGTCAGAAGACATGGAAGAGTGGTGGGGCGACGCGGCTTAAATACCATTTATTGGGGTCAGATCCAAAAAATAATATAGCAGCTTGTAACAATGTGCCTCCAAAGATGAAAGATGAGATGTATCAACTTTTGACGGGGAAAGCTACAAGCCAAGGCAGCAAAGACGATGAGAGATTCAAATGTTAGACAAATGTTAAGGGGTGGTATATTGGAATCCCAATCAGATGATGCTGAATGAAGATGATGATAGAATATCATGATGTACCCAACAAATTTGGGTGTGGAGAAAAGAAGGAACTATAAAAAAGCCTATCGTGCCTCAAAGGCTAGTGAATGGGAGGAAGAGCAACAGAGAAAATTCCAATCATAGACTGGTTTTGGAAGTTCTGGTGCTGGTGCTGGTGCTGGTGCTGGTGGCTCAAGCTCTGGTAGAAGTAAAAACAAAGGACCAATGCCTCCACTTAAACGTAGTCAAAGTGTTCGGGTGCCAGAAACTCATACCCCCCTCTTCCTTCTCTGTATAAATCATCACAATCAAAGCAAAGGACTATTAAGAATGCTTTTAGTAAAGGCAAGATAAAGGAAGGCTTTGGTAGATTAGTTGCAAAATTCTTTATACATGAGAATGTCCCGCCTGAGAAGGCCGGCTCCCATCACTTCAAAAATATGATTGCTAGAGCTCAGTGTTATGGAACAGGCGTTAATCCTCCTTCCCCGTATGAGATTAGAACTAAATATCTTGATATGGAGGTAATTACTAATTTAATTCAAAATATTAGTATTTATTCATTATTAGGTTTTATTTATGACCTTTTAATTTGTTTATATGATTTTCTTTAAATTCCATTTCATCTCACAAGGTAGAAGACATGAATAAATATGTTCCACAGATAAAGCCAATGTGGAAGACATATGGCTACACCATTATGTGTGATGGATGGACAAGTCCAACAAAATTGTCTATCATCAACTTTATGGTATATTGTAAAGGGAAAACAGTCTTCTTGAAGTCTGTAGATGCTTCGAATAGAATCAAGGGACTATACGTATATGTATACTTTGATGAGAAATGTCGTGCAATCAATTAGTAGTAAAAATGTTGTCCAAATAGTGACTGATAATGGCAGCAATTATAAGAAAGCAAGGCAGCTGTTAATGGAAAAGTATAATTTATACTGACACCCTGCATAGCTCATTGCATCGACTTCATATTTGAGAGGATTGCTGATAAAAAATGTGTTAAAGAGGTGATCACTGAAGGGAGGATGATTACAAACTTTATATACAACCATAATTGGTTGTTGGCACAGATAAGAGCATTTTGTCAAGGAGATATTGTGCGACCGGATGCCACTCGGTTTGCCACAAATTATATTGCACTCGACAGCCTATTAAAGAAAAAGGCAGGCTTGAAAACATTGTTCACCTCTGATGAATGGACTGAACATCCACGGAGTAGAACGTAAATAGGCATTCAAGTTGAATCACTTATTCTAAACCACACTTTCTGGGCTAGAGTTACAAAAGTATGTGACATTTATGAGCCTCTTTACCGACTGTTGCGCATTGTTGATAGTGAGGTATACCCGACCTTGGGTGTAGTATATCAAGCATTCCAAGTAATGAAAGAGACCTTCCAATAATCTAATCGAAATGTGGCATGGGTCTTAAAAGCTATAAAAGAGCGCTGGGACAAATCAATCGATCATCCTTTATTGTCGACAGGTATAATTTATACATTATAAATTTCTAAGTTAAATTCTTATTTTTTATTTGTTAGTTTGTTACACACTTGCACCACACAAAGTGAGACTAATTAAATTCTATATTTGTGTTTAACATGAGTGCTAGCATACTACCTAAATCCAAAGTATCAATATAAGAATAACATTAGTCACAACCAAGAGTTGACTAATGCAGTGTTTAAGGTCTTCCAAAAGTTGGAACCAAACTCCGACAAGGGTGGAGAAATTGGAAATGAGGTAACACAACAACAATAACTATCAAAGTTTATATTTTAATATTCATTCTATTTAATCACTGATGAAAAGGTTGCACTTGTAGATTATAATGTTTCGAGAAGCGAGGGGTAGATTTGGAGAGAAACTCGCAATTGCATCAAGAGAGAGCATGACAACTGGTGCGTATAGAACTATATAGACTACTAACAAATTTGTTAACTTATAAATTTTAAAGTTGTAAATATAAAATTAATAGTTTTCATTTTATTATGGGCAGCTGATTGGTGAGATATGTATGGGGTTTCTACTCCAACATTGAGGGAATTGGCAATGAAGATATTGTCACAAACATGCTCCTCTTCAGCTTGTGAAAGGAACTGGAGCATGTTTTCCTTAATACATACAAAGCAGCGCAATCGACTAGCGTACGAAAGGCTCGAAAAGCTAGTCTTTTGTTATTAGAACATGAGGTTAAGGGTCAGAGTATATGGAAGCTGAGATGGACAATGCAGCAGAGTTAGAGCCCCTAAATTTGCTTGATATATCAGTCGAACTAGGATAGGAGAATGAGAATCCTCTTTACGAGTGGATTAGGCCCTCACATATGGATGGGCCAGATGGTGAACCTGATCTAAAGGTAACAGAAGAAGCTCAAAACCTCGGGATTGACGTCGACAGAGTTATAGCTGAAGAGGTTTTATCAAGCGAAGGATGCAATGAGAACAGAATCGGTGCATTCTGAAGTCTTCTGACACCGATACTGGAGGTGGGGATAGTAATGGAAATGATGATGGGGACGATAGAAGAGGGGGTAGAAATTATGGAGCTGAAACTAGTCCGAGGCCCTTATTGAGTCCTTTTACTTGTGAAGCGAATTTCACACATATGACACAGGATGAGGACCATGGCTCTAAGAGAGCAAGGCCAGGTATCAGGGCAATAGGCAAATATTATTCGAGGAAAAAATGGGGACAAGACACAAGCAGCCAACAAGATGTAGATTCCCTTCCCTCGAACTTCGAGTCTATGAGTATAGGATCACAACAAAGTCATTTTGGGTATGGAACAGACTCGAGCCAAGATACCTATCCCCATCAACAAGTCCAACCTATGCCATATCAGTCATACAACCCATATGGGATGGGCCACTATAACACTATAACACTAATCCCTTAGGGGCATATATCTATGGACAACAATATCCATATCAACAACTAATTGATTATATGCCCAATCCATACTCAATGTATCCATCAGTCCCACCACATACAAATGAAGGAGCTCCTGAAACTGAACAACCAGATTTGCCGCCACTGGAATCCTACGGCATTGTTCTGCTGATGAATATGACCGCCATCTACAAAATTACCTACTCAATTATGCTAATTATATGAAATGGCCAACCTATTGTCATAATATTACCGCCATCTACAGAATTACCTACTCAATTATGCTAATTATATGAAATGGCCAACCTATTGTCGTAATATTACCAATATGGATAGGCATAATAGGGATAGAAATGATGATTTTGAACCACCAAGGAACTCCATGCGGTATTAAACTACTAATGTAAGTATGCAAGTATGTAAGTATATAAATATGTAAGTGTTTATTGTGTAAATGATAAATATTTACAAATTTTAATCTCATATGAAATTTGGATGTTATATTTGCATGAATTTCTATTATTTATTTTCTCATCGTATCACACTATTTATACCCTACACAACACATACTTATCTTATACACATTTAAATTGCAATTTTTTGATGCTAGATTATGTATTATAGTCTAAATCATTGTTTCCCAGAGTTTCAATAAAAAATTCCGCGTTTAACACATAATATCCACCATATCTTTGAAACGATATCGATATTGTCGATATATCCAACGATATATCCGATATATCTACATTTTTGGACCCTCGATATACCCAGCGATATCGATATTAAAGACCTTGAATGTAGGCATCTTGCCGAACCATGTAAATCTTGTATCTCCTTTTCTTTCTGTGTTTGTTTACTTTTTGTGCTTGGATCGATTCACTTGTTTTGTTTGATTAATTACTTCCACCACCATAGAAATTTGTTTATTTATCGCGCTTCCGCACGACATCCTTGTGGTCTGTACTCATTGAGTTCATAGTGGATTTGCTTCAACTGGATTAGGTCCCGTGGTTTTTCCCATATAGGGTTTTCCATGTAAAAATCTCTTCTGCCATTTTTAATTGCTTTTATGCTTGCTATGTGCTTGATTTGATTAAGGTAAAAGAGATTCATTGTCATAAGTTTAAAATTGGGTAAGATTACATAGAATACCTATTCAACCCCCCTTCTAGGTATTGTAGGCTTGGTATAACCGGAATTTCACTTTATATTATTCTTTCTTGCATGAAAACATGCAAGATCAAATTCCGCATAAAATGTTGCCCAAAACATTCATGCAAGGAAATATTCTACCTAAAATTAATTCTAAACAACATAACTATGATGACTTTTTCATTCGAAAGCATGCCCTACACATCGAAGCAACTCATGCCAAAAAAGGATAATCTTGATAATCTTATCATGCAAAGTTGCAGACCATATTTGTTATACATACAATACAAAATCCAACCATATGAAACAATCTCTACTTATATGAAAACACATCCTAATAAGCATATGCATGTGTACGAACACAATAAAACATACCAAAACAACAAGCTTTATACATTCTATCCTATTCGACAACCATGGGTCAAACATCTTCAACCATGGTTAGTTGATTGGGTTTAACAAACTAGCTAACAGTTAAGTGCCCAAAACACCACCTTTTAAAAAAATAATGATTTTACCCTTTGGTCTAATTTCTTGTCAAATAAAAGAAAATATTTTCAAAACATATTTTAGTATCAAATTGGAGTTGAATGAACATAAATGGACTCATCAGTTTTCAAATTTGGGTATGAATAGAAGGCAATCTTTGATATACTAAAAAGGCTTTAAATAACCACAATGGACCAATATGAGCCAAAATCGTCTTGGAGCCATCCAATATTGGATTTCTCGTGTTGATACAAGTGCAATGAAAAAAAATTGGGCTTGACTCCGATATCAAAATTGAATTTTGTAAGTGAAAACAAAAACGTCCTTCAAGTTACAAAGGTTCTTATTTTTCTTTGAAACTCAACTAAATTCGAACCCAAAAATTCTGACACATTTCTTTAACCTTTGTAGATCTTAACAGAAGAGACATAACATAAAATTGATACAAAATCACACATATGATAATAGACTCAATTAGAAGACGTGAGAGGAAAAATTCTCCTTTACAGCTTGCTAGTCTTAATTCTCTTTCGATACTAAACCAAACCTTATTAAAAACCCATGAAACATCCTCTATGCCTATTGAGTCTAAATAGAACTAGTGGAACTCCAATCAGAGGTAGAATCACACAGTGTCTATCAAGTCTTATTTTTCCTTTTGGATTGAAGGCTTCTCTTAGTGGATTCTAGGTTATCTAAGATAAAATTTTCTTTCTTGTTTTAACGTAATTTACACAAAATCTGTCATCATAGTGCTATTTCAAGGCCTACTCCAATCATACTTATTTTCTCTTAGTGGATTCTAGGTCAGTCTTATTTTGCCTCATCTTTCTTGCTTTTTTGATATTCCTAACCTAGAATCCACTAAGAGAAAATTTTCTTAGTGAACTCCAATCAGAGGTAAAATTTTCTTTCTTGTTGGTGCGGACATGTATTAACTACAGTATTTTACTTGTACGGCTTAAATTTTCTTTCTTGTTGGTGCGGACATGAAATCTTAAAAGCCATCACCCCTACACTTATTGTTTGGGAGATATGGTTAGAAAGAAACTATAGAAGGTTCGAAGGTAAGGCCCATAATCATCTATATGTTATTCAAAAAATTATTTGTTGGTTGAAACCTATGTCTGGTTTGCTTCACCCAAAAAGGCTGCCTCTTCTATAGATTGTGTTATTCTCTCCACTTTACACATTGCGCCGATCGGGGTTGTTGCCAATCGTCAACAGATTCTTTGGTGGCTTAGACCTGTCTTTGGTAAATTTAAGTTGAATGTGGATGGTTCATGTATTAGTAATCCTGGTTTAGGTGGTGGTGGGCGCATTATTAGGGATTATAGGGGAGCTTTTGTTATTGGTTTCTCTTCTTTTTACGGAGAATGTACGAATAATATTGCTGAAGTCAGAGCTCTTCTTGACGGACTGAAGTCGTGTTTAGAGAAGGAGTGCAGATTTATTGAGATTGAGTCTGATTCTAGAATTGTGGTGAACTGGTTAAAGACGAATACACCTATTCCTTGGCATCTTCGCTACTGGTGGTCGGATATTATTTCCATGTTTCAGAATTTTCATTTCTCTTTTACTCATGTTTTTCAGGAAGTTAATTCAGTTGCAGATGAGTTAACTAGGCATGGTGTTTCTACCAAGCAGCAGATTGTTTTTAAAGATAAGCAAGATCTTCCTACTCGTATCAATGCTTCTATTCATCTAGAGCAGCAGGGTCTTCCATACTTAATAGTTTAAATATTTTATTCCCTTTGTATTAGACATCTTTAAGGGGTAAGGTACTTCCCTCCTACCGCGGAGGTTCTGCGGAAAAAAAAAAAAAAGTATTCACTATAGTAGATTTTCAAGCAATCAAGTTGTGGTTCCAAGAGCTTGAAGAGAATTCCAATGAATTGGAGATTTAATACTAGTTTTGAATCATTTAATTTTAGATATTCCTAGTTCTATTTAAGCCGCACAAGAAATGGAGAAAGGAAGAAAGTTTGGCTGAAATTTTGAAGTGTTGAGTCCTTAGCGTTCATTTGAGAGTTGATCAATTTCTCTCCTTAATTGCATTGATTGATTCCCTGAGTATTTTTTAGATAGTTGATTGATTCTTCTCCATGGGTAGAGTGCTTCCCCAAGTATTTCTTCGTTTCTATTGTAGTTTCCTTCTTTAATTTTTTTTTTTTTTTAATTTAAATATCATCTCCTCCTTTCTACCTTTCATATTTGATTTTTCCCTATATCAAAAAGAAGGATAGGCTTGACCAATTCAATGAATTTTTAAGTATATAGCAACATAAGGGATATGCATATGAGCCCAATAATGAACATTACTGCCTTAAAACAATATATTGGTGATTTCAACGACATGGATGAATCTTTTTCCAGCTGGGTGATAAACAAAATAGTTTGAGAACAAGAAGAAGCGAGCATAACCTGCATGTTTTGTTCTATTGTTTTGTTATCAGTTTCGACATCTTTCCTATGCCTCTGATAACGTTCTATTGTCTCCTGCATGCTGAAGAATTTAAAAACACAACATGACCACCATTAATGCATTTTCCTTTTTAACCAAAGAAACAGAATAAAAATATTTATTCTGCCTAATAATAACACAAAACATGAAGATTTACAGGTAATATTAGATTAATAACTAAAAAAATGAAAAGGAAAAAAAAAAAGCCTCTTTAAATGGATATATTAGCGGATAAAACCCAGCTTCTACAATATCATAAAAGATGCCCCAGCAGTTCTGCTGCTCAATATTCACTAGTAAAGGTTGTTCAATAGGTTTATTCACTAGGTATGCTTGTTTATACATATACAATACTCTCTAAGATATGTGAAACACAATCTAGAAAGACATAAAAATGTATTAATATACGTTTATCAAGTATAGTGAAGCACTAATAAAACAATCGAATTAAGATGCAGGCCTATGTATTACAATTTACAAAAAATATATATATATATATATATATTTAGGACCCATTAGCATGTCATGGAAAATTTTGTGGTACCACATCAAATGAGGCAAGGACTTCACTTCAACATCAAACCTGAAGTATAAATCTCAGACTTTTAAAAAAATGGTGATAAAAATCAAATCAGCACAATATAAATAGCTCTAAAATGCAGAAATCAGTCTATAGTTTGATTTAGTAACTTAATTTGATCTTCTTTTTTTTTATTTATTGATATCTGATTTTTATATTGGTTACAAAATGATTACACTAAGCTGGGCAATCTCATGCAAACATCATTAAAACACTCTTTCATGTTTATTACGCAACATCAACAAAGTATTTGTCCCTTATTTTAATTGATCTCCCTTCTAAAGAAAATGAATTGGACACTGAGATATTCCTCCCCACGATTAAGTTGGTATTAATTGCTGAGTTTACTTCAAATTTCATGCGAATTTGTAATCAAATCGTCATCATTTAAAAGGCTATATATAATCTCATTCTGTTGGACAATGAACATTAATGATCAAACTGGGAGGCTTCTTTCTTATTATGACCAGATTGCTTGATGGGACACCCAAAAAAAAATCCTTGTCCCCTTATTTACAATAATGTCATGCTCATTTTGTTATGGGCTTTACTTCTACCCTCATTTCTCTTTCTAGATTTACTTAAATTACATGCATTCCACATAATCTGTTATCATAGTGCTATTTCAAGGCCTTCTCCTTAGAACTAATGATCATTGTAAATTACGTTAAAATTATAATCATAATAATTTTTTTCATCATATCGCGATGGATATAATAAATACATAAAAATAATGGTTTCATAGTTTATTCCTTGATTTATCACAACATGAAATTGAAGCAGCTCTTTGATTCAATACTTCAATTTTTTTTTTTTTTTTTGATCCAGATAATTAATTTTATTAAGATGGGAACACAGCCCAAACTCCATCAATACTACAAATTTTAATTTGTGTTTTTCATGAGGGGCAAATAAAAAACACCTAATTAGAGGAATTGTATAAGATATTAATATTTTTACAAATATTATTGACCTATGACCCTATTATATATCAATCATTCATAATATGACTCTATCTGATTAGCTCTATGATTCTATCTAGAGAAATTTCGTCCATTAAATCATAGATCTACCTCTATTCCAACCTGATCGAGGACCCAAAATTTTCCGTTTTGTAAAAGTACTCCATGTTAACAGTATGTACTTCTATATCAAAATATGATCAATTTATGCTAAAGCCAATGAATGGAGTTTCCATTTTCACCTTGTGTATGTGTGTGTGTTTCTAGCTTGAAACATACGATAAGGCATTTCGCCCAGGTATACTCTAAAAATAGTTTACCTAATTTGAAATATAAATGCATATTATGCTTCTATTCCTCTAATTCATTTCTTCTCGATCACTAAATATCTCGAGTCTTATTACGAGTTTATTAGTAATATTTTTTGTAAATTTAAAATTTTTTAAGTTTTAGGGGTTTTACTAATAAATTTAAATATGTACCTAAACTTGATGCTATAAAAATAGGGTTAGTTTTATAAAATTTCTTGGTGTTTCCAAGATTTTGTTAATCCTAGCAATCTCTCTCTCTCTCTCTCTCTCTCTCTCTCTCTCTCTCTCCCCCCTATAATTCTTTTTCTTCTTCTTTCTCCCTCATCTTTCTCTCCTTTTATTCTTTTTATCTCCTCTTCTATCATTCCTCTATTCCCTTTCTCTATATTTTCTTCTTCTTTTTACTTTCTTATCTCTTTCTATCTTTATCCTTCTGTTATCTTCCCTCCTTTCCTCTTCTCTTATCTTCTCTCCCCCTTTTTTTTATAATCAAGAGGGCTGGGAGTCCACTTTGGTGCGCTCCCTCTTAGAGTTCTTCCTCCTATTTCTCCTTCTCTTTCTCTTTCTATTTATTTTTCTTTATCTTCCATTCTCTTTCTTATATCTTATTCCAATGAACCCCAATACAAGTTGCTTAAAAAAAATGAATACATTTAGGAGAAGACTGGTAGAGAGCATGCACCAATTGAATGCATGTGAGAAAGTCATCTACGATGGTTCAGTCATTACAACAAGGGCCAAGAAATTACAAGTGACAATTGACTTCATTAAATTTGAAGAAGCCACAAGGACAACAGGAAGGTCAAAATCATCATGGGTAGAGGCAGTGAGAAAAGACATGGCAGCCAATTATTTAACAGAGGCATGGCATTAGATCAAGTATAAAATAGCATGAGGCAAGGAATGGTGTTAGCCTATTAGCATAGGTCTCATAAGATTCGACGTCACATCACCCATTGCATTGAATTTCCAAAATAATTTGTAGTTAAGCAAGATAGAAGAGATTAAAAGGGGGTGAAGGACGTTGAATCTGAACAAGAAAAATATGGAATTATCTGTGTAGATCAATAGAATGTGTTCACTTAACAAGTTTGAAACCATGGTCATTAGTAGCCCACACTTTCCTCTTCCAAGCTTTAGCAAAGTCAAATTCAAATTTGAAGAGAAAGAGAACGTTTCTAGGATCAAGAAGCTAAGACCAATGTGAATGCAATGATCCAAATTTTTGAATTTCCAAACCACAATCTTGATAGGATTGAGAGGAGGCCTTCCAATCGAGAACTTTCGCACACAAGAAACTAGTCTCATTGAACTCATATAAACAAGCCTATTTAGAGTTATTGCTATGAACCCACCTATGAAAGTCCATGTAAGGTGATGTGGGTTTCAAGTTTTTCGAGTCACATTTTATTTAATAGTCTTCTTGTTTTATGCTTTAAAATTGCATTACATGGACTGTTTGCTTCACTCTGGAGTACCCCTAATGTTGACACGACATGACATGGATGAAGGTCCTCCTGCGAGATATGTACGTCAAAATAAAGGAAATTATTTGAAAAGTAGACGAATTTGACATCCGAACATGCACCTACACTTGGCACTCATACCCAAGTCCATTTCAGCTTTAAAATCTCTTGATCTGTTGCCTCCCTAATAGTAAAAGTCCCACCTACACAACATCTGATTCACACCAACTTTGCCAAGACAATTAATTGAAGCCACGAAAGATGAAGAAACAGTAAGCAGAACGGTTCAAATCTAAACCACTTCAACTTTTTTTTTTCCCCTTATTCAAAAGAGAAATTAAAATGTGGGTATGCGTGGGCATATATGAGGCATGAATCCAGTACAACTTACAATGCTTCTTTAGAATAGTTGCATTAGCAAGCATCACTCGATTTGAGCAATACTCAGACATTTCAAGTATATAGACATAGTATATTTACTCATATATTTAATTGTCACACACGTGGCACACCGCGTCTTTCATGCCAGAAAGAGTTATAAACAAAATTTGTTGTTGAGGATTTCAGTCCAAGGACTCTCTCTCTCTCTCTCTCTCTCTCTCTCTCTCTCTCTCTCATATGGAAGCATGCCAGTGAATAAATCACACAAAGTACTACCTTCTTTCCAACTGGTCTGTCCTAGGCTCCCAGCCTGTAACTCATTCTGTCCACTAAACAGACCAAAGCAAGTACATTTTTTTCCTGCTTTTTTTTTTTTTTAATCAGCAAAAAGAAACATAAATTTTATAAATTTAGAGACAGTGAATATAAGATGAAAACCCCCAAAGATACACCACATTTTGCACTAAGCAAAAAGAACCAGCCAAACGACAACCACAAACCCAAAACAATGCACCAAAACTCTCAAAAATACAAAAGCAGGCTACGATTCTCAGCAAGGAGCTGAAAAAAGGAACCCAGGCACAAGCTAGCTCCAGACACAAAAACTGCCCCACTACCCACCAGACTTAAAAACTCAAAACCAAGCCAAAAAAGGCACTGATCTACAAATACCTCCCTTGGCAAAGTGGTCAGCTACCATATTACCTTCTCTCAAAAGATGAGTATATAAAACCCACCAATATCAGTGCTATTTCTGGTGTCTATTAGTTGTAATGGAGTAATGGCTGAGTTGCAGATGGGGTGTTGCTGTTTGTGATAGGTTTGGTCTCTTAGTGGGGTCATTGTGTTTGGGGTGTTGCTGATTGTGTTAAGTTGTCTTTCATAGTTTTTGGGGGTCTTGCGCTGAGTTGGTGTTTCTGGTGTATCTTTTCTAACTTTTAATTTAATGAAATTTTTGTTGCCTACCAAAAAAAAAAATGGCTGAGTAGCAGAAAAAGTTTTATCCTCAACCGGCCCCCCTCCCCCCCCCCCCCCAAAAAAAAAAAAAAAAAAAAAAAAAAGGGAAGGAAGAAGAAGAAGAAGAGAGAAAGTTAAATGGAACACGGTACCCTCTTTGAAAGTCTGGTTTATATTTAGTACAAATTCATGCGATGATGCAAAACCCAGTAATATCGAACACTAACTCTCAGCATGTTCAATGGTATTTTGAATCTGGATGGGATATTCTGAGTATGAAAAATAGAAACTGAATTAAGTTTGGCTTCATTTGGCTTACGAAAATGAAGACACCCATTAATAATTATTTATATAATATAACAAACAAAACACCATTAAACCCTTTTTCTCCTTTTGTAAAAATTAACATTACCCATCTATTCTTGGGAGATGGAACTCAGGTAAATGCGACTGCATGTTTTAAGGTTGTTTTGCATCTATTGCACCAGGTTTTTGCAAAAGAAAAGAAAAGCTTCAACACTCAGATCTAGAAAGAGGGAGTGAGAGAGAGAGAGAGAGAGAGAGAGAGATTAGTATTTTTCTCATCTAAAAGAGAGATACCAGAAAAGCAAGACTGGTCTGTAAATATCTTCGTTAGAATCAATGAGGATTTTTTTCTGATGATGGGTGAGTGAGATCTAATTCAAACCAACACAAACTTTTTTTTCTTTTTTCTTTTTTTCATTTTTTTTTTTCAGCGAAACCAAAACACACTTGGAGGACGGGGGGAGAACATGTTACCCTAAGCTGTAAAATACTACTGGAAGAGTTCCAATGAAAATATTCCCATAGCTAGTAAAGGAGTGATGGGAAATTAATACAGAAACATAAATTCCCACAAACAATTCATGAAAATAGAACAAAAATATACCTGGAACTTGCAAATTCATAGAGCTTGCCTCTTGGAGAGAAGATGATGAGCGCGACTTCGGCATCGCAGAGGACCGATAGCTCGAAGGCCTTCTTTAACAGCCCATTTCTCCGCTTGGAGAAGGTGACTTGCCTGCTTGTGGCGTTCTCTATACGCCTCATCTGAGTCTTCCCTCTCACCATCCCTCCTCTCTCAACACCTTTAGAATTGAAGAACAACAAAACATACATATATAGGAGCTCAATATACAAAAACAATTAATATGGAGCACACAATATATCTTTTCCTATACAGATGTCATCATCAGTAAGGAGAAAAAAGAAAGAAAAGAAACGAGGAAGGGCGAGGAAGACTTACTAAATAGGGAAAACCCAGATGCTAAATAGGGAAAAACCCAGATAGCTTTTGAGGAAGATGAGGCAAGGAGAAGGGGAAAATAGCAAAATCTGAGGTGTGTGAGGGAAAACCCAAAAGACCCAAAATGATTTCTTGCAGAGGTTGGTGTTTGTGATTGATTGATTCTGAGTCTTTTTTTGGGTCAGTAAAGGGCAAGCCTATACACATTCACATTCATCCACACCCACCTTTCCTTATTCATCTCCTTTCTCTCTCTATCTCACACTTTCTCTCTCTTCAACCCCTCCTAGAAAAAGAAAGCTATTATTTTGATTATTTTATCAATTATCTAAACCTCATCCTTTGCTTGTTTTGGTAAAACGCACATCTCAAACCCAAAAGAGCGTAATTGGATAGAAAGGGAAAAAATAAAAAACCCAGAGCAGTGAGAAACTGAGTGAGAAAATACGCATATAGGGAGAGAGAGAGAGAGAGTGAGAGAGTGGGAGGAGATTTGGGGTTTTTTCTTATTTTGAGTTAAAAAGGAAAAAAGAACAGTGAAAGCCTAAGTTTTAACAGTTACCAAAAAAGGCAAAAAAAGGGAAAAAAAAACAGTATTTTAAGTTTAAAAAAATAAATAAATATATACGGGGAAGTTAGGTCCGTACAGCATTCGAAAGACGTCAACATCGTCCGTACGAGAAGGTACAAAATTGGCCAATGACGAGTCGAAAACTCATCACGCCTAATTGGTGCCCCACTTTTGTCAAGTTTATATAGGCACGGTCCCACGTTCACGTGGCCTCTCCTTCCTCTTCCTTGTGTGGCGCGTCACCCTCAATCTCTCTTACTTTTTCCTCTTTCTACATCCACGCGCTGTTGCATATATGCACATTTTCCTCTCATTTGCAGGGTTTTTTTTTCTACGTCACTTTTATCATTTTTTTTTTTTAAATTATAAAAATGGAGAGCTCGTATTAAGGACAGCATCTAATACCCTTCATACTTTACGGAGTATTTATTTTTCTGAGAAAAGGTCTGAAAGTACGTCGTCCTGAAAAAAAAATATGATGACACCACTCTTTATTTGTGGTAAAGGTGAAAATTGTTGAGAAGGAGAGTGGTGCATAAGACCCGTAGATTTAGAATTTAATTTATACTTATTCAAAATAAAAAAATAAAATTTAATTTACAATTGAGGAAAGGAAAATGTTAAGGTATATATAAAATAGTTGGTAATGGATGGGAAAAGAATAAGAAAGACCCACTTTAAATGATTTTTACTCTTTAAAATGTGTGAATAATCATTCCTCTGTGTTTGAAAAGAATAATGGATATTCCCTCCTTTGAGAGAATAAATCATCATAAAAAAATAGTCATTCCATTCCCTTATGCTACCAAATACTCACTGTTCTTAAGATATTACTCCCTTATGCTACCTCTCTCATTCCATCAAACCAAACATAGCCCTAGGTTTAGCTTACTAGTGAAAGAGTGTGGTGTAAAAATGAGGTTTATGATAGGTTAAGGGTTCAAACCCCTCCAATTAATCAAATTATGATCACAAAAAAAGGATCGAAGGTGTGGAGAAATATCTCTTCTTCTTTATTTTAATGGGCATAATTTGGTTGTCGTTACTTTTAGCAATAACAATCTATTATGCTACAATGGTCCTTGAAGAAAATGAGAAGGAGAAACATTAATACTGCGTTTGGTCTAAATGAATGGAATAGAGATGGAATGAGAATGAAAAATGAAAATAAAATGGACATAATCATCTCATTCCATTGTTAATTGATAAGAGATGAGAATATAATAAAAAAGATTAGGTGGAACTCACTCCTTTTCTTTTTTTCTTTCTTTCTTTAATTCTTTTTTTTTTTTTTTTTTTTTTTTTTTTTACCTTCTGAAAATGAGGAAGTCATTCCTCTTGGTTTGGGGAAGAATAGATATTCTTTCCTTGGAGCTAGCTAGGGAATAAGGCTACGTTTGGTTTGAGGCAATGGAATGGAATGGGAATTAATGGAAATGGAATGGAATGAAAATGAGAATGGACATTCCATTCCAATGTTTGATAAAATATGGGAATGGAATGAAAAAGCATAAGTAGGATCCATTTTTAATGATTTTTACTTTTTGAAAGGTGGGAATTGCCAAAGAAATGGCTATTCCTTCATTGGAGGGAAGAGACCCATGCAAAGAAATAGCCATTTTTAATGATTTCTTGTACTATTTTTATTTTAGCACATTTACAATGTCAAATACTACTCCGTATAATTTAACACAATGTCTTCCAATTATACGTACAAATTAATGACACAACATAATTTTTTAGTACAACTATCATCCCATCACCTTTTCTAACCACCTTTGTACTATTTTTGTACAAAGGTGTACTATTGCTATTTTTTTAGCTCAACACTAAAAAAGTGTGTTAGCACATTGGAGGTGTTTTAAGGCTGCCAAACCAATAGTTTTTTATTTTATTTTATTATAATTTTGGCTAATGGAATCACCATCCTATTACCTTCTTTATTCACTCATAATAAAACGTAGAAATTGAAAACTAGAGAGAAAGGATCGAGAGAAGCAACATTGTAGATAGGGCTTATTTTTATTTTTTATTTTTGGTATTATGGTAAAGGGTACGTATCTTGGGTAAGTTTACGCGCACTAAACTAAGTCTTCTCTTTAACTTGGTCAAATACTAGTTATCTACGACGAGGTTAGAGAATTTACATTACTTTGGAGCCTAACCCCAAGGAGCACAGCAAAAATTTGACCCCACGATGTCCGGGTTATACGACTCACCTCGGGACCACCTCCACTGCCCTTTGGGTTTGATAGAGCTTATTCTTTTGCTTCTTTGGTGAAAGATAGAGCTTATTCGATCCCAATATAGAGCTTACTACTCGGAATGTTGTATGCGTACGACAAGCTAAACCTAGAAGAAAATGACATGATAAGCTAGGATATTTTTTTATACTAACCGTATATATATAGGACAGTAGATATGTCATTTTATCTATATCTTTTGTTTAAATATTAGTTTTACATACATTTATAAATAGTAGAATTAAGTTGACTTTCTTTAAAAGACACTAAATTTTGAAAGCCATGGTTTTTAGGTAATTCATGATGAAGTTGCATCATTTCATATACAATTGGTAGAATCATGTATTGATGAAATTATTAAAATAGATCTAATTAAATTACAATTGATTTATTTCTAATTTCAAAATGATCAGTGATACAAAACATGATCATACGGAATATGTCTTTATATTTATTTGAACGGACAATATAATTATGTGTTAGATTTAAAAAAAGAAAAAATAAATAGATGAAGTGATGTTTAAATAAAAAAATTTATTGGGGGCTTTTGGTCATACCCTCTTAAAATAAGACTTGTGAAGCCAAAAGTCCATGTTAAAATCTTATCCAGTTTAGTGTCCACATTATATTTTTCCAAACCAAAATACCCTCCTATTACAACACACTACAGATCCACGGATGAACACCTTATCATCTAGCATGTTCCCCCTTCCTCACACACAAACGCATCTTTGGCGGCGAGATGAGAATGAGCAGTAACGAGATGTGCTTAAGCAATGATGACGGTAATGGAGGCTGCTTTAGCTCTTCTCTCTCATGGCGACAACGGATGCTTGAGCAGCGACAATGGGTGTGCCGACGAGATCATCTTATTATTCCTCAATTGCGAGATATACCCTAACTGATCTGTGTCATTCATATCATAAAACACGAATGCTGGCCCGCTATACTTAGTTCACTTGGCTTCACTGCCATGGTCAATTCACCACACCCCCAGCCCCAAACCCCCAAACCCCCCCTCCTACTATCCCCTTTGTATTTTCCAGCAACAATCACATTGGGAATTAAGAGAACACTCCGTCCACCTATAGCAATTTTACATTCAATTGAATGCTATACAGTTGAAACTCTTTCAATAAGAGGAGTCAGCCATCTAAAGAAAGTATATTTTCTCCTACGAAAAGGCATAATCAAAGTGAGGCGGTTGGGTTGTCTTGGGAAGAGTTGGGTATTTTTTTTTTTTTTTTGATCAACGAAAAAGGTGTATTATTAAAAATCAAGACCAAGAGAAAAGACTCCCTACAAGGCTCTCTAAGGAGAAGAACAAAACACCCACACCCAAAGCAAACAACACACAAAGAAAAACACTACAAAAAGTATAAAAAAAACCCCCAAAAACCTCAGCAAGCCAAACTGAACCAGACAACCAGGGACCAAAACCAGCTAGGATGAACTGAGAAAAACAGAAGAATCAACCTCGAAGCTGTAGGCGGAGCCATCTGACCAAACCAACCCTCCATATACATACTTCTCCTTGGCGACACCAACTCCAACACCCAAAAGAATGAAGATGAAGACAGCAAAACTCCCCCAAACCATAACAGCTCCACGAAGCCATAACAGTACACATAACGGCAGCAGAAAAGTGTGAAAAAGAGTTGGGTTATATTTGCTTCCATCCTCTTTTCTTTGAAGTGCAAAAAGGTATCTGCTTCCATCATTTTGAATTAAAAATATTTGAACTCAGATGAGTTTACTCTTGGATTAATGTAAAACTTGATTTTGTAAGGAAACAATCACATGTAATGGTTTCGTGTCACTGTTTTATAAACACTTAATTATCTCGAATTCACAAATTTTCAAACCAACAATACCAAATGTAATTATTTTATTCATAATTTAATAGATAAACTTACTCTAAAATCAATAAATTTAAATTTAAACTCTACTAAAAGTATTTCAATTTCAATTTTTTTAGAAAACGTTACACGTAATTGTTTTGAAATGGTTTTATGTAATCGATGTAACTGTTTGTGTTTTTTTTTTTTTTTTATACCTAATTTCATATTTATCATGGGTCTTGTCTAGAAGGTCTCAAAGAATAGCTTCAAAAAATATAAGTTTCGTCAAAAACCAACATGTAAATTGAAAATTGTGTCATTTTAAAGTTTAAAACAAAAAAAAACAACTTAAGGGTAATACTGTTTTTATACACTTAACTTTCGCACAAAAACAATTACTTTTAATCAAAAGTAGACTTGGAGCGGCATAAGAATCCCTTGTGAACTTTTGCCTCTATAAGTTTATCCAATAGTCCTCCATGCTAATTTTCCCTTATTATATTAATACTATTAGATCACCACTTGACCCCAAAAACTTAAACCGTTAGGAAATGAGTCAATAATATATATCAAACTAATAAATACTTACACTAAATGTTCTTAATCAATTTATTGAAAAACATAAATTATTGTATTACTTATCATTTTGCATATAAAATAATGTTACTTCATCAATCCTGATGGGAGAGTGTCCCATTAGTTTTGGTCCAGTGTGGAGTTGATTGATTTCAATTGAGTTGGCTCAAACTTGTCAGGGCTGCACTTTTGAGTCGTCAGTCCAATTCTTTGTCACGTAAACCCAGAACTTGGTCAAGTCAACTTGATTTGGATGAGTTTCAAGTTGACTTTTTAGGACATTGCTCGTTATGTTTAGGAAGTTGGTAAAACACATTACAATGACTGGTTGGAAATTTATGCTTTGGCCAGATTTGTGTTTTGACTCGGTAAGATTGACCCGAACGTACTCATCCCAGTTATGAAAGTTTTGAGTCGAGTCAGCCCAAACCTCACCCGTATCAATTTGATTCCATCACGTAATTCGTTTTTTTCCTTTTTTTTTTTTTGTTTTAAATAATAACAATAACAATGGAACCATCTCATAGCAGGACCTTTTTGATCCACTTATGGAGCTTAAATTTTTGCAGAGGCTAACGCAATAACCCAGATTTGATTTTCAAGTTTCGAGTCAACTTGCAGAGTTTTAGGGTGCAATATTTCTTAGATAAATATCTTGGGTATGAATATTATGACGACCAGTGGGATATAATTTTTGTGTGGGTGGTTGGTTGATGCCTGATGGCGGACAAATTAATAATGCACAAACATGATTTAGTAATGTAGTCATTTTTCTATAGTTTATGTAGGGCCCACTGTTGCTGAGTTAGTTTAATTTTTAGTTATTTGATGCAACTTACACCGGCCACTCTCCTTCACTCCCATTTACTTTATCAAAAAAATTGTCCGGTTTATGTGATATGAGACCAGAGATTGCATATAACTTATGGGAATTAAGTGATGGCGTAAACACTTGAGAACCACCTGATATCAAACAAATTAGAAAAAAGTCAGTAGCCTATTAGATAAGAGTTAAGACCCAGATTAATACAACGAACAAAGAACCATCATGCTTACAAATATTAAGTTGATTAGAGTTTAGAAGTTATCCGGCCCATAGGCAAAGTGCTCTAAATTATTTGTTTTATAATATTAAAAAAAATAAGAAGTAAATTTATTGATAAATTACATAAGAATATTTTGAGTAGTGAAATATTTGACATGTATGATGTGTATCAGAGATACGTCTAATCCAACATTAAATTCATTAATCCAAAGTTCTTCATAAATCAATTATTAAAGGGTGTAAAAGTTAAGAGCACACCTCATATAAGTTGATCCTCCATCTCTCTCTCTCTTTGTGCCTGTGTATGGGCGTGAATTTCTAGAGGCCAAATGACCATAAATGGTGCAAAAATGTAGTGTTGTTGATTCCCTAAATTTCTAAGAAAAGCCAGCTCTTTAGCAAATTAGTTGTGAGAGGATATGTAATTATCAATGAGTGGTGATCGAGAAGCAATTCAACGAAGGTGGTATGTTAACGAGGGTGGGAAGCTTACAATGTAGCAGTGCATTGGGTGGTGGTGGTAACTGGAACACATTCGTACAGTACTTTTTAGGAGGAAAAAGTTATCACAAGCTCCCATTGCAATGAGCGCTTATTGGGAAGTGACACATTCACGCATCTTACATCATTTAAATATTAAATTTTATATATATATATATATATATATATATATATATATACACACACGTTTTAGTCATCTACTTACAAGTTTAGACTTTTAAGTCAAAAACTTAACATTGTATTAAAACATATTGTTCCTAGCTTGCTTCGCTTATGAGCCATGTAATAGGCCATATATATTTGTTTAGGCCATCCACTTACAAATTTAGGCTTTTAGATTAAAAATTTAACTGTTTTATTGAGCTTTTCTTAAATTCATAAACAATAGTACAATTATGATGCGCAAGCTCAAAAGTTCGTTAAGAAATCCTAGAAGAGGCTCATTGTATGGCTCTATAAATTCTCTTGTCAAAAACCTTTTACATGACACGTGCTAGGTAGAGATTAGGTGTGTGTGTGTGTGTGTGTTTTTTTCCTTTTTGATAAGCAAATGAAATTATATTAAATGCCTAGTACCCTATCCCCCACTATCAGACCTGTCGACAAAACCGAAGGAGGAATCTGAAAGGTGGGGATGGAGTCAAAAAAATTACAATTAGCTGTCCAAGGCAAGCTTATGAGGTGGGGATTTTTGTTGGGAGTGTTTTCTTTGGTGTTTGGTTTTTCAAGGAGTTCTCTTTGATCTTGTGCTTCTTGTTAGTTGGGATTTTTTTGGGTGTGGTTTTTTGTGAGTTTTGGGTGTTTTGTAGCTGGAGAGTTTTGTTGGGAGTGAACTCTTTGGGTTTGGTTTCTTCGGGGGGGTTTTCTTTGTATGCTTCAGTTTATCTATATTAATAATATTTCTTTTTTGCGGATCAAAAAAAAAAAAAAAAAAAAAACCTCCAGGAACTAAATTAATAAACCACGTAAAGAACTTAGATAAACAATCTCTAGCCTCAAAAGTCAAAGAAGCAAACTCCCAAGGAATATGAAAGGACCAATGTAAAATGGGATCAGACACAGAAGAAACATCCCTTCTAAAATAATCAAAGAATTGAAAGTCCATGCTCATAAGCCTCTTTGAGGTCGAAACAAATAGTCTTAGTTTCAACCACAGACACATCTAAGGGACCGTGCTTAGCCGTCTAAGCAAAGAGAAAAGACCCTAAATGATCTCTAACAACAACGCTCAACACAGTAAACAATGGCAAGATTGCAACATCAGTGTTGATTTTAAACCAAGGACAAGGAAGGCAGGACAAAAAAGAGATGGGAACAGGAAGAGGATGAGTGGGGTCCCAAACCAATAAGTGTTCAGCAAAAATCTTCCCAATCTGATCCAAGAGAATTCTCCCATTTACATGTCATGATTACATTAATATATGTTCGCTTTGGACCGAAACTGTGTGATAAGATCAATGTGTTGATAACTTTTAGGCAGCACTATTGGCATCCCTAAGGGGATTTGGATTTGGTGCAGTTTGTCCTTTTCAACTGCATGGTGCAGTAGCCGGTCGATCGCCGCTACGTGGTAATGAGTAGAAAGGAACGGCTCAGCTACAAGTCGCAATATATTTGCGTCATTTCACTGGGACATCCTCAAACGTTAACGTCGTTTGCTCCAAACGCTGCGTTTGGTCTAGATCTGCAACCCCAAATCGCGATTTGCTCCATTTCCCGCTTGCCCTCCCTCTCTCCTCTCTCTCTTTCTCTTTCTCTCTCTTTCTCTCTCTCTCTCTCTTCTTTCTCGGCATTAGCGGCAGCTGTCGATGACCTTTTCACCTCCCGTTGATAAGAGTTTTACCGTAGATTTGAAACCTCCAAATATCAGATCGCAACTTAGGGTTGCCATTCCCCACTCACGATCTCGTCGCTTTCTCTCACCGTCAGCACTCCCACCATCTGTCGACGACACGCGACAACAGTCCCGTGGGTCTCCTCGTAGTGCCTTCTCCGATGACACATAGTACGGTGAGTTTCCTCCCTCCCCTGCCGTTGCAATGATCTCGCCCCCCTCTCTCTCACCGTTGATAGCTTTCCTTCCACATCTCGGCGTCTTCCACTAACTGCTTCCTTCTTGCTTCCATACCCTCGAACCCAGGTATGTGTTCAACCGATTTTATTTATTTATTTTTTGTTGGTAACCCTGACCCCAAAAAATCTAATATTCTTTTTAAAATCATATGGCAAATTGGGGCGCACTCAGTCTGTGGCTTGGAACCTCAAAGAAAGGTCAGTGTATGAGCTAAAAATGTTCAGAACTTCATATGTCTTGACATTTTAATTCCTGGTAGTTGGCACTTGAAACTCTTACCTAAAAGGTAATTGAGAACATAGGTTAGATAAACCAGACAATGGTTTTTGTGTGTGTGTGTGTGTGTGTGTAACCCTAACCCCAAAATACATGTTCAAAAATCTGGTTTAAAATGGTTTTTATCATTATTTTTCTTCGTGTATGCATGGTTGTGGTGGGGTTGAAGTTGCTAGTGTTAGGGGTTACAGATTTTTTTTGTTTTCTCAAGTTCAAATTTTATTTATTTATTTATTTTTGGTATTTTGCTCCTGTTGCTAGTGTATAGATGAGGATCGGAATATGATTGAAGAAAAATGAAAAACAATTAGGTGCCATTAGAGTGTTGGAAGGCATGGGTGGTGTTATGTAGCCAAAAAAAAAGGGGGCGTTGCTCTGTTGCTTTTATCCAAATGTTGTGTAGTTCATCTTGCAAAATTTTGTGTTGAACCTTATTGATGATGGTGCTGTCCCATCTGGTTATGCTTATGTGTTCTAGGGCATTAAAGGTGGGATGGAGGGTTGGAGGGAAGAAATAGACAAATTGGTATTGGAATTTATGAGAATCATTAAGGGAGTCTTCATTGGGATGCTACCCTGCATTGCAATATTTTTCTAGCCGTTATATGTTGTATTTATAAAACTGGATTTCTTTCAATATTGTTGTCTCACTTGGATTCTATGAATCTAATAATTAGCAAATCAAATGTATTGATGTGAGCAAAACTAGGAAGGTTTTTTAGGCTCATGGCAAATCATACATATTCATCTCACCAGCCTTTATCCTATTTCTTTGGGGCCAGTTAAGTGATGGGTCATTTTGTTGTTTTTATAGGGGACTAATTGTTGTTATAAATAGGGTCATGCCAAATTTTCTTTTAACAAGTTGGTGATGTTCTTTATATATTGTGTACTAAAAGAATAGTGAGTAGTTGTTTGATTTTGTACAAGTTTGATAAGTCGATAACTTGGGATGTCCTTATTATAAATAGGATCATGCCAAATTTTCTAAAAAAATTTGGTGTTCTTTTCATGTTGTGTACTGAAAGAATAGTAAGTAATTGTTTGATTTTGTACATGTTTGATAAGCCGATAACTTGAAATGTCCTTATTATAAATAGGGTCATGCGAAATTTTCTTTAAAAAGTTGGTGTTTGTTTTTGTACCTTTTTTAAGTAGTTTGTTCTATGGTTTGCTGTTTTCAATTCCTTTAGCATGAGTTATTTTTCTGTCCTACTTGTTAATATAATTATTTAAAGGACGGTTATTTTCCATTATTCTCGTAATTTTGTGTTTTTTTTTTTTAGAGACAAAAAAATTTGGGTTATAGATCTTTTTTTTTTTTTTTGAATCACGTGATACTAAGTATGGTCATTACTAATGGCCATAATAGATCAATTCTTTGTTCTTTTTATAACATAACAGATTAATTAGAGTAACTAATTTTTTAGTGAAATTTTTCCCTGGTTATTAGTGATTTATGTTTGGTTCACTTTAAATTAGGGGATGGGAGCTCTATTAAATTTTGGTTGGATGTTTGGTGTGGAGATTACTCTTTGTGTGAACAATATATTATCATATATTGATCTAACATTGTTTATAAAAATTTTATTTTGGCCAAATTACTGCAGCGGTTAAAGATGAAAGGCCAGAGTGAACGAGCCTGAATTTGGTTTCTGGTTCTTGGAATTTTTTTATTTTTTATTTTTGGGTTAAAAATCTCTATTTGGGTCTAGCATTAGAAATTTATGTACCAAGTATGTGGCTAGATTTATGTACCAAAAATGTACATTTTTATTGTAACCAATCATGTGGCCATTTGGGGTTTTGGCTAAATTTATGTACCAAGAATGTTCATTTTTATTGTTTATTTAGTCTATTTGGTGTTGGCTCAATCCCATTTGCATTTAATCAAGCTCTTGCTCTCTTTTTATTTATGAATGTATGTACCAAGTATGTGGCTAGATTATTAAGGAGGTAGAGAAGCTCAGAAAGAGCCAAGTGCGAACAATTGTTAGGACCAAATGGATACCCAATTGCGACTTGAATGCGTGTAGCTAAATGGTATAGTTTGGGGTAATTTTTAATCACAATATGATGTCCTAGAATTTAACATAGGACAAAAAAGCATTCTTATGATGAAATGCGTTTTAGGTATAGTATGAAACAAAACCTGGACACTCATATTTACGAAACAAAGCCTGCTTGATATAAACACAATAAAGGCAAAATTATTGAAATGAAACAAGGCATCTTTTGGCTGCTCATTTACAAATTTACATCCGTTCAACAAGCAGGCAGGGCAGGGGCAGGGGCAACAATTTATCAAGGCATCCCAAGGTACATGAGACATATACAAGTACTAGACAAAGCCCCAACTAGGACTTATGAGAATCTAAAAAGGTTAAGAAGGAGGGACTTGTCCCATTACAATGATAAATAACAATGCCCTATTACATTGTGCAATAATAGTTAAAGCCAACACAAGGGCACTAACATGCAGAGTCAAAACTTTGATATTTGCTTAATAACAACGAGGCCTTCTTTTATCCTTGCCAAATCACTGTTCCAACGTTCATTTTGGGCTGCTCCACCTCTGGCTTCAAGTTCATCCGGTTATAGTTATCCCAAAAAGTCTTCAATCCATTGCAAAAAAAACCCAGTTCTTCCAAATAATCTTTAACCCATTGCACAAAACCTGATAGTCATCAACTTACACAACAAAATTAGTTATATTTCCGGGTGAACCCAATTCTTCCAATAGTATGTAAAATACACTAAAATTGTTTCCGTATACTTTTTGCTTCATTAAATATATTTCATTAGCAACAAGCTTACTTCAGTAACTAATCTCCCACATATAAAGTAAACTTGTATTTCTAACCCCATGAACTCCACATATTTCAGCAGATTGTATTACAAAATAATTATCTGAATCATGAGCAAATATTCCAACTAAACTATATCTATATGCAGATAGCTGACACACAGAAGACACCTACAAAATGTAGTTAGTTAGCAATTATGGAACCTAGTTATATTCTCATGTTGCCACTAAGTACTAAAACACCAGCCAAGCACAGATTTGTACACACAAGTTGTCCAAATCAAGGCTTATAATGATGACTAAGTACCATCAATCTAGCAATAAAAATAACAAAACAAGTATAATTAAGGAAAGACAAACTACATTACTCAATGCATATTTTTTGTATTGGATATCTGTTTCTTGATGCCATCATAGGCTGCATATCTCAAAATGGTAAGCATTCAATATGTTAAAAACAGTGGCGAAACTACATGGGCAAGCTACTAACAAGCACACCTCCTGAGACACTCCATACAAATATCAAATTGTTTCAAAGAACAAAAACATTATATAAAATAACACAAGAATGTAGATATCTCCTTAAAACCTTGGAGCTAATTGGCCCTCTTAAAAGCTAAGCATAACCAGATAGTCTGGCCATTAATTGGAAGAGAAAATGGCCCAATAAACCACCAAAAAATTATAAAAATTATGCGCGTGTGTGTGTGAGTGAGAGAGAGAATCATCAGCATAAATTTGAGGAAGAAATAAAGTATTGATTCTAGCTACATAATGTAGCACAAGAATCTGGGCCAAGAACATGTCTGTGTTCTAAAGCAAACAAAATTTAAGGTTACATATGTTAAGACCAAAGGAAATTTGAGTAAGTAAATAAACTCTAACATAAAGAATACAAATATAATGACCAATCTCAGTATCATCCAAACAAAATTAAAATTAAAATGAAAAACAGATGCGACTAACTTCTTCTTGTCAATGTCAGGTATGTCACTTCTTTCCGCCTTCTCAACAATAACCTATATGGAACAAGAAAAATGAAGACAGTATGATTGAACACACACATCACACATAAGAAATCCAACGAGTAGGCAATACTTTTGATGAATGAGAGACAATTTTCATACTGAGATTCTATCAGGATACTTCTCTCTAATACGAGCAACTTCTGCCTACCTCCTTTCTGGCATATAAATATTTTATTAAAAAAAAAAAAACATATTTAGAAAACATATATATATATACATATAGGGAACAGATAAGCACAATTGCAGGTAAGAACTTCCACTATTTTCTAAGCAATGAAAAGGAAGGCATAGGTTTAGTTGTCTACTTGCCTTACACTAACATAGGCATTGTTTAACTATCAATTCTGAAATACATTCTAGCATTTTAAAGCGTAGCAAAAATATATTGCATTGATTTTTAATTTTTTAAAAAAAAATAAAAAATCAAGGAAAATGTTACATACAGCAACCAATTGTAGCAATTAATGTGGCATGCTAATTTAGTATATCATGATAATCAAGGAAGTGCTAACGGCTGTATGTTAAAGAATGCCACATCAGTTGCTGCCTTTTGTTGTTGTATTTAGTTGCTACCTATAGCACTACCCAAAAATCAACGAACCAAAAAGAATAAAAAAACATAGAAGTAATACTAGACATGATGTAAAAAGGAAACCATCCATGCATGACATATTTTTGTACACTAAAAGACTAGTGTAAATCAATGAGCATTCTTCACAAAAACTAATTGCACAAAATTCCCATTCACATAACAAACAACCACTTCTCTCAAAATCGCATATCCCTAAAAACCCATCTCATAAACTCCAATAAAAAAAAAAATTGTATTTTTGAACCCAAATCCTATACTAAATTTGATGTAAAAACAAAACCACCCATGCATAACATGTTTTTACACACTACAAACAATTATAAATCGACGAGCATTCTTCACCAAAACTAATTGCACAAAATTCCCAAACATGACCACAATGTATTCATGTTCAAGGAGGGAGATCACCCACTTCAACCCCACCACAACCATGCATACACAAAGAAAAATAATGACAAAAACCATTCTAAACTAGATTTTTGAACATGCATTTTTGGGTTAGGGTTACACACACACACACAAAAAAAAACCATTGTCTGGTTTATCTAACCTATGTTCTCAATTACCTTTCAGGTAAGAGTTTCAAGTGCCAACTACCAGGAATTAAAATGTCAAGACATTTGAAGTTCTGAACATTTTTTAAGCTCATACATTGACCTTTCTTTGAGGTTCCAAGCCGCAAACTGAGTGCGCCCCAATTCAGCATCTGATTTTAAGAAGAATATTAGATTTTTTGGGGTTAGGGTTACCAAAAAAAAATTCGGTTGAACACATACTTGGGTTCGGGGGTATGGAAGCAAGAAGGAGGCAGTTAATAGAGGACGCTGAGATGTGGAAGGAAAGCCATTGACGGTGAGAAAGAGAGCGGGGCGAGATCAATGCAACGGCAGGGGAGGGAGGAAACTCACCGTACTGTGTGTCGTCGGAGAAGGCGCTGCGAGGAGACCCACGGGACTATCGTCGTGTGTCGTCGAAAGATAGTGGGAGTGCCGACGGTGAGAGAGAGCGGCGAGATCGCGAGCGGGAAATGGCAACCCCAAGTCGCGATCTAATATTTGGAGGTTTCAGATCCACGGCGAAACTTTTATCGATGGGAGGTGAAAAGGTCACCGACGGCTACCGCTAACGCTGAAAGAAAAGAGAAAGAGAGAGAAAGAGAGAGAGAGAGAGAGAGAGAAGAGGGAGGGCAAGTGGGAAATGGAACAGATCGCGATTTGGGGTTGTAGATCTAGGCCAAACGCAGTGTTTGGAACAAACGGTGTTAACGTTTGAGGATGTCCTAGTGAAACGACGCAAATATATTGCGTCTTGCAGCTGAGCCGTTCCTTTCTACTCATTGCCACATAGCGGCGATCAACCGATTATTGCACCATGTAGTTAAAAAGGACAAATTGCACCAAATCCAAATCCTCCATAAGGAGGCCTCCCACACTCCCATTCTCTATGTGGATGGGACCCTTCCTAGGAGTGCCCATAGGATCTCGCCCATCTTTTTTAGTAAGAGATTAGAGATAGGGGTGACAATTCGTGTTGACATGGTTGTATTCATGTTGTGTCAAGATATTGGTGATCGATCGAGCTAGTATATGCGTCAACCCGAGCATAACCCATTTATTAATAGTGTCAGTTTTACAAACCTAAAAACCACCTCTTTTTTAAATAGGAAATTGATGGTATGATAGATTGTCATTATTAATATATAATCAAATCATGGTCACAAAAAATAACAAATCATGATTTCTTTTCAAGTGGATTAAAATGACGGTCTCTCGTGCTAGTTTTAAATAAGTAATACGATGCGACACAATCTATATAATCTATTTAATAATCAAGTCATGGTTGGGTTGATATATATGATCCAAATTAATATTTTTAGTACCCATGCACATAGGTTCTCCTAGACATCAAGTAAAATTTTTTTAAAAAATGAATATACATTTATATGGATCCAATCCTATGAGCCGTTGATGTAGTTACATGAGTGCGTCCTTATAAGACTATATCCTTTTATATATATATCTATCTATCTATACTATTTATAAAAGTGTAAATCCTAAAATAACTTTTGATTCTCTAAACTACCCTTATTTTAAAATGTAATGACATCAATACCCTTAAATAATCCATTTATTCCCTTATTCTAGGTATATGCATTTGATTAGGATTAGTTCACTTAATTATTTAATTTACATAAAAGATTGTTTCTGAGGGAAGTTTTTTTTTACCTAAATCTTATTTTTCTTAAATGCAAAAACTTTAAAAAAACTTATCCAGATACTTGGTAAATGAATTTGATTAGGATTAGTTTTCTTTATATTTATATAAAAGGATGCTATCCCAAGAAAAGAAAAAAAAATGAACAACGAGAGGGAATATCTGGTTGCCTAGAAAAGAATTAAAGGGTGAAAAGTCTTTTAGAAGTCACATATCTACCTCTTCATATTGAGATTCTCTCGATCAAAGTAAGATGATTGCCTTCAATTCCTTTCAATAGCAATTTGTGGTTCTTAAACTTTTTTCATCTTCAAATGATCTTGGTGCAAGAAACAACGGAATTCTTAGGTCATGGAGTTCTAACTCTTTTAATTAAAGAATTGGCGAGAGCCTTTCCAGAGGAATTAAGCTTATCTTCTTTTTTTTTTCTTGCTAAGCAGATGGAAGCTTACGTACTAAAAATATTCATGCATTAATAGTTGGTTAATTAATGTATGCATGAGGTTCTCTTTATGTCTTTTTATGAGATGTAGTAATGATCGATCATTGCTTTTGATCAAGTCATCAAACTTTATGTAGAAACTCAATTGTTGCTACCGGCAAAAAAAAGAAAAAAAGGGGTGGGGGGGGGGGGGGGGGGGGGGGTTGTTGTTTTCAACTTTCAGTTTCCATTTGATCTAGAATAATAGAATACAGAATTGTCTTGGAACGGTCGAGTGAAGCTACAGTTACAATCCAACATATAATTAATTTACTTTATTTTTGTTTAAGTTATTATGTTCTTGTCAAAGTGTGATGAGCATACCACGACCAACAAAAACCTAGGATAATTTTTATAATTTTTTTTATAATATATATAACTAGTATATACGCGAGTTAAAATTATATCAAAATATAATTATGTCAATATGATATGATTACTAAACGGGTCAATTTGGGTGATGTGTGTTTGACACGTTAACTTGAACACCATCTATTTATTACCTATTTATTACATACAAAATAGACAAGATTACGATCCGAACATGATTAGAGTAAACTCAAATTCACTAATTTCATATTGGGTTATAATTGAATTCACAAATCATGTTAGTTAAATTTTGCCACCTCTAATCAACGGTGTCTTACATTTTTTATTTTATAACCAAATTCATTATAATTCAGAAGGGGTAGAAAACAAAATGTAATTTCTATCCTCTATCAACAAAGACAATGTCATTTATGGATGATGGAATAGAACCAAATCGATTACAATAAATAGTTTCTTACATACCACCAACCAACTTATTGGGGTGACGAGTGCAGTAACACGTGCCATAAAGAGTGGTGGTTACTGGGTAGTGTCTAGTGAGGTTAATGGCGGGAAGATATTGTGTGACATAGTAACATTGTATTCACCAATACACCTATCGATTTTTTTTTTTATAGACATTGTGATTGGGTGGTATGTCTTAGATTATCGTGGTGCCGACAGGTGTCGGCAAGTGGGATATGTGCCTTTTGCATGTTCCTAGGTTTTCCCCGGACTTTTGGGTTCTCACATTTATCTTCAAGGTAACAAGTGGATAGGACCACACAGAGAGAGAGAAGGTGGGTGTTGTTGTTCTGTGTGGTGGGGACCACTCGGCGTGCTATCATGATATGGTAGGCCTTTGTATTTTTGGGTTTTTGGATCCAAGGGTCCAAAACGAGTGACGTGGTGGCTGGTGGGTGTGGCAATAGGTAGCTCTAGACGTCATTCCCCAGGACTTTGCCTATGTCATCATGTCTAAATATATTCCTCATCAGTAGTCAGGGAAAGCTGTGTCTATGTTTTTTGGGTTTTGGTTGATAGCTCATAGCTGAATTTCATTTTGTGTGTAGAGTCTTTTCCGCACGAGGGACTAGTGCATTTATTTATTGTAAATTTAAGCGAATTCTATGGTATCCACGTAATTAAAAAAAAAAAAAAATGGAAAGAGGAATCATATCTTAAGTGATCACATATTAAGATAAATGGATACATTTTTTGTAATTTCAAATCATACTTTATGACAAATGGTCAATCATTTACCAAAATGTAATCCTTCACTTAACAAAATATAACCTGGGTTATAAAAGATATAACTAACTTACCATTTGGATAGGACACCTAACTACCAAGGCACCATAGATTTTCCTTTTTATTTATATTAAAAAAAAATTCATCAATATCTATAATTCTATACCACTATTACTTGAAGGAATTATTATTTAAAAAAATTTCCTATTATATATTTAGTAAAAGAACATAAAGGTGTTATTACCATTATACATAAGAATGCCAAAACATTTTATTCTATATATTATTTTCATTAAAAATGTAAAGATAAATTTTTTCTTCTCTAAACTAACCTAAGTAAAAATTAAATGATTAACATCCTTCAATAAAAATGATTTTAAGAGAATGTTGTGTATCCAATAAAATCTATAAAATCTACTTTCTGGTGAGGGTTTTTTTTTTTTTTTTTTTTTTAACTCTCCATTGCTCAAGGAGAGTTGCATTTCATTTTGTATAGAGTTTTTTGGTAGATCTTTCTATTTTATTTATTAAAAAAATCATAGATATCTGTACAATTTTTTATTTTAAATCTTTTGATTTCTTATTATACCTTTACTAGGGTCTAGGAGAATACAAAGGTTATATTTTACACACAAGAATATTAAAAAAAAAAAAATGATTCTCTATATTACCTTCACTAACATGAAGACATATTTTTGATTCTCTATATTAACCTCACTAAAAATCAAAATGATTAAAATCATTTAATTAAAATAATTTTCAGAGAGTGTTGTGTATTTAATAGATTTTACTTCCCAGTCTGTTTCTTAAAAAAAAATAAAAATAAACTATTATGTGACCCCTTTACATAGAGCATAAATAGAAAAATTCATAGCATTTTCAACCATGTAAGCCATTTAGGTGAGCTATATGCATTTTTCACATCGTTACAGTGTAAAAATACATTGCTACAATGAAAATGTATTACATGAAAAAAATGACTATTCCAATACATGTGAGCCATTTTTTTGCCTCACCCACTTTTCTCTGTACCTCCAACTATTTATTAGAGAATAATGTAGCAATTTACATGTGAGCCATTTCTTGAATCAAATATAATTTAAAACTCATCTAAAACTATATTTGCCTCACCAAATCACTCATCAGTGTCTCACCTTTCACACACGGAATAACAAATAATTTTGTCTCACATTTTGCCTCATGATTACAGATGCTCCTTAAGGAGGAAAGGTATATCCCACACCACAAAAATCACCACGCCATCATGAAAAGTTGGAAACCTAGCGAGAAGGGAATTATTAGCTAGTCACCTACCAAAAATGGAATCGCTCTGATGTCGCTCTATTTTTATGGGGACCAATTTTTCGAATTGTGGTAGATGTAATTACAAGGGAGGATTGAGGAGTGGTTGGGACGTCATTAACAAATTCGTTGGATGATTTTCGCTATTATTGATGAAGAGACAAACGTTTTGGTACAATATGAGAATTGAACTAAGCACTCTTTTGGTTAGTTTAGTTCGGTTTTTTCAGAGGGCCCCATCTCCATTTGAGGAAGGGTAATGCTATATACACCGGATCCATCCACGGGTTGAAGGGAAATGCATTTTTAAAAAAATTAAAAAAGACTTGTTCTTCTCATAAATTACAAGTTTTGGCCCTAACACCTCATCCGATTGGTAACTACATTTCATATATATTAGAAATGTATTTACAATTGGGTAGATAGGTAAATATCTAAAACCTCCTTAAAAATAAAATCATATTCGGAAACCTGATTAAATATTTTAGCTATCCATCTCAACCAAAAAATGAAAATTGAAAAAAAAAAAAAAAATTCTATCAATTACCGCCAATCAATTAACCACTTGCCTATTGCTATTAGAAAAATAATGACAGGACTAAAATACTCCCTCTGATGCTAGTAAGTTTAATTAAAAAAATACACGATTAATTGAATTATATCAGTTTTTCCCTTTTGGTGTAACTTTTTAAATGTAATGAAAATAAATTATATATCTATCATTAATTAATTCTTTATGATATACACATGGGCTTGGACAAAGAAACCCTAAGAAACATTAAAGAAAAACAGGCGTCTTCTGAATTGTCAAAATTTTTTTTTTTATTCATAAAAATCTTGATGAATCAAATTGATATTTTGAATTGTTAATTTTTTTTTTTAGAAAAAAGTTCCATATCCAATTTTTTGCAATGTTCGTTAAGTGTTTTTTTTCTTCTTCCTTGTGCTGACAGAATGACTCCAAAAATTATATTCATATGTAAAATTGGTGATGAGTTAGTTCACAATTAAGGAAAGCAGGTAGGCATATGTAGGAGGGGAAGAACAAGCTTTTGATGATTTCTTTATTGTTGTAGATGACTTACAAATTTTAATGAAATCCAATATATCCAAAAAGAAATAATAACCGTTTACGTTATTGTAATAAGAAAAAATTGCGAAAAAAATTCTTTCCAAAATGAATTGATTACCCTAATTTTGTACATATGAGTTAGGTTGGTTTATTTTTACTAGTTTATAGGTTTGTTCTGAATAAAGAAAATAACAACTGACCTTTGGTCAGTTTAATTTTCGATTGAGCTCAAACCAAATTAACCAATTTTGCGCCTATACAGGACACTATTCAAATAA
Source organism: Liquidambar formosana (assembly GCA_039720395.1). Lineage (NCBI taxonomy): Eukaryota > Viridiplantae > Streptophyta > Magnoliopsida > Saxifragales > Altingiaceae > Liquidambar > Liquidambar formosana. The sequence goes on along the minus strand of CM077831.1, from coordinate 17,640,203 downwards.
AAAACATTGTTGGTTCCCAATCTCTTCTCAGGATTACATCACATAACAATTTTTTTTTCTTTTTTTTACTTTTTCTGTAATCAAGAAAGGCCTCTTGAGTTTATAGGCAGCGAAGCAGGACCAGCTCTATAAGAAAAATTCTTAAAAGTATATTAGATCATAATACTAAAAGGCCGGGGTACTAAAGTAATTTCAATTCATACTTGGCATGAAATCTCTTTAAGATCTAAAATGCATTTGGACAATTTCGTAATTTAGAATATAGATAGTACTATCCTTGTCATTAACACGTTTAAAAAGAAAAAACAAATGCACCAACTTTTTTGCCCAAATCTACTTAAGGCTCGTAACCATGTTAGCTTGCATTTTAAATAAATATTTTGAGCCTTAGCCATGGTAGGATTGCAAACAAATCAAGTTTTTCTTGAACAACTCGCGGAAAAGTTTGGCAATGGTTAATTTGATTGTTCATTAGTTCAAACAAACCACATGTCGGCTCAACACAATACGTGACTAGTTCAAGCTCAAGCTAGTTTGAATAACTAAGCTGTTGAATGTGCCGACTAGGCTTAAAAAATTTCATGGACCCCAACTATTTAATTTGTCCTTCAAAATCCCGAAATCCAACTCTTTATCTCATTCATCCAGAGCTCAAGTATCGGAGGCTATTGCTTTTAGGGAGGGTGTTAATGTTTGGGATCATGGTAGATCTCAAAGGGTTGTTTTGAAGGGTAATGCTAAAGAAATACGTAGTCGACAATATAATCAAGCATAAGGGTAGGGTGCAATAGATTAATTGAGATACTTTGGCATAGATAAATGTTGTTGGGATACGTTGCCTAACTAGTAATTGAATAATTCGCTCAAATAAGTATATGAAGCAACATTGAATTTTATAATTAATCGATATAGGATGTGGTAGATAAAAGTAGGTTTGTTACATGGACAATAAAGATGGGTTCACGAATGTAACGGGCTTAAAAACGATATGCTCTAATTGTCTGATACCATGTTAAGTCTTTAACCTAAAAGTCTACACTTTTAGGCCATGTTTGTTTAGCTGGAATGGAATGGAGGGAATGGAATCTCATTCCAATTCATTCCAAACAACATGTTTGGATAAGATAATTTGAATGGGAATGGAATCAAATAGTATGTTTAAACAGTCATTTCAAATCTATTTTCATTCCAGACTACTTCAAGTATGGAATCACATTTCATTCCCATCCATTCTATTCCAACAAAACAAATATGACCTTAAGGAGAAACCAAACAAGCATACGAAGTCATGTCAAATTTTATAATTAATAAATATGAGATGTGATATGTTTTCCACACATAAGAGCTGACCCCTTTATATAAAGCCTATGTCAAATTTTATAATTAAAACCATCCCATCATTCCCGCTGCTTAGACTTCATCTCGAAGCTTTCTGCATGAGTAATGTTTACTTAAGTCACACTTGATCCAAGGCCCTTACACTGTGGAGTACGAATGGAGTCCCGCAATTTTTTTATCATTTTGGGGAGCAAAGGAAAATCAACATCAATCTCAATCTCAATCTCAATCTAGACCTACCAATCGTATTGTCACACATATAACCCTATAACTGGCAGAAAATTGAACCCCACAGACTTCATTATTTGGTTTGTCTTTTAAACCCTACTGTCTAGTCCAGAGCCTAGGTAGCTAGATAGGTGAAATAATTCATACACGTCTAAAAGATGCACAGTTTTTATGTACTCTATTACTGTGAAGCATGGCACGAGAATCCCGTCGGCCCACGGTCCTAGAGCAACATGGGCTTGCTATTTGGCACTATGTATAAGCATTTTTAAGTGTTGAGTTTGCCGAAGTCTTGCTCTTGATTTCATGCCGGTGCGTGTGTATTCTTCTATTATTTGACCCAAAAAAACGAAAAAAAAAAAAAAAAATCATAGATCCAACTATGCAAGCCTTGTGTCATGGATTTCTATCTCACATCGGATAGATACTGGGGGAGTCTTGGGCATATAAGTGGGAAGGGCAACTCCACCTATTGGGCTAGTCTATTGGGTTGGAGACCCGACCCGTGACACTTGTCAAGCTTTGCCACCTACTTATCCCCCCAACAAAAAGACAAAGGCTTTGCCATTAATTTTCCTTTTTTCTTTAAAGTTCATACGGAGCATTACACAATAAACTGGATGCCCATTGTTTAACACGAGAAAGGCTAGTTTTTATAAGGGATTCACAATGAAGCAGCTCAATTCCATTGGGGGGGGGGGTCCTTCTCTCATATCTATCGGGACGGTAATGCAGTGGCACATGGCCTGGCCAAATATGTTAAGCATATTGAGGATTTATGTGTATGGATTGAGAAAGTCCCGGAATTTGTTAGGGACTATTTTGTTGTTGATTTGGGCTCGTGAAGCTATTAATACAATCTCTCATATCGTCTTTTATCCAAAAATATATATATATATATATATATATATATATATATATATATATATATATATATAAAAGGGATTCTTGATGCCAGTTATTGCAAACTTTTAGTCTCGACTTCTTTCTTTCATTTTCGCTTTTTATTTTTTTTCATTTTTTTATTTTTTTATTTAAAAAATCTCCCCTCCCAAAGGTGGAAGTCTATGGGTTCAAATAATCGAACCTGGGGTGGCGAATTTAAGGGAAGGACTACTGCCAGTTGTGTTAGTCCATAGGCCTGTTAGGGCTTAAAAATATGACTAATTGAACTCCCTTTAAAGAAGAGGTATGGTAATCAAAAACGAAAAGAGAATAGGGTCTGTAGATACCAATAAACCACAACTGCGTAGGACCAATTTTAGGCCCCCGTGAATGATATAAATATTCCCTATTAATGGTTCCTATTTTATATAATGGCTAGATTATTTAGTGATGGGATGTACGAATTTAGTGGACCTGTTTAATTTTCAGTGAACTATATTTTGCGAACCCAAATTATCATCTCTAACTCCATCAAATTTTCATCACAAAACACAATCAGAAAAATTATAATAATAGTATGAAGACAACTAAAACTCTAGGGCGAATGATCTAATCCAATACCAAAGTTGTCCATTACTGTGGTCTGGATAATTTGGGAGAACATGATAACCTCATGGAGACCATGAGAGAGAGAGAGAGAGAGCATTACAATGTAAATAATAAAAAGCATTATCGGCCATTTTATGATTATCATCTCACTTGTTTTACAAACAAAACAATAGATAAAACAGAGGGGTAAGGCAAACTAATTTATCAAAGCTATTTCGTAAGCATTTTACAGGGTCAAAAGTTAAAAATTTTGACCCCACTGCACTCAAAAATTTCTCTGGCAGCCCTCTACCTCAAGACCCAATGAAGGGGTAAAAGATAATACACAATGTCCAACGTACATCAAACATTGACCCACCAATCCATAATCACACGATCTCCTCTAGTATCCTATCGCCGGCGGAGTTGAAGTCCTTTTGCAGTAAGCGAGGCGAAAAAAGTGCAATTAATAGTGGGTTCTTTCTCAGGCCAGTAATAAAATCATCCTTGCTGACCCTCCCATCACTATCAGTATCAAGTAAATTAAACAGCTCGTGGATCTGCAAGTGCAAGTGCTACAAAACTCAAGTCCACTAGCAAATGACAAACAGGATGTTTCTAATGTAAAACATGACCCTTCTTATTACGGAGTATCATTTATCTTTTACATATATAGAAAACTTCCAGCCCGGAATCGCGGACTGGAATTCCGTTTGGGCTTTCTTTTTGAAGCCGCTGGATCAGGATCCACGTGGATTAATGATTTTAGTGATCCCAATCTGATGGCTTGAAATAGAAGCCCAGACCGAATTCCCATACGGGATCACAAACTGGAAGACTGACTGTATATATGTATATATATGTATATGTATATATATATATATAGTTAGCAGAAACACTTGGTAAATCTGTTACCTCATCCTTATTAAGGTCTGGGATCGCAGGTCTAATGGAGTCTCCTAACTGTGCCACAAGCATAAGGAAACCAAGAATGTACTAGTTAGAAACAATTCAAAAAACTCCAACTACAAGTACGGGGAAAAATTGAGGGAAAGGAAAGAACATCATACTTCTCCCTCTGAGACATAATTTTTTCCACTAGTGTCACAGCCAGCAAAGGCTAATTCACAGGCTTGACGGAATAAAGGCTGCTTCATTACATTAGCAGATCCAAATAAGAACTGCAAGCAACAAATAATCAATCATGACAGTTGCATATCATGTTAATAAAAGTAGATATGAACAAAAGCTGCACCAATGATAGACTTCTAAGCTAATAACTACAACAAACTAACACAGCTCTCCAACTTTCAATCTTTAGGGAACTCAAGCAGGACATAAAACCAAGCTATTCACACACAATTCCAAGTTTAAAACTATACCTGCTAGTCTATTTCTAACTATATCTTTCCAACTGACACCAGAAAGAACTTTACTAGTGATTCTGAACATTTATATATTTATATTAGTAGTGACCCAAGTAGAGTTTCCACAACTGGTTGGCTCCCTTCTACCCCTTTTTACCCAGCACCCAAAAAAAAAAAAAAAAGAGTAATGAATATGAGAAATGTAAAACAAGCAGAATGCAGTTAAACTTATACTTAGGCAAGTATGATAAGTTGCAATTTATATATATATATATATATATATATATATATATATATTCAAGCCTTTTAAAAGAAGAAATAATATATATTTTTTTTTTTGATGAAGTTAAAGAAGAAATAATATCATTAAAAGAAAACAGAAGTACAAGAATATTAAAAGCCAATAGATTAGTTGAATGAAGTCCAGATGCAAGTTAATCCAGAATAAAAATAATTACTCGATCCAGGCACAATTCAATGACGAATCAGACTGTAAACGGAAAAAGCAAAATCAATGCAATCTTATTCTTCAATAGCCTATGCTTAAGAAGGGAATTTCTATTAGATGATTAAAAAATACATCATTGCAGAGGGAAAGAAAAACAGACAACAAGAGTACGGTTACAGAAAAAACAGCTAGCTTTCTTCAGTGTACACTTTTACACTATCCCTGTGCACAGCCTAGTGTAACTCCGTCCCACAAAGAATGACCTCTCTGCCTTTTATGTCAGTCCCATTATGTTTGTCCATTGTAAAAAATCAAGGTACAAACTTTTCTTACTTCCCACATAACCCCTTGCCAAATTTCAATTTCTTATTTTAAAGTTCCTTTTTCCACCTTCTAGCCCCAAACAATAGGAAAACAATATTAGAAAAATAAAGTTTAATATAGGCGAGATATGAACGCATTAATTGCATATCCTTAATTGTGTTATTTCAAGGACGACAGACTTTGTAGGATCCAGTTCAACTTATAAGCTTCCAAGAAAAATAATTCAAACTTTCAACGGAATTTTTTCAAGTCTATAAAGAAGCCAATAGACGGTCCCCAACATTTTACTTTCATTTGGAACATCCACTTAAGATGCAATCATGCAATTATACGCACTATCAAGTTCCTTATCCCTATGTATGAAGAAGCTACAACACATCTTCTGAACTACCAACTTATTTTTATATGTATGAGCACGCACGCACGTCTGTGTGTGTGTGTGTGTGTGTGTGTGAGAGAGAGAGAGAGAGAGAGAGGATTACCTGTCTAAATGTGATCTTCCCATTCTTCTCCACATCAATGAACCCAAATATCTGCATCCAGAATATCCGTGAGACAGCAGACATGACCAAGTGATGATGATTAACTTCAGAAATATTAGAACATCCCAGAATCAGTAGCATCAAGTGTCTAGTTCATAACATGCTATACATGGAAAATTAGCCATGGTTGCCATCATAGTTACAAGACCCAGCCTGGACATTAATTTGTTGAAGGTCTGGGTGACCAGGACACAATTTGAACCATTTGGTCCACCAGTCAAACTGCAAAATAATATATATTATCTTCCTACCAACTGGATATAAATTATACGTATATCACATAGTAGAAACAATATCTCTTTATGCATCAAGGAGGTAAAATATAAACAAAGTAACCATAGCCAGTGGTGAGGACTAATTTCTAAAATTCATTGTTATTAATGCTCAAGTATCCTCAAGGCATCAGTTGCAGTAATTTCTATGAAAGCAAGTTGGACTGAGACAATTCATGCTGAGTCACAGTAAAATCGGTCAATTTAAGCAAGTCTCCCAAGTCAACCCAAATCAACTGATTAATAGGTCCAAGTTAAGACCTAAACCAGCTGAAGGGGAAAGTCACTGCTTTATTGTTACAATCGACAGAGCTAGTCTTGAATAACCATGGTTGACTTAAGTATATAGAACAAGAATTCCAATGATTAGAATAAAAATGACACTCCTATACATGCCCTCTTCATCTGTCAAAACATCTTGCATCATATGAGACACCAGCACTCATTTTTGTGACCTTAGTCACACAACATACAGTAATTTGCAGGTACCCAATCACAGACTTTGTATCTATGATATGTAGCATCTCTCCACTGGAGATTGGCATGTCGTACACTTGTTGGCATGACACCAGTGTCCACCCATGTTTGACAACCATTTGGACACTTGAAATTGTCCACCTTGATTTAATTTAGAAATGTATAGAAGCACTGTAGTAATATGCATTTTTTATTACGGAATTACTATGTAGTCATTATTTCTTGATTTTGATAATACTATGTAATCATTATTTCCAACACCATTATCCTTTTTATATTTACATAGACATACAAACTTAAATAAAGATAAATGTCTTTCTGAGATATTAAATTCACAAATATCTGTACTATTATATAAAACCCCCATATGCTGATGTGGCATATTTCGTAAGCCTTCCACCCAAATTCTCTTCTCTCATTCATTCTCTTCCCTCATTCACTCTTATCCCACTTTTATTATGATGTGGCACAAGAATATTGATCCAACTAAACCCTAAGGGGCAGCTCGGTTGGCAAGGGATCCCACCTCAAGAAGCGGAGGTCCTGAGTTTGACTCTTGCTAAAACCTTTGCGGCTACTAACACAAGGTGTCTTGGTTCTTGTTGACACCCCATTTTGTGCCACTGGGTGGAGTAAAATGGAATTACTATAGACAATTTTCAAAGAATTGATGCAATCACAGCCCTGCCCAAGATAAAATTTGAGTGGAGAGTGCCATAGTACATTTGTACGTACATACATTCGAATTGTGCGTATGCACATTTTCAATGCACATACATGTATTTCCCCAGATTTGTTATGTGTCCTTTTCCTTACCTTGTGAGATTGTTACTTAGTTGATGGCAAACCTATGATGGCTGGAAACCTACCTAACCCTAAAGAAACCCTAATCCTACCTCTACCATTTTCAACCTTGGGGTGGGGGGGGATCGAACCTTTTTGAGGGGATTCAATCTTTTGGCCACCATTCAAACCAACCCTAAACTAAGAGAGGAAGATGGCTGTGATTGCAGAGGCTCTCATCAAGTTCTAAGCTTTGTCACCACCCAACCTAAGTGTAATCTTCATCTTCTAAATTTCTCTCCCATCTATGGAATGATTTATCAAATTATTCCTTGCTAAATAGACATAAGGTTCATTTCCTTTCCTTTCTTGTAATGTTTGTGATAAATCATAAATGCCTAACATGATTTTATGTGTAGTTTACGCATCATCAATCGGTTCCCGAAACCCTAATTGGGCGGCGACTCCTCTCTGCGCTAGCCTTTGTGGTTAGTTAGCGTATTCTTGAGCCGTGTGGTCAGGACATAGAATTAGTATTTTCCAGCCATCATAGGTTTGCCATCTATAAGGGTTCCCTCGTTAAATATTAGTCCAACTAGTCAAGTTAAATTAGTATTTTCCATTCAAACTAGATTTATCTAGAATTTGAATTCATGGGCCTTAGACTTACCTATTCCATATATGTTGTGGGGTCTTATATGGGCTTGGGGTTTACCCAAAGGGTTCCCTCGTTAAATATTGGTCCAACTAGTCAAGTTAAATTAGTATTTTCCATTCAAACTAGATTAATCTAGAATTTGAATTCATACACGTTACACGCTATCCCTTTCCCACTACAACTCAAATTCAGCAACTGCTAAACTTCTTCCCCCATTTACATTAAACTCATTCATTTCATAAAATTGGAATTCTAAGAGAAATAGATCTTAGATAGAACATAGGCTAAGATGAAAAAATACGACAAGGGGTTGATGAAGACGATAATTCTGCCAAAATCTCAGTGGGTGATGTAGGTGGGGTTCTACCCCTTATTTTTCTTTTTTTGAGCTTAGTTGGCATATTGGATTACTTGCTATTGTTATATAACAATGAAAGTTTGTTAATATTTGCAAGTGCTTCTAACAAAAATTTTAGTGGGTGATGCAGGTGGGTCTCAATCCCTTTCTTTCTTTAACTATTGCTAGCATATTGGAAAGCTTGCAATTTTTATATAATAGTCAAAGCTAGTTCTTATTTGCGAGTCACTATAGTATCTTGACCTATTATGTTTGTCAGCTAGATAAGAGAAATTCTGTCATCAACCAAGGTTCTTTCATTCACTTTATTCTTTTTTTTGCATATTAGTGTACTCGATTTAATCGATAGATTTGGTTTGCACCATCAATTTTGTTTTTAGTTCATTTATTCATTAATATTTTTGGCTCTCTTATTTTCTTTCTTCACATGTTTAAATTTTAATTATACTTTTTTTCTTTTGTTTTTTTTGTTTTTGTTTTTTTAGTTTTTGCTTGTCATAATTTTTTTTTTCTTTTTGTTTTGCTATCTCTCTGTTCTTTAATTATTTGGCCCTTTTTCTGTTCCTTCGAAGCAGAAACCTTTACTAAGGTTGCCGCTCCCACTTCAGAACCGCGATTTTGCGCTCCCAAGTCGGAAACTTGTAAGAACCTCAATTCTCTCTCAAAAGAATCTCGGTTCTAAGTGAGACAAAACCTTGTGATGGAGGAAAAGGTAGGGCCATGACATTCCCTCCCCCAACTAACCTCTTCTACACTTCAACTAAAATGTAAAAAAAATTTTAATAACTATAGGATTCTCATTAAATCATATTAGATTAATGAGAATCCTAATATTATAAGAAAAAAAATAGAAAAAAGAAGGAAAAAGCATGTTTTTCCCCCTTTTTCTCTATATTAGTGTGGCTTCTCAAAGGAACACTCATTGCAATTTCTTTTTTTTTTTTTTTTTGGAATTCCTTTATAATTCGTTAGAATTATAAAATTTTGCCTGAATTTTCTCTACAATTTCATCCCATGAAATATCACATTGAGGTAACCCAATACACACACACACACACACACACACACATAATTTCTTCACAAACGCTTCCTACACGCCCCAAACATTTGACTCTTCTATGTTACTCTGCTTCCCCGCCCACGCCCCCGCCCCCGCCCCCGCCCCATCCCCCGCTCCTTCTTCGTGTTTCTATGTTTTGTTCCTATTTCCACACAACATGTGGGCCACTACTCGTACACATATATAGGCATGTCCTATGTTACGCGGGTGTCGGGTGTGGGAATGTGTCTAGAAATCGGATTCGTCAAACCATTAAATATTATGATTCATAGACTTGGCTAAAAAGGATCCAAAAATTAGCTACATATACGGGGATACGTGAACATATTTGTGTGTGTGTGTGTGTGTGTGTGTATAAGGTAAATATGTTCAGGGGTGAATTTAAAAATATATTGAGCTGTTGGGGATTACCATAATAATCAGTTTTGGTAAGCTTAAGTAATAATTGACAGCAGATCATTTTAAAAACAAACAAAGCTAGAGCACTTAGTTTGAAAAATAAAATATAAAAGGAAGGAAAGGTTCTCTCGAGAGAACCCCAGATCTCTATTATCAGATCAGTGATTGCATTAGATCTGACGGCCCAACCCTCACCCCCTCCAACGATGATGTCATCATCTCTGGCATACTCCGGCATCCTCTTCCGACGAACCTCAAGTCCTCAACAAAAATATTCTCTCTCTCTCTCTCTTCTTCTTCTTCTTCTTCTTCTTCTTCCTTCGCCACCTAGTCGTATCTGCTTTACAACTAGAGTATCTGGCACGGACCCCCCATACTGGTACCTGTGTCGTGTCATGTCAACACGAGTACCTTGGGGTAAACTGGCGAGTCCGTGTAACACAGGGCATGTCTTCATGTCTATATTTTGTGGATTTTCCATGTCTGACAGTCAGTACCCATGTTAAAGTTAAAACACAACATTTTGTGTCTATCCACAGATCATAGCTTTAAATCAGTGTCTTCAACACACATGTCCATGTAGCTGCTGCATATATTCGCCTTTGATATTAAAAGGAACAAAGCAGGCAAATGTGACTTGAAAGCAAACCCAAGATAAGGAAACATGGAATCTTGAACCATACTATTAATTTGATCAGATAAACACGACCGCAAGATAACATTTTAACTCCTGCACACCAAATATTTCTGAATAATGATGTTACTTCTAAATAATAATTTAAAAAAAGAAAAAAGCAAACATCCAGAGTATGTATCCCAACTTGCTATTTAACAAATCAAAGTTTTATTTCCTATTACATTCATGCAGACTTCAATCTAGAATTCCATAGCACCAAAAAAAAAAAAAAAGGAGAGAGAGAGAGAGAGAGCATACTGTTTTTTTTGTTAAAAAATTATCTTGAAGAAAGACACGTACTAAAAAGATAAAAGGAGGAGAAAAAGGGACCTTTCTAGCATAGTGGGACATGCATGAAAATAAAGTACTGATATAAGTAGCAGCATGAATAGAGAATTATGATCTGTATGGGTAACTGACCTTTTCTGAAAGCGTACAAGCCTTCAGTCTTAAAACTTTCAGGAAATCATGGATTTTGACACAGCCACTGTGAATAGGATGAAATAGTTAAACACACATTTTAACATTACAGCACTCCAAAAATAATATTGCAGTTCAGTGTAATATAATTTATCAAGACGACATTAAACATGCTATCACTAACATATTTGGTTACGTTATCAGTTCTGTAAAGCATTACAAAGTAACTTGAAGCAGCCACAGATGCAAAAAAAAAACAATTTAGGAACCCAAATTTTACTGACAAGAAATATAGCTGAAATGTCCTTGAATTAAGTTTAAAGAAAATCCAAAGCAGAGGATAAAGTTCAACATCAAACAAAAGTTGTTTGCAAAGACCATGATACAGACATAGTCATTTTATCAAAATGTTGAGAAACACAATTAGGAAGCTCCACATAAATTCATGGGCATAAACATGAAAACCTAAACAAGGACAGTAATATATCCACAACAAGCACTTCGTAAAAAGCAATAATTTGTACTTTCTCATGAAGAAATTTTTTTAAAAAATCTATCTTAATAAAAAAGAATAAAAAACCGATGAAGACAAGACACCACAATTCAGACAAATATCCATGAAGCTTTTGCTACACGAGAAAGAAGGTTGATAGAAATCAAGGCTATGGTTAAAGTGGAATATTAGGTTTATCTCCCCAGCAATCCTGCTGGTAAAATCTAATAGGAAACAAAATGATCAATAAATGTCACAAGCCATCATGTTTCATTTTCATGGCAAGGCATACAAGTCTAAACTCTCAGTGCCTTGCACACAAGTAATTCATGGTGGCATATAACAGGTTTAACCAGTATTTAAGCAGATCTCCATAATAAATAATTCCTTGATGGCCACTACAACTAAAGGTGAAATAATTTACAAAAATAATTTACTCTAAAAGATAGCAAAAGCAACCACTTCTCTATACATCCCTTAAAAACGCTTCAACATTACCTGGGATCTGGATTCATGGAAAGAAACTTATCCAAAAACTCCACAGCTTCCATGGTGCTCATTTGAAATGACTGGAAAACGAGAGACAATTCAATTCATCCTTCATTTCAGTCCAGCAACTAAGACTAGAAATTAATAATAATCTATTATATTATGAACTAGATTGCCTTATGCAAGCAAATACTTTTGTCACTATTTCAAGAATTAGGAATGGATGGGGCTAAAGTTCAGCAATTTCATGGTCAACTGTTTTTTATTGGAAGTAAAACCTCTTCTTTAATAATCAAAAGAATTGTTTGGATGTCCTTTTAATTGCAGAAACCATAAAATTGTTTAAAATATCCGGGGCATCAGAATGTCCTAAAAGATCTGCAATTCTTGAAAGCAAGGACTTAAATATCACTAGCGATGGATATATCAAGGGTCCAAAAACAAACAAATATCAAAAGAGAAGAAAGAATAATAAGGATCTACAGAATAATAGAAATAAATTGTAAAATGTGAAAAATTTCAATAGAACCTCGAAAAACAATGAAATAGACTCTAATAAACAATTTACAATAGAAAGATTGCAAATTAAATGTGTACAAGACAAGTATGTGGTGTAAGGTGCAAAAAGTGCACCATGATGAGCAAATAAAGAACGCAATTTATGCAAGCATGTGCTAATACAAAATGTTTAATTGCCTTTGGCTGACTTCGCTGTCTTGCACAGGTAAATTATTCCGGACTCAAGTGAAGTTCTTAACGACCTTCACTAAATATATAGTTCATGACTTCTTTTGGTTCTGATTTCTTTATCTTTTGGTTCTGATAGTTCACGACTTCAAGTGAACTATTAGGCGCCTCATCATGATGCATATTATCAAATAGAGGCAGTAGTCTATATGCAACTCTTGTAACTAGAAATGACAATTACCTCAAGGCTATTTGCACCTTGTAGAGGCCACATGAACTACTAGGTGCCTCATCATGATGCATCTTATCGAATAGAGGCAGTAGTCTATGGGCAACTCTTGCACACTAGGAATGACAATTACCTTCTCTCCTTTTCGTGTGTAACAAACTAACAACATCAGATATCTAGCACAATGACAATTTGTTGAAGGATAAAAACAGAAAAAGAGAAGGCTCTATCAAAACGTCTCTAATTTTCATTAAGTAACATATTGCGACTCAAATATAGACCTATTTAAAACAGAAAAATAGACCTATTTACTAGCTTCAAAAAACAGTAATAACAAGCAGAAACCTTCTAGAACTCAGTCTACCCAACTTAGTAACATATTGCGACTCAAATATTATTCTTAAAACCATTAAGTTTTTTACCATATGAACATAAGTTGAACTAAAAAAAGGCACAAGTTATGAAAAGTGGTTAAATCAAGTGTCATTCCATCTGCTTACAGTAATTTATATATATATATAAACCAAAAATCTCTTAAAGGGACGAAGTAAATGAATGGAAAATATATCTTTCAGTAATCCTTTGTCATATATCTAAGCTAGTAAATAGAAGGATGTCCCAATTGAGAATACTCCCTTTGTTTGATATTAATTGTCTTCCTTTCCATTTGGGGCTATTTCAAAATTATTGTCTTAGTAAAAAAGTCAATGATTTCATTCAATCAATTTCCTAAAATAAACACATCCATTGTATTAATTACATAATATAGACAAAATAAACTTAATCAATGTTCTTTACTATACTTGAGTGTAAAATTGGAATGTCAAATTATAATTATGAGTGTAAAAGCATTTAATAGGTTTCCTTAAAAAACGTGTTTTTTCTAACAAGACAATTAAAATGAAACGGAGGGACTATTATAAAAACATTTTGACTGATATGGTTCAAAAAAATTATATTTTCTCATGCATGGTTATGCCAACAAGGAACCCCAACAATTTACAACCGTTTCATGAATTATTATTATTATTATTTGTTTTTAATGCTTTATTTTATTATTTGAAGGTTTTTTTTTAGGTAATTCATGTTAGAAAGTCAATTTCTTGTAAACTAGGATTGTCTTTCTGTGGACTCAAAGACCCTAGTGGATTCTTAATCCAAGGTTGAAGACATGCTCTTCCTCATTACACTGCTGCCTGTTCTGATGGCTAACAAGCACATCAGAAACAACTTTCTCAATGATGACAGATGTGGAGAAGAGGTTCTTACGAGGGCCGAGTTTTTGAGGTTCCACCATAACACCTGCAAGCGTTACAAACAATACTTGTGAAATTAGTGGTGGATCCTCAGCAGAATCGTGGTGCAAAGGGATTCGCAACAACAATAGTGCTCACTTTAAACCTGATTGAAAGCATATTCCAAAACCTCGGATTATGCAGCCAGCCTATGAGGAAAATCACAAAGATGATGAGACGTATTTCGAAGATGATGAATTTTGTATTGATGATTGGGTTCATGGGGCTCAAAATCAGCCTATATGTCTACCTGTTCCTATTTGAGAGCGAAAATTTCAATCTATAAAAGAGTTAATAGCCTTTAGCTGCCAGAATTGAGCAACATATTCAAAGAACACATCAAGTTCAACAAGAGGTGAGTGCAAGATTGTTTGTAGATTCAATTAAGGAAAATGAAGATATTAGTGACTATGAATATGATGTTGACGATGAAGAAACCTCTATTTTTGAAGATGATGATATATACTTTGAAAACAAGTTTTTGCAAAATCATGAAATTCGTGAAGAAGTTGTTGAAGAAAATTTTTAGCATGAAGATTGTGAAAAAATCAAGATCCAACGCCGGAAGTTGTTAAGCAAGATGTGAATGTTTCTAACAAAAGTGAAGACTCACAAAAGGAGAAATTTGTTAAATTTCAAGATGAGTTCAAATTGCAAGATCTAGTGGATTCATCAATTGATCATTTAAGTAAGGTACAAAGTTTTGATTTTATTAGCGTTGAAAAATTTTATTTTATTTATTTATTCAATATCGTTTCCTATCAAAAATAATAGTAATAATAATTTATTTTTCAATCCTTACTTGGTAGATCTTGCGAAATAGATTGAAGACCAATGCAAAGATATTCAGGGTTGCACAATTTTCAGAGAACAAACATGGAAATAATAGAGGCAGTTAAAGTATTCAACGTATTTGATTTGCTGGACGAAAAGACACTAAAACCAAACGCCAAACTCAATGTTGAGTTTTTTTCTTTTTAAGTGGGGGATTCTAATGTAGGACCAGGCCCCAACAATTTACAACCAACTTTTGAGAATATGGAGAATACAATTCAGTCTTTATTGTCACATGTTCTGGATTATCTTTTTTCTTGGGGTGATCTTCTTTTGTTAGGAAACCCTTATAAGAGTTTTTGGATACTTTACGCCCTTAGATATACTTGTATCCATACTGTGTACAGTAACTTTTGCTCCTCTTGTTAATAATATTGACTTTACTTCCAAAAAAGAAAAAAAAATTACAACCGTTTGATGAATTATTAATATTATTATTTCATTTTTAGTCGTTTAGGTTTTCTTTTATTATTTAAAATCTTTATTTTTAGGTAATTTATGTTGAGGAATTTTTTGTAAAATGGGATTGTGACATTTTGGTAATTTGGCAATTCCTGCTATCCGATAGTTATTTCCTTATTTTTTGTTTTCCTTGTTCAACAAGGTCTAGAGTAAGTCTATATATATCGATGCAAGTGTCCATGGCAGACTACATTATTAATAATATAAAAGAGGGTTCAACTGACTTTAAAAAGTTAGAGAGAGAAGCTCTCGGCTTACGTTAGGCGTACTTGAGGTTTGCTATCGTGCGCATACTTAGTTTTTTGAAGGTTTCTCGTTGCTTTCCCGTATGTGCGATGTAGATCTGGCGTACGTTAGGCCCCTGTGTGCTTGCTATCGTGCGCATACAAGGTTCTCGAAGGCTTTTTCCTCGATCTCCGATCTGTGACGATGTAGCTCCGGCGATTGTCGAAGAAATGGGTAAGATTTTTCAGATCGAAAGGAAAACTTTCGAGATTTCGGTGTCCGATGAGAACAAAGGAAGGTTTTTAAGAATCAATGAGAGGGGTAATGGATTTTCTAGAAATATTTTTCTGGAAAGAATTTTCGTGAAGAAGTTTATCGATTTCGTAGACGGTATTCTTTGTAATGGATCCAGAGCAAAAACCTATTGGAAGGAGATGGGTGTATTTAGGGAAGTGGTGGCGATGGTCAGATCTAACCATCGAGGCAGAGCTTTATTTGTATCGGAATTTCCGTTCAATCACAACAAAAGCATGGTGATTTTTCCTGAAGGGTTGGAAGCGCTTGGATGGAGAGCTTTGCTGATTTCGTTGAAGGAGTGTCTTGATGACGTCTCGGTCAGCTTTCGCAAACAGGTGCAAACACTACCGCTGGAATCTCCTATCTCCTATTTACACATGGCGAAACTACCATTGTTGCCGCTATCGGGAGCTTGTGAAGTTAGGGCGATGGGTAACAGAATGATGTTTCAGATGCGGGATTTAGAGGTGAAGCGTAGAACTGATTTTTTAAAATCTTGCATTGTGGGTTGATTTTATGGGGAAGGTGGATCGATCGCAGATATAGAGAAATGGGCTACCAAAGTTTGGGGTATTTCTACAAGAGTCAAAGTACATCGTCTCTGCGATGATTTACTTTTATTCTGTCTTCCTTCTGAAGTTGAAGTTTCTCGTGTATTGAACAAAGGGCAGCGTGTTAAGGGAGATGCTCGTATCCACCTTGATCGATGGGGGTTTAAGGTGGGTTGTACTGGTCTGCTGAAAGACGAAGGTAAAAGGTGGGTTCAGGTTATGGGTTTACCAATTCATGCTTGGTGTTTGGATTTGTTCAAATCAATTGGTGATTTTTGCGGTGGTTATGTGGCAATGGAAGAGGACTGGGAAAAGAGGTGGGATAGAGTTCGTATGCTGGTAAAACATACAGGCACCATTCCCAATTTTGTTGAGGTTTGCGTGCTTGATGACTGTTATAGAGTTCAGGTGATTGAAGAACTCCCACCTCAGCTGATGCCGATACGTTCTGCTCATGGTGGTCAGAAGCTGATCAGCAGGACTGGTCTAAAGGAGAACCAACTGGATACCGGAGGATATATGAGAAACGCTGGTCGATTTCGCCAAACAGAACATCGGTTGAGAGGTAGAAGATGGGTGGGCACTCACGCACGGTGGAGGAAAGTGGAGGTAGAGGGTATGGCGAGGCCACGTGTCAAGAGGAATATGGTTCCCCGTATGAAGGCTGGTGAGAATAGTTCAAATTTTGAAATGCAGAAGGGTCATATGGGAGATGGGGTTGCACGTGCTTACAAAGGTAAGAAGGCTGTGTGTTTATCACGTGATGAGTATGAGCATGAGGATGGGGCTTTGGGCTTTGTTCAGCATAATAGTAAGGGAGGGGAGGTGGCCCAAATCCCTCTTATAGGTGTTGGCCCATCTTCATCGGGAATTAATAAAGAGGCTGCTTATATGGGGATAGAGGTAAGGCCCAAAGGCAGTGTTCAATCTCACGGCATAGTGAGTTGTACCCAGAAGATGACGTGCCCGGTGTCTCCTTCTCAGGTGGATATGGAGGGAGGTCGCAAGAGTTTTGGTTTAGAAGGCGACGGTGAAGGTGTTGATGATGATGATGAGTATTGTGAAGAGAATAGGGCCTGTTATGTGGATAATCTTCCGATAGTGATTTCTGGAGAGGACACTACCTGTGAAAGCTTATGTGCGACTGCTGGAATTTCTTAGACAGAGGATGATCGTGGGTATGCTGAATCCGATAGTGATTATGAGTACGAGAATAAAAACTCTTCGGGTAATGTTTTTTTGGAACCTATTGAATGCTCTCCACTTGTTTCTATTGAACCTGGGTGTGATGTTTTTAATAGAGATGGGGCTGAGGAGTGTCTTCTTCTTGAATTTGGGGAAACGAATGATGCCAAGATTTCTGAATGGGTTAAATCTAAAGTTAAAGGTTTGAGTAGATTTTTGGGCACATCCTATATTGGTCACGAAGAAGAAGTGATATCCTTGTTTTCTTCCATTGAGAAAAAATTGAGGCTGAGAAGTTCCTTATCTCCGAAAAGGAGATTGATTAGCCCAGTTGAAAGAAGGAAGAGGGAATTGAAGAAGTTAGAATGGTCAATCAATTATGAGGGCAGAGAAGAGTCTGATATGATGTCGGAGGCTAGTGGGGTGAATCAAATTCGTGATTTAGTATCTATATGAAGCTACGAATTATATGTTGGAATGTTAGAGGTCTTAATAGTAGGGAGAGGAGGTGGAGGATTAAGTCTGCCTTAAGAAATGGAAAGGGGGTGTTGTGATATTTCAGGAAACAAAAATTAGTGCTCTGGAAAGGAATATTATTAGAGAGATTTGGGCGGGTAATTTTGTGAACTGGGTTGAACTAGGTGCTCAAGGGACGTCCGGGGGGGTGCTAATCACATGGGATAGTAGGGTATTATCCAAGATTGATGATGATGTTGGTTTGTTTTCAGCATCCTGTGTTTTTAAAAATATTGATGATAATTTTCAATGGATTCTTACGGGGGTTTATGGCCCAAATGAAGATAACCTTAGAGCGTCGTGTTGGGTGGAATTGGAAAGTTTTCATTCTAAATGGGCTTTACCGTGGTGTGTGGCAGGAGATTTTAATGTAGTGCGATTTCCTAATGAAAAAAAAGGTGGTGAACTTTCTTCCTCGGCTATGAGGTTATTTTTAGAGTTTGTGGAGTCGAATGAATTAGTTGACCCTCCAATAATTGGGGGTTGGTTTACTTGGTCGAATAATTGTGATGTTCCTAGTCTCTCAAGATTGGATCGGTTCCTATTCTCTCCTTCTTGGAAAGAACATTTTCCTAGAGTTACTCAATCCGCCCTTCCTAGACCATTATCAGATCATGTTCCTTTATTACTTGATAGTGAAGGTTTGAAAATGGTGCGAGGTCCTTTCCGTTTTGAGAATATGTGGCTTGAGGAGGAAGGTTTCATGGATCTTGTGGAGTCTTGGTGGGGTTCATTTTCTTTCTCCGGATCACATAGCTATGTATTTGCTAAAAAATTGAAAGCTTTGAAGGAAGTGTTGAAAGTATGGAATAAGGAAGTCTTCCGTAATGTTAGAGAATCCAAAGATTGGATTTTGGATACTATTCACTTTTTTGATGAGAAAGAAGGGAGGGTAGAATTATCGGATGTTGAGAAAGCTAGTAGAATGGAAGCTAAAGCGGAATTTGCTAGGTTGGCTCGAATGGAAGAGATTAGTTGGCGGCAAAAATCTAGAGTTTCATGGCTTAAAAAAGGTGATAAAAACACTAAGTTTTTTCATAGATTGGCTAATGCTCATAAGAGGGGCAATTATATTGGGAAATTGTTGGTCAATGGGACTTTTGTGGATGATGAGGCTCTTTTTTCTAAAGAAATTGTTGACTATTATGAGAACCTCGAGGAGGATTGGAGACCTCTCACTGATGACATGCCATTTTGTTCTCTTGATCAGGAGGAAGCAAATTGGTTGGATAGAGAATTTGATGAAATGGAGGTTTTGGAAGCTCTTAATTCTTTGAGTGGTGATAAAGCACTCGGCCCGGATGGTATGTCTATTGCTTTTTTTCATAAATGTTGGAGGGTCATTAAAAGTGATTTAATGAAAGTTTTTGAGGAATTTTTTGAAAGGGCAAAGATTGAAAATAGCCTCAATGCGACTTTCATTGCCCTTATTGCTAAGAAGGGGGAAGTGGTGGATGTGCGGGACTTTCGTCCTATCTCTCTACTTGGTAGTGTATACAAGATTATATCAAAGGTGTTGGCCCTGAGACTTTCCAAAGTTGTTGGGAAACTCATTTCACCATCACAATTCGCATTTATTCGTGGGAGACAAATTGTGGATGCGGCGCTTGTGGCCAATGAAGTTGTAGACTCTAGACTTAAAAGTGGGGAGCCGGGTGTCTTGGCAAAGATTGATTTGGAGAAGGCCTATGATCACGTTAATTGGAATTTTCTCATTTATTTACTTGGAAGGATGGATTTTGGGGTTAAATGGCGTAAGTGGATTTCTTGGTGTATATCTACCCCATCTTACTCGGTATTGGTGAATGGGACTCCGTATGGCTTTTTCCAAAGCTCTCGAGGGGTCCGTCAAGGGGATCCTCTTTCTCCATTTTTGTTTATCTTAGTTATGGAAGTATTGAGGAAGTTTGTATCCAAGGCCGTGGAAGCAAATTTATTGGATGGTTTTTTGGTGGGAGATGGCCGTTTTGGGGTGGGTAAGGTTTCTCATTTATTATTTGCAGATGATGCTGTATTTTTTTGCCGTTTAGAAGAAGAGCAAATGCTACGTTTGAGGATTATTCTTCTTAGTTTTGAAGCGGTGTCGGGGCTCAAAGTGAACCTTGGGAAATCCGAATTAATTCCCGTGGGGAATGTTGGTAATGTGGATAATCTTGCTACTATTTTGAGTTGTAAAGTTGGGAAATTACCGGCTACATACCTTGGTCTTCCTTTGGGGGCTCGTTTCAAAGACACTAAAGTTTGGGATCCCGTCATTGAGAAAATTGGTAAAAGACTTGGTGGGTGGAAAAAAGGTTACCTTTCTAAAGGTGGCAAATTGACACTTATCCATAGTGTCTTATCTAGCATCCCTATTTATTTCATGTCCATTCATAAGATCCCTAAGTCCGTAGCTTCTAGGATTGAAAAGCTTCAAAGGGATTTTTTATGGAATGGCTTGGGAGGTGAGCGGAAATTTTATCTTGTGGATTGGAATATTATTTGCCGTCCTAAATTCATGGGTGGATTAGGGATTAGGTCCATTGTTTATACCAATCAAGCTTTAATGGGTAAATGGCTTTGGAGATTTGGTAGGGGTGATCAAGGCTTATGGCGGGATGTTATTATTTGGAAGTATGGTATATCAAGAGAAGGGTGGTGGTCTAATGAGGTTAGTGGCTCGCATGGTGTGGGTCTTTGGAAGGCGATTATGCAAGGGTTTAGTGCATTCATCAAAGAGATTAGATTTCAAGTGGGTGTTGGTGATAGGGTGAAGTTTTGGAAAGATTTATGGTGTTCCAATTCGCCACTATGTTGGAGTTTCCTTCTTTATTTTCTATTACTTCTAATAAAGATATTTTGGTTATGGATTGCTTGGAATGGGATGTAGGATCCCGGCATTGGAATGTTCTTTTTTCACGACATTTTAATGATTGGGAGTTGGAGGATGTTATGGCTTTTTACCAAGTTCTTTATGATAGTAAGATTTTGGTGGGTGAGAATGATTCCTTGGTTTGGCGTAAGGATGCTAAAGGGTCATTCTCCGTAAAATCTTTCTATAATTGTTTTAGATCTTTTGGGAATGTATTTCTTCCGGCTAAAGCAACATGGATTTCAGCGGTTCCTACTAAGGTGGCCTTTTTTTGTTGGTTGGTGGGTAGTGATAAGTGTTTGACTTTGGATCATCTTGCTATTAGAGGGTGGTATATGCCAAATAGATGCATCCTTTGTAAACAAGATGCGGAAACGGTGGATCATCTCTTTATTCATTGCTTTGTGGCTAAGAGCCTTTGGATGCTTTTATTCAATATGTTCGGTGTCCAATGGGTGCTTCCATCGTCCACTTATGATCTTTTGGCTGGTTAGTGGATTAAAGGGGGTAATGTTAAGGCCAGAATTTTATGGAGTATGGCTCCGCATGCCATTTTGTGGTGCATTTGGAGGGAAAGAAATATTCGGACTTTTGATGGGATTGAGAAATCTATCATTGATCTCAAGTCCTCTTTTCTTACGTTTTTATTTTTGTGGTTTTCTAATCATACTAATACTTGTAATTCTTCGTTTCTTACTTTTGTCGACTCCTTTAAACTTTAAAGGAGTTTGTGGTTAGTCAATGTATATGACTTATGTACTTGGGCTAAGCCCTTTTTGTTCATCAATACATATTTACCTTATCAAAAAAAAATATATATATAATATAAAATATAGATTTGCTTTCTTTTATCTATCCATGGACTCATACCCTAGTGGATTCTAGAATTAATCCAAGGTTGAAGACATGTTCTTCTTTGGCTCTTCACGATACCACTGTGTCAGATACTAATGGACAAATGACAATTATCTGCTCATCTCCATTAGCATTTAGCGCATACTACACACGCTCAGCATGAGGATGGATGGTGAAAAATTAGCCGAGTTATTTACTCTGGTATTCTATGTTTTACCAAACTTACTAATAGCCATGTCTGCCAGGGTTCATGAACAAATGAAGAATGTATTTAATGGCATTGAATCATGGGAAAGAAAAAGAATAAATATCTTGAGTTGATTACCACTTTGACTAAAGGCATATTTTATACATTGAATCCTAGTTTCTTCAAAATATAACACAACAAAATATTCAAACACTGAGGCATTTCAATGTAAAGTCTTACCGCTTCCATCTTGGCCATTTCAACCATATAATTTGAGACCTTTTCCTGCAAATCATGATGATGGTAACATATTAGTTCTAAATAACAAGTAGGGTGGGCAATTCGGGTTGATGGGTCATATCCGTGTCGTGTCAAGGCTCAAGTACTAGAGTATACACGTCAACCCTAACCCTAACCCAACCCATTTATTAAAAGTGTTAAATTTTCAAACCCAAACATGACCCGTTTATTAGACAAGTTATGCATGTCAATGTCGTGTTACATGTTTAATCAAAATTACAAACTATAGAATTAGATTCATAAACCACTCAACAATACCATATCATAAATCTATGAACATTTATGATCATTTCAGATTTCTCAAATTTTCTTTCAATATATATATATATATATATATATATATATATATATATATTTGAAATGGGTAAATTCCAGTTAAATAGGTGTAGATGAACACAAAACATTTATTAAACATGTCACATCAAGTAAAAAATGGGTTATGGAAGTTGACCCAAGAACAACATGTTTATTATACGGGTTATGCAGTTTGACCCAATTTCAACCCGAACACAATTATAATAAACCCAAACCCACCAACTTCGTGTTGGGTTCGAGTCATGTTCGTAGGTTGTGTCTAACTTTTTGCAACCCCTAATAACAAGTAACACTGAATTTCTATAACAGTGGATGGAGCTCCAGTTCCAATTAAACAAACCAAACCCATAAGCCCATTCCCAAACACCAAGCCCCCCCCCCCCCCCCCCAACAAAAAAAAAAAAATGAAAAAATGAAAAAAAAAGCCACCCCAACCAAAAAAACAAAGGTTGGGAAAAGAACAAAGACCAAAAAAATAAATTCTAGTACGTAACAAAGTAAAACTGAACCATTCAACCACCACGCCAGGAAAGAGATGTAACAAAGTAGGGATGTGTGTGGGACCCAGTTCAGAGCAGTTAGGAGAAAAATCACCAACCAACCTGCTAAGGGCAGTTTGCAAAATTTTCAATCCGCTGCCAAACTGTTGGTCTTAAAAACCGGCAGATGGGTTGATTTCTTTTGGCGGTTTTGAGCCAACGGTTTGGGCATGTTGTATCATGCCCTTCATAACCTTTATGATGATTGTCAAATGATCAAAAAATGTTTAGAAACAAAAAATGTGCTTTCATAATCTCTATGAGGATAGTTTGTTGATTTCTTAGCAAAAATGTTTAGAAACAAACTATTTAACATTCTATAATATCAAATCCCACAAAATATTTATAAACCAAACAACAAAAAGTTAAAAAAACTAAAATGACTTAACATGTTTTCTTGCAAAAAGTGTATATAAAATACATATATATAATTAAAAATGGGTTGGGTTGGTTTATTGGTGGTTTGACGAAGTTCAACCTGCCAACCAAACCGAACCACCAAATTTATTGCTCAACCCACCCAAACCAATCTGCCTATTCTCTCAAACTGCTTGAGTTAGTGTGGAATAAAGCGGATTGGTTTGGTTTGGCGGATTGGGCAGTTTTTTGCACATCCCTATTTTTTTTTTTTTTTTTTTTGATCGACAACAAAAAGAAGATTTATTTAAGAAGAAAGATAAACGACAATACTTGAAAGGAGGAAAAGGTGTCCTCACCCTAGAGCAAACAAAAGAAAATAAAACTACAAGCTACAAACTGAGAATAACAAAGAGTCTACAACTAGTTAATTGATTACAAGTATTATCCAAAAGCTAGTAGACAAGATGCCAAACATACAATAAAGCACCAAGAACAAATACAGGCAGATGTTGAAGATACCAGTTTTTCTCAAAGTTGTATTTAGCTTAACATTAAAGGATTCCTTAAAACAAATTAATGGATATGAGGCCATTCAACCGCAACTTAGTTTTTCCTTCATTATTATTTCTTTAGAGGAAATTTACCCTTTTATTTTTCTTCATATCACCATTATTTAATCATTCTTGTGCATGTGCATATATAATTAAATATATTTGTGTGTTTGTGTGTAATTAAGATGAATATTTCTGCAACTACTAATTCTACTAATACCAAATTATTATATGATCATTGGAAAAATGAGGCATTGTGAGGATTACACCTAGTGAGTCAAGGTCACCTAGTGGGTCAAGGTTCATTTGTTTGAAAGGGACTGAATCTGGTCAAACTGTCCAAAATCGAGCACTTCATAGTCTTTTTTTTAATTTTATTGATGAAGTAAATTGTATCAGAAACAAAAGGTCTTAGCCCATGTATATAAGGCATACAAAAGTACTTAGCCAAAAGGACCCCTATCTAGAGCTTTAAAGAATCAACAAAGAGAATAAAAGAAGGGTTACCCTCATTAGAGTAACTACAAAACCATCAAAAATGAAACTTCACAAAAGTATAATTTAGATCTATCATTGAAATTTACATATCTTCAAACATTCTTAGGTTCCTTTCTCTCCATAGGCACTAAAAAAGCACGTACAGTACCATTTTCCAAATTATCTTAACATCTTTGTTCATCATCTTAATCCACTGACCAGTAAGAACAAGACTATAAGACAGCACCTACTTGCAGGATAATTTGCAGAAGGCATAATACATACTAAGCAAGATATGGGTACCTGTTTTGACTGAGATGCTCGAGTGAGTAGCATTAAGTCCCCATAGGAATGAGATGTTTGTACAACATTGAGCGCAGCAGCAATAGCATGGCTAGTCTGCACATATCCAAAGGCAAGAACTGATTGATTAAAAATTAAGTACTCTATAATTAAAGAGCATCATACATAAAACTTGAATGGTGAAAACCACAATTTATTTCGAAAATGGCACCAGATAGACTTGAATAGCAAAACAAGATTCGTGAAGCCAACGTTCCACTCCAAATAGGTGTGATATATAGGCTTCATTGTCAGCTTATAGCTTTTTCAAAGATAACCCAAAACTTTGATTAGTAGCAAAATATTTGGCTAGGTTATATATCAATTTGCACATGTGAGGCCACGTCAAAACACTCATGTTAGTGTCCAGATATTACAGCTTAAAATACACTCTCAGCAATGGAAAGAGATTGATGGAGGAAAGGGAGAAAAATTTAACTCCGATATTTTCAATTTTAAAATGAAAAACCCAACTTTTTTTTCCCTTATCAAAAATGAAAAATAAACAACATTTAACCAAGAGAAAATAACCGATCTTTAAAAATAATAATATTAACAACCAGGAAAGAAAAAGAACACGTGCTTATGGAAAAGAAACAGCAAACCATACTTCATTAAAAACAAAATAATTTTTTTTTGTCTTTTTAAAAAAACAAAATTACGATAATAAAGGAAAATAACCGTCCTTTAAAAATAATTATATTAACAAGCAGGAAAGAAAAATAACTCATGCTAAACGAATCAAAAACAGCAAACCATAGAACAAACTACTTTAAAAAGGTACAACAATAAACAACAAAATTACAATAATGAAGATATATCATAAAGATCAGCCAGTTTTGACATATCCAAGAAAGCAGCTAGCATTAACCAAATATCAGCATATACTCACCCTCTCAGCAAAATGGACCGCATTTTCCTTCCGATTCTCGAGGGGTGAAATGACAGGAAGATATTCTACCTGTTCAATTCAAAACACCATGTAATGCAGTAAGAAATAATCCAAATCAAATATGCAGGTAGCAATATAATTATAGATTCTAATATTACCCCACTCCCCCAACGGCTCAGGACCCAAAAAAATAAAATTAAAGAAATAAATCTGCCAGGTAAATGTCCGCATTCAAGACACTACAACAACACCAAGACATTGATTTGCATCATCATCACACACAACATTATAAGTAATGCTAAAGACCACTTGCATATTGCTTTGCATCAATTTTTTATTTTTTATTTTTTAAAAACAGAGGAACATCCCACAGCAAAGCCCTTTGGACCAACCTATGAAACCTAAACCTCCGGGGAGACCAGTACAACAACCCACCGCCACAGTCCCCCACTTAAATAATGGGTTGTCCTAGCGGCGAATCGAACCCGTGACTGTGTACCTAACCACACAATCACAAGTTCATCCTTACCAACTGGGCTACCCAAGGGTGGGTACGAGTCTTCTAAATTTTTAGGTTCAAATAACATAAATATTATACTGAGCACACAATAAGATTAGAGTTAATTGCTACATTGGTCTTAGTAGAATGATTGAATGAAAGTTGAGGCTGTTTAACAGAATATGGTATGAACACCATAGTTATCCATCTAACATATGGCATATATTTCAGATTTTCAGTAAATATGATTTTTCGGCTTGGATATTATTTCCACAAATCATAGTGAAAATTAAGCTAATGTGTAATTAAAAAGTGTGTTTATTGAGAGAATGTACCACCATTACTTAGTAAAATCCATCTCTTCCGTGAACATAAGTTATATAGAGGGGGGTAAAAAAGAAAAAGAAAAAGAAAAGAGAAAGAGGGGGGGGGGGGGGGGGGGGGGGAAGCAAGCAGTAACATGTGTATATGAGTTTTTTCTCTGTCTGTGTGTGTGTAAGAGAGAGAGAGAGAGAGAGAGAGAGAGAGAGAGAAAGCATACCTCCATGAAATTATGAAACTGTGTGAACATTCTAAACATGAGCTTTGCCAAAGAAATGTGCCCCCTAAATAAAATGGCATGCCAAATAAAGCAAGGTTAGTAAGATGCCATTTAAGACAACAGCAAAAAATAATAATAAATCTACTTATAAAAAGAGACCTACCACGATTGGTCAAAGTGCACATGAGGATAGCGAACAATTACTGGTTGAATTGGATAACCATGGATGAAAGCACCAAGTTGGAAAGATATGAGGACCCTTCCATTAGTCGTGGTTCCCTCGGGAAATAATAGCACACGAGGAAATCTATCGCAAGAAGCCTTTCTCTGTTTTCAGATCCTTGAAAACACAAATCTGTATCAAATAGCTTATAAATTGATAAAACTTAGTCATCTGAATTTTGTTACATAAATTTAACATAGGTAGATTCACTAAAAAAAATACTCAGTATGTCATTCATTCCACTGTTAAACTTCGAAAAGTTTTAAAATATTCTTTTAAGAATTAAAAAAAAGTTTGACAATGATTATGTAAACAACTTTCATTATGATAGATGCCAATTACAAAAAGGTTATGTTAACCCCCCACCCCCCCCCCCCCCCCCCAAAAAAAAAAAAAAAAAAAAAAAAGGTAAAAGGGAAAAAGTTCATCAAGCAGTTAAATGTATAGAGAACTAAAAAAAAGGGCATATAGACTCAGCCATCACATGTTTCTGCAATCAGTAAAAGCAATTAAACTAAAAATATATATATTTTTTTTCTTTTTCTTTTTTTTTTTTTTAAAATTTTCTTTTTTTTTAATAACGGTGGAACCATCCCACAGCAGGCCCTTTGGACCTACCCATGGAACCTAAACCCCCACTAGCGCAGCAACCTACCGCCATAGCCCCCCTCTTAAATATTGGGTTGTCCTAGTGGGGAATCGAACTTGAGACTGTGCGCCTAACCACATAATCACAAGTTCACCCTTACCAACCAAGCTACCCAAGGGTGGGTACTAAAAAAAAAAAAATAATAATAATAAACTATAATTATAATCCCACAGTAAAAAAACAGAAAACTCTATTGGAACTTTAAAGAGCAATGCTACAGTTACAATTTTCTCTTCTTTTACACAGAATGTCCTTTCAGATAGAGACATGAGACCAATGGCCCCCATTTTGCCATAAATTATATGACCACTCCATGTGTCTATATATGAGAATTCTGTAAAAAAAAAATTATGTAAGCAAAGCATTTACCAATATTAAATTGGAAGTTAATTATTGAAATTTAACCTATATATAAATGACATTTAACCTCAGAAATAAAAAGTAGAAACTGCAGATATTACACCTTTAGCTCTACAAGATAAGGAAAACCTTAATAAAGCCAAAAACCCTTTGATTTATCATTGATTATTTCTAGGAATAGAACAGTAGGAAAGTGGTTTACATGAGATTTAATCCAAATAAAGCCATTTCCAACCAATTAACAAATCAAATCATCCTGAATATAACTACAAAAAATTCAAAAGATCAACTGAGATTTACAGTACAAAACATAGAATGTGCAGAGAAATGATGGCATACCAAAAGATTATAAAAAATAATAATAATTGAACATACTTTGGTTTTCTTTGACCATATAAAACGAATCAAAAGAGAGTGAAAAAGTTCAATGGATGTAAACTAAATAAAATAAGCACTAAAAAAATAGAAACTTTCTACCTTTATTTCTTGAACAGCATACTTCCTTGATGATGGTAAGAACCTATTAACATATATAACCTAAGAACATAAAGCAATGAGACATCAGGATTCATATTCACATGTCAGCCTAAGCATTAAATCCAAATATGAAGAAACTAAAACTGAAAATTATTGGGAGGTATATTCGTCACGATAAAAGAGATTATTTACTTAACCCAATAAATAAACATGTGTAAAAAGCTATAAAATAGTGTGTAACAGGCATAAGATTACCTGCATTGCTCTGATAATTGTTCCAACGAAGGGCAGAGAATCATGAGACTCAGATGCGACTATGGTAGGGAATAATTCATAGAAAAAGAAGATAGGTTCAATATATGATACATGATTAGATACAACTATAGGAGCAATCTCCCTTGGAGCAGGTCTTCCTTTCCGTTTTATCCAATGGTAACTGCAACAACAAAAAAAAAAAAAAAAGGGAGATATTATTTGAACTAGAGTGCATGATTGCATAAAGGAAGAGACTTTTAACAGGGAAAACCTCCATAAACATTGAAAAGGTTGTTTATCTAAGGGTAAAATTCTGCCCTTATAAGTAAAGAGCACAAAATTCTATACTTACTAATATGAAACAATTAAAAGAGGGCAAGGTGGCAAACCAGGATAATGTTCTCTATAAATTCAAATTTATATTTTCTTTCCTTCTACTTCTTTTTCTCAGCAACCAAACAGAGGCAATTTTCTTCATAATAAAGGCCTAAAAAGAGACAATCTTGGTGACTCACATAAGACTTCGCTTATCTTTCCACTCAAGAAATCCCAATACAAGTTCAGTTTAATTGTATTGATTTTCCAGTTATCAGAAACTCAAATCCTATTTTCTTTCCTTATCCTCCATTTTCTCAGAAACCAAACACAAAATCCCAAAGAAAAACAAATTAACAGAAAGACCCTAATCAACCCAAAACAAAGAGGATACACCGAGAAAAGACCCCAGTGACCTACATAACGCTAAACCTCCATTGCTCATCAAAACTCTGCTTAACCTTCCACTCAACTGAGCCTAATACAACTCTTCTTGTGGTTTAATTAAGTTGATTTATTTTTCAACATTCAAGATATGATTTTCTTTCTTATTCCTCCATCTTTTAAGAAACCAATCAGAAGCTAAGAAAGTTTGTGTAAAATGGAAACCCCTATAAATCCCCAATCAGCTAACCCAAAACCAAAGAGCCTACAACTCAACTGAGCCTAATCCAATTTTTATTTTCTTTTGCCTCAGATGAATTATGTTCATTTCCCAGAAATCCAAAAACCATTTTCTTTTCTTTTTCTCCATTTTCTCCATAACCAAGCAGAAAGCTAAAAGGGGCAAAGTAAAAACCAAAACAAAAGAAATACCCATCAAAAAACTAAATCAACTTTGCCCTGGTGAGTGGTGAGCCACATGAAACTCTGTTTATCCTTCGACTAAACTGAACCTAATACCACTAATTAAGATAATTGCATTAAATTTTACTTTTAAGAAACTCAAATTTCTATTTTCTTTCCTTTTCCTCCATTTTCCCAGCAACCAAATAGAAAATTACAAAAAGGAAAAACCCATCAAAGCCCTAAACCAACTTACATCAAAGCCCTAAACCAACTTACCCAAAAGCAAAGAGTATACACCGAGTACAGAGCCTGGTGACCCACATGACGTTACACCTCCATCTGGGCATCGGATTATGCTTATCATTCCAACCCTGAAGAGCCAACTTGGTGGCCACAAACCCCACCACCAAACAAACCCCAAAGATCACCAACCGGACCAACGCGACGGGCAAACACACCACAATCTTCACCCATTCATACACCCCTTCGATTTTCACCGTGTGGTTCCGAAACGGATCCAGCGTAGTCGCCGCGGGCACGGCAAAATCGCCCGCCCCAAGAAAAGCAAACGGGTTGCAAAACTCCACGTGGGTATGGTTGTTTCCATGGTGATTGTCATTTCGGTTCGAAATTCGTTGGTGGGTCGATTCGCAACCCGGGCTTTCATCGACGGTTAGGACTAGTTCGGGTTGTTTGGACGGTTGATAGGGGAGTAGAGGAGAGGTGAGATCATGCTTAGCCATTGTGTGTATGTGCGAGGACGGAAGGAAGGTTTGGGAGGGATGATAATGATGATGAAGATGCAGGGGTGAAGAGGGACAGTTGAGTTAGTGGAATGGGAGGTAGGGAAGGGGTTCACACAGGGTGTACTATTCAGGTTTTGGTCGTCTATTTATATTTTATGTTTGTGTGCGTGTTTTTGTGGTGGTGTATCATTCGTTTGTTTCGCGAGAAAACTTTATATTCTTAAATGGGTTACCACGTGGTTTGCATGTGGGAAAATCATTCCTTTCTTGTTTCTAGCCTTGTGTGTTTTTTTTTTTTCCTTTTTTTTTTTTCTTTTGTTTTTTTCAGAGATAAGAGTAGAGACATGTATGACAAGAAATCAAAATCAATACCTTCAAATTTTAAATTTTTATCGGTACGTGACATGCTACTAAATTAAAAAATAATTAGTTTTGACTTAATCAGTAATAATATTTAATTGTGTCTCATGAAAATAGATGTAAGTTGAACTTAACAATTGTTGGTTATTAATCAATAATAATATTTAATTGTGTCTCATATATCGAGTTTAAAAAGGATAATCGTTTTTGCAGTAAAATGTTTATTAATTAGAATGCTCAAGCATGCGCATACAAGCACATTCCATTCTTTTATGAAGATTGTAGTGGAATATGCAATTAGGAGGTTTTTTTTTTTTTTAGCTTAAGTTTGGCCGGGTAGGGTGGGAAAATTTTCCCATGTCCAATCGTGTCCAATCATTAGGAATCAACTAAAACAATTTAACAAGCATTTGCTCGTGAAAATTAAAATATTCTAATGTTGCATTCAGATGAGTGATTTGTAAGAGAGATCAGGGATTAAGATATTTCAATCTCATTCGGTACTATTGTTGTCACCCTAAATATGGCATTGAAATCTCACCTGATCTAAAGTCCCTCTTGTAAATCCTTCATCCAAACACAATATATAACATTTAATCCTTTTTT
This sequence comes from Liquidambar formosana, assembly GCA_039720395.1. Lineage (NCBI taxonomy): Eukaryota > Viridiplantae > Streptophyta > Magnoliopsida > Saxifragales > Altingiaceae > Liquidambar > Liquidambar formosana. The sequence continues at coordinate 17,608,628 of CM077831.1, read as the reverse complement.
CCTGTGCAGAAACCAGAATTAATTACACCAAGAATAGTGTTGGTTGCATCTTTTTTTTTTTAGTTATTTATAAAGTAATAAAAGGTGAAATGCATAAACCAGAATTACACCAAGAATAGTGTTGGTTGCATCTTTTTATTCTATTTTATAAAGTAGTAAAAGGTAAAAGAATAACTCGCTCGTTGTAATGCTGGTTGGTTATTACTTGTTTTAGACAAATACCAAAAATTAGAGGAAGAAATGAAGAGACTTGGGTGTTTGATGTGTTGGCTGCATGTCCTCCACCACTACCAAAGAACAAAATAGAATCCTTTCATGATATATTTAGAGAATATAATTGTTTTGGGATACTTTAACCAAGCTGGGTTGTCAAGCCAACCTTTTTTTTTTTTTTTTTTTTTGGCTACAAGTCAAAGCCAACTCTTCCAACCAAAACAATTTTCTTGAAAAATTAAAATTATCCAATAAAGTAAAGTTAGTGTACTATATTTAATACTCCCTGTATCCAATAAAAATAAATTATGTTTGACAAAACGCGAAATAAGAAAAGTTATAATTGCATTAACTTATTACTTGTAAAACTCTTTTTTTCTAAAAGTACTCTATCCTATTTTGTATTAAATATTTTGTTGAAAGTAATTATGTAAATAACAAAGAGATATACTAAAGTTCAAATATTTTAATAAAAATAATTAAAAAAATACCTATTTTATAAGGTAAATTGCAGAAAAATACCCCCAAGTTTGGGGTGCAGTTCAGTTTAGTACCCTCAAGTTTAAATCCCGTCAATTTGGTACCTATACCTTTTAGGGGAAATTAGCAATTACCCCTAATAGGAGACTACTTTTAACAATAAACCCACCATAAGACTTTTTAACTCCATAAATCCATTTTTTAGAGATTCTTTCAACATAAGGAAAATCATTTTTTAGAAATTCCTATTTTGGCCTTTTTTTTTATTTATCATATTTGTTTTGGGTTATTTCTCTCTCACATGGTTTTACCGGCAACAACTCCTATTGACGACAACTCTTCTTCGATGATGGCTACCATTTTCTCATGGTTCTCACCTGCAACATCTCTCCGATGAGCCAAGCGACACCTCTTCTCTGAAGGGCCACCACCATCTTCATTTCTACCCCCTATCGTTCTCTTTTCTCTCTCTCTTCTCCCTCCCTCACCACATCTAAAAACCAGATCTGTTACTTGCTAGTCATTGTTGTCCTTTGTTTTTTCTTCGTCTTCTTCTTTTCATTTTTTTTTTCCTTTGTCCCACCAGATCTAGCCGAAGTTTAACCATAGCTATCTTCTCCCTTTCTTCTTCTTCTTCTTCATTTTTTACTTTTTTTATTTTTTTATTTTTATTTTATTTTTTTTAACCATAGCTATCTGTTGTAAAATTAAAATTTGTAGTAGCACGAGAAATACTGTTTTTAATAGCCAACATAGTAAACTATTATTATTTGCTATAAAATTTTAATAGCATGAAAAATGTTGTTTTTAATAGTCAAAATAATAAACTGTTACTATTTGCTATAGAAATTTTAATAGCACGAGAAACATCATTTTTTTATAGCCAAAATAGTATTCCCTCCGTTTCATAATAAGTGTCCCTTTTGAAAAAACACGCTTTTTAATGAAACCCTTTTAAATGCTTTCACATCAATGGATATATTTTGAAATTCCAATTTTGCCCTCAAGTTTGTGAAACATTAGAAAAAGAAAGAAAACCTTTTTAAGGGTATTTTAGGAAATGAGTAAAAAAGGTCCATTGACTTTTGAAATGGAACACTTATTTTGAAACATCCCAAAAAGGAAAGTAGGACACTTATTATGATAAGAAGGGAGTAAAGTGTTACTATTTGCTATAGAAATTTTAATAGCACGAGAAACAACAATTTTTTATAGCCAACATAGTAAACTATTACTATTTGTTATAGAAATTTTAGTAGCATGAGAAATGCTATTTTTTATAGCCAATATAGCAAACTATTACTATTTGCTGTAGAAATTTTAGTAGCAAGAGAAATGCTGTTTTTTATAGCCAATATAGTAAAGTGTTACTATTTGCTGTAAATAACGTTCTATGTAATGTCATTTTTTCTCAATTCTAAATAGGAACGATTTTCAAAGAAAGAAGAAGAAGAAGAAGATGAATGAAAAAGATGGTGATCTAACCGGTGTGATGAGCTAGGACTTGTTTTTTTTTTTTTTTTTTTTGGTTTTTTTTTTTAGATGAAGGCAAAGGAGAGTCACGAGTCTCTTAGAGGTTGCCAAAGATGGAGAAGGTCAGTGATAAGGTCATTGGATGTCGAACAATGGTCAGTAGGTGATCGGAGTCCTATCGTCAGTGGTAACTATAGAAGAGAAAGAGAACGTAACGTACAAGAGAGAGAGAGAGAGAGCGTAGGGGGTGAGAGTGAGGGAGAACGATGGGTTAGGTGTATATAAAGGATAGTTTTGTCCATTCATTCTCAAAAGGGGTTATGAGAGAAACAAATTTGCTTTTGGTTCTATTGTAAAAGGTATCTTATATTAAGGGGCTATAGCCAAAATTCCTTACTTTTTAATGTTTTTTAATTAGGGGTCTACCATAATCGACCGTTTGTTGACCAAACTGTAAAGAAGCACGTGACATGCAAGTAAAGTTATCTTTAATATGCCTACTTTACCCCTCTACACATTTTTTAGCACTAAAAACGGATTGTTTTAACCCTTTGAATATTTTTTATAAAATAAAATAAAATAAAATCACTAGTAGCATTACTAGTTCATCTTCTCTGATAAAACTCATCGGCGATGCACAATATTTATATATATGTCTTGCTTCTGAGTGTTTTAATTTGTTGGATCACAAATGCTTTGGTGGGAATGTTGCCATCAAGTTGGATGTTACTAAGGCCTTTGACACTATTGACTGGAATTTTTTGCTTCAGGTTCTCAGTAAGTTTGGATTTCATTCTTCTTTTGTCAGCTGGGTTTATTGTTTGCTTCATTCGGCTAAGTTGTCCGATCTTATTAATGGCTCTCCTGTGGGTTTTTTCTCTTGTTCTAGAGGGGTGAGACAAGGTGACCCATTGTTACCTCTTCTTTTTTGCCTTGCAGAGGAAGTCTTGAGTAGGGGGCTTGCTAAGCTAGTTGAGCAAGGTATTCTTAAGCCTATTTCCTCTCCTAGAGGTGTTCCTACCCCTAATCATTTGTTGTATGCAGATGATATATTAATCTTTTGTAAAGGAACAGTTTCTTGTCTTGGGGCTATTATGAAGTTTCTTGAAGTTTATGGTGAGGCTTCTGGGCAATTGATTAATAAATCCAAGTGTCGGGTTTTCATAGGCAAGGGGGCTCTCCACAGACGTTCTAGTATCACCTCATGTTTGGGTTTTACAGAAGGTTCTGCTCCTTTTCTTTATTTGGGAGTTCCTATTTTTAAATGGAAGCCTAGGAAAGCTTATTTCCAGCATATTGTTGATAAAGCAAAATCTCAACTTAGTGGTTGGCATACAAAGTTACTCTCCCTTGCTGGAAGAGTGCAATTGATTCAATCTGTGTTATATCTCATGCTTCTTCATTCTTTATCGGTTTATGCATGGCCTTCTTCTCTACTGCATCAGGTCATGGTATGGGTTAGGAATTTCATTTGGTCTGGTGACTTTTCTACCTGTAAGCTTGTTACAGTTTCTTGGGCTAAGGTATGTTCTTCAAAATTTGAGGGAGGGTTGGGTCTTCGTTGCGTTAAAGCTTTGAACAAGGCTGCTCTTTTAAAGCTGAGTTGGGATATCTTTTCTAAGGATACCTTTTGTTCTTTTTTCTTGAAGACTCGTTTTCAACTCTCTCTTTATTCTACTGTTAAATACTATAAGGTTTCTTCTATTTGGCCTGGGTTACGATCAGTTCTTCCTCATCTTAGCCTTCATGCTCAGTGGTTAGTTGGAAATGGCTCACGCATTGATATGTGGCATGATAAGTGGGTTGGAGAGGCTTTGGTTTCTCGTTTACATATCTCTAATGCTTTTGCTCACTCCTTACACAATTTTGTTAGTTGCTTAATCAAGGATAATGGTTGGCATATCCCCACTCCCTTTGCCTCTGCTTTCCCCGATATTACACATGATATTTTGCAACTTTCTTTACCGGTTGAGGATACTGCAGATGTTTTGGTTTGGCCATTTTCTAAGTCTGGTCATCTCAGTTTCACTGATGCTTATTATTATTTTAAGCCTGCTACATCTGATGTTAGTTGGGCTCATTATATATCAATCCTCAAACCCACTTTCAACACAACAACTTTTTTCCCTCTCAATCTTCGCAAACAACAACAGTCAAGAATCACCCACCGTTTTCATCTTTCGAGACCCAAAACCCAGTCAAGAATCATACCACAAGAATTACCCCCTGTGAACCCCGGAAATTGGGCCCACGAGGGATTGACGAAAAGAAAAGAAAGATTAAAGATTGATTAGGTTAGGTTTGAAAAAGAAAAAGGAGTCGCCACCTTATTTTTTAAAGGAAACAAGGAAAACCCTAAAAGTAGTTTATTTTAGGAAAACAATTTGAATGACTCCATAAAAAAGGAAAGGCAAAAACCAATCTTTTGGAAACCAAAGAAATCGGGGATTCGGAGGCTAAGTTATGACATGGGAAGGTTCTAGGCAAAGCCTATACACACCCATGTCACCCTTTCGGTCTCTCAGTTCATTTGGGCTAAGTCAAGATCTTTCCATACAAAAATCAGCAAGTATATCATCACAAGATAGCATGCATATCATATATTTCATTCATCCATCCATGCATAATAAGCACATAAAAACAGAAAATAAAGAAAAAGAAAACAAAACAAAAAGAAGCCTAGGATGCTTGGATCCTAGAACGGACTTGAGCCTCACGAAGAGCGCCTACATACCATGCAGCGAAATACATGGATCAAAGTCCACGTAGTTCGATTAGGAATAGGGTTAAGACTTAATATAAACCTATGGTAAAAACCCTAGGTTTCCTCATTTGAAAAAGAGTTGAATATGATAGAAAGTTTGATTTTAGAAAGAACTCCACAAAATGGAAACTTTAATAAAAACCAGAATTTATTGGGTTAAGGAAACCTCTAATTATACCATAAACTCGTATTAAAAATTACCCTAAATAGGGAGAAGAGAAAGGATAAGGAAGAAAGGTGAATTGGGGCACCTTCATACTCGCTTACCTGAGCGCAATAACTCTAAGCATTAGCCATTTCAAGCATTGGCAGCCTTATTTGCCATAGGACAAATACCACACCTATTTGCACCCTTACACGTGCTCAAAACCATGCAAAAATACTAACATGCAAATCTGGACAGAATAGTATTATGGCCTAAAATCATCTACTAAGCATGCTAACAGCAAAAACAGCAAACTTTCATAAGCCCTAACACAATCCTCGAACCATATCATGCATAAAAACCCTAGAATGGACTAACATGCGTGCAAAAATATCATATTTATTCCATATGTGAAACATACACAGCAAACATGAAGAAAAACTAATGAAAAGACCTACTTTAACATGCTGTATAAAAACTAACACAAAACAAGGACTCTAAACCCTAAACTCACAAATATGCTTAAAAACATACAAAACCACCTCTAAACATGCTAAAATAAAACTAAGCAGAACCTAAACCATGCATATTAATTAATTAAAGTAATAAAACATGACAAGAAACCTAACTCTAACATGCAATGACACTTATCCTAGAACAAGGACAACAGAAGCACAAGAATCATAACTATGCATTGGAACCTATGAACTAACTCTAAAGCATGAAAAACTCATCATGAACATCATCAATATCACATGTATTAACTAATAGAAACTTCAATTCATGGTAGAAATTACAAGCATTACATGCAATAGAGCTATCCTACATGATACCTTTGTTTAAGCTTGAACAGAAAAGAGGAATACCTTAGGAAGAGCCTTCCTTGCTGCTGTATGAACTCCCTCTTGCTCTTGTGGATGACTTCAATCAATATTCTCCAAGGCTATAGCAAGAACTCCAGCTCTCCTTCAAGTCTCTCTCTCTTATTTTCTCTCAAACACTTAGGTTTTTAGGCATAAAGTGGCTCCCCTTGTGCTGAAGCATAAGGGGGTATTTATAGAGTTTCATTAGGATTAATCAATGGCTAGAATTAAAACCCTAATAATTAATCCAAGGGCTATTAGAGACCCCCTTGGGGCTTAAGTAACTCAGAAGTTACCAAAAATTAGAAGGAAACTCGTCCAAAAGAGCCATTGTACGTCAAAATAGAGAGGAATCCGCTTCAGCAAGGAAACATAGAGCAATTAGGAAAGTGCTCTCGGGTAACCACCAGGGCCTGGGCGGCTAGCCACCTGGCCCAGGCGGCTAGCCGCCCGGGGCTGGGTGGTCACCCGAGCCCACTTCGGATTTTTCTCCTATTTTGACTCTCAATGCTTCTAGAAGTGTTTTAGGGCCCAAATGAACTCCGATTTTGATGAAACAAAAGCCAAAACGACCGTGTTTCGATGAGGAATATGTTTTTGAACATTTTAGGGTGAAAACCACTAACCATGGGGCCATGATTAGGTTTGAACAAGGCGGTTAACCACTATGTTCTATCTTTGCTAAGCATAGGCATGCACATAGGGTCAAACCAAATGCTTTCCATATCAAAATTGAACTTCATAAAACACTTTTGGGGGTAAAATGATGACTAATTAAAGTCAATTTGAAAAGATTTGGTTGGTAATTGTGAGTCAATTAGAGCTAACCCAAAGAAAGGTCAATTAATCAATCTTGAACTGTATTGAGCCATTTTAATCCCGAGCCATTGATTTATCCAATTGACACTAGAAATACCTCTTATGCATCCATATGAACTCCAATTGATAATTTGGAGATCATTTCAAGGTCAAATGAAAAGTTTGGGACTTAAAGGACGATTATACCCCTCAAGTCACAAAAGCTCTTATTATCCTTCAAGATCAACTCCGAATTGAACCAAAATTCATACCCATTGTCCTTGTGACTCTAGAAACCTAATGCAAGTGACTCGACTCAAAAACAAAACAAAAACATGCATGAAATGATGAGCCCTAGTAAGGTGGTGCAAAAATGGGGTGTGACACCCCCACATAACCAACTCCCAGATCCTCCACCACCATAGCCCACTACGGGCAAAGACCCAAAAAAAATGACCTTACCATGAAACCACTACCCAACAGCATCGCTTCCCCCTCATGCTCATGAAACTTCACCAAGTCTTCACCCTGTGAAATCCCTTTTATTACCATCAACCTTCAATCAGCCCAAAACCACAACCTCTTTACCACTCACCACTCCACTGATCGACATAAAACCTCTGCCCTATCACCACCTTAGCACCATCATGAAGTAACTCCAGTGTTGACTTCAAAACATCGTCAATAAGTTCGGTTGGTTCTTCATCGCAAACCAATCTAGTCGGATTTGAAGCGAGTCAATCCTGTACCGTTAACGTGTATTTTGAGGTGCGATCTCACAACACCTCGATATGGAATCTAGACCCAAAAAACATGGGAGAGAGGAAAGAAGAGAGACAGTGAGAGGGTGAGAATAAAATCCAAATTTGAGCCGAATGAAGTATTCCCCTAAACGATGTCATTCAACACAAAGGTAATAAAGTCATTTCACCGTCGTTGTTAATGGTGTTACTGATTTTAAGTCAATGAAAAGTATAGGTACCAAATTGACATGTTATAAACTTAGTGGTACTAAATTGAAACATACCCTAAACTTGAGGTAGTTTTTTGCAATTTACCCTATTTTATGGGACAAGGAAATATATTTTCATAGTCGGCGCCCATATTTTGGCCTGAGAGGGTGTCCCCGCTCACTAGCCCCTCATTAAAAAGGTGCCACAAAGTTATTTCAATGTTATGGACCGTTATTTTTTTCAAAATTTAAAATTTTAAAATTTTAAAAATTATTTTATTTTATTTAAATTTTTTTATTTTGCCTTTGATGAAAAATGAAAAAAGAAGAACCCAACTGAATCTGTATCCACCACTGATGAATTTTCTGACCAGGGTACCATAAAATGACAACGATTGTCATTTTCTTTCTTTCATGTTTACTATTTTTCCTTTCTCTTTTCTTGCTTTCAATGAAAAACGGTAAAAGGAGCTCCCTTTTGCCGATCTTCTTCTTCCTCCCAATATCTCGGGTTCCAAGTTTTTAAAGTCGTGGTTGTTATGGAGAAACGGGAAAAGGGGATGGTTGCGTGTGGATTTGAAAGGGGAAGAAGAAGAGTGGGAATGGGTTTGAGTGCATGTTAGATTTGTGCCAAATTTGAAAATGGGTTTCAACGTGGAAGATGTTAGAGATAAGATGAAGTGGTTGTGGTCAATGGAGATAAGATGAGTTTGTGGGTTGCCATAGATGAGGTAGTGGATGGAGGAGCACTGGCGGAGCCAAGGGGGCCTTTGGATGCACGTGCCCCCACCAGCTCCACCGGCTCAACCAAGGGTTTTTGTTTTTTTTTTTTTTTTGTTGGGGGGGGGGGGGGAGATATTACCATTTGATAACTATTTCTCAACATAATGCTAAAAAAAGGAAGATAGTAGTTTTTAAAGCATATTTACATTCAATTTGTGATAAGTTGACACCAATATCCTTTTTTTGGTATTAAATTGAAAAATGATTACTAAAAAGTAATTGTTTTAAAAAAATGCTTTCCAGAGCTTTTAGATTCCCATTCCCACTTCACAAAATCATAGCATAGTGCCCCCATTAGAGATAAATCTTGGCTCCACCCCTGTGGAGGTGTGGTTATGGAAGAGAGATGGAGTTAGGTTCAATTGCCAGAATTTATGGAGGTAGTAGTAGTCACCGGCATTTATGAAAGTAGCAATGGTCACCAATGTTTATGGAGAATTTGTTTTGGAGGTAGCACCGGTCCCAGGCATTTATGGAGAATTCAACTGCCACTGGTAGTCGATGTTTGTTGGTCCAAACATTTGAGCTGGCGGAATTTTATATTTTATATTTAAATAAGGGTTAGGCTAAATATTATAAGCCTCTGTTTAGTTTATATTTTTTAAGGTGTTATAAAAAATATAGGTGTTTAAGAAAACTAATTGCGTTGTCCATTAAAAAAATATCATTCTAGACAATTTCGTTGAAGAAAGTTACAAAAAAAAGTTTTTCAGAAATTTATCGTTTAAATGAAGTTTTTTGACAATTTTTTGTGAAACATTTTGTAAAAATAAAACAAAAATTATAAATAACTAAAAAGTCCATCTAAATGACAAATTTTGGAAAAAAATTTCTATGAAGTTGTTTAAAATGATATTTTCTAATAAATTGCGCTACTAGTTTTTGAAGAAACTTTTTTATATTTTTCATAAAACTTAAAAAAATATAAGTTAAATGAGAACTAAAATATTTTATATGATAAGAATAATCTCTCATTAAATAAACACTAACGTAGGTTTGACGGTGAATTTTTCCATCAAGTTGAGGGAGTGGCTTGGAAACACGACAAAAATTTATTGAAGTGCCACAAAGAGGGGACACAAGATAGGGACAGAAGATCTAGATTCTTTGATAGTCTCGTATTTTCATCTGATAAAAAATCAAAAAGATGAAAAAGGTAATAAAAAAAAGAAAAAAAGAAAAAAATGGTTGAAGATGGGTGGTGGTATTAAAAACTCAAGCAGCTTGATTTGGTTGGAGGGTCTGTGTCATGCATTGTCACCCCTACCCTTGATCACGGTATTAAGAAGGTTGTCATGTAGATGTCGGTCAAAAAGCTTCCTTTGGGTGGATGAGAGGACCATTAAGTCGATAACAATAATAAGACTCCATCTAGGTCCACCACTTTTATTGAGAGGGCATGTTCAAACTTGGCTCACGTTCCACCGCTCTTAAATCCCCACGTGGCCGACTCTATTGCACATAGATTACAGCTACAAAATCAAAAACAAAGATTATATAGGTTAGAAACTGAAATTAAAACAAAGATAATCAGAAACACAGGGCTCCAGAACCAATGGGGGGAGGGATGGAGAGAATCCTACCAACTTTTCTTGTCGCAATGCTCTTGAATGTAATACTCAGGCCCCACCATTTTTGGTACGTTAATTGCTTCACTGAATTTCTATTTGATACTCCATATTTTTTACTATCCTGCACCCCTCTTAATGGAATAAATGCTAACCCATTTTTCAAGAAAGGAAAGAGAAGATTGGAACCCCAAACGGTCAAACGTCCCCCTCCCAAGATACGATTATGACAATGACTACATGTGTGCATCAAACCTTGGATATGGTACATCAAATAGGTGAGAAAGTTGTAACCTGAGCCCCCATTTGTTTGGCCAAAAATCAAGGCATCAGGAAAAGAATGAAATTCTAATGGTAGAAAAAGCAAGAGAGAAGAAATAAAAAAAGAGAGCAAAGAAAAATTGGAATCATAAGTTTCTTCAAAGTCTCAATTTCATTACCCCCAAACCGTGGTATTCTCATTCCAATAAATACACACCCCTCTCTCACCTCCCCTCTATTTTCTTCACCTTTCTTTTCTCATTTTCAAGCTTAATTCTCATTTCATTCTGCTTCTCCCGATTTCAAGCAAACAAATAAGACTTAAAATCAATGACTTTCCACAGCATGCAAAGATCATCTCTTAAATCAAGGTCTTCAACCTCGTGGTTAGTACCCTCCAATTCTTTGAGAGAGATCTTTTTGCTCAAATAAATGACAGTGCAATTTTTTCCATGTTTGTTAGAGAAAGAATGGATAAAGGAAGTACAGTAGGCTACCAGTTGTGTAATCCTGGGGTCCATTGCCCTCTTCTCATTGACCAAAATATGGAAGAAAAGAAAAATGGTTAACATTGAACTGAACTTTAGATGATTATATCCCAAATATATTTGGATGATTCAATCAATAGACCACAATGACATCTGGATTGGAACCAGGCTTCAGTCCACATCGATTCAAGTTCAACCCAATTTTGGTAATATTGTGTGGACTACAGTGAAAATCTTAATTTAGTGTCACTTGGCCACAATCAATTTAACAGCACAGATTATAACGTTGACCCATCATTTTGGCCACAAAGGGATCAAACCCTATATAGAGAAAAGAGAGAGAAAAAAAAAAAGGATTAAGCACCACCCCCACCCCATTTTAGATTTCTCCATAGAACAAAAATAACTATATAAATAAAATAAAGAAAGGATGAAGACTAATGAAGGTTACAACAGTAAATTAAGCGTCAACCCAAAGCCAACTCCTGTTAATTGGATCATATTTTTAATCCGAAACAAACCACCGCCCCCCTCTTTTTTATTTTATTTTTTAAAGGCAGTGCATGTGCCACAATCCTAACTCTGTTCAAACACATGAGAATCCCATCCACAGGATCTCTACATTCGATATCTTAATATATTTATCTGATTCAATGGATCTTTAATTTTCCTAAGTTGTTCAGTATGCTTGAAAATAAATAAATGAAAAATAAAAAAGACAAACAAAACAGAGGTGAAAATCTGGTCGGTATTCTCTAAGATCCACAACTTACAGATGCATCTCATTGCCATTACTCCTTTGATCTTTGAAACCTCTGCAAGCTCTGCTCATATTCCAGTATGCTAATTGAAGAACACAAGCATCCATTCCAACAAACAGATATCCAACTGGCACTTGGAATTTGCAGCAAGAAGGAACTACTCATTGGCCAATAGTGTTGCTGCCATCTAAGCTATCATGTTCCTCTGCACCACAAACCAAATCACTGTCTGGATCATCAAATGATTCCCGATCTGAAAGGAACTGTCCAGCCTCTATAGGCGTATAGTTCTTCCCCCTCCATACGACAATTTGCTCCTTCTCAAATGTCACCAGGACACAAGGCACCAAGTCCTGCATCAACATTATTAACAATTATAAGAGAGTAATGCACATTTCAAATTCCACAGGTAAAAAACTACAAGATCAAGAAAGTAAAAGGACAAGACAATTCAAGGAATATAATAACTGCAATATAAGAAACAGTAGGAACTGCCCAAGTAATTTTGTTCAATAACAACTAGCCAAGGTGCCCATGCTATGGCAAGAAGCAGAAGCTGCACAGTCACGATTATATTTTCATCCATCTTATGTGCCTCATTGTTTTTATTTCTTTCATTAAGTTGACAAAATAATTAATGCATGAATAGAACGTGACAATGAGTCAACACTAAAGGCAGAGGTCTTTCATAAATTTTTTAATATTTATAAAACGAAATTGTTCTTTACAAAATCACCTATTAGCAATCTGTTGGAGCAAATGACACTTCAGTTTCCTCATGTTACCGATATACAGTGTATTTTTCTCTTTTATGTGCAAGTCCAATCAACAAGAAATTCATCAAATAGTAGTTTCTAACTACATTCCTCCCTAATCATGTTTAATGATTACTATTTATAATCAACAATGTACGTGGTAAACAACATCTGCAGTTGAGATCAATACGATAAGTTCCCTGCCCCACTCCCACACCCTCCACAACAAGAAAAAGAAAAATTCTAATTAGGGAATCTGTGGTCATGTATTTATGTGAAAAGGAACAATACCATCTTATATAGACTCAAGTTCAGCATAATTTTAAATACATAATAAGATGAAAATTTAAGCATACATTTTAATAAAGTACCACTGTACCCCCATTATCTATAAGTAAACTATTGACCATCAAGCCCACTCTTTATTCAGGTAAACATACCTGCAACCATACAATTGTTTAAGCATTCATAGATACGAAGAAGAAGAAAAAATCCTGAGAGGATCTCCAGACCAAAAAATAAAATAAAATAATAATTTCTTTTTTGGATGGGAAACAAGAATCATACATTATAAATGAAATGAAGACAAGTACAAGAAGGAAGAGATTTCCTTCGATAAACAAAGAAAAAATGAAAGAAATCCCAAACCATACCCCAAAAAATATATGACACAGGAAACCCCCTTGGACTTTCACTATACCTTTAGAAATTCCAAAAACGACACTGGACCAAAACCCAAAACCCAAAACTATATTGTACCAAACTATGCAAGTAAACTTGTATAAAGACCAAAAGATCAGCCTCAAGGAGGAAGAAAATGCCCTCTTAAAGGCTGCTGCGTGGCTGCTACCCTGTGAGCTAAATCATCTGCCATCCTGTTAGCTCCTCTAGCCATTCATTTTTCTCAAATATCAAGCAGTCATGATAAATCTAATACTTCTCCAAGGTAACAGGACAATCTCCTAGCTTCCGCTAAAAAATCCCATAACATTCGAGGAATCACCCTCAACCATAAATTGAGAAAACCCTAGACTGGATGCTTCCCTTAGTCCTTCCAAACACCTCCATTTCCAAAGCAATCCCTTCCCCAGCCATGCGAGATAAGGTAAAAACTACCTCCCCACTATTGTTCCTAAGCACCCCACCAATACCCAACTACCCAGGATTCCCAAGAGAGCATCAATCAAAATTAAATTTTGAGTTTCCCACTAGGAGGTGGAACCCACACTAGAGAAGGCCTCAAAAACTGCTTCCTGGATGAACAAACCGAGATCCAATCTCTAGATATAACACCTAAAGGAGGCTCTATCCTAAATAAAACCACCCTATCCCTTTGAAAGCCTCAGTCACAGATACCCAAAGAGAAGCAATGAAAATGACCCTATCCCATTTGGCCTCCTTTGAGGAGGCTCTATCCTAAATGATATGAGCATTCCTTTCCAGCCAAAATTATCAATCATTTTAGAAGAAAGGAGAAATGGTTACTGAAAACATACAACACATTTGAGCAGTCCAATTTTTACCCACAAAACTTACACGGCATAAGTTGAGTCAAGAATGGGGCAACAAGAAGCATGAAGTGGCACTCGTGATAACCAGTAACCTAGACTGAAGAAACATCAAATGAAGAAAGGAGCAATATCCGACAAAAAGGGAGTTTATCCATTGCAAATAAAAGGATATATGTACCACTTTTTGCAATGGTCACAACAAATTGCTGTCACCATAAAACATAAATCAGAAATATATAATTTTGATACCCACTCAGATCTGCTTGGAATCAGAAAATTGGTTCACATAAAAAATCCCATCTTAAATCCCTAAAAAATTTATAGAGACCCTATTTTTTTCTTCTTACTTTTCTTCCTTTTTTTGAGTGGGGTTAAGTGAAGAAGTCTTTGGCTACCAAGTGTGAAGGCATAGATTCTGGAGTCTTGAGAGCGGCTCCTTCGTACTAAAAAAATTGTTAGGACCATATCCAACTCAACCCTCCCAAGATCCCCTTTAGTGGGACAAAACACACGCACACAAAATAAGACTCAGATGAAAATTAGAATTCCAAATCTGATTACTTCTAACAGAATGCCCTAAGTTAGCTATATAATCCTGTGATATTTCACTCTCTATAAATATGATTTAACTTGCCTTCTATCATGTTTTCTTCTATGATCCTGATACGATCAGTCAATCACTATTGATAATGTAAATTCTTCAAAGACAACTCTCAACATGTTTTTTTTTTAATGATTCAAAATTTCAAACTATTACTACATAAGTACATAGCATCACCTTCAATAAAAACTTTCTCAATATTCCTATCTTTAGCTAGAAGTATGCCATTCCGACATAAACATTTTCATCAAACCACAAACCACAATGTTTGAGTAGCAATAATCTTACCTGAACTGTCTCTTAAAATAGCCCCCCGTTGCACTTGTCTTGTTTTTAACCAAACCATCGAAATTCAATTTAATCCAACCATCATCAGGAATCCATATAACCAACTTTGTTCCCTTTTTACTTTGACTTCTCCAAATCATTAGGCATGCTTGGCCCATTATCAAAATTAGACTTACAATATATATAATCCATAAACAGCCTCGTTGCACATTCAATGACAAGAAACTTATCAAAAGACTCCTTTCTAAAAGTAACATTATTTCTATAACACCAAATTTGCCATAGGATTACAGCATTGAGATGCCATAAGTGTCACAGCAACTCAGATATTCCAAATGATGATAGCCAGGCCTGAGTAATTTTTTTAAAATCATAATCACATATTGAGTGTATGGCAGCCTGTGTGAATAGATTAACTAGTTTGAATTGTGAAACGAAAAAAAAAACAAAAGAAAAAGAGACAAAAGTTCAAAAAGAATAAACAAGAAGAAAGAGATATGAAAACATAATCACTACTAATTTCATAAACAGTGGAAAGCCACAGATCCACATCACAACCAAAATGGCCAATCTTGATAATATGAAATCAGCCCTCTCTCTCTTCCCCCCTCCCCCCCTCTTTTTTTTTTTTTTTTCTTTTTTCTTTTCTCACTCTGTTTAAATTGTCACTGATGTAATGGGAAATATGATAAAACCAAAAATTGAAGCTGAAACCTTCAACTCGAGAAAACCCTAGACCTCACTAAGTGGTCTTTGAATCCACAAGAAAATAAATGGGAAACTCTCTCTGTAATATTATTAATCAAAAGGAATGAATGATAATAATTATTCCCTCACAGCGTAGTTTTAGAGGAAAGCCTTCTTTTCCACTAGAACAAGAAATCTCATCAATTAACAAAAATAGAAAACCTTTTAAAAAATGTTGAAAATCCTAAATTGACCAAAACTTAAGAAACTGACTTCAGATTACTAAATAGGACTTTCCTCAAACAAACGGAATAAAAAACCTCACAGTACATAAACCAAACATTTTTTTTTTTTTTTTGGTTGATAACGAGGAAACCCTTTGGGCAAACCCCGGCCCATATAAGACCCCACAACCCATATGAACCAGCTAATGAGGAAAACCAAACTTTGCCATAAAAGGAAAGCTTTCCCAAAAATTAAGATGTTCAGATAGATTGAAACAGCTGATTTTGAGGCTCTAGAAAGGGTCCAAATGACTTTAGTCAATTGACCCTAGTGTAGAGCTCATCTGGGAATTCTGTTGATATGCTATACATCACGTAACTTCGCCCAGATCACAAGTTATAGCTATTGAATTTATGCCACAAAATCAGGTCTATGACATTCCGCTTCCACTTTTGACAGTCCAAATGCTCCAGGAAGTTCATGGCCATAATAAACCAAAATTAAAGCAGATTTTCATTTAATTTTAACCAATGCTCTTATGGATTCAAATACACTTTTATGAATTGACAGATACAAATTGAGAATCAATATTATTTTCTTGACAGTATGAGTTCCAATCTCACACGAAAATGTAGATAGTATTTTTCATATTAGTAAATTTAAGGAAGCTTAAGTGGAGAATGCAAATAAATTAAAGTTTTACCCTAAGTTTGCAGCCTATTTTCTTGTAGTCACTCCTTTCAAGGCCCTGGCTGTCTATCCGAACCAGTTCATCAGTGAGAAAAGCATCTCGGACCATGGGTACTAGACTACCATAATAACCATTTTTGGCTGCAGTTGTGACTCAAGAGTTAGATATAACACAAACGGGTAACAATTATTGGAAACTACAGAACATGGAGAAAGATATACCAAGTTTTGTCAAGGCAGGAACAGCTAGTCCTTTCTTTCTCATTTCCTTTGTTTCCTCAATGCTTAGGCCATCAATCACAGTTTTGATGAGCCTAGGATATACAGGCTCGTGGGGTCTCCACAGCATTAATGGGATCACTGGCCTCTTCTTGGGAATATAATTTCGGCCTCTATACAATACAAGTAGACCACCGTGTCTATGGATGATCTTTCCAAACGTTTTATCCTGGAACAAACATGAGAATTTATTAGGCAGATCTGCATTTACAAAGAAACAACATGAAAATCCATGACGCAAAGGAAAAGGTCAATGTGGGAAGTTGACATATTGCAGAATCACCCATATGAAGTACAATAAACTTTGTTCCATAACACTCACTAGAAGCTAAATCACCATATAAGAAAAAAAATCGACGAAACACTGGTTCCCTCCGAGGCAAAACACATTGATGCTTTATCTCTCCTTAACATAAATTTACAAGGAGATGGCAGCAGGAAGAGGAAGTGTTGCTAGATTGGAATGAAGTAAATTACCTCAAGCTGAGTGCAGACATTTTTCATGTCAACAGTGGGGACACCGAGACATTTTATCCTGACTGCCTCAGCATGTTTCCAATTGTTATGAATATCATTCAACATATTGTGAGTTAGACCATCTCGCCCTACAGGGGGGGGGGGGGGGGGGGGGGGGGGGGGGGGGGAACATCACACAGTCAGACTTAAAGCAAAAAAAAAAAAAAAAAAGAAAAAAAAAACGGTTGAGAAATATTCAAGGAAACATAACGCTTGCTTTTGTGTAGTAAAAGGGTAGTGACTAGTGAGTGACATGACGTGATTTGCAACTCTACCATCCTAAGGATATTCAGACATCTACTGCAATTTTGTCCAAGCAATACTTATCAAGGGCAATATGATGATAAACTATAAAAAATTAATTAATTTTTCCCACTTGACCCTGTAGGCAAGGCATACAAATGATACTCTTCCACCCCAAATATTTAAGTGACCCTTTAACAGTTTCAACAGTTCCAATTGAATAACTCTAGATATTCTACCTATCATTTTATTTTGGATTTTGAAAAGAATATGACTGACTGTTAGTCAACTAAACAATGCCACAGGTACAACAGATGCCAGAAGGATGGTTTCTGCCTATCTTGATATCAGCATTCCCCTGAAGTAGAGTGTAGAATTTATCAACTAAGTACCTATATTCAGGAATGATGGTTTTGCACATAATGCTCGTTTCCTGTAATTTTAGGTGGGGAAAAAGGAATGATGGTTCTGCAATACCATTTTTCAGGATCTATTTTTTCACCCAAAGACAGAAAAGATATATATATATATATATATATATATATATTGAGATAAGAAATGAAAGTTTTGAGTTGATGTTTCAAAAATGTTATTTGACATAGGCACCTAAATATTTTCACTCTTTGGAAATGGCAATGCTATGAATGCTAAAGCACAATTCAATTCAGTTTGTTAGCTATTTTAAATTGAGTGCATCTTTCAAGCTACTCTTTGCCCACCTACATAAGCCAATTAAGTTTACACCAATTTCGGTTCAATAGCTCAGAATTCATTTCGTAGCATTTTGTGTTTTTCTCTTTCCTTTACCACCTGTTTTTAGGGTCTTATTTTCATTTTGTATTTCAAAAACCTGCAGGCATCAAAATTCAAAAGCTTCTTGCAAGTGTTTCTGTTTTTACATTGAAAAACAGAAAACATGCTTTAAAATTTGTATGCAAACGGGCCCTCAGTAATTGATGATCTTGATAGCATCCTATAAATATTTCAATACTTTTTTCTCATGTTCTCCAACAAAGTAAATTTTGAAAAGCTAATAATTAAATTAAAACCATTTACCCAAATCAGCAAACAAATTGTTCAATAGGGACAAAAACAAACGAATAAGAAAGGCATATACCCAGATTGATTTGCCTCTTAGTTCTATTTCTCTGACATTTCTCCACCAAAATTTTCCTCTCTGGAGGCGTCAGCGGCTCCCCTAGAATTTTCTCTCTCATCTTCCTCTTCTTATCCTCCAACTTCGGATCCTCCTTCCCATCCACCGACCTCACCGTCGGGTCCACGGCGGGCGCGCACACCCCGGTCCACACCCGGTTGAGTCGCCCGGGCCCGAATGGGGAGTACTTCGGCTCACGCAACCCGATAGGCCGAACCGCCTCATTACTCTCCGTGTAGCTGTACCGGAAATCGAACGGCAGGTTCGAGCGTAAAGTCTTGGTGGCCGTCGGATCGAGCGACGACGGCGGACGATACGGGGGTTTTTGCTTCTTCTTGTTCGGTGCTAGGGTTTTGGGGTTAGGGTTAGGGTTTTGGAGGAGGGAGGAAGGGGGTGTGAAGGAGTAGAGGTGGTGGAGTTTGGAGGATGAGGGAGGAGGGGGTGAGGTGGAAGAGAGGTGGCGAGTGAGGGAGCGTGGGATGAGTTTTTGGCGGGAGAGGCGAGTGACGAACATGAGGGTTGAAACTTGAAAGGTTTGATTTGATGATGAAATGCCGCAGTGGAAGTGAGCTAAAGCTGCGTTTTGGCAGTGATGATGCTGCTTTGGCTGGCTGCGTTAAAGGCTCACAAAATTGCACAAGGGAAAGAAAATGTCAAATTCTATGTGATTTTATAATTTTTTAGGGTCGCTCGGACCTTCCTACAATTTTCTCTTATACGGAGCATCACTTCTCATGAACGCCCTCCTCGCAAATTTTTATGATGGTAGAACAAATTTTAAGTTGATGATTAAAACTATGAGAAACTCCAAATGGGAAAGTTGTGAAAATGTGCACGGTTTAAAATATTTTTGTGAAATTAAACCGAACAAAGACAAATCCCTATGTGAAAGGATGAGGGTTAGGGTTTAACGGAGAGGGACCAACTCAAGGGTTTTGGATTTGGTGCAATTATTGTATGGTGCAGTAAACGTAGGATTTGGATTTTAATTTAAACATTCCATTTCTTCTCCTTGTCACATGTTATTGATCCTACGTTTACTGTACTATACAGTAAAAATAGCCAACTGTACCAAATCCAAATTCGAAGGCAAGTCTAGGATCAGGTTTTTAGAAAAGTTATATGGGGTATCATGTAGTGTATTTGAGTATTTTTATTCCGTTACCAAAAAATAAAAATAAAAAGAAAAAGAAAAAAAACATAGTTATACATATATAAATAAATTATACAAGTTGCAAAATATTTATAGTTATACACATTCGATCAACCTTTCCTTTCCTCTTATATTATTTTATTTTATTTATTTAAAATTAGCGGTTAATGCTCCTAGTTTATCAAAATTTTGATGTTTTTTTATGTGGATCTTTTGATCGACCTTAATTAAAATTTTTAAGAATTAAAAAAATCTATTAAGAGAAAGCCCTTATTGTCACATAGTCAAGCAAAATTAGTACACTAACTGCACTTATAGACAATCTACGTAGGTAGGTGGCATGGCTAGCTGGCCTCATAAAGAACTTGCAATCGCATTGCTAGCTAGAAAATCCCTTGTGCTAGGCATATTTTATATGCATATGCAAGATTCAAATCGTAATGCAGAGTCTAGATTCCTAATCTTATACTTAATTAATTGTAAATTATTCATCCAAAGTGGATTTAAAGTCATTTTTTTTAATTAAAACGTGTAGGACTCCAAGTTTTCACATCTTTTCCTCCATTATCTCCCTGATCGGAGCCAATTAAAGAAAATTCATTTTAAGAAAAGCAAAAGTTTATGGTCATTGGAGTTAACAGCTCCCTTTAAGAAACTTCTAGCTATCAATCGTGGTTACGGCTCTCAGAAAGTGAAAGCGCGCTTGATTAATTTGCTTGAATTGGACGACAAGGGAAGGCCCGGCCAGTTCATGATGTTTGTTCTCTGAATTTGTTTGTAAGCAACTCTTCCTTAATTTAATTACATTTGACAATGACCTTAGAGGTGGTTTTATTATTTCCCAATTAAGCCACTAATTTATAAAAGATTTCTTTACTCTAAGGCCATGTTTGTTTGGTTGGAATGGAATGAATGGAAATGGAATCTGATTCCATACTCAAAATAGTCTTGAATGGAATGAGATTGAAATAAACATTGTGGAATGAATATCCTTATACTTCACTACTACTGTTTGATATATTCCATTCCCATTTAATTACCTCATCTAAACATGTTGTTTGGAATGAATTGGAATAGGATTCCATTCTATCCATTCCATTCCAACTAAACAAACATGGCCTAAGCAACATGAAAACACTGTGTATGGCAATGGCAAGAACCTAGGGATGATTAATGTTATGAGAATTTTAAATGGAAAAGTTGTGAAAATGTGCTAAGATGATCCCAACAAGAAAGATTAGAAACTTGAAGTTTACTAGAAAAAGAGAAGAAGTGAAAATGCATGCTTCAAGAGACATACTTAAAGTTTACTGGAAAAAAGAGAAGTGTAAATGTTTGAAGGAAAGTTTTCCTAAAAGAAGCAATCCTAAGCCATTGTACATATGACAGTGAAGTGAAGTGAACCAGAATTTTGTTATCTTTCTTTTACGGTTTCTCAACCAAAAATCCTCAGCAATTAAAGCTGAAGAAGTGAAGTGAAAGTCTCTATCTTGTTGTTCTTATATCCTTCTTTCTGTTTTTGACATTTGCAGGGTTACATGCTACCTATTAATACAGAAGAATCCCTAGCCTGCATAGATATAGCCCAGTACTCTTAATCTTACAATTAGCTAGCATGTCGAGAGTTGAATCTACCGGTTCCCTTTATCTTCATCAGCTGCTGCTTCTTCTTTTTTTGATCTTGACAGGTCTTGCTGCTGTAATCGGAGATGAGCAAGAGGTGGTCACTCTTTCACTTATTTAGCTTCTCTTTGTTATCTTTCTAGTTGTATCATTTATTTCATGACAATGAGTTAAGGTGATTAATTGTAAAAATTACAGAAATTTTACATTGTTTACATGGGAGATCGTCAAGGGGACGAAGAATCTGCTGTTCAGACACACATTGATGTCCTCTCGTGCGTGAAGGGAAGGTCGGTCGAGTCCTCCATCCATACATGCATAAATATATAGATTTATTTACATATAAGTAGATATGTACAGTCCTTTTCGATCTTATAAAGTTAACTTGATCTAAAGTTGCGTACGTAAGGTCATGTATTGGGGGTTGTACTGAGTAGTTGTATGGTACAACTCATTCAACCCATGATGTAAGACCTACGCAACTTGCATCAGATTAACCTCACCTGAAATTTTTTGTGGATCGGATTATATATATATATATATAGAAAATATATGTAGTCTCACACGTACCAACTATAAATAGAAAATGTACTACTTTTACAAGTACAAAAGCAGAATTAAGGTGCTAATGGAAATAACAACTGGCTTGTGGAACTAGTTGAGCTTTGAAGTAATGAGCCTCATGCCAATATTGATAACATTTCTCAGACCTTAATGTTTGTACATTGAACAGTGAGGTTGATGCTAGAAAATCCATAGTCCATAGCTACACACAAAGCTTCAATGCATTTGCAGCAAAATTGTCTGAAGATGAAGCCGACAAGATATCAAGTATGTGGAACTGTCTAAAAATGTTTCTCCCTAATATTAATTATTTCATTTAAATTAATCAAGCACTTAAAACTAGAAAAGTTATCGCAAGCATGATCGAAATGGTGTAGGTATGGATGGAGTGCTTTCTGTTTTCCCAAATCAGTATCGCAAGCTACACACCACAAAATCATGGGACTTCATCGGACTTCCACAAACTGCAAGAAGAAATTTGAAAATGGAAAGCAAAATTGTTGTGGGACTTTTAGACACAGGTTCTTAAATTAATGTTTCTTGCTTCATGCATGTTTATATAAATATTTTTTTTTGTTTAAAAGGGGGATTAATAATTTTGTTTTGTGAAAACAATGTGGGTGGCTATTGCTGTGTGCAGGGATCACTCCAGAGTCAGAGAGCTTTAAGGACGATGGACTCGATCCTCCACCTGCTACATGGAAAGGAACTTGCCACCACTTTGCTAATTTCTCAGGATGCAACAAGTAAAGCACTATTCACCTCGTTCTTTTCTTTCTCTGTTGATTGCTTACAGTTATGCATGAGGTACAAGTGGAAGCCTTAGACAGGAGCTCAATACATGGCTGCCTTTTTAAAAGGGGCCTTAGGCGATTAAGTGGGTTGGAGCCTTCTTTTTATATGGGGTTTTAGGCAATTACTATCGAGAACCTTCCAACCTAGTTGTCATCAATCTTCTACTTTATCGAAGTGGAAAAAGTTACTTCCAAACACATTCCTCTTAAGAAATCAATACAAAGTTGTCGCTTCTGAAAATCGTAGCCCATACGAAAAACTCTACCTTGCTGGCGTAGCTGAAAGGTTGTCTGTGACCAAACACTCTGGGCTTATCCACCTGCTTCCTAAGCACAACAAAGAAACGTACTATATAGAGTAAAGTGAAACAGAAACCGAAAGCTCGACCGTCATATTTTAGGTCAAGAATACTACAACTTTGGCTGCCTTAATTTTATCACCTCTGTTTCCTCTTCAATTTTAACTATAATTGTCAATGGCATGATTGGTTAGCGGTATTCTCCTCACTTGTTTATGCTAACTTATTTGTTGATATTAGGAGGGTTCAAATTTAGCTAGATTTTATCAATTGTCAAAAAAAAATAAAAATAAAAATAATAAAACTAATGCCAAAATTAAAGGCCATTCTACCCCTAATTTGAGTTTTAATATAAAGGGCACATTTTTTTCCCAACCCCACCGAATCAAACGGCGGAAGAATCAAACTTGTCCATTACTTGGTTCTAATTAAGTTTTTAGAGAGCTGCGTATACTCAACTAAAAAATGTCTCAAATCCCAATACTTTGGATTAGCTTAGCAATTAATAAAACAGACTTGACTTTTTAATTAACTGCTAATTTTTCATTGATATATCAGTCGGTAAAAGAAACTAAACAAACTTATCTGATAAAAAAAAAAAAAATTGTCTTAATTAGATGAAATATAAAATTACAATTTCATCTTCAAACACTTGGCAATTCTGTTAATAATATATGTACTTAGAAGCTTTTCTTTTGGTTACCTCTCTCTCTCTTTTTTCCTTCTTTTTTTTTTTTTTTTTTTTTTTTTTTCTTATGGCCTTCACAGGAAGCTTGTAGGAGCAAGATTCTTCAAGCTGGACCACAAGCCCGACCCTGCCGACATCTTATCTCCGATTGATGTCGACGGCCATGGAACACACACATCATCAACCTTAGCAGGAAGCCCAGTTCTGAACGCAAGCCTTTTTGGGCTCGCCGGAGGGACGGCCCGTGGTGCTGTGCCCTCTGCTAGGGTGGCCATGTACAAGGTGTGTTGGACCAGCTCCGGCTGCTCAGACATGGACATCCTTGCTGGGTTCGATGCTGCCATTGCTGATGGCGTCGACGTTATTTCCATATCGATTGGCGGTGCTACGATGGATTATGTATCGGACTGTATAGCGGTGGGATCGTTTCATGCCATGCAGAAAGGGATCATCACCGTGGCTTCGGCTGGAAATGATGGACCCAACATGGCAAGTGTGGCGAATCACGCACCTTGGCTTTTAACTGTGGCGGCTAGTGGCATGGACAGAGAGTTTAGGAGCAAAGTTGTGTTGGGCAACGGACAAACCGTCTCAGTAAGTTCTGTATTAATTTGCTTAGAGGGTGGCTAAATTAGAGCTCTAACTTTAATTATGATACTTCGTTCCCAAATCATTGTTCTAGAAAATTACATTTAATGCATAATGGCAAAGAGTAATTTTTTTTTCTTTTTAAATGTGTAATTTTACATGGGGAAATGGTATTTTGGGAAATCAATTAAAATTGGGTCATTGACTTTTTGATTAGAACAAACCTTTTGGAACAAAGAAATACTTTTGGACCTCCCTTAATAGCCTTCAAAAGAACTCCCATGATGTGGTGTGAAAACATATTGGGATTAATGCTAATGGGCCCCTACTATGTGCACATGCACAGGTTGATCCCCGATGGAGTTTTACATGAGGGTTTCTTTTGGGAGGTTGTGAGCATTACCCTTTGGAACAACCCAAAATAAGTAGGGCAATATATATGATATGTAGAACCATGATAATGTGGTGTACTGGTGTGAAATTATAACAAGTGTATTTTATGCAGGGAGTTGGGGTGAACACGTTTGAACCGAAGCAGAAACTCTACCCTCTGGTAAGTGGTGCTGATGTAGCCCGGAGCGCCGCAACCAAAGGGAATGCAAGGTATTAATTTGCTCATGAAGCAGCCCAGAAACCAGAAATCTCAGTGCATGAAAACATATACTAATTTAAGCACATTTTGTTTATTATTACTAGGTTCTGTATTGCCAATTCATTGGACCCTGTCAAGGTGAACGGAAAGCTTGTGCATTGCAAGCTAGGCATGTGGGGTGTTGATTCTGTTGTTAAAGGAAATGGAGGGGTTGGCACCATCGTTGAAAGCCAACAATTTCTTGATGCTGCCCAAATCTTCATGGCACCAGCAACCATGGTGAATGCCACCATTGGCGAAACCATTAATGATTATATACATTCGACAGGGTAATTAATTAATAGATTTTTCTTGGCCATTTATATATGGAAGACACATGTTACATCGTTGATGATTCACCTGTTTTTCCTTCACAGATCACCATCAGCAGTGATATACAAGTCCCAGGAAGTAAAAATCCCAGCTCCGTTTATCGCTTCATTTTCATCCCGGGGTCCAAATCCAGGGACATTACTTGTTCTTAAAGTATGGGTTTTACAGTCTCATTCTTATTACTTAATAAAATTAAGGCATATATACATAGAACTTCAGAAGTGAAAGCTTATCTTTAATTTTATGGTGTACTATGAAACAGCCTGATATTTCAGCACCAGGCATCGATATCTTGGCATCTTACACCCCATTGAAATCACTTACTGGCTTGAAAGGTGACACCCTACACTCGAATTTCACACTCATGTCTGGGACTTCCATGGCATGTCCACACGTTGCTGGGGCAGCTGCCTACATAAAGTCATTCCACCCAAATTGGTCCCCCGCTGCGATCAAATCTGCCATCATGACCACTGGTAAAATTGCAGTAATCTTGTATCTTATCTTCATCATCAAAGTTTCTAGCTTGGCCTCTCCTTGAGAGTGGCCCAATACAATTCATGACCTAAGGCTAAAGTTTTAAATGGGGCTTTTTTGAATGGAGCCTAAGGCCAAAATTTTAAACGTTTTCAATAAGTAGGTTGGAGTCTTAGGAGATGCGGCCTAAGGCGACAGTCTCAATTGCTATCCTATTGAGCCGGCCCTATGTCTTTGAACAGTAAAATGTAAGGTCATGTCATCATGTGCTTAGTGCTTTGAAGCAATTTCAAGTAAAAATTACTTCTACTCAAAGCTTTTTCTGCATTCTGTTTTATAATTACCTGACACTTCCTTGCAATGTTTATCAAGCAACACCTATAAGTCCGACGATGAATCCTGAGGCTGAATTTGCCTATGGTGCTGGTCAAGTGAACCCATCTAAAGCTGTGAGCCCTGGCTTAGTCTACGACATGGATCAGATGTCTTACATCCAGTTCCTATGCCATGAGGGCTATAACGGATCTCGCATAGCCAACTTAGTTGGTTCAAAATCCATAAATTGCTCTGCATTGCTTCCTGGACTCGGCCATGATGCTTTCAACTATCCCTCTATGCAGCTTAGCTCGAAAACCGACCAAGAGCCAACCATGAGTGTTTTTCGAAGAAGAGTCACCAATGTGGGTCCTTCTAAATCCATCTATAATGCTACCATCAAAGCTCCCAAAGGAGTTGAAATTACAGTCAAACCGATGATCCTCTCCTTCAATCGCACCATGCAGAAGCGGAGCTTCAAGGTTGTGGTGAAGGCAAAGCCCATGTCGAGTACACAAATGGTGTCCGGTTCGCTTGTTTGGAAAAGCTCTCTTCATACTGTGAGAAGCCCAATTGTTATTTATAGTCCATAAGCCCGATTTTCATGTCAAGCAGAATGGATGTGTAAAAAGGGACTGAGGGAGCAAGTGCATTGACAATAAAGAGAAGGGACGTTCCAATGTGCTGTACTAGTCTATCTTGTATTTTTTATAAATAAAATAAAAAATGCGTGATTCAAATTATTATTTATTATTTGTGATTTTATGACCATCATGTCATTTATTTATTTAATCTATTATTATGAGTTAGTGGGCATATTATTATTAAGGGGTTACACATTTTTTGGAGAAGAAATGGTTTTTCTACTATCATTTTTTGATTGTTTTTTGTTGTCTTCTTCTTCTTTGGAATGAGAAAAACCACAAGAGTTTTAAAAAACCTTTTCCCAATCCTTGTTTTCTCTCTATGTATAAACTTCTTTTGTATAAAATTCTATGGATAATACTTGGCTTCTCACAGTGGAGGAGCAACTCTTCCTCCCTTCCACTCATATTATGCCACGTGTCTAACATAACAAATGAGAATTGATTATGTACATGTCTTCCTGTTATATTATTATAGACATGTGTCCATGTATCCATGTATATATGTTTGTGTCCAAATGAATATGAATATGTGTCCATAAATATTTGTATTCACGTGTCCATGTATCCGTATCCATGTATCCGTATTTTTTAACATTAACTATGACACATGGCATAATATGAGTGAGAGGGAGGAGGAGTTGCTCCTCCATTGTGAGGAGCCAAGTATTGTCCAAATTCTATCTATCATTCTTTAATTTTTGTTGCATATTTTCATGAAACGATCTAGAGCTGTTCGGTTCCTTGTACTTGTGAGTGCACGTGTACGAGAAATACGATTGTTGTATCTTGGAGGGTTGGGGTGTTACAAGACTTAAATGCACCGAGTGATTCACTCCAAGGGGCGTAAATCAACTCTTAAGGACAGTGTTCGCAGACGCTTCAATCGATAAATCTATTTCTTTTATTATAAATTATATTTTTGCATATTTTGATTTTTGACATCCATGTTTTTGTTCAATATTTCCAATAGTTTATGTGTATATATATATATATGTGCTAGAATGCTTATTTTTCAGTCTGTGTATGTATATATGTGCTAGTATGGTTGTGTAACATGGTGATTTTTTATATAAATAAAATACTAAAGGACTTTTTACACAGTAGGAAACAGAGGATATAGAAAAAACAAAGGAGAAACTTTTCTGCCCTTCATTGATATACAAAACAGCTTATAAATAGGCTAATACATAACTGAAAGCAACATGAAAATAGGCACTAACCACGTTAAAAACAAACTCCTATGACTAGGTAAACAAACTCCCTAAAGACTAGGACAACTCATGTGCAAATGACTAGGTAAACAAACTCACTAAAGACTAGGACAACCCACGTGCAAATTATTAAGTTTCCTCAACAATCCCTCCCTTAAACTGATGTTCTAGATATAACATCCAGTTTAAAAAGAGTTAAACTTTGAAGCTCCTTTCCTGAAATTGAACATTTGAAGTACAAACACCAAGTAGCTTCTTGAGCTTCTAAAATGCAGGAAACTTGAGAGGCTTGGTGAGAATATCAGCGATCTGGTCTTCACTTCTACAGTAAATAAGATTAATGGACTCCATCATTAGTGAGATCCCTCAAGAAATGATACCTCACATCTATATGTTTTGCTTCGATCATGTAAAACTGGATTTTTTGAAAGCTTTATTGCTGAACTATTGTCACAATAAATCTGAGTAGGTCCATCCTCCTTGAAATGCAGCTCTTTAAGGATTTTCTTTAGCCAAATAGCTTGACAAGCATAAGCTGTTGCAGTAACAAATTCAGCTTTAGTGGATGATAATGTGACAATAAGTTGCTTCTTTGATGACCATGAAACAGCTCCTGTCCCCATCATGAAAACATACCCAGATGTGCTTTTTCGATCATCTGAATCTCCTGCATAATCACTATCTGTAAACCTAAACAGATTTGACTTTTCTCCACTCTTGTAGAACAGCCCAAACTCTTTAGTACCTTGCAAGTAATAGAAAATCCTTTTTGCAGCCAAGAGATGACTCTCTGTAGGACATTCCATGTACCTGCTAATCACATCTACAGCATGCATTATATCAGGTCTTGTTGCTGTCAAATACATTAAACTCCCCACTATTTGTTTGTAAAGAGTGTCATCAACCTTCTTTCCTCCATTATTTTTGTTTAGCTTCATACCAAACTCAGATGGAGTATTTACAGGATTACAATCCTTTATCAGAAACTTGTCCAAAATTTCTCGTACATACTTCTTTTGAGAAATAAAAATTCTAATAGAAGATTGTACCACTTCAATGCCAAGAAAATAATGCATCATGCC